>OU342745.1:332727638-333327638 GCA_910589775.1 Avena eriantha
AGTTGCTGATGGGTTCGTAGCATGGAAAAACAAAATTTTCTACCGCGAGAACGAACAAAACCCAGATCTAATCTAGATAAAAGCCAAGATCTAATCTATTAGACATGTGCAACGAGATAGATAGGAACTAACCCTCGTAGATCCAAAAGCGTTAACGAAATTAGATCTCGTGGTTGATGTAGTCGATCACTTGCCGATCTCAAGATCGTGTGGACGATCCTTCCGGCGTTGCGTTTCGGCAGCGCTTCCGCAGTCGGTCAAGTGGACGATCCTTCCGGCGCCGCGTTTCGGCAGCGCTTCCGCAGTCGGTCACACATGCGGAGTCGAAGCAGACCTTCCTCTCCTCGTTCCAGCGTGCTGCAGAGGTAGTAGATCTTCTCCACGGAATCACAGTAGCACGACGGCGTGGTGGTGGTGGTGGAGTAGAGAATTCTGCAGGGCTTCGCCTATGCCTGTGCAGAAGAAAGGAGGAGGAGAGAGGCGGCAGAGATTGGGAGTTATGGAGGAGGAGCAAGGGGTGGCGCCTCCCCCTTCTATTTAAAGGAGGGAGGGCGCCTGGGGAGGGGGAGTCCTAGTAGGACTCCCCACCTCCTAGGGCCGGCGGATTAGGGAGGGGGGGAGGAGTCCTCCTCCCCCACGACTCCTTGTCTTGACCCACCAGGACTCCTTGATCCCTTCCTTGGTTTTCAAGCAAACTCCAAGAAATCTTCTAGAACCTTCTGGAACATTCCGAAACCTTCTAGAATCCTCATACAAACACTCCGGAACATTTCCTAACTCAGAAAATGATCCCCAATATATGAATCTTATTCTCCGGACAATTCTGGATCTCCTCGTGATGTCCCGGATCCATTCCGAGACTCCGAACAACATTCGGTCTCCAACGCACATTCCATATCTACTTAAAACAACTTCGAACCTTAAGTGTGTCACCCTACGGTTCGTGAATATGCAGACATGACAGAGACACATCTCCTATAAATAACCATCAGCGGGACCTGGAGATCCATAATGGCTCCCACATACTCAACGATGACTTCGTGATTGATTGAACCATTTACATACGAAACCAATTCCCTTTGTCACGCGATACTATACTTATCCGAGGTTTGATCGTCGGCATCTCCATACCTAGTTCTACCTCGTTACTGATAAGTACTCTTTACTTGTTCCGTGATATGTCATCCCTTGTGACCCAGTCACATGCTTGCAAGCTAACTAGATGACATTCCACCGAGAGGGCCCAGAGCATATCTATCCGTCATATGGATGGACAAATCCCAATCTCGGTCCATGCGCTTCAACACATACTTTCAGAATACCCAATGACACCTTTATAACCACCCAGTTACGAAGCGGTGTTTGATGTCATCAAAGTACCCATCCGGTGATGGTGATTAACATAACCTCATGGTCGAAGGATTAGGTTACTATGCATTTAAAAGCTTATAGCAATACGAACTTAATGACTTGATCTTATGCTACGCTTACTATGGGTGTGTGCCCATCACATCATTCTCCTAATGATATAACCTTGTTATTAATCACATCCAATGTCCATGATCAGGAAACCATGATCATCAATTAATCAACAAGCTAGTTCAACAAGAGGCTTACTAGGGACTCTCTTATGTTTACAAAACACACATGTATTAGTGTTTCCTAATACTACAATTATAGCATGGGATGTAAACATTCATCATAAACACAAAGATATAATAATAACCACTTTTATTATTGCCTCTTGGGCATATCTCCAACAGTCTCCCACTTGCACTAGAGTCAATAATCTAGATTACATGGTAATATACCGAACACCCATGGCGTTCTGGTGTTGGTCATGCTTTGCCCTAGGGAGAGGTTTAGTCAATGGATCTGCCACATTCAGATCAGTGTGTACTTTGCAAATCTTTATGTCACCATCTCAGACATACTCGCGAATAGCGTGGAAACGTAGCTTGATGTGCTTTAGCTTGCTATGTGACCTTGGCTCCTGTGCATTAGCTATGGCACCTGTGTTGTCACAGTAGATGGCCATCGGGTCCAACGCACTGGGAACCACGCCAAGTTCAGTAATGAATTCCTTCATACAAACGGCTTCTTGTGCAGCCTCCGAAGCAGCTATGTATTCCAATTCAGTTGAAGATTTCGCCACAACGCTTTGCTTCGCACTCCTCCAGCTCACTGCAGCACCATTCAAAATAAATACGTATCCTGATTATGACTTCGAGTCATCCGGATCGGTGTTCCAACTAGCATAGGTGTAACCGTTTACAACAAGCTGTTCATCACCTCCATAAGAAAGAACCATATCCTTAGTCCTATTCAGGTACTTTAGGATATTCTTGACCGCTCTCCAGTGCTCCATTCCAGGATCACTTTGATATCTGCTAGTCAAACTAACAGCATGTGCTATATCCGGTCTTGTACACAGCATGGCATACATGATAGAACCTATGGCCGAGGCATAGGGAATATTATTCATTTTCTCTCTATCTTCTGCCGTAGCTAGACTTTGAGTCTTACTCAAGGTCTTACCTGACAACATGGGCACGAACCCTTTCTTGCTATCTTCCATTCTAAACTTCTTTAGAACTTTGTCCAAGTATGTACTTTGTGAAAGCGCTATTAGGCGTCTTGATCTATCTCTATAAATCTTGATGCCTAGAATGTATGCCGCTTCGCCAAGATCCTTCATTGAAAAACTATTATTCAAATAGGTTTTGAGGCTATTAAGAAGTTCTATATCATTCCCAATCAACAATATGTCATCTACATATAGTACTAGGAATGCTACAAAGCTCCCACTCACTTTATTGTAAATACAAGCTTCTCCATGAGTTTGTATAAACCCAAAGTTTTTGATTACTTTATCAAAATGTTGATTCCAACTCCGGGATGCTTGCTTCAGTCCATAAATGGAGCGCTGAAGTTTGCATACCTTGTCAGCATCTTTAGGATCGACAAAACCCTTGGGTTGTACCATATACAACTCTTCCTCAATGTCACCATTAAGGAACGCCGTTTTGACATCCATCTGCCAAATCTCATAATCGAAATGTGCATCAATTGCTAACAAAATCCTCACAGACTTTAGCTTCGCTACTGGTGAGAAAGTCTCATCATAGTCAACTCCTTGAATTTGTCGGAACCCTTTCGCGACAAGTCGAGCTTTATAGACGGTAACATTTCCATCAGCATCTGTTTTTCTCTTAAAAATCCATTTGTTCTCGATAGCCTTACGGCCATCCGGTAAGTCCACCAAAGTCCACACTTGGTTTTCGTACATGGATCCCATTTCGGATTTCATGGCTTCTAGCCATTTGTCGGAATCTGGGCTCACCATAGCTTCTTCATATGTCGCAGGGTCATCAGCGTTGTCCACCAAGATGACGTTCAAGGCAGAGTCATACCAATCAGGAGTGGTACGAACCCTCGTTGACCTGCGAGGTTCAGCAGTAACTTCGTTTGAAGTTTCATGATCATTATCATTAGCTTCCTCTTTAATTGGTGCAGGCGGCACAAAAACATCTTCCGGTGCTGCGCTACTCTCAAATCTGAGAGAAGGTTCAATAACCTCATCGAGTTCTACTTTCCTTCCAGTCACCTCCTTCGAGAGAAACTCCTTCTCAAGAAAGGATCCATTCTTTGCAACGAAAACTTTGCCTTCGGATCTATGATAGAAGGTATACCCAATTGTTTCTTTAGGGTATCCTATGAAGACGGATTTCTCCGCTTTGGGTTCTAGCTTATCAGGTTGTAACTTCTTTACATATGCCTCGCAACCCCAAACTTTAAGGAACGACAACTTAGGTTTCTTTCCAAACCACAATTCGTATGGTGTCGTTTCAACGGATTTAGATGGTGCCCTATTTAAAGTGAATGCGGCTGTCTCTAATGCATAGCCCCAAAACGATAGCGGTAAATCTGTAAGAGACATCATAGACTGAACCATATCTAAGAGAGTTCGATTACGACGTTCGGACACACCATTACGCTGTGGTGTTCCCGGCGGTGTCAATTGCGAAAGTATTCCACATTTCTTTAAATGCATGCCAAACTCATAACTCAGATATTCACCTCCGCGGTCAGAACGCAGAAATTTAATCTTCTTGTTACGATGATTTTCCACTTCACTTTGAAATTCCTTAAACTTCTCGAAAGTTTCGGACTTATGTTTCATAAAGTAGACATACCCATATCTACTCAAGTCATCCGTGAAAGTGAGAACATAACGATATCCACCACGCGATGCTACACTCATTGGACCGCACACATCGGTATGTATTATTTCCAATAAGTCTGTAGCTCGCTCCATTATTCCAGAGAATGGAGTCTTAGTCATTTTTCCCATTAGACATGCTTCACATCTTTCAAGTGGTTCAAAATCAAGTGTTTCAAGAAGTCCATCAGAATGGAGTTTCTTCATACGCTTCACTCCAATGTGACCAAGACGACAGTGCTACATGTATGTTGAATTATCATTCAATTTTATTCGTTTAGCATCTATGTTGTGAACATGTGTATCACTACTATCGAGATTCAGTAAGAATAAACCATTCATCTCAGGTGCATTACCATAAAAGATATTACTCATATAAATCGAACAACCTTTATTCTCGGACTTAAAAGAGTAGCCGTCTCGCAATAAAAAGGATCCAGATATAATGTTCATGCTTAATGCAGGCACCAAATAACAATTATTCAAATTTAAAACTAATCCCGAAGGTAGATGTAGAGGGAGCGTGCCGACGGCGATCACATCAACCTTGGAGCCATTTTCAACGCGCATCGTCACCTCGTCTCTTGCCAGTCTTCGTTTATTCCGTAGCTCCTGTTTCGAGTTACAAATATGAGCAACCGAACCAATATCAAATACCCAGGCACTACTACGATTACTAGTAAGATACACATCTATAACACATATATGAAATATACCTTTCTTTTTGATGTTGCCGTTCTTCAGATCCGCCAGGTACTTGGGGAAGTTACGTTTCCAGTGACCAGCACTCTTGCAGTAGAAGCACTCAGTTTCAGGCTTAGGACCAGCCTTGGGCTTCTTAGCAGGTGCGGCAGCTTTCTTGCCGTCCTTCTTGAAGTTTCCCTTGTTCTTAGGCTTGCCCTGTCTCTTGAAATTGGTGGTCTTATTGACCATCAACACTTGGTGCTCCTTCTTGATCTCCACTTCAGCAGTTTTCAGCATGGACGATAGTTTAGGCAACGTCTTGTTCATGCAGTGCATGTTGTAGTTCATCACAAAGTTCTTGTAACTTGGTGGCAGTGATTGGAGGAGACGGTGAATCCCCAACTCATTAGGAATCGATATTCCCAACTCTTGGAGCTTCTGTACCCAGACATGGTGAGCACGTGCTCGCTAACGGAGCTTCCCTCTTCCATCTTACAGTTAAAGAACTTTTCGGAGGCCTCATAGCTCTCCATGGCCGCGCGAGTCTCAAAAATTAGCCTGAGCTCCTTAATGATCTCGAACGGGTCGTCGTGCTCAAAACGGTTTTGGAGCTCCGCTTCTAAACCGTACAGGATGGCACACTGAATTGTGGAGTAATGATTTTTCCGAGTGGCGTAAACATTCTTTACGTCATCGGTGGCATCATCTGCAGGTGGGTCACCTAGCGGTGCTTCAAGCACATAGGTCAACTGACCAGCCCTGAGGACGATCTTCAGTCCACGGAACCAGTCCGTGAAATTGCTTCCATTGTTTTTAAGCTTTTCTTTCTCTAGGAACGCATTGAAATTGATGGAGGGGTTCGCCATAATCTACAACAATTTGCAAGTAGTTTAGACTAACTAGGTGAACTCCCACTCAAAACAACATCCCTCACATTGTCTTAGTGATTACACGAACCAAGTCCACTACACCAAGTCCGATCTTCATGAGAGAAGATGTAGTTTCATCGGCGAACAATCTTCATGTTCATCATATCATTTATATGACTCATGCTCTACCTTTCGGTATTCCGTGTTCCGAGACCATGTTTGTACATGCTAGGCTCGTCAAGATAACCTTAATTTCCGCATGTGCAAATCTGGCTTGCACCCGTTGTATGCACACGTAGAATCTATCACATCCGATCATCACGAGATGCTTCGAAACGACGAGTCTTAGCAACGGTGCCAACTAAGGGTGAACACTTTATTACTTGATATTTAGTGAGAGGGATCATCTTATAATGCTACCGTCGCGATCTAAGCAATACAAGATGCATAAAGGATTAACATCACATGCAATTCATAATTAGTGTGATATGATATGGCCTTTTCTTCTTGCGCCTTTGATCTCCATCTCCAAAGCACGAACATGATCTTCATCATCACCAGCATTGCGTCAAGGTCAGTGGCGCCGCTTCATGGTTGTCCATCATCACCAGCAACTATTACAACTACTTGGAATAAAGCTATTACAAGATGAATAGACACGCAGGTCTTAACAGAATTAAAGACAACCATTAGGCTCCTGCCGGTTGCCATATTACAACAAGGATCAATGCATACATCAAATACAATCACAATCACATGATGGCCATATCACATCACAAAACCCCTGCAAAAACAAGTTAGACGCCTATAATTTTCTTTGCATGTTTTACGTGGTTTGGGGCTTTCGCATAAGACCGATCTTACCTACAAACAAGGACCACAACATTGATACAAGTGTTGTCAGATGCTCATTGTAAATTGAATCTTAACTATGGTGGGAGAGACAGACACCCGCAAAGCCACTTGTGCAAAGCAAGTTGCACGTCAAGCGTGGAGCAAGTCTCATGTGCGATGACATGTAATGTTAGCCCGAGCCGCTTCATCCCACCATGCCGCAAGATGCAAAGTACACGCTAAGACACCGACAACAAAAGCATCAACGCCCACAAAAACATTGTGTTCTACTCGTGCAACAGATCTACGCATAGATACGGCTCTGATACCACTGATGGGTTCGTAGCATGGAAAAACAAAATTTTCTACCGCGAGAACGAACAAAACCCAGATCTAATCTAGATAAAAGCCAAGATCTAATCTATTAGACATGTGCAACGAGATAGATAGGAACTAACCCTCGTAGATCCGAAAGCGTTAACGAGATTAGATCTCGTGGTTGATGTAGTCGATCACTTGCCGATCTCAAGATCGTGTGGACGATCCTTCCGGCGTTGCGTTCCGGCAGCACTTCCGCAGTCAGTCAAGTGGACGATCCTTCCGGCGCCGCGTTTCGGCAGCGCTTCTGCAGTCGGTCACATGTGCGGAGTTGAAGCAGACCTTCCTCTCCTCGTTCCAGCGAGCAGCGGAGGTAGTAGATCTTCTCCACGGAATCACAGCAGCACGACGGCGTGGTGGTGGTGGTGGTGGAGTAGAGAATTCTGCAGGGCTTCGCCTATGCCTGTGCAGAAGAAAGGAGGAGGAGAGAGGCGGCAGAGATTGGGAGTTACGGAGGAAGAGCAAGGGGTGGCGCCTCCCCCTTCTATTTAAAGGAGGGAGGGCGCCTGGGGAGGGGGAGTCCTAGTAGGACTCCCCACCTCCTAGGGCGGCGGATTGGGGAGGGGGGAGGAGTCCTCCTCCCCCACGACTCCTTGTCTTGACCCACCAGGACTCCTTGATCCCTTCCTTGGTTTTCAAGCAAACTCCAAGAAATCTTCTAGAACCTTCCAGAACATTCCGAAACCTTCTACAATCCTCATACAAACACTCCGGAACATTTCCTAACTCAGAAAATGATCCCCAATATATGAATCTTATTCTCCGGACAATTCTAGATCTCCTCGTGATGTCTCGGATCCATTCCGAGACTCCAAACAACATTCGGTCTCCAACGCACATTCCATATCTACTTAAAACAACTTCGAACCTTAAGTGTGTCACCCTACGGTTCGTGAATATGCAGACATGACAGAGACACATCTCCTATCAATAACCATCAGCGGGACCTGGAGATCCATAATGGCTCCCACATACTCAACGATGACTTCGTGATCGATTGAACCATTTACATACGAAACCAATTCCCTTTGTCACGCGATACTATACTTATCCGAGGTTTGATCATCGGCATCTCCATACCTAGTTCTACCTCGTTACTGATAAGTACTCTTTACTCGTTCCGTGATATGTCATCCCTTGTGACCCAGTCACATGCTTGCAAGCTAACTAGATGACATTCCACCGAGAGGGCCCAGAGCATATCTATCCGTCATATGGATGGACAAATCCCAATCTCGGTCCATGCGCTTCAACACATACTTTCAGAATACCCAATGACACCTTTATAACCACCCAGTTACAAAGCGGTGTTTGATGTCATCAAAGTACCCATCCGGTGATGGTGATTAACATAACCTCATGGTCGAAGGATTAGGTTACTATGCATTTAAAAGCTTATAGCAATACGAACTTAATGACTTGATCTTATGCTACGCTTACTATGGGTGTGTGTCCATCACATCATTCTCCTAATGATATAACCTTGTTATTAATCACATCCAATGTCCATGATCAGGAAACCATGATCATCAATTAATCAACAAGCTAGTTCAACAAGAGGCTTACTAGGGACTCTCTTATGTTTACAAAACACACATGTATTAGTGTTTCCTAATAATACAATTATAGCATGGGATGTAAACATTCATCATAAACACAAAGATATAATAATAACCACTTTTATTATTGCCTCTTGGGCATATCTCCAACAGTTGCGCACGTCATTGCCCCATCAACACGTGACACACGCACGCGGGATGTGCGCGCCGATTCCCGTGACGACCACCCGGCTCGCACTCCCCTTATTATATACTAGATTTTTGGTGGCGTCGAAGACCATTGAAGTGTCCATCACAATAAAGACAAGTCCCATCGATTCCCTACCCCTGCCTCCCTAGCTTCTTTGAGAAGGTAGACCGTACACAATGGTCTTGTATATTAGTACTAGTACTACTGGACCACGACATGTACTCTTTACTCTTCTCCCACACTAATAATCACTATCACCTTCCTCCTGCCTCCGCCACACTCACCCTGCAAGCCATGGCTCCACTGAGGAGGGGGAGAGGCCGGTCGACGATCCTCACGGAGAAAAGGGAGAGAAATCGCCGTGAGGCACTTCTTGCTCTACCAGCCGCTCAAGCCCACCCTCTCATCGAGGCCCAATCTCCCCCGACAGTGGCGCCGAATGTTCTAGCAGGCGAGGGCTCCTCCCGGTACGGTCTCCTTATTCTACTTCTTCTCCATCTCCCTCTCCATCATGATCTTAATCAGCTTCTTCTTGTTTTTCTTCTTCTTCTGGCTCTTCCTCTTCTATGTATTACTGGTCGGCCGTGGAGCCTGAATCCACCACGACGGAGGCGTTGCAGGACCCGTCCAGCCCCGTTCCATGTCTCAGCGAGGTAGCAAATCTCCACGCTGTTATTTCTCTGAGTTATGATGTGGATTTCTTAGATGCTGTCCGCCCCGCATTGGTTTTTCTTCTTCTTTTGCGAGTTGTATTTGTTTTCATGAATATGACTGGATCTCTTGGTCTTTCCTTAATACCGTTGTTCATAGATTCACTATGGATTTTTTGTGATTAGGATTATTTTATCGTGGTCATGAATAGATCTCCATGTCCATTTTTTAACACTGCGGCCAATAGATTCAACGGGGATTTTTTGATCTGTATTAGTATTCACCTGGGACCTAGAGTGTAATTGTAGAATTCCTATTTCAATTAACATGAACGATGCAGCGATCGAAGGCTGAGTATCGTGAGAGGGTGGCCGCGATCAGTTCCAAGATTGCCAACCAACATGAGCTTGCACGCTCCCTCGCCCAAGCTAATGAGAGCCTACGCAAGAAATTATCTGTGCAGAAGGAGATCTCGCTAGATTTTGCACATGACGTCGTTAGGCTGTAGAAAGTGCTCGGCCGTAACTTGATCAGGCAAGAACAGACCATCAAGATAATCAACGAGCTCACGGAGGAGAAGAAGAATCTTGTGGAAAGGTGCATTCTCCTGTAGGACGAAGTCAGCGAGGCACTCAAAGGACGCGTCGAGGAAACCAAGGCTACCATCCGAGCCTACCATGACAGGAACCGTTGCCTGGATGCAGTCAAGGAGATGAAGGCGGATATGAGCAGAGGCTTCACCGTACTCGAGGGTGTTCAGAAAGAGAACGAGGAGCTAAGGGCATGTCTGGAGGCGTACCGGAGCAATGCCCAAGTCTGATTCCCGTTAGCGGGGACACGAATACCAGTTCGTCCTCCTCTCCTTTTGTAATGTTTAGGGTTCGGGGAGCAATGCCCATGTCTGCTTCCCATTATAGGGTGCAATAGGAATCCTAGGGCAACTCCTTATCTATCTGGACATGTGTTGGTGTTCATGTTCATGAATGGACACCATGTTCTCTTTCCATATGTATCTGGACATGGGTTTCTGCATTATGAGTTTGCCACTCTCCCACTACTATTTGGTGATATTGGGAAAACCCACAGCACACTAAACTGCTGATAAATCTTATTTGTCTTCGAAATTGAAATTATGATAGTGCCACTAGTCGATTCATAAAATGTTGATTAGTCCTAGATTGCTTCTTCCTTGAAATTATGACAGTGCCACTAGTCGATTTAGTTAATTATGGAAACTAACCAGCTTGTCCTGGTGAACTGAACAAACCATACCATGTATTTTTGTTGCAGGGAAAGAGGCGAAAGATCGACTAGGACCTGGCGACCTGGCTAAATGACAAGATAGCAATCCAAAGGGAGAAGCGAAATTCCTAGAAACTGGCCTTTGACCAACTGCGCGCTGAATTCGCGGTCCTTTCTGACAAGTGCCAGAAACTGAAGGAGTTAAACGCCGAATGGGCGAAGCTACACAGTGAAGGTCGTGCCTCGGCTAGGAAGCAGACGGAGATCAGGAAAGGGATCTTGAAGGAAAATTGTATGGCTACGGACAAAAATCTCTACCATGTGACGGAGCGCTAGAACCTACAGCTGAAGCACGACATAGTACTGAAGGAGCTAGCCAATCTTAGGGAGGAAAACAGGCAGCTCCGGGCTAGGCTCGCTTGAACACAACATATGTCTATTTAGTACTGAACTGGCTGGTTTATCCTCTGTAGTGGTGATTTTGTAAGCGTGAACTTAACTCTATGCACGATATGTGTGTTCGTCTGAAATTAGTTTGCTCGAGGATTGAGTTTGGCTTAGTTCGGAAAGCACAACTGCAAGTCTTACAATTAACTAGTTTCAGGCATTGGTACAACATAAATTATTCATCTCGAATTTCCTTTATCCTCTATAGTCTGTCCTTGTTCACCCTCGCGCGCCTTCTTCAGTTCCTTCAACAGATCCGCAATGCAGCACTCTAGCTTCTTCTTGTCTTCCCTGAGCTGATCCCTCTCCTTTTCTGCATTATGAATCAGCAACCTGTGATTATCCTGAAGCTTCTTTGCAGTTCCAACAACCAAGCTCCCATCGATTCCGTCAGTTAGCTTTGACTGCAAATTCTCGATTTCTTGTTCTAGCTCCTTATTTCGTACCGATAGCTTATAATTTTTTTCAGCTGCATCACTTACATCAATAAATCTCCCCGACCTTTCCAACTCATACATCTCCCATAACTGTGCCAAACATTTCTTAAGTGCATCTGGCCACTCAAGATCCACCCACTCTACGGCTTTACACACCGGGCCAACCTAAAAACACACACACTATAGTGTTATGAACATGCACGATACATTTTACTTCATGTCACAGTTGCACATAATGTAAACAAACCTGATTTGTACAGCCCAAAAACCTTCTCCCAGTGTTACTGCCTTCGAATGCAACATATCTCCTCAGTTTTAGCCCATGGTCACATGGCACTTCTCCATCGAGATCTAGGCCCTCCCATTCGGAGTCGTAGATCGTCCTTGGTACCTATAGGTAAACACAAAGCTGAAATCGAACACGATTACATGCACATCTGGTCGGGCTCAGATCGAGTGATTTACCATTGACTAACCCTAGCCCGAGAAAACAGAGGAACTCACATCGTGGAAGGAATACTTGATGTCGGAGAGAAGGCTGTCACTGCTCGACTGGTCGTCCTCGCCGTTCAAGGACAGCATGGCGAATGCGACGGTGATGGCGTCGGCGAGAGCGAGCGAGAGAGAGAGAGAGAGAGAGAGAGAGAGAGAGAGCAGCCCTTCTACCGCTACAATGATGACTAAATTGGCATGTTACAATAGTTTAATGGATACCATGCCCTTTCCCTGGATTACTGTTTCCTGCCTGATATGGATTCTCTTCACACATTCTCATTTCAAATATTAAACATGCACTCCCTCCATCCCAATTTCATTGCCTAACGAAAACATACCAGTATATTACATCATCCAAAGAAACAAAATCATGTCAACTACAAGGTACTTATGCATCACTTCTTCAGTCATGGTTTCACAAAACATTACATTATAATCTCCCAACAAACATAACCACAACATGGTTTCACAAAACATCACATTACAATCTATCAACAAACGTAATCACAGAAACAAGTATATTACATCAACTCAAGAAACAAAATCATGTCGACTACAAGGTACTTACACATCACTTGTCCTGTCATGGTTTCGCAAAACATTACATTACAGTCTCTCAACAAACAAAATATCAGAAACAAGTACAGTACATCATCTCAAGAAACATAATCAAGTCAACTACAATGTATTTATGCATCACTAGTCCAGTCATGGTTTCACAAAACATTACATTACAATGTCCCAACAAACATAATAACTGAACAAAGTATGGTACGTGATCTTAAGAAACATAATCATGTCAACTACAATGTATTTATGTCTTATTACAACAATGATGGTTTCAGCGAGTGACATGTCCGAAAATCTCAACAGCTCGCACAACATTGCATTGCAATCTCTCAACAAACATAATCATAGAAGCACGCTCTAAATGCAACAACAGTCAATATTACAAATACAGGCAGGGGAACCCCGCGGTCTATATGACAAGCCCAGGGTAGCAGCTCTCATCAGATCTCATCAACGTCGACCACCTCATTCTGTTCAGCCAATACAGGGGCATCTACATCCACTATAACCTGTTCAACAACATCAGAAATGGTACCAAGGAAGAACACCTTCCTGGTTCGCTTCTTTCGCTGCATAATCTGCATAAGATCTTCAGTATCCAAAACATCTATGAATTGCTGCTTCTTATGATGCCACCACCGGATTTTTGCCATCTGCTTAGGGCCAATAGTCATTTCCTTACCGATCATCTCTCTCATTTCATCAAGAGTTATGTTTTTGGATTCGACAGTGATCTCCACAGTACATGACGAAACTGGCTTATTAACTCCCTCATCAAGTTTTGCCATGTATGAATCCACCTCTATGCGTATATTGAACTTATCCAGATCAGCATCTATTGGTCCGTATTCTCTAGGAGCAGAAGCTCTGGCAGCAAGATCTCTAGCATCTGCATACATATCATCAATCATCGCTTCAACTTTCACCTTACGATCAGCTGCACAACACTCCCAAACCATCTGAAGCTCACGGGAGTGCTCAATTTGCTGATAGGTATCATTCATGTTGCGCCACACCAATTTTGTCCTCTGTCTAGAACCCTAGGGAATTCTAGCGGCAAGCATATCTACCAGCTACGAAACAGACACAACCTCTTTGCAATTCACAAGAAGATGCACATCTTGCCCGAACACAACCCTCTCGCAACCAAAATCAAGCTTTGCAGTGTACTGCCGAACATGAACTGTGAACTCATATAGGTCACTTGTATCAAAACTGCGCCTAATGTGATTAAAAAGGGGAACATTTCAGTTCATTCGATTCTATTATGCCGTAACTAATCTACTTCAAGATAAGGCACAGATAAGAAAAATTCACCTCTCGCTCTTCTCCCGGGTTTTTTTCTTCGAGATCTGAGTGCTGCATCCACCCACCGGAGCCGAACAATCCGCCGCCGGCCTTGCTTTTCTCTTCAACCCGCTGCTCGTAGGTACCTTGGGAGCAGAATCCTTGCTGGCCTCCTCGCTAACCGGGGCTGAAGACCTCGCCGCAGCTACGCGTTGAGCCCCAGACTTGGGCCTCGACGGAACCTTTTTAGTCAGCGACGTAGCTACAACCTTCGCCTTGCAAGACATGCTGGGTCGCCGCCGCCGGATTCAGTGTCGGGGGAGGGAGAAAAAAGGTCCTCCACCGCCGGCAGATTTAGGGTCAGGAAGGGAAGAAAAGGGACCACCGCCACCGCCGAAGCGAGATTCAGTGTCGAGAGTTAGGAAAGTACAGTAATGGATTTGCCCCTACGACACGTACATGGTGGCTAAGAAGAGTGACCGGCAAAGAAGGGGCACAGCAGGAACTAGTGTAACGGAATATCCTGACTTAACGGGCGCGATTTGAAAATATTTGGTTTGGCCATCATTCACTCGAAAGACCGCTCTCAGCAATTGGCGCCCCAACTTTTCGAATCGCGGTGATAAAAATCAACTTGGGTACCGCGTTGCCTGTCCACTCCAACTTTCGGGCCACAAAATGATATTCTCTGAGGAACAACCCCTCCCCGTCTATGACGTCACGCCTGCGTCATCCTGATGTCAGCGCGCGGGTCAAGCCCCGGTCAAACCTAGGCCAGGTCCCACCTGCTGGCGTGTCTGATGATGTGGCCTCGGGCCCCGTCTGTCAGCCTCACTGGCTAGGTAAAGCCTCGGTGTAAAAAGTAATTCCTAGCTTTTGTTTTAATTTTAGAAAAAGGATAAATACTAGAAATTCAATATCTAATTATTTATAACTCAGAAAATGTGTATAATATATCAAAATGTTCTGAAAAACAAGATCTATCTGTTTAAACTATAATCATGCATTTTTAAGCAACTTAAATGCCAAGTTTAATTAGAGAACTAAATAAACCCTTCACAGGTGTTCTAGGGTTCCCCTGTCCTAGGGTTTGTACCCTTCGGACCCTGTTTAAAATGATCGAGCATGTTCTTAGGGTTCATTTCAATACAATTTAACTTGTCATATCATCATCCTTGCTTGAGCATTGCATCGATGCCATGTGTTGATTGTTATTCCCCTTTCTTTCCGATTTTTGCTTCTTCCCGGTAGAATACGATATCGAGATCGAGATCAAAGACCGAGATCAACACCATCGAAGATCGACAAACAATACTTGACCAACTGTAATCAAGTCAAGTACAAGGCTTCCGAAGATCTGCTTATTGGTTATCAACAAACAAGGCAAGCAAAGCCCCACCATGATACGTTCCTATGGTTTCAAAAGTATTTCATTCTTGCCATGATGCATACGATTCTACTGTGGTCTTTTATCGATAGATAGAGTATCCTATCTATTGCATTACTCCTTTGAGCTTATATTACCTGATCCACTGCTCGTAGCATAACTAGGTTTGGCTTGTGTGCATTACTAGAGCTTATATCTGTGTATTGCTTAGCCATGCATAGCTATCAGTTCTAGTTCATTCAGATGATGAATCAGATGTAGATAATCTAGTCTGACAGGAGAACAAGGTATACTAATGAGGTAAGATCAGTGGTAAAGGTTAATAATGCTAAGGCTTGTATGGGAGGCCATAGTGGGATGTGGTTTTTGTAGTCCCATGCTCACCACTACTAGGAACCGAGTTCTTGCCTTTGGAACCGAGACGAGCGTACAGCCACACGGGGCCTGGAAAACCTCACGAGTAACTAACTTGCCTAGTAGATTCCATGAGTCACATAGTTCAGCATTCCATTCAACATATGCATAGAAAACGTTTTGAAAGTTTTGGCAGGTGAAGGTGCATTATAACAGGTAGGTAAGCATGGCCGGGGTTGCTTGGGGTCAATGGAGCCCCTGATAAACCAACACCGAATCACATCTCTAGGGTCCGGCTTCGGGATTTGACCCGTTACGGCGGAACCCTCCTTAGGGCGTGACTCATGGTCTCAGCGAACGTAAGGTAAAGGTCGTATCCAACCACCCTCTGTCGGCATTCCAAGGAAGAGGGCTAATCATGTGGCATTAAGAGTCGGTTGGTACGTGTGGGTAAAGTTGTACACCCCTGCAGGGTTAAATCTTTTCGAAAAGCCATGTTCATGGTTATGAACGCTTGGTGACTGAATTCTAAGATCATAGAGAACTATAACCTATTCGTAAAACTTGGTAGTTCAATGTGTGCTTAAGGATGCTTCCTCATGGGTAGGAGGGGGTGATCTTAGTTGTGAGATAAGGATTACTTTGGTGAATATCAAGATGGTGATCAATTCTTCGGAGATGTAACTCTCTTATCCCCTTTTAAAATATTCTGATTAGATGAGCTTCTTCTCCCTCTTGTTTTACAAGCAAAGATGGCTTTATGCAAAATAACCCCACCAGCCATAAGTCTTGCGGAGTACGCCCTGTATTCACCCTTGCTTTTTTGATACTTCTATAGCAGAGTAATTGTTTGCTTGAAGACGAGTTTGGTACGACATCGACACCAACGAGTAGCTTGGGGTTCCCGGCCGACAGCCTAGAATCTATGGGCTGGGACGTCATCGTTATGCCTCAGGCCTCTTAGGCCATTTGTTAAGTTTTCTATACTTAATAGCATAATTTGCCTTCCGTTGTTTGATGTTTGTGGTCAGTGACCTCTGCTTGTAATATTTTGGTTATTCGCTCAGTTATGAGCTTGCTGTAATAATTTTTGTGTCGTAGGGTTACTATTGTGTTACCGATTTCTCACTGGATATCCTCGAGCTCTAGGTTAAGCTTATGTCAGGCTAAGGTATGGATTTGTTTAGCCCTGATCCGGGGGTGTCACATGTCTTGGTATCAGAGCAATACCGACCGTAGGAAAACCTTGCTATTGGTCGATGTTGAGTTTAGTGCTTGTGAAAACTATTTTAAAGGTGAAAAATATTTGTGAAAACTCTAGTATGCTTATTTTGCTCCTCATCTAGTATTGCTCTAACTCTGGGTCATCTTACCTTGTGTTGACTTTGGAAAAGTTTAGATATCTCTTCTAGTCTTTCAAAGCTTAGGTGCCTTCCAGGCATGTCATTTCTCAGCCAGTTGACCTACTATAGAGTTCTCTAGACTTGTGTGTGTTGTGAATTCCTTGTTCCCTTTGTTCTGTTTCAGCTGAGAGATTCCTTTCCATCAGAAGGTCTCTCTATCTTATGGGTCCACAACATCATGTTGATGGTTCCACAGTATTCTGTTCTAGGTCTCGAGGTTTCCTTTCACCTCGTGTGCCTCCCTTTTGTTTGTTTGGGTACTTCAGAAGTTCTTTCTTCTCTTGGAAGCTACCTCGTGATTACTGTCTTGCAGTGTATGCTATGTCACTCAAGTAGTAGTTACTTCTTTCTCGGGTTTTAACCCTTGGACTTGAACCGAAGATCCCGGATTGTGCTGGATTCTAGTGTTGTGAATCTCATACATGAAGTTGATCTTTAACCCAAGATCCATTCCATTGTTCCCTGTTGTTAATGTTCACACATTACCTCAGGATGGCTGGTACTACAATTCTAGTCTTCAAGCTTGTGGTTATTGTCATTATTTAGTTGTGACAAAAAAAGGACTTCCCTACCACATACTATGGCAGATGTTCTTTAATGGAACCAAATAGATCACGACAAGAGCACTCCTCATGAGTCTCGCTTCTATACCCGTGACTCCGCCCCACTTCTCCTTTCCAAGCATTGGTTTTTGGAAGGTTGATAATCTATGCATCCACATCCCGGGATTCTATCCTGAGTATGTTCCTTCCCCCCTTGATGTTTTCCAACCTTTATCTACTAGTTGGTAGCCAAGCGGTAACTATGCATTGGTGTAATCTGATGCAAGATACTCTTGTGGTCCGTCATGACAAACCATATAGGGATGTCAGGAGAAACAAACTCCAGTACCTCGTCATATCTAGGACCAGGTCAAAGTGTTGTAATCCGTAGATCAAGAGGCATTACTAGCTTCTATCTGTTCTACCTTAGAGTATCACACTCTTTCATTCTAAGAGGTCGTGCTGAGTTTCATGACCCTCGTAATGAAGTGATACTTCTACACATTTTTACCCACCCTTCTTCCAAGCTCTCGTGCTCGAGAATGATGCGTGTGTGTAATAGTGTGGCTATTCGAGATTTCTTAGCAATTATTATTGATTTTATCTCCAAGGACATTTGTTTCACCTTTAACGTGATTGGTTAACCCTATCACTAAGCGAAGGATGACTGTGCTACCAAGTCTGGTATTCTGGTACACTTTCCTCGGTCAAAGAGTTAGGCTTGTGTCGAAGCTCTGAGATTATGTCTTCTTGCCTTACTAAGCAAGTTTCCTCTCGAACTAAGTGACATATCGGTGGTCCGTGATATTCTAGATGTCTACTAGAAGTATTGCCATGTTGCCACATGACTGAGATGTCAAGTTCCTGAGCAAGTCAGTTCTCTGAACTGCTTCTTTCTCCAAGGATCCGTACTAGATACCCCTGAACTAGTTGGTTGAGCTTAAACAACAACTTGGAGAGTTGTAAGACAAAAGTTCTATCTGACTTAGTTTATCTAAAGGGATGTCTAGTTTCGTTCGTGCTGAAGAAAGATAGTGTCTCCTTCGTGGATATGTTATCGTCCCCACCTTTGATTTGATTTGGGTTATTGTCAAATCAAACTCAGTTCCAAGGACTATTTTGATGATGTTGCTACTTGTGATGTTTCACTTGAGTACATATGCATGTCCGTTGGTCTGACCAATAGTCTGCCTTGTTCATACAACATATGAGTCCATCTTCTTCGAGTGTCTCGATAAGTTTGTTGTTGAGCCCATCGACAATATCCTTATCTTCTCCATGCTAGAATAGACTCATATGAAACATTTGGCATTAATGTTGGAAAACTTTTTAAGAACCTTCTTCGTGATATCTCGAAGTATGTGTTCTGGATGTTAGAAGTAACCTTCTTTGATTCACGCGCAACTATAGAAAGATGTTGTCGTGGATTCGAGTAGAGTTAACTCCGTATCTTAAGGACAAAGTTGTATTTCATTGCAAGTACTTGATGTATGTGCAGCTGTCCTCTGACCAGTTGATATTACATGGGTCTAGCAATAGCTCAGTTTATTGGATCTTAACAATGAAGTCCATGTCTTGAGAATCTAGTAACTTTACCTTGGGGTAAATGTTGCAAACTTTCTATTTGGACATGCTGAGTCTGAAGTATCATTTCACCTAACCAAATCTGAATCTCAAGCAGATATGGTGGTTGGTGTTCTTCAAGGTTTTGACATAGGTCTCTTTGTAAATCTGGCAAGATTGATGTAAAGGTTGACACAACTAGTCGGAAGGTCTATTGTCATATTCTATTGAATCAGCAAATAACACCCACTCTTCATGAGGCATCTTCTATGAGTTAATTATAGGAGTTGTCCTTATGGTTTCCTTTGTATCCGAAGTCCGACCTTTACTTGATGTCTGCTTTCTCGAACATCAAGGAGAACATTTAAAGTAGTGTTGCTAAATGTCTCTTGGTCGATCCTCCAGACCCTTTTATGTTGGCAAGCATTCAGTTGTGCCAAGTAATTGAAGTCTGAGAATGAAGTTTCTTTTTCCTCGTGTCATCAGGAATCTTCTTCCCTGTACATCCTGGTGGTGTAAGTGATAACACGATCTTTGGCAAAGATTTTGATAGACATGTATGAAAAAAGAGTTTCCTTCGTTTCTCGATCATGTTCAAGAGTGACAATGATTTTGGTAATCAAAAGTTCCTCTTGTTACATGTTTCTTGTGACTCTTACGAGTCCTCGCCACAAAAAACCTTTCAGTCTTGACCTTCTGTTGAACGAAGAGTGATCCTTCTGTATCAAAAGTAGTTCAATGGCTTGGTTATCCGTATTTCTTTAACCCCTAAAGCCCTACTTAAGGCATTTAGTAGAGGTTCATCTCTTGAAGTATGGTCATATTTTTCTATTGTATGCTCTCCTTTCAGAAGCTTAAAACTCTTCTGAAACTCCATGGTCTCAATCCTTATGAAGACCCTCGCTATCTAACAATACTTATCTCTTTTTGTTTCCTCTGTTACCTTGACGTGTTTCATGTTTGTCATCTCAGAGTTTTTTATGAACACTCTTTCATGAGTTGACCATGAAATACTCTGTGTTGTTAGTGTGTTTCCCTCTTATCCTTAGAGTGACCCTGTTTCTCTTCCTTCTTCCTACCTTTGGAATCTCGGGTCGAGATTCTCGTAAGGGGGATAGAGCTGTAACGCCCCATATTAGCTAATCTTAAATTAGGGTTTGTTTGTGCATTCAGGAGCATCATCTTTTAAATTGCATTCACAAGAAATAATGCAAAACCCTAAACCCTAGTTTCCTCTCTCTCAAATCAACTCAAAATGGTTCTGATTATTTCGAAAACTACCAAAATGTTGGAGCCCAAATGGATTAAAAAGGGCCTCACCATATCTGAATAGTTTTACAAAACCCTCTGGTATTTTTGAAATGTTCAAAGTAGTTTTGAAAATGAAAATACAAACAAATAAACAGAAAACAGAAAAAGAAAAGGTTTTCTAAAAATAAAACATGTTGCTAACACTAACTGGGTCGTAGCCCAGCTAACCCTCCTGCTAACCGCCGCTCAGCGCGCAGCCAGCAGCCTGCTGCCCCAAGCTTTCCCGCGGCCCAAGAGCCGGTCCAAGCAAGCCTACCGTCCCGATACCCCTTCCCCGTGCTTCTTCCTCACCGACGGAAGCTCCTACGTGTCAGTCGCCTCGTCGTCGATCTCCCTCGCACTGCGATGCGCGCCGCCGCCCCTGGTCACATAGATAAGAACGGCCGTGTTACCCTCTCTCTCCCTATCCACATTTCCCCCTCTCTCTCTCGCTCTGTGTCGCTCGCGCGCAGAAGCCAAAACCCTAGCCCCGGCCTCCGCATCACGCCGCCGTACCCCGCCTCCCCTCGCTGTTTTAAGGCCACCATGGTGACCACCATGATCTCCTCCGTCATTTTCCCTGAAGCGCGCAAGCCGACGAGCCTCCAAGCGCCGCAATCGACCCCTCTGTCTCCGACGAGGTCCACCACCGTCGCTGCCGATTATGGCCACCTCGTCTCTCGCCGACCCCTCCGGTCGTTCCGCGGTGAGCCCCTGGTCCTCCTGGACCCCTCCGTTGTCCCTCTTGCTCTCTGGTTTACCGCCGCACCGTCGACCTGCAAGATCCGCCACCAACGCTCACCGTAGACGCGTCCCCGGTGACCAATAGCTAGCGGCGCCGCCAGGTTTAGGCTCCCTGCGTCGTTTCTTTCGAACTAGCTTCCCCGCGTATTCCCGCTCGCCATCCTGCGCCGCCGCCGGCTACCGTCTGCCGCGCCCTACCGGCGAGCCGATGTGGCTCCCGTGTTGAGTCCGCGTGGCCACCGTGTGGATCTGACGTGGCCAATGCCCCACCTGTCAGCCATAGCGGATAGACACAGCCCCAGTGAGGAACAACCCCTCCCCGTCCATGACGTCATGCCTGCGTCATCCTGACGTCAGCGCGCGGGTTAAGCCTCAGTCAAACCTAGGCTAGGTCCCACCTTCTGGCATGTCTGATGATGTGGCCTCGGGCCCCGTCTATCAGCCTCACTGGCTAGGTAAAGCCACGGTGTAAAAAGTAATTCCCAGCTTTTGTTTTAATTTCAGAAAAAGGATAAATACTAGAAATTCAATATCTAATTATTTATAACTCAGAAAAATGTGTATAATATATCAAAATGTCTAGAAAAACAAGATCTATCTGTTTAAACTATAATCATGCATTGTTATGCAACTCAAATTCCAAGTTTAATTAGAGAACTAAATAAACCCCTCACAGGTGTTTTGGGGTTTACCTGTCCTAGGGTTTGTACCCTTCGGACCCTGTTTAAAATGATCGAGCATGTTCTTAGGGTTCATTTCAATACAATTTAACTTTTCATATCTTCATCCTTGCTTGAGAATTGCATCGATGCCATGTGTTGATTGTTATTCCCCTTTCTTTCCGGTGTTTGCTTCTTCCCGTGGTGCATACGATTCTACTGTGGTCTTTTATCGATAGATAGAGTATCCTATCTGTTGCATTACTCCTTTGAGCTTATATTACCTGATCCACTGCTCCTAGCATAACTAGGTTTGGCTTGTGTGCATTGCTAGAGCTTATATCCGTGTCTTGCTTAGCCATGCATAGCTATCAGTTCTGGTTCATTCAGATGTAGAGAATCTAGTATGACAGGAGAACGAGGTATACGGATGAGGTAAGATCAGTGGTAAAGGTTAAACATGGTAAGGCTTGTATGGGAGGCCATGATGGTATGTGGTTTTTGCAGTCCCATGCTCGCCACTACTAGGAACCGAGTTCTTGCCTTTGGAACCGAGACGAGCGTACAACCACACGGGGCCTAGAAAACCTCACGAGTAACTAACTTGCCTAGTAGATTCCATGAGTCATATAGTTTGGCGTTCCATTCGACATATGCATAGAAAATGTTTTGAAAATTTTGGTAGGTGAAGGTGCATCATAACAGGTAGGTAAGCGCGGCCGGGGTTGCTTGGGGTCGATGGAGCCCCTGGTAAACCAACCTCGACTCACATCTCTAGGGACCAACTTTGGGATTTGACCCATTACGGCGGAACCCTCCTTAGGGCGTGACTCATGGTCTCGGCGAACGCAAGGTAAAGGTCGTGTCCAACCACCCTCTACCAGCCTTCCAAGGAAGAGGGCTAATCATGTGGCATTAAGAGTCGGTTGGTACGTGTGGGTAAAGTTGTACACCCCTGTAGGGTTAAATATTTTTGAGACGCCGTGTTCATTATGAATGCTTGGTGACCGAATTCTAAGATCATAGAGAACTATAACCTAATCGTAAAACTTGGTAGTTCAACATGTGCTTAAGGATGCTTCCTCATGGGTACGAGGGGGTGATGCTAGTTGTGAGATGAGGATTACTTTGGTGGATATCAGGATGGTGATCAATTCTTCGGAGATGTCGCTCTCTTATCCCCTTTTAAAATATTCTGATTAGACGAGCTTCTTCTCCCTCTTGTTTTACAAACAAAGATGGCTTTATGCAAAATAACCCCACCACGGAGTACACCCTGTACTCACCCTTGCTTTGTTGATACTTCTGTAGCCAAGTAATTGTTCGCTTGAAGACGAGTTTGGTACGACATTGACACCGACGTGTAGCATGGGGTTCCTGGCCGGCAACCTAGAATCTATGGGCTTGGACGTCATCGTTATGCTTCAGGCCTCTTAGGACATTTGTTAAGTTTGCTATACTTAATAGCATAATTTGCCTTCCGTTGTTTGATGTTTGTGGTCAGCAACCTCTGCTTATAATATTTTGGTTCTTCGCTCAGTTATGAGCTTGCTGTAATAATTTTTGTGTCGCAGGGTTACTGTCGTGTTACCGATTTCTCACTGGATATCCTCGAGCTCTTGGTTAAGCTTATGTCAGGCTAAGGTCTGGATTTGTTTAGCCCTGATCCCGGGGGTGTCACAAATGGTGTGATGAACATTCATTCGAAGTATAGTAGTACGATCAAATTCATTATGTTTAAATTACTATAACATCATGTGAAGTAAATTTAGTCCTTAGACCATGATATAACGTCAATGACTAACACCGGGCGAGTAACTTCATAACATCAAATGTTACACCATAATAGGGTGAAAATAAAGGTGGGTTTAGATAGTCCGTACGTGTTATGTAGAGGCTCATGGATCAAGAGTGGGATTTATCCATCCCGATGATGGAGAGATATACTTTTTGGCCCTCTCGGTGATATCACATTGACATAGCTTGCAAGCAAGTGATAAGATCACTAAGAATGTTGTATCATGGGAATGAGAAAAGAGTACTTGTCGGTAACGAGATCAAACTAGGTACGGGGATACCGATGATCGAATCTCAGGCATGTAATATATTGCGAGATAAAGGGATTTCATTAGGACGTTAAAGGATCACATGATCACTAGAGTCATGTTGAATGTGTGGGAGTCAGTATGGATCTCTAGGTCCCACTGCTAATTATTGATCAGAGAGGGGTCTGGATATGAAAGCACTGGAGTTATTTCTATGGACTCCGGAATTGTTTCGGGTCAAATTGCTGAAAAGGGTTACAGATGTAATATCGAAGTATTGCAATGGGGTTTAAGAAAATGTTTGTTAATTAAAGTAATTAACAAAATTATAAATAAAATAAATAAAAGAGTTTTATTAAATGAGATACACAATAATTTTGGTGGAAAATTAATGCATGTGAGTGGATATGTCAGTGGAGAAGGAATTATGTGAGTGGAGAATCCACCCACATGAATGAGGGAGATGTGGGGCACCTCCTTTGGCCGCCAGCCATGGGAGGGGCTGCCCTCCCCTATAAAAGGCTTCCTCCTCCTCCTCTCACTTCACACCACCTCATGAAGGATCTCTCTCCCCCTCTAAAATGATAGCATCCTGTCGTGGTGGTGTCACGACAGATGCCATGGATACGCTAAAGGTGGAGACTAAATGCACTAGGGGAATCCAGGGAGGGATAGTGTGGTGATTCCACACACAGTTGCTTTGTATTCGATTCACTTCCACAGTTTACAAGTGCTCCTTGAGCTGTATTGGGGAGAGGAGGAAAAAGAACTCTCTTACTCTCACCACTAGCTAGCCCTCAAGAAAAACACTAGTAAAACTGCTACTCACTAGAGATCAATCAAGCAAAGGCCAACAAACCCCTTCTACAGAGGCCCTAGCCCTCCTTATATAGGGGTGGCTAGGTATCCACTTAGGACATACGTGGAGGCATATTCCAGGGAATATGCCTCTTCCCAAAATAGTAAGCCGACCGGGTCACTTTAGCCAGCGTCATCCATGCAGAGGCTATGTGAGCCTCTGCGGCGCCTGCGTCATCCGACATAGGCATCGTCACCTTTGTCGGCCACGCCTCAGTGGTCCTGGCCTCTGTCTGCTTTGCGCACGCGCTGCGTACAGTGGTCACCTTTGACCAGCGAGATACCTTCCTTCTCTTACAAGCTTGATATAACCCAGATCACACCTAGTTGATCCGGCCACACCTGTTCCTGCATATAAGTTAGATACATCTTACTGACATACGACATAAGTTGGTTGAGACCCAGTTATGTGGACGTCCCCTGGTCCGGGTTACTCCGGATTCGGCCTGCCTTGAGGTCACTCGGCCAGCACTTGCTTTGACCTTGCCGTACCTCGGCTAACTAGGCCTTTATAGCCCGGTGTGACCCTACCCGGGGGTATCCCTCCAACATTAGTCCCCGAAGCTGGTGCGGTCTTAGCTGCCTTAGCCACTAAGGCCATAGCAGGTTCAATCTTACTGAGCCTCTTGCTCCTTCTCCGAGTTACCTCATAATCCGGATTTAATAGGTTTACTTTCCCTTAGCACATTCTGAGTTTTCACTCGCTGGCCGGGTCACCACATACTCATCCGGGTTATCCTTAATTCTCTTGTACGCTTCCCCACGTGGAAGCTAATCATTACTTTGCCTCATTTTAAGGGCCTACGACAGTAACCGCCGCAGTTATTGTCAGATTTTACTGTAGCACACGTCACATCGTGCCTGCCTCCTCGTTAACTGTATCATAACGTCGCGTCGTGGGATCCGCTGAGCTCTGTGGCCCTTCTTATGGCTCGTCGCTGATTGGTCAATCCGGGTCATACACTGCCACACTGTGTGGCCCATCCGCACAGCGCGATCCCACTACCCCTCAAGGGCGTGGTTAAATAGGGGAGAGGTGCGCCCCTTGGGTCTTTTCCCCACTTCCGTGCCCCTCTGCCTCTTCTTCTTCCTCTTCCTCTCCAGCGACAGCGCCGCCACCACCGCACTTGCGCAGCTGTGCCGCCGCCGCACCGCTTCCACGCGCACCAGTGTCGCCGCCACCTCCACGCATCTCTTCCGCCACGGGTCCTCGCCAGTCCAGGCCACTACCCCCCACCGCTGCTAGCGCCAGTGAGGGTAGTGACCTTGAGATGACAGAGGAGGAGCTCGTCGTCACGGAGCAGGAAATGGAGGAAGATGCGGCGAACGCCGACCGCGGCACGTGGGCTGGATCTTGGGTTTGCCAGGATGACCTGGACTGGCTGTATCACACCAGGCGCATCCCGAAGGGCGTCACCGCACGCCTTGCTGCTGCCGAGCTTGCCCCCTCACCCAATCCGAGTGAGTATGTGTTATTCCTATCCCACTTCCAACGGGGGTTCGGTCACCCTGTTAGTGATTTCTTCCACGACTGGCTCAACACATATGAGCTTCAGCCGCACCATCTTCCAGCTAACGCCATCACCTCTCTCTCCGCCTTTGCTTCCACCATCGAGGGTTACGCCGGACTATGGCCCACGAAGGAACTCTGGATCCAGTTCTTTGGCCTCCGTCGGAACGTGATTCCAAACATAGAGCTTGATCTGGAGGACAAGCAGCTCACGCAATTTGGCGCAACTTCCATTTCTCCTAGGAAACAATCTACCTTCCCCCGCACTAGGCTTGACTCCTGCAAGGGTTGGGCCCGAACTTTCTTTTATGTTCGGAACAGCACATCCGAGGATCTGTTCCGGCTGCGCCCCTACGCTCCGGGTCCTCCTAATCCGGATTTGTGGGACAAGATCCCCAAGAAGCCCAATGTCCTAGCGAACCAAGTGAACAAGAGATTTCAGGAGCTGAAGGATCTTGGATTGCGCAATGAGGACGCAATGATCACGTTTGTTCGCAACCGGATCTCCCCCCTCCAGAAACGCACGCACAAACTCTGTCACATGAGCTGGGGCCGCGACCCCAACTGGACCTCCTCATTCGAGTTGAGCAACACCGAGATCTTTCGCCGGGTCAAGGCCCTCTTCACCACTCACAAGGACTTCTCTTCTGAGTGGACGTGGGGGATCGAACATTTCTGCCGAGATAGGCTTCCCCCTGCGGTAAGTCTCGTGCCCCAAACCTTTTCTGAATTAAATCATATGTCGGTTTTTGTTGTAGGTTTAAACATGTTGCCTTTTCGTTCCCTTAGATGTTTCTTTAGCAAACCCTTGAGGATGGCACCGAGCCTTCCCTCAAATGGGCGCCTGACCGGGATACCTCAGACGAGGAGGAACCGGATCAGGAGATGTTCCTGCCAATGGCTGACGCGACCAAGCGACACACTGATAAACTCTCTTCCATTAGAGATTGGCCCGAGGATGAAGATGATTCGGACGTTGAGGTGATGGAGGCATTTGACGTTGTCCCCCTTTCTTATGCTTTTTCGGCATCAGCGAACCCCGGTGGGCAGATCCATGAAGATCCTCCCCTTGCCACGGGTGAGCCTGTCCCGGTCACACCGAAGAAGAGAGGAGCCGCATCTGCTTCTTCCTCCGGACCTTCTCAGCCAGCTAAAAGGCGAAAGAAGTCCGGGGACAAAACTGCCACCAAGTCCATGACCAAGGCCGTGGCCCGAAGAGCTCGCAAGCCCAAGGAGCCCTTGACTTCGGATGAGTAAGTCAGTTCTCCCTTTGCTATTCACTTGCTCTTCCTTTGTTATAGTTTCTCATCATTCATGATTTGATTCGGCAGGGCCGCGGTGGAGGTCCCCCAGAGTGGATCTGGCATTGCTTCACCGCTCCGACACAGCCCTTCTCCCCCTTGTGGCAACGATTCATGCCCGTTGAGCCCCATTCAGGAGGGTTCCGCGGCTGCTCCGGGTTCTAGCCCACCTCGTCAAGAGGAGGGCAACCTCAGAGTGGGGGAAACTGGCTCTGCCGAGGCAGCGGCAACCGCCACTTCGGCTTCGCTGCAACCAGCTTCGTCCGAGATACCCTCAGCAGCTCCGCCAAAACAAAAATCAGTACCAGCATCGGCTCCAGCACCAGCAGGAACAGCAAAGGCACCAGCAACAGTGCCAAGCCCCTCCGCCTCGTCCGAGTCTTCCAAGACTCGGCGAGAAGGCACCAACAGCACCAAGGCAAACACCAAGGCAGCACCCAAAGGCAAATCAGCCGCAACAACTTCCACCTCACAACAACAACCCAAGGGCAAAAAGGCTCCTAACGCCGCCAGGGCAGCGTCAATCGAGGCTGGACAGCGCACACTTGTGTCCATGCTCCCGAAGAAGCCTCCACCGCCAAAGGACGCCCCTGCCGAGCCAGCTGATGCGCAACTCGTTTTGCACACCAGCCCCGCCATTGCCCAGGTTGAGAGGAGGGAAGCTCACGCTAAGGGTCTAGTTGCACCCCACATGCTGAGCAACGAACGTTATCCTCTGACCTTAATCGAGTTTGTAAATAACTGGAACAAGGTGGAGGTCGTCCACAATGATGATCTCTTGGAGAAATTCGGGCCCGCGGAGTTTACTGCCCAGATGAACACCGCTGCTAAGGCAATTAACCTTGCAGGCCGGATGATGGAGGTATGTCACCTCGCCTTTTCCTTAGCATGCAGAAGATATTATTGATATAACCATTAGTCCCCGAGCCTCCGGGGGAGTAACTTGTTACTCGGCCGGATGCTCTTTAGAGAACTAACGTAGCACTTTAATAACTTTGAATATGCACACACCTAGAGCCGGGTTAAGTTCCACTTGGCCCGGATTTTGTACACTTCGAATATGCACACACCTAGAGCCGGGTTAAGTTCCACTTGGCCCGGATTTTGTACACTTCGAATATGCACACACCTAGAGCCGGGTTAAGTTCCACTTGGCCCGGATTTTGTACACTTCGAATATGCACACACCTAGAGCCGGGTTAAGTTCCACTTGGCCTAGATTTTGTACACTTCGAATATGCACACACCTAGAGTCGGGTTAAGTTCCACTTGGCCTGGATTTTGTACACTTCGAATATGCACACACCTAGAGCCGGGTTAAGTTCCACTTGGCCCGGATCTTCTACACTTCGAATATGCACACACCTAGAGCCGGGTTAAGTTCCACTTGGCCCGGATTTTGTACACTTCGAATATGCACACACCTAGAGCCGGTTTAAGTTCCACTTGGCCCGGATTTTGTACACTTCAAATATGCACAAGACTAAGCTGTCCATTTTTACTCTTTCAGGTGACCACCAATCGTCGGAGCGCTGAGTTTCAACGTTCCTGGACACTCACAAGATGCTGCGCGCAAAGCATACTGCACTTCTCGCCGAACACGGTAAAAGGGGTAAGTTTTCTCCTTGGCAATTTTCTATTTCTCTTCGTGTTTTTCCGCCAAACTAATCCATCATTCGGATTTCGCAGCTTGGGTGGAGGCTGAGAATGTCCTCATGAGGAGAAGCTTGGACCAGATAAAGGGTAAGTTATTCTTGCTCAACCTTGCTATGCTTTCTATCTCCTTTTCTCCTAGGCTCGGCAAATATTCATACCTCGGCTTTGCCGGGTCAACAAACTATTTCAGCCTCTCTTGAAGATAGTGTGCCCGTGCCTGATATGATGTTGCATTTTCTCAAACAAGCAAGGCAACACCAAGCTGAACTCAAGAAGAAGGACGGCGAGATTGCCCTCCTTCGGACCAAAGATGAAGAGATTGCCCAGCTTAAGGCAGATATGAAGAAGCTCAAGGCGCAGCACAAATCCGAACTGAAGAAGGCAGTCCAAGACTTTACTGAAGAGAGAGAGCGCCTCAACCTCCAGATCGCCAAGGACCAAGAACTTCTCAAGGAGGCCGACGTCAAGCTTGAGTCGGCAAATACTGAACTTGCGCAACTTTGGAAAAGACGTGATGACTGTACCAAGGAGTTGACCCGGATCCACAGCCACATTTCTTGTAAGTTCCTTTCCTTCATCCAGCATTAACTTCTCCGGGTTGCTTCACATGTCTTTTCCTTACTTGCTTCACTTGTCTAGTTTTCAGGCAAATTTCTAGAGGGCAATGCCATTGCAACCACTGCTGTTGCCAAGTTCCGCTAGGAGAGGGGTACCCCCATTGCTCCTGACGCTGGTGAAATTCCTTATGACATGGAGGACCTACTGGTCAGTCTGTCTTCTCGCGTGGAAATTGTGAAGAATTATGGCAAGGATATCCTTGATGTGGCAATACAGATCTTCAACGCCTTTTGGCCTGATGAAGATACTCCAGAGGGGACCGCAGCTCTCGTTGACAAGTTAATGGACTGCGAGACCCAGCTCGACCTTTGGAGGGAATTTGCTGGACGTGCCGGAGCTGAGATCGTTCTCCAGTACGTGCTTACGTGGTATGAGAAGATTGACCTCAATCTCCTTGAGCGCATGCGCACCGGATCAAGGTGGTCCACTGACCCAGATTGGGTAGCTCGGCGCAAGGCTTGCTCTCATAGCTTCATCCAATACGCCCCCATTCATCAATGGAACGAGGTACCAAGCTTCCTAGATGCTGCCGACGATGAAAATGCCGAAGGTGGTTCGGGTGAGGATGAAGAGGACGAGGCTTCAGATGTCGAGGAAGACGAAGATGACGCTGAAGCCGAAGCTGGGGCTGCATCCGCTGGTGCCGAATTATCTCCTCCTGGTGCTCCTTGAGAGAAAAAACTTTTAAATTTTATCAGATCCCCGGTATGCCGGGTGCAATTGTATTAAGCACTCAAGTGATATTTTGCTACTAAGTTTTTGTGCCAGATTAACTTGGGCGTAGTCCTCGAGTTTCATTTTCTTGTTCCTCCAATTTTTTGGCTTGGCTCGTGTCAACCTTGGTTCGGTTTAATGACTTACGAGTCCGAGCTTCGAAAATTGACTTAAAATACTCGGAAACTTTAGGATTAGCTCAAAATAATTCAGAAAATTAAATATAAGGTAAAGACAAGGTTAGTCCTAATAACAAACGTCGGCTTGATTAAGTTTCTTTCCTTAGTCATTGTTCATGTGCTACGCAATTCCAAACTTGTTCTCTTGCTTGCCATGAAGCCAAATCTTGTTGTACAGCAGCAAGTCGTAAGAGTTGGGTTTTTGGTGCTCACACACTACTAATCCGGCTTAGGTAAAAGCAACTTACGCCAGCCGACATATAAATAAAAAATGCAGAAGACAACAAATATTATTGAGGCAGTCCCCGAGTTACTGCTCGAGGTGCCAACATTTCATTGATAAGCTCATTGCCGGCATACATACCGACATATGAGAGACTCGGATACATACACTTCTTTGCTAAGTGTAGAAAGGACGAAGTAGAGCTACATTCCATGGACGCTTAGATTCCTCGCCGGACCTGTCCGGCTTGTTCTTCTCCTGTGGTTTTGCATCTATGAGATAGTATGAGTCATTGTGCAATGCTTTGCTCACAATGAATGGCCCTTCCCATGGGGGGATAATTTATGCATGCCAGCAGTACGTTGTACCAACCGGAGTACCAGATCGCCTTCCCGAAAAACTCGGGGGCTTACTTTTTGGCTATGATAGCGTCGAAGATTTTGCTGATATATGGCGGATCTGGACAATGCCAATTCTCTTGCTTCTTCCAGCAGATCAACATCATTTTGCCGGGCTTCTTGCACTTCGGCCTCTGTGTATTGGGTGACCCTAGGCGAGTCATGCTCTATGTCGGCTGGTAATACAGCTTCTGCCCCATATACCAGAAAGAATGGCGTATGACCCGTTGATCGATTCGGAGTTGTTCTTAAACTCCACAGTACCGCTGGTAGTTCTTCTATCCAGCACCCCGCTGATCTTTGCAGCGGCTCAATGAGCCGGGGTTTTATCCCGGATAGCACTAATCCATTGGATCTCTCCACTTGCCCATTCGATGCGGGGTGGGCTACCGAGGCAACGTCCAGCCGGATCTTCTTATCTCGGCAAAAACGCGCAAATGCTCCTTCAGCAAAATTTGTGCCATTATCCGTTATGATATTGTGAGGATAACCGTATCTCAAGATGATATCTTTGAGGAATGTTACGGCCGTAGCTCCATCACATTTTCTTATTGGTTTCACCTCAATCCATTTTGTAAACTTGTCGACCATGACCAAGATGTGGGTCATGTTGCCTCTTGCTGGTTTGAAAGGGCCGACCATATCCAAACACCATACGGCAAATGGCCAAGTAATTGGTATGGTTTTGAGCTCATATATTGGCATATGTGTCTTGGTAGCATATCTTTGACAGCCATTGCATTTTCTTACCAGATTTTTGCTTGTTCCAAGGCACTTGGCCAGTAGAACCCATGACGGAAAGCTTTTGCTACCAAGGCTCTAGACGAGGCATGATGCCCACATTCCCCTTGATGTATATCTCGGAGGATGTCAAGTCCTTCCTCTGGGTCAACACATCGCTAGAGGACATTAGTCACACTCCTTTTGTATAGCTCGGAATTGTTGATCGTGTATGCTTTTGCTCTCCTCTGAGTTTGCCTGAAAAGCACCTCCTCAACGAGTAAAGTTCCATCTTTTAGGAATTGAAATATGGGCAGTGCCCAAGCTGGTACAGCTCGCACTTGGAACACATCCTCATCAATGTCCATCTGATCCACCGGCATAACTTCAACCGGATCACGCTGTGCAGTCCCCGGGTTCGCCAAGGCAGTCCCCGGGTTTGCCGAGGCAGTCCCCGGGTTTACCAAGGCAGTCCCCGGGTTTCGCGAACCACTCCCCACATCAATGTCCATGGGCACAGCCTCCGATTCCGGATTTGCCGGGATAAAAATTGAGTCGGACTCTGGGGATGGCCTGATAGATGGTTTTCTGAGGTGCTCTAATGCTACACCCGGTGGAATTGCTTGTCAGGTTGATCCGAGCTTCGACAATACGTCGGCAGCCTCATTTTCCACCCGGGGTACATGGTGAAACTCGCATCCCTCAAAGTAACCAGATATCTTCTGCACATGAAATCTGTACAGTGCCATGTTTGCGTCCAAAGCATCCCATTGTCCGGAGACTTGCTGGACTACGAGATCCGAGTCACCGAAGCATTGGATCCGACGTATTCCAATCTCTTTTGCCACTTTGAGCCCATGTACAAGTGCCTCATATTCAGAAACATTGTTTGATGCAGTGAAGTGGATCTACAGCACATATTTCAGCTGGTCCTTCTTTGGCGAGGTAAGCACAACTCCGGCACCTAACCCGGTTTTTGTTTTTGACCTGTCAAAGTGCATTCTCCAGTAATTCGGATCTGGCAATGGTGGCTCGTACTGCACCTCGGCCCAATCCACAAAAAAGTCATCTACCGCCTGAGACTTGATCGCTTCTCTTCTGTCATATTGTGGCGCATAAGGACCTAGCTCAATTGCCCATTTTGCGATCCTGCCACTTGCATCCTTGTTGCTCATTATCTCGGATATGGGGGATTCACATATTACCTTGATGGGGTGCTCCTCAAAATAGTGTTTTAGCTTCTTTGCCGACATTTACACACCATACGCCACTTTCTGATAGTGCGGATAATTTTGTTTTGAGGCTGATAATACCTCGCTCAGATAATACACTGGCCTTTGCACTGACTTACCCTCTTCGTCGCGCTCTACCACAATTACTACACTTACAACTCGGTTGGTTGCGGCTATATAGAGCAACATTGGCTCCTTTGATAGTGGAGAGGCTAAGACTGGTGCAGTGGCTAACATTTTCTTTAATTGGATAAAGGCTTCATTGGCCTGCGGCGTCTAGATGAACTTGTCCGACTTTTTCATGAGTTGATAGAGAGGCAGTGCCTTTTCTCCCAACTAACACACAAACCGACTTAAGGATGCCAGGCAACCAGTGAACTTTTGGACATTGTTAAGACACTTCGGTAGTTCCATTTGCTCTATGGCCTGGATTTTAGTTGGATTGACTTCGATACCTCGGCTAGAGACGAGAAATCCGAGTAATTTTCTAGCCGGGACACCGAAGGTGCACTTCTCTAGGTTAAGCTTCATTCGGAACCTCCTTAGGTTCGCGAATGTCTGCCTGATATCGTCAAGGAGCGTTTTTCTTTCCTTGGTCTTGATAACAACTTCATCCACGTATACCTGCACATTTTGACCAATTTGGTCATGTAAACATTTTTGCATACATCTCTGGTACGTTGCCCCTGCATTACGTAAGCCAAATGGCATGGTGCGATAGCAATAAGCCCCATACGGGGTGATAAACGCAGTCTTTATTTGATCACTTGGGTTTAGAGGTATCTGGTGGAAACCAGAATATGCATCGATGAATGACAATAACTCTCACCCAGCAGTAGAATCTATGACTTGGTCTATCCTTGGCAGTGGGAAGGGATCTTTTGGACACGCCTTATTCAGGTTCGTGTAATCGATACACATGCGCCAAGCCACTGCCACGTTCGGATCGTCTTTCTTCTTCTCCACCAACACCGGATTAGACAGCCAATCCAGGTAAAGCACCTCCATGATAAATCCAGCAGCCAACAACCGAGCTATCTCATCTCCTATGACCTTTCTCCTGTCTTCGGCGAATCGGCGGAGAGGTTACTTCACTAGCTTTGCTCCGGGTCTCACATTCAAAGAGTGCTCGGCTAACTCCCTCGGAACACCTTGCAAGTCCTGTGTGGACCAAGCAAAAATATCCCGATTCTCACAGAGGAAGTTGACGAGCTCGCTTTCCTATTTGTCATTTAACCCGACACCAATTGTTACGGTGCGCTCTGGGAACATATCATCAACGGGCACTTTCTTGGTATCCTTTGTCGCTTGGAATGAGACACTACCATGCGGGTTACTCAGCGCCGACATATACTGATGCGCAGACTGAGCCAATGCCGCCACCTCTTGGATCTTTCTCTTTTCTTTCGCAATCACGAGTGACTCGGCCAGGTTAGACCCGGCAGACGCGCACTCAATGGAATGTCGGAAATCACCAGTGATGGTAATCACGCCATTTGGCTCGGGCAGCTTCATCTTCAAGTAAGTGATGTGACAACTTGCCATGAATTTGTTCAGAACTGGCCTGCCGAGTAACGCGTGATATGTGCTCTCCAAATTTACAACCCCGAACTCCAAATTCTCAGTCCTGCAGTTATCTCTTGTGCCGAATAATACGTCAACCTAGACCTTGCCTATGGGCTCACAAGAAATGCCTGGCACAATGCCATGGAAAGTTGTCCTTGTAACTTGGAGCATGTTCTCCGAGATACCCAACTTGCGCATCGTGTCCACATACATGATGTTAATGCTACTACCATTGTCAATTAGTACCTTTGAGAACCTCACATTGATGTTAGGCCCAATGAATGTCGGATCCAACACTAGCGCATACGAACCAGGACTTGGCATAAGCTTGGGATGATCTTTGATGCTCCAGGTAATTTCCTGGTCCGACCAAGGCATATACCTCGTCACTGCTGGCATTACCGCATTCACTTCCATATGTTGGCGCTGCAAGCTCTTCCTGTCTATTTCTTCCGTGGTGAACACACAGTAACTCTGATGATGCTCTCTGTACTCATTTCTCCCCTCATTCCCGGGGTACCTCTGATCCGGTTGATTTTGGTTCTCCACCTGATGGACTACATCCCTTCTCTCATGGTTGTCATACCTCGGCGGAGGGGGAGGCAACATTAACTGTTGTGTGTTCGCTCCGAAGAGCAACTGCTGCCGGGGTAACTCCTACCGAGGTTGATCATTTCGAGGTGCCTGAGCATTCCCTGAACCACTTTGTTCTATCTTCCGCATCCATTCACATTGCCTGGTTGTATGACCCGTTGGGTTACTCGGATTTGGCGTGTGGAATTTACACGGCTGATCCAGCATTGCCTCATAGGTATACCTCGGACGGTCCTTCTTTTCTTGCCACTGTTTCTTCTGCTCTGGCGTCCAAGTTTTCTTGCCATCATTTCTTGGAGTCCATTGCTGTCCTCCAGTTTTCTGACGTTGGTTGCTTCCTGCTCCGGGCTGATCTTGATTCACAGCCGCAACTTGTTGCGAACTGTACCGGTAATCCGGTCTATCTTCTCTTCTTTTACCCCAGTAATCATTTCTCTGGGATGATCCGGCTCCATCTCGCTGGTAGCACTCTTCGCTTGACTCGTTTGACATGATCCTAGGCTGAGTCGGATCACCCAAGGCATATGAATCAGCAATCCGAATTGTTTCTGCCAACGTGGTTGGCATATCTCTTTGCAACCTTTGCCATAGCATGCTTCCATATATGCATCCTTGCGCAAACCAATCTATGGCCTGTGACTCAATCACACCCTCACATGAGTTTCGCACTGTGCACCAGCGGGTCAGGAATTCCCGGTCTGTCTCATTCGGTCTCTGCCTGCACATTGCTAGGGTCTGTGGCCTGTTGGGCCTCTGATACGTACTTGAGGAATTGCTAACAAACATCTCCTCAAAATCGATCCAACAGTTAATACTTCCGGGTGGCAAATTGTTTAGCCATACCCTCGCAGGCCCCTCCAGCATCTGGGGCACATATCTCACAGCCCATCTCAAGTTGCCTGTGGCAATTTTCACAGCAGTTGCATAGTTAATCAACCAATCCTCTGGCTTAGTGCTGCCGTCATATGTATTTGTGCCTCTAGGTAACTGGAAGTTAGGTACTGGAGGTTCCTTCATTATCCGGGGCCCAAAGCACGCTGGACCCGGAGGACCTTGACACTCAATTTGCTCCGACCTATACAGCCGATCCAGTTTCAACCTGGCATCATCAGGCATCAAGTTCCTGCCTCCCAATCTTGACCCTATCACGTGATAGTCCGGCCTGGGATTGTCAGCGTTCACCATTTCCGAGTCACCATCATTGTATCTATCTTGCTCCTGCGGAGCTGCTCTCTGTTGCATACCTTGGCGGGCACTACGCTCTTGCCGTGGTATATTCCGCTACTGCGGTTGACCTGCACCTACCGAATTACGCTGTCCGGCATTGCCGTTTACAACATTCCCTCGACCAGCATTGCCTTGGTCGCGGTTACCTCGGCCAGCTTCACCTCGGCTCACACTTCGTCGATCCTCATTTCTTTGCACCTCTTTTCCTTTCCCTGCCCTTGTCGGGTCATATGGGACTATTTGCTTATTCCTCCTGGCCGAGGTTACTACCTCTTCTCACCTAGGACCACCATGAGGTGACGATGCAGCTCTAGCGGATTTCTCCGGGTTACCCACCGCTGAATGTACAATCTTGGAGGCCCCAGCTCTCTCCAGGTTAGCCCTAAGCAATTCCTCATTTTGCATGTTCGCGATCCGAACCAGCTCATGGACCCTATCTTGCTGTCTTTGGCGGGCTTCACCCGTCAAACCTTCTAACTCGGATGCAGCTGCATCTGCTACCCTGAGGTTCTTTGCCGAGGTACTATACTTCAGCAGCCCCACGGAGAAACAATTTTCTGATTCAATCCTAGTGTCACCCTCTCTGTTCATTTCACTCATGAGATTTCTCCCCTTCACTTTTACAACATCTACCTTATTCGCCTTTGCGTACTCACGCAGTGTCATGTTTAACGACTGCTGAGCCGCAGCTATCTTTTTTGCACCCTCTAGTATCTTTTGCCTAGTCTCCTCTAGCTCGGCCTGTGCCTGAGCCGGATCTACTGCTGCTACTACCGGGTTTGCCAGGCTATCCATCGCCTACTGCAGCACATTCTCTGGCCTCTCTAGAGGAGGACCCCTACTTTTCCTTGGTGCCTTAGGCGTTACCTCCGGATCTGGTGCCGGATCCTTGCTTGCGCCAGTGCCAGGCGCGGTCATCATTACCTCAACATGGTCCGGGGAGCGAGTGATACGCGGCCCGCGAGCCGCACTAATGGGTGGCTCGCCTCCTTCGATGACGTGTCGCGGATGAACGCACGACACATTGACAACAACGTAGATCTTGTGCGCGCCGAGCTTGACAAAGAGGCCGTTGCACGGAAGAGGACGCTTGCTGAAGCAGCCAGCGTTGTCGCTGACAAAATCCAGCGCTCCAAAGCGCTGAACGAGCCCGGAGACGATGCGTTCGCTGGTGTCGATGAAGTTTCCCATCTGGATCTTCACCCCTGCTAGCGCCGCTAGCCCCACGGTGGGCGCCAACTGTCGTGGTGGTGTCACGGCAGATGCCATGGATAGGCTAAAGGTGGGGACTAAATGCACTAGGGGAATCCAGGGAGGGATAGTGTGGTGATTCCACACACAGTTGCTTTGTATTCGATTCACTTCCATAGTTTACAAGTGCTCCTTGAGCTGTATTGGGGATAGGAGGAAAAAGAACTCTCTTACTCTCACCACTAGCTAGCCCTCAGGAAAAACACTAGTAAAACTGCTACTCACTAGAGATCAATCAAGCAAAGACCAACCAACCCCTTCTACAGAGGCCCTAGCCCTCCTTATATAGGGGTGGCTAGGTCTCCACTTAGGGCATACGTGGAGGCATATTCCAGGGAATATGCCTCTTCCCAAAATAGTAAGCCGACCAGGTCACTTTAGCCCAGCGTCATCCATGCAGAGGCTACATGAGCCTCTGCGGCGCCTGCGTCATCCGACATAGGCATCGTCACCTTTGTCGGCCACGCCTCGGTGGTCCTGGCCTCTGTCCGCTTTGCTCATGGTCTGCATACAGTGGTCACCTTTGACCAGCGAGATACCTTCCTTCTCTTACAAGCTTGATATAACCTGGATCGCACCTAGTTGATCCGGCCACACCTGTTCCTGCATATAAGTTAGATACATCTTACCGACATACAACATAAGTCGGTTGAGACCTAGTTAGGTGGACGTCCCCTGGTCCGGGTTACTCCGTGATTCGGCCTGCCTTGAGGTGACTCGGCCAACACTTGCTTTGACCTTGTCGTACCTCGGCTAACTAGGCCTTTATACCCCGGCGTGACCCTACCCGGGGGTATCCCCCCAACACATCCCAATTGTCTAACAATTGTAATGCTACTTGGTTTATTCTATATATTTCTACTTCCTAATATCATTAATTTCATTACATTATATCATGCTCATGTCACAATGCCACATTGCATTTGAGCATCATATAAACCTCCTTTTCATTTGGTTCTTCTCTTATATGCATTTGTATTATTAATCATATTTGCCTCTTGATAAATTGTAGTTGGTTGTTTATACATTGCTTGATGCCCAAGTTAAGTTGGGGGAATATCTTTACAAAGTCCACCACCTTTCTTTGGATCTATCTATAAATTCCACCATCCTAATTATTGTTGGGTTCGCAGCATAGAAAACAAAAAAAATTCCTATGATGGGAACTATACGCCAAGATCTATCTACTAGATACAAGCAATGGGTGGATATACATCCATAGAGAACTTACCCTCGAAGACAACAAGGCTTTGTTAACGAGTTGCAATTTGTGGATGATGTAGTCATACACTTGCCGATCTCAAGATCGTGTGGAAGTCCTAGAGTCGCAAATCAGCAGCACATCCGTCCTCGCACACACGTTCAGGCCACCGAACAACCTCCACCTCCTCGCTCCAGCAAATCACGGAAGCAGCAACTCCTTTCACATGCAATGCCACCGGGAACATGTATCTCGCTAATCCGAGACCATGGGGGAATATATCTAGAGGGGGAGAGAGATCCTTCATGAGGAGGTGTGCTTTGTCAGGGAGGAGAGGGGGGCCTTTTATAGGAGAGGGGGATCCTCCCCTCCCATGTCCAGCGCCCATGGAGGGTGCCCCCACCTATTCCTCATTCATGTGGTGGAAGCTCCACTCACATCAATTTAGCCTCCACCCAAAGTTCCACTAACATGCATTAAATTTTCACAAAATTTAATGCAACTCGCATTTAATAAAACTCTTTTATTTATTTTATTCAGAATTTTGTTAATTACTTTAATTAACAAACATTCACATAAAACCCCTTGTAACATTTCAATATCACATGCACAACCAGTTTCTGCAATTTCACCCAAAACAATTCCGGTTTCCATCGAAATAATTCCAGTGGTTTGCAATTCTTTCGTCTGAAACATATGTGCTCCAAAATGGTGTTTGGTAACCCTTAAGTGTGTCACCCTACGGTTCACGAATAATGTGGACATGATTGAGACTCCTCTCAAATCAATAATCAGAAGCGGGACCCAGAGATCCATATTGACTCCTGCACATTCAACTATGACTTCTATGATCGCGAGAACCTTTAACGTTAGTAACTTAATTCCTTTGTCTCATGATATATTACATGTTCGAGATTCGATCATCGGTATCCAAATAACTAGTTTGATCTCGTTACCGACATGCACTCTTTTCTTGTTCCCGTGATATAACATTCTAGTGATCACATCACTTGCTTGCAGGCTATCTTAATGTGATATCACTGAGAGGGCCCAGAGTGTATCTATCCATCATCGGGATTGACAAATTCCACTCTTGATCCATGAGCCTCAACATTACATCTTCAGAGTATCTGAACCCACCTTTATAGTCACCCTTTTATGGTGTGACGTTTGATGTTATCAAGTTACTCTTTTGATGTTAGGAATTAACATGATCTCATTGTCTAAGGATAAATATTACTTCGTATGATGTTATAGCAATATAAACATAATGACTTTGATCGTAATGCTATACTTCGGATGAATGTTCATCACATCATTTCACAAATGTTGTGACCTCGTTATTAACAACATCCAATGTCCATGATCAGGAAACTTTGATCATCTTGTTAATCAACGAGCTAGTCTATAAGAGAGGCATAACTGTATTGACGTTTCCTATCAATACAATTATAGCATGCAAAATAAATATCTATCATATACAAGGAATACATAATAACAACTTTATTATTGCCTCTCAGGGCATATTTCCTTCAGTCTCCCACTTGCACTAGAGACAATAATCTAGTTCACATAGTGATAAATGTAACACCCATGGAGTTCTGGTGTTGACCATGTTTTGCCCTAGGGAGAACTTTAGTCAACGGATCTGCTACATTTAGGTCCGTGTGTACTTTACAAATCTTTATATCTCCATCCTTGACATGCTCACGGATGGAGTGAAACCGACGCTTAATATGCTTGGAGTTCTTGTGAGACCTTAGTTCCTTGGCGTTGGCTATGGCTCCATTGTTGTCACAATAGATCACCATTGGGTCCAATGCACTAGGAACCACACCTAGTTCCGTAATGAACTCTTTCATCCAAACCGCTTCCTGCGCCGCTTCTGAAGCAGCAACATATTCCGCCTCCGTCATTGATCCAGCCACCACAGGTTGTTTGGAACTCCTCCAACTAACTGCTGCTCCGTTCAAGAGAAATACATATCCGGATTGAGACTTAGAGTCATCCGAATCGGTGTCAAAGCTAGCATCGACATAACACTTAGCGACTAGCTCTTCTTCACCTCCGTATACAAGAAACATATCCTTAGTTCTTCTTAAGTACTTAAGAATATTCTTGACCGCTATCCAGTGTTCCGAACCTGGATCAGATTGGTACCTACTAGGCAAACTAATAGCATGTGCCACATCCGGTCTTGTACATAGCATGGCGTACATTATAGAGCCTATGGTTCAGGCATAGGTGATCTTATCCATTATCTCTCTTTCTTCCGCCATAGCCGGACTTTGAGTCTGACTCAATGTCTTGCCTTGCAACATAGGTAAGAACCCCTTCTGACTTCCGTCCATATTAAACTTATTTAATATCTTATCAAGGTATGTACTTTGCGATAGCCCAATTAGTCGCCTTGATCTATCTCTATAGATTTTAATGCCTAATATATATGAAGCTTCACCAAGGTCCTTCATCGAAAATTTGCTGTTTAGATAACTTTTAACACTATTTAAAAGATCTATATCATTTCCAATCAATAATATGTCATCCACATATAATATCAGAAATGCCACATTGCTACCACTCACTTTATTGTAAATACAAGCCTCTCCATAAGTTTGGACGAATCCAAACTCTTTGATCACCTCATCAAAGCGGAGATTCCAACTCCGGGATGCTTGCTTCAGTCCATAGATGGATCACTGAAGCTTGCATACCTTATCAGCATCCTTAGGATCGACAAAAACCTTAGGTTGTATCATATACAACTCTTCTCCAATATTACCATTGAGGAATGCGGTTTTGACATCCATCTGCCATATTTCATAATCGAAATATGCAGCAATTGCTAACATAATCCTAACCGACTTTAGCATCGCTATGGGAGAGAATGTCTCATCGTAGTCAACTCCTTGAATTTGTCAAAACCCCTTTGCGACAAGTCGAGCTTTATAGATGGTCACATTACCATCAACATCAGTTTTTCTTTTGAAAATCCATTTATTCTCAACGGCCTTTCGATCGTGAGGTAAGTCCACCAAGGTCCAAACCTGGTTTTCGTACATGGATTCCATCTCGGATTTCATGGCTTCTAGCCATTTGTTGGAATCCGGGCTCATCATCGCTTCTTCATATGTCGCAGGGTCATCTATTTCATCAAGCATAAAATTTATAACAGGATTGCCGTACAGTTCAGGAGCTGCACGTGTCCTGCTTGACCTGCGTGGTTCGGCAGTGTTCTCTTTCGGAGTTTCATGATCATTATCATTAGCTCTGTCTTCATCAGGTGAAGTCAACTCCGAAACAATTTCTGGTGCTGCGCCACTCGCCATTTCATGAAGAGAAGGTGCAATAACCTCTTCAAGTTCTACCTTCCGACTACTCACACCTTTCGCGAGAAACTCCTTCTCAAGAAAGGATCCATTCTTGGCAACAAATATCTTGCCCTCGGATCTGTGATAGAAGGTATACCCAATCATTTCTTTAGGGTATCCTATGAAGACACATTTTTCCGCTTTGGGTTCGAGTTTATCCGGCTGAAGTTTCTTCACACAAACATTGCATCCCCAAACTTTAAGAAATGACAACTTAGGTTTGTTTCCAAACCATAATTCATACGGTATCGTTTCAACGGATTTAGATGGTGCCCGATTTAAAGTGAATGCAGCGGTTTCCAGTGCATAACCCCAAAATGACAGTGGCAAGTCAGTCAAAGACATCATGGATCGAACCATATCCAATAGAGTACGATTACGACGTTCCGACACACCATTACGTTGTGGTGTTCCGGCAGGCATGAGTTGTGAAATTATTCCACAGTCTTTCATGTGTGTGCTAAACTCGTAACTAAGATACTCTCCTCCACGGTCGGACCACAGAAATTTGATATTTTTGTTACGATGATTTTCCACTTCATTCTAAAATTCTTTGAACTTTTCAAAGGTTTCAGACTTATGTTTCATCAAATAGATATACCCGTATCTACTCAAATCATCCGTGAAAGTAACAAAATAACGATATCCACCTTGCTCCGACGCACTCATTGGTCCACACACATCAGTCTGTATGATTTCCAATAAATCTGTCGCCTGTTCCATTGAACTAGAAAACGGCGTTCTAGTCATCTTGCCCATAAGGCATGGCTGACATGTATCAAATGATTCAAAATCAAGTGATTCCAAAAGTCCATCAGAATGGAGTTTGTTCATGCGTTTAACGCCAATATGACATAGACGGCAGTGCCACATATATGCAGATATATCATTATCAAGTTTAATCCTTTTAGCATCAACATTATGAATATGCGTAATACTAATATCGAGATCCAACAGAAATAAACCATTCATCACAGGTGCATGACCATAAAAGATATCATTCATGTAAATTGAACAACCATTGTTTTCATATTTAAAGGAATAACCACTTCGCATCAAACACGATCCGGATACAATGTTCATGCTTAGTGCAGGCACCAAATAACAATTATTTAGATTTATCACTAATCCCGACGGCATATGGAGAGGTAGCGTTCTGACAATGATCACATCAACTCTTGATCCATTGCCGACCCACATCGTGACCTCGGCGCTTGCTAGCAAACGCTTGTTCCGCAGCCCCTGAATCGAGTTACATATATTAGCAACCGATCCCGTATCAAATACATAGGTGCTACTGCGAGTAGTAGTCAAGTACACATCAATAACATGTATATCACATATACCTTTGTTTGCCTTGCCGGCCTTCTTGTCCGCCAAATACTTGGGGCAGTTGCGCTTCCAATGGCCAGTCCCCTTGCAATAGTAGCACTCGGTATCAAACTTAGGGCCAGCTCGGGATTTCTTTTAGGTGCGGCAACAGATTTGCCGCCCTTCGTTCCCTTCTGCTTGCCTTTCTTGTATTTCTTGAAACCGGTGATCTTATTGATCATCAACACTTGATGTTCTTTCCTAATCTCCACTTCTGCAGTTTTAAGCATTGACAGAAGCTCGGGAAGAGACTTCTTCATGCCCTGCATGTTATAGTTCATCACGAAGCTCTTGTAGCTAGGTGGCAGAGATTGGAGAACACGATGTATGCCTAGGTCAATGGGAATCGTTATTCCCAAGGACATAAGCTTATCGGTGTACACAGACATTTTGAGTATGTGCTCACTAATGGAGCTGTTCTCCTCCATCATGCAACTCAAGAACTTTTCAGAAGCATTATAACTCTCTACGGCATCATGGGTATTGAAAATCATTTTCAGTTCTCCCATGGTATCAAAAGCATTGCCATTTTCAAAATGCTATCGAAGTTCTGGCTCTAGCCCATATAGTATGCCGCAATGAACTAAGTTGTGGTCCTCCTGACGAGTTATATGGACATTCTTTTCCTTGTCAGGGGCATCAGGAGCTGGTGGGGGGCCTAGCGGCGCCTCTAGCACATATTGCTTTTGTGCAGCAATGAGGAGAATCATCAAATTCATAGCCCAGTTGGTGAAGTTTCTACCATTCACAGTAAGTTTCTCTTTCTTCATGAACACATTGAAATTAAAAGCAGGTGGTGCCATCTACAACAGAATTTGTAAAGTTTATTTAGACTAAGTTTATTATATATTGAGTTCAACTAATCCAAATTACTAATGAACCACTCAAAAATGACATCCCTCGTGTCTTTTTGGTGATTACATGAACCAAATCCACTACACCAAGTCCGATCATCACGTGAGTCGGTGTAGCTTCAAAGGCGAGCATCTATATGGGCATCATATCAACTATATGACTCATGCTTAACCTTTAGGTCTGTGTTCCGAGGCCATGTCTATACATGCTAGGCTCGCCAAGTAAGAACCTTAGTATTCGCGTGTGTAAAACTGGCTTACACCCGTTGTATGAAAGCTTAGTCGAGTACACCCGATCATCACGTGATGTCTCAAAACACGATCCATAGAACGGTGCATAGTTAAGGAAGAACACATTTTATCTTGATATTTAAATGAGGGATCATTTAAATATGCTACTAAAAGCGCCAAACTAGCAATATAAGATGCAAACATCTAATGTGTAAAGTGGGATGATATGGTCCATGCATTTGATCTCTATCATATGCATCGTGGTATGATCTCTATCATTCCTTTGTGTGTAAGGCCAAGGTCTATGGAACTTACACGTTAGGTGTGTTGTAAGAGTATCTATCATACATCTACTTACAATATTACCATATCATGACACTAGCCCAGCAACGATCTAAACTAGACGCCTCTAATTTATCCATTGCAAGTTTTACGTGGCTTAGGGCTTTCGGAGATAGAACCGGTCTTACCTACGAACATGGAACCACAACAAGGATAACCAAGTTATTAGAAACTCGTTGTAAATCAGATATTGACTATAGTAGGAGAGACAAACACCCGCCAGCCACTTGTGGAATACTAGTTGCATGTCACCACTGACCGGTCCCATGTGCGATGACATGTAAGGTTGGTCCGGGCCGCTTCATCCCACTATGCCACCAATATCCAAGATACATGAAAGAAGCAATAACATGATCATCATCGCCCACATATAAACATATGTGTACTACCCGTGCAAAGCACCTACACATAGATCAGGCTCTGATATCACTGTTGGGTTTGCAGCATAGAAAACAAAAGTTTTCCTACGATGGGAACTATACGCCAAGATCTATCTACTAGATACAAGCAACGGGTGGATATACATCCATAGAGAACTTACCCTCGAAGACAACAAGGCTTTGTTAACGAGTTGGAACTGGTGGATGTAGTCGTACGCTTGCCGATCTCAAGATCGTGTGGAAGTCCTAGCACCACAAATCAGCAGTGCATCCGTCCTCGCACACACGTTCAGGCCACCCAACAACCTCCACCTCCTCGCTCCAGCAAATCAGCGGAAGCAGCAACTCCTTCCAGACACAATGCCACCGAGAACATGTATCTCGCTAATCCGAGACCATGGGGGAATATATCTAGAGGGGGAGAGAGATCCTTCACGAGGAGGTGTGATTTTTGATGTGAGATCCTCCACTCACATCAATTTAGCCTCCACCCAAAGTTCCACTCACATGCATTAAATTTCCATCAAATTTGATGCAACTCTCATTTAATAAAACTCTTTTATTTATTTTATTCAGAATTTTGTTAATTACTTTAATTAACAAACATTGACATAAAACCACTTGTAACATTTCAATATCACATGCAGAACCAGTTTCTGCAATTTCACCCGAAACAATTCCGGTTTCCATCAAAATAATTCCAGCGCTTTGCAATTATTTCGTCTGAAACATATGTGCTCCAAAATGGTGTTTGGCAACCCTTAAGTGTGTCACCCTACGGTTCCCGAATAATCCAGACATGATTGAGACTCCTCTCAAATCAATAAACAGAAGCGGGACGCAGAGATCCATACTGACTCCTGCACATTCAACAATGACTTCTGTGATCGTGAGAACCTTTAACGTTAGTAACTTAATCCCTTTGTCTCGTGATATATTACATGTCCGAGATTCAATCATCGGTATCCAAATACCTAGTTTGATCTCGTTACCGACATGCACTCTTTTCTCGTTCCCGTGATATAACATTCTAGTGATCACATCACTTGCTTGCAAGCTATCTTAATGTGATATCACCGAGAGGGCCCATAGTATATCTATCCGTCATCGGGATTGACAAATTCCACTCTTGATCCATGAGCCTCAACATAACATCTTCGAAGTATCTGAACCCACCTTTATAGTCACCCTTCTACGGTGTGACGTTTGATATTATCAAGTTACTCTTCTGATGTTAGCAATTAACATGATCTCATGGTCTAAGGATAAAGATTACTTAGTATGATGTTATAGCAATATAAACATAATGACTTCGATCGTAATGCTATACTTCGGATGAATGTTCATCACATCATTTCAAAAATGCTATGACCTCGTTATTAACAACATCTAATGTCCATGATCAGGAAACTTTGATCATCTTGTTAATCAACGAGCTAGTCTATAAGAGAGGCATAACTAAGAACCTTTTATTTGTTTATTAAACATACTTGTGTTGATGTTTCCTATCAATACAATTATAGCATGCAAAATAAACATCTATCATATACAAGGAATACATATTAACAACTTTATTATTGCCTCCAAGGGATATTTCCTTCAATTATATATGAGCATTGCAATTCTATTTGGTATTTAAATCTAGGTCATATGTGTTGGGTGGATCCACTTCTATTTCTCCATGCTCCCATATATGACACATGTTGTTCTCACAATATTGACTATGTGGAGCCACATGGCCACCTTTGTATGCTATGTGAATGGAATTCCATATCTAGCTTCCATACGGTTGGAAATTGAATAAATGATCATGTAGGAATATAATGGTGGCTATATGTAAAATAGTGGATCATACACACATGCTTGGCCACCTCATATTCTTGCATGCTCTTTTGTTTAGTCCATATTGGAATGAAGCTGCTTCCTTTTTCTTTGCTTGGACTTAATTCAGTTAGACGCATGTTTAAATAGATGCACATTGATACGTCCATTTTGCATCACGCCGAGCTCGCTGCCCCTGTAACTCGCTCTCTGTTAATCCAATCTAGCAGGAGTAGGTCTTTACCCTCTGAGGGGCTGAACCTGGGTAAACCATGTGCATCCGCCCCCATCTCGTACCGTAGATGGCTGCCAGCTCTTCCTCACATTACAATCAATCGCTGCTAGTAGCAGCGACTGCCGTGGCCATTTCCACGACAGTGGCGCCCACCGTGGGGCATAGCAGGACTGGCCTGAGTTCTACAGCAAGACCCTACTCGCCGATCGATCGGCCACTCGCCACCGGACACATGATCGTCACCGGTCGCATGATCGCCATTGGCGGGATCCTGCCTAGCAGCTACATCCTGGCGTCCCACCCGCTCACTCACGGCGCGGTGATGCCGGTCGGCTCCATCAACCTCTTCGTTGACTTCACCGGTGCGGTCGACCCAGCTACAACGGTGATTGTTGGCGGATCGCCACTGCACCGCGATCTGCTCTCGGAAGAGGAGGTCCGCTCCATCAGGAACCTCGTCACCATGTACGACTCGGCCGCCAGCAAGATGGCCGAGACCAATGCCGCCACAAAGGATGAGGCCCTAAACGACGTCGTTGACTCCGTGACCCCTGCCTCGGTCGACGGATCTATCACCGCGGCATCACGAGAGGACTCCATCACGCGAGTCTCCAACCTAGAGGATTTCGAGGACTCTTCCATCCTCGGGATCTTCGACTCCGATTCTGGCTCGGAGTCGCCTGAAGACTTTCGCGCCAGATCCAATCGCTTTAACACGATCTACATGACGGGTAGCATGGCCACCCCGCCAGATCCGTTCTCCACGCCGATCCCTCCGACTGCTATAGCCACAGAGGTGGAGGAAGCCCGCCTGCGACTCGCGGAGGCACAACGCAACGAACTCGCCGAGCGCGAGAAATACCGCCTCGAGCATGAAACAGCGCGGGAGCTATCGCTCTATCACCAGCGCCGCATTAGGACCCGCCTGAACTCCAACGTCCAGGGCCGCGTCCTGAACTTCAACGATGAAAGCGACCCCGCACGCGCGACCGAGCGTGAATACTGCGAGAACGCGCCGCCAGGCGGAAGCAACCCTGCGAGACCACCACCCGGCGCACCAGCGACCGGAGCCCTCCACCACCCATTGGCCGTACGCCCCCACCGGACCAGCCGTGGATCATCATCTCGCCTCAAGCCCGCGACGCCAACGGACTACCACTCTACTCCAGCCCGATGGACAAGGAGACGGCGCACTACAGATCCAGTACGCCAAGGCCCTACTCGCCAGGGCTGTCGAGCAACAAGCTGCAGGAGTCGACCAGCGGGGGCAGATGTATTCCCACTCCTCAGCAAGCAGAGCGGCATCAAGCGGTCACCCCACCGTCGCCAACGCATTGAACTGCCCCCCACCGTAGCCCCTGGCAAATCAACCACAACCCGCAAACCCCGCACTGTCCACCAACGAGCCGCGACCGGCGAATAACACGGTCGCCGCCAACGGGCAGCCCATTGATGCCCGAACGCACATCGTCAATAACCAGGCCTGGCGGGTGCGCCAGCCCAACGACTTGAGGCACACCCTCACCAATCGCGGCGACCCGGAACCAAGAGGCTCGCTCAGTCGATTCAGACCGCAATGCTTCGGTCCCATGATTCGCGGGGAGAAATACCCGCCAACTTCAAGGCGCCCAAGGAGATCGAAAAGTACGACCCGACGTACGATCCAGCTGTCTGGCTAGACACATATCTCATGGCGATGGGAATCGCTGGCCACACCGACCTGCTCACCGCTTGGTAGCTCTCCCTGATGATGGAGGGCGCGACTCGGCAAGGGATCAACACCCTCCCCACTGACAACATCAATTCCTGGGAAGAAATGCGGGACGCCTTCATCAGGCACTTCAAGGGCTCCTACACCCGTGCCACCACCATAGAAGACCTGGAGGGATGCATCCAGGGACAACGCGAGTCGACTCGCCGTTGGATTCAAAGGTGGAAAGAACTGTGGATCAATGCCTCCGGCATCCACCCAGATACGATGATACATTGCTTCAAGAATGCGTGCCGGTACGAACCCCTGGTCGCTAAGATCAAGAGGGTCTACCGGACGCTCGACAACGTCCCCGACCTCCTCGAGATCGCCAAGCGCTACGTGGAGGAGGACCCCAACCAAGACTCCGACGACGAGTCGGGAGGAAGACGCCGAACCAGCATGCACGACAGCGGGCACTTGCGCGACATGCACTACAGCAACACCCGCATCATCGGCAAGCGCCGCACGGACGAGCGAGTCGACTTCGTCGCCAATGCCGGCTACAGCCAATGCAACCCCAAGAACTACCGCCGCGATGGTAGAAATTACCGCGACAGCGGAAACTACTGCTCCAACAATACATCGAGGCCGAAATTTGACCCCGCTGCCCTGCTCAATCAGCCCTGCATCTACCATAGCAGGGAAGGAAAAACCGCCACTCACACCACCGCGGATTGCCACTCTCTCAAAGAGATTGAAAAGGCGAGGCGAGCGAGGGAGGACCCCAACAACAACCCGCCAAGGGAAAACGGCAACACCGGTGGCTTCAGACACGTGGCCTACTCCCTACACACCTTCACCAGGCTTGGCACCAAGCGCGAGAAGAAGGTGCTCACCCGTGCAGTCGCCATCAATGCGGTGACCCAAGTCGACATCCCTCGCTTCCTCAACTGGTCCGAGCAGAGCATCACCTGGAGTTGCCAGGACCACGTGCCAAGAATAGAATAACCAGGGTGAGTCGCCCTGGTGGTCAAGCCCAAGATGGCCGACTACTGGCTGCCCAAGACACGAATGGACGTAGGGAGCTCCATCAACATCATGTACCTGGACACGTTCAAGAGGCTCTAGCTCCTAGAAGCAGCCATCGAGCCAACACTGACAACCTTCCACGGCATCGCCCCCGGTTGGAAGGCGTACCCGATCGGAAAAGTGACGCTGCCAGTCACCTTCGGCACACCGGCAAACTACCGCATGGAGAGGATCGTATTCGAGTTGGTGAGCTTCCGCAGCCCCTACCACTGTTGCCTTGGTCGCCAAGCATTCGGAAAATTCTTGCAGACCCCACACTATACCTACAACATGATGAAGCTCCTAGGGCCAAGCGGCATCATCACCGTCCACGGCGACCCCGATATGGCCGTGGAATGCGAGGATAAAGGAGCCGAGCTCGCCGACACCGTCATCGCCATGGAGACCGACCACACGGGGGAGATCACAAAATACGCGGGCAACATCAACAAGGACGACCCCACCATCCTGAAGAAGCCAACCGCCGCGAACTCCACGTTTGAAGCAACCACGCTGATGACCCACAAGTATAGGGGGTGTATCGTAGTATTTTCGATAATTAAGAGTGTCGAACCCAATGAGGAGCAGAAGGTGCTGGCTAGTGGTATGGATCAGGAATTCTCTGCAAATACTTAGCAAACGGATTTTTAGGGTTTTTTGATAAAGCAAGTAAACAAAGTACGAGTAAATAAAAGAAAGTAGGAAATAAATGCAGCAAGTGGCCCAATCCTTTATGCAGCAAAGGACAAGCCGGTTGTATTACTTAAGATGACCACACGTTCTCGAGGACACATGGGAAGACTGTCAAGTGCTTTCGCTTCATATAGTTGATTAATCTTCTTTAGCTTGCTAAGTGTTGTGTGGGTGAACCTGTGCTAATGTACCGCCCCATCCAAGACTAATACATACTTGTGATTATACCCCTTGCAAACATCTGTAAGTACAAGAAAGTAATTAAGGTAGAAACCTAACCACATCTTTAAACTCTAAGACCCTTACGTCCCTTGTGCAATGGTTTCCTAACGGGGGTTCAGGTTTCTGTCACTCCAGCAACCCCTACGATTAGTAGCCAAATACACAATGCATTCCCCTAGGCCCATATAGGTGAAGTGTCATATAGTCGACATTCACATGACACCACTAGAAGAAGTACACCACAACTTAAATAACAATCTATTGAATCTTTCTCAACGCAACTCCACTACTAACAACGAGACTTCTCCCATGTCCTCAAGAACAAAACGAACTACTCACAAGACATCATATGGATCATGATCAGAGATGGAATAATGATGTATAACAATCTGAACATAAACAATAATTCAATGGTTCACTCAATAGCATCAACTACAAAGAGTAATCAACACCGAGAAGTTTCCCCTATGAACTATGCAAGATTCAATGCAATTGTTACAAAAATATGGAGATGGTGATGAGGGTGCTGATGGTGATGACGGTGGTGATGATGATGATGGTGATGATCCCGATGAAGTCCAACTTGATGGTGGTGTTGATGGCGACGATCTCCCCTCTCCGGGAAGGAATTCCCCCGGCAGAAATCTGTCTGCCGGAGAGATCTTTCTCTCTCGGTGTTTTCCGCCCCGCAGAGGCGGCGGAATCTTTCTGTGGTCGTTCCCTGAGTCTTAGGGTTTCGGGAGGATGATATACGCCAGAGGGGAGAGGCTGGAGTGGGCCAAGGTGGCCACACCACCTCCTAGCGCGGCCTAGGGCTGGCCGCGCCATGGGGTGGTGTGGGCCCCCTATGGCCCATCTCCACTCTGTCTTCTGGCATCCTTAGTCTTCTGGAAAAATAGGATTTTCCATATATTTTCCCGGATTTTCTGATCTTCGTGAATTTTGCCTCCAAACAACACATTTTCCATCAGAATCCTGACTGCAGCGGTCCATGCTCCAAAAGTCATCAACCATGCAAAAATAGATGAAATAACATAAGTATCACCTCTCAATATGAAATATATCAATGAATAATAGTGAATTAAGACATAGAATAGTGATGCAAAATAGACATATCACACGCACACCCGCACCGTCGAGCTCGTCACGGGCGACTCCAGCCAGACGATCACCATCGGGGCGCACATGAGCCCCGCATAGGAAAGTGCGCTCATCGGGTTCCTCTGTGAGAACCACGACAACTTCGCGTGGAAGCCATCTGAGATGTCAGGTGTCCCGAGGGAACTCGCTGAGCACAAACTAAATGCCGACCCCAAAGTGCGACCAGTAAAGCAGTCGCTACGGCCCTTCAATGAAGAGCGCCGTCGAGCAATCGCCAAAGATGTACAACGCCTGCTAGCTACTCCAAGTGGCTGGCAAACCCAGTCCTGGTTCTGAAAAAGAACAACACATGGAGAATGTGTATCGACTACACGAACCTCAACAGCGCCTGCCCGAAGGAGGAGTTCGTCCTACCGCGCATCGATCAGATCATCGACTCGACTGCAGGATTAGAGTCGCTGTGCTTCCTCGACGCTTACTCTGGTTATAACTGGATCAAGATGGCGGTCGCAGATGAGGAGAAGACGGCATTCATCACGCCATTCGGCGCCTTCTGCTACACGGCCATGACGTTCGGCCTCAAGAACGCCGGCACCACATATCAAAGATGCATGCAGGAGTGCCTCGCGAGCCAAATTGGCCGCAACATTCACGTCTACATCGACGACGTGGTGGTAAAATCCACCCGCCAGGATGACCTGCTCGCCGACCTGGCCGAAACCTTCGCAAATCTGCGGAGATAAAACATCAAGCTGAACCCAGGGAAGTGCAACTTCGGCGTCCCCACCGGACAGTTACTGGGATACGTAGTCTCCAAGCAAGGCCTCGAAGCCAACCCCACCAAGATCGACACCATCGCGCGGCTCGGGAAACCCGAGTGCCTGCGCGACGTCCAGAAGTTGGCGAGGCGAGTCGCGACTCTCAGTCGCTTCATCCCCCGACTAGGCGAGAAGGCCATGCCCCTCTATTGCCTGATGCGCAAGAACCCCACGTTCTAATGGGACGCAGAGGCAGACGATGCACTCAAAGCGCTCAAAGAAGTGCTACTCGTGGCTCCACTCCTCGCTGCTCCACTCGACAAAGAGCCAATGCTCGTCTACGTGGCGGCCTCCACTTGAGTCGTCAGCGCCGTGATGGTCGTCGGACAACTGGAGGAGGGCAAGGAGCGCCTCATACAGCGCCTTGTCTACTACATCAGCGAAGTCCTGACGGATTCACGACAGCGCTACCCGCAATACCAGAAACTGGTGTATGCGGTATTCCGAGCTTAGCAGCGACTCCCACACTATTTCCAGGAGCACCCGCTCACGGTGGTCTCCTCCACACCGCTGTAGGACATAATACGCAATCGCGAGGTGACCGGGCGAGTCGCCAAGTGGGCCATCGAAATCGGCGTCCACAACATCAAATACGAGCCCCGCAAAGTGATCAAGTCACAAGCCCTAGCTGATTTCCTCGCAGATTGGGAAGAAGCACAACAGCCGGAGAAGCTCCCGTACCTCCACTACTGGTCGCTCCATTTTGATGGCTCTAAGAATGCCGACGGCGCAGGGGCCGGGGTCATACTAACCTCTCCCAAAGGAGACAAGCTCCGCTATGTGCTCAACCTCAACTTCAAGCCCTGCACCAACAACATGGCAGAATACGAGGCCCTCCTCCACGGCATGAGAGACGCCAAGGAGATGAACATCAACCGCTTACGATGCTATGGCGACTCCGACCTAGTCGCCGGCCAGGTCGCCGGGACATGCGACGCCGTCTCTCCAACAATGATCGCGTACCGTCAAGCGGTAGACCAGCTGGGAGGACACTTTGACGGCTATTTGAAGGGAATATGCCCGAGAGGCAATAATAAAGTGGTTATTATCTTATTCCATGTTTATGATAAAAGTTTATTTTGCATGCTATAATTGTATTGATCGGAAATGTCAATACATGTGTGTTTAATAAACAAATAAAAGGTTCCGAGTTATGCCTGTCTTATAGACTAGCTCGTTGATTAACAAGATGATCAAGGTTTCCTGATCATGGACATTGGATGTTGTTAATAACGAGGTCACAACATTGGTGGAATGATGTGATGAACATTCATCCGAAGCATAGCATTACGATCAAAGTCATTATGTTTATATTGCTATAACATCATACGAAGTAATCTTAGTCCTTAAACCATGCGATCATGTTAATTGCTAACACTAGAAGAGTATCTTGATAACACCAAACGTCACACCGTAACAGGGTGACTATAAAGGTGGGTTCAATGCTACAAAGGTGTTATGTTGAGGCTCAAGGATCAAGAGTGGAATTTGTCAATCCCGATGACGGATAGATATACTCTGGGCCCTCTCGGTGATATCACATTAAGACAGCTTGCAAGCAAGTGATGTGATCACTAGAATGTTATATCACGGGAACGAGAAAAGAGTGCATGTCGGCAACGAGATCAAACTAGGTATGGAGATACCGATGATCGAATCTCGGACATGTAATATATCGTGAGACACAGGGATTTAGTTACTAGTGTTAAAGGTTCTCACGATCACAGAAGTCATGGTTGAATGTGTAGGAGTCAGTATGGATCTCCAGGTCCCGCTTCTGATTATTGATCTGAGAGGGGTCTCGATCATGTCTGCATTATTCGCAAACCGTAGGGTGACACACTTAAGGGATACCGACACCATTTGGAGCAAATATGTTTCAGATAAATATTTAAGAAAGCGCTGGAATTATTTCAATAGACACCGAAACTGTTTCAGGTGAAATTGCTGAAATTGGTTCTGCATGTAATATTGAAATCTTGTAGTGGGTTTTATGTGAATGTTTGTTAATTAAAGTAATTAACAAAATTCTGAATAAAAATAATAAAAGAGTTTTATTAAATGAGAGAGCATTAAATTTGGAGAAATTTAATGCATTTAAAGTGGGGACTTTAAAAGGGAATGTGAAGAGGCATTTTAATGTGGAGGGGTTACCACCACGTGAATGGAGGAGGTGAAGGAGCAGCCCTTTGAGGCGCCGGCCATGGGGAGGGGCACCCCCTCCTCCTATAAAAGGCCACCCTCTCCTCACTTCTCACTCACACCTCCTTGTGAAGGATCTCTCTCCCCCTCTAGTATTATTCCCCCATGGTCTCGGGTTAGCAAGATACATGTTCCCGGTGGCTTTATCTAGAAATGAGTTGCTGCTTCCGCTGCTTTGCTGGAGCGAGGGACGTAGGTTGTCGGGGTACCAGACATGTGTGTGATCACGGATGCACCGCTGCTTTGCGGTGTTGGACTTGGTGGTGCTGGAGCTGGATCTGATGGACGTGCTGGAGCCGGAACTGCTGGACTTCATCACGATCTTGAGATCGGCAAGTGTACGACTACATCAACCACGAGTTCCTACTCGTTAACAAAACTCGTTGTCTTCGAGGGTAAGTTCTCGATGGATGTATGTCCACCCATTGCTCTGTACCTAGTAGATAGATCTTGGCGTATAGTTCTCATCGTAGGAAATTTTTTGTTTTCTATGCTGTGGACCCAACAGTGGTATCAGAGCCTGATCTATGCGTAGGTCCTTTGCACGGGTAGTACACATATGTTTATATGTGGGTGATGATGATCATGTCATTGCATCTTCTATGTATTTTGGATATTGGAGGCATAGTGGGATGAAGCGGCCCGGACCAACCTTACATGTCATCGTACATGAGACCGGTTCCACGACTGACATGCAACTTGTTTTGCATAAGTGGCTGGCGGGTGTCTGTCTCTCCTACTATAGTCAATATCTGATTTACAACGAGTTGCTAATAACTTGGTTATCCTCGTTGTGGTTAATGTTCGTAGGTAAGAACAGTTCTATCTCTGAAAGCCCTAAGCCACGTAAAACTTGCAATTGATCAATTAGAGGCGTCTAGTTTAGATCGTTGCTGGGCTAGTGTCTTGATATGGTATTGTTGTAAGTAGATGTATCATAGATATTCTTACAACACACTCAACGTGTAAGTTCCATAGACCTTGGCCTTAGACACAAAGGAATGATAGAGATCATACCACGATGCAAATGATAGAGATCAAATGCATGGACCATATCATCTCACTCTACACATTAGATGTTAGCATCTTAAACTGCTAGTTTGGCGCTTTCTGTAGCATTGTAAGATGATCCCTCATTTAGATATCAAGATAAAAATGTGTTCTTCCTTAAGTATGCACCATTTTATGGATCGTGTTTCGAGACATCACGTGATGATCGGGTGTACTCGACTCTACGCTTTCATACAAACGGGTGTAAGACAGTTTTACACATGCGAGTACTAAGGTTCTTACTTGGCGAGCCTAGTATGTACAGACATGGCCTCGGAAGACGGACCGAAAGGTTAAGCATGAGTCATATAGTTGATATGATGCCCATATAGATGCTCGCCTTTGAAGCTACATCAACTCACGTGATGATCGGACTTGGTGTAGTGGATTTGGTTCATGTAATCACCAAAAAGGCACGAGGGATGTCGTTTTTGAGTGGGAGTTCATTTCTAATTTGGATTAGTTGAACCAAATTTGTCATAAATTAAATCAAAGTGAATTTGCTTAGTTTGTTGTAGTCATTGGCATTCGTTTTCTACCTTATGCTTAGTTTTTATTTGAGATAATAGAACTATAGAATTCTGGATATTTACTTTACGAACTAGTATCGTATTGTTTTGAATGTCAATTTAAAGTTTATAAGTCCTATTGCAAACTTTCAGCAAACTCTATTTACTCCATGAAGTTTAATAAGTAGTATTAAATCAAGAGTAAGAATTCCAATGTTAGTATCTAAAGTATCATGTTTGCCTCCATGATTATTGATATTCAAAAGTTGTTTTAATATCAAGATTATATTGGAGCTGAAAATTGTTTCAGAAACCATCATGTGTGAAAGATATTGTGATATCTGAAAACAATGTTTTTGGTTGCATTATGATAGAGTATAATTTAGCAAAATACATGTTCTCATATTGTATAAGAATTTGTGAAGGTTGGAGATGCTAGGCATCTGAATTACCAAAAAGGTTTTGGGAACTGATATTATACTCGCGATTCTTCCTTATAGGCTATAGTAGCTTGATCATGAAAGTTGTCATGATAAGGATGAATAGAATATGTAAGTAAAATGTTTACTACACTAATAGATTACTATAGAATGGATTTTTTAAAGAATGTCAAACATTTGATGATGGTGATCCACTTCAAAGTGCAAGTCCATAGGTATTAGTATTAGACTATGTACAAGCTTTGTACCATGTGTCATGTTGATGACACCACTATTGATGTTGATAGATTCTTTTAAAAGAAAAGGAATTACTGAAAGAGAATCTATAAAATATTTGGCAGAAAATAAAAGGTTGGAGATGTCCAACTTGGGTATATAGAAGATATACATGTTATGGATGTATTCCTTGCTTGTTAAACAATGTGGTTCTGAGGTATTGGATACCGAATTGGTTGGTATGAAGTGTCATACAGGACAACGCAATTCATGAACTACAATGGCCTAAGTAACTAGCAAGAGAATAAGTGATGATGTTCATCGAAAACAAATAAAGTGTTATTGTGTTTTTCGTTGTCGTCAAACCTAGCCTTCAAGATTTGTTTTAATAATTGTTATTTTGTTCCGGTATTACGAGAACAATGGTTGTTCAAATAATTACCGTATTCCATAAAGGATGGATGAACTTTCACAGGTCTAGTGGGAGAAATCACATCCATAAACACTGTTGCTAAAATGTCGCAAGACAAATGATTAAAATATCACTTCTGAAGTGACATCGCTGATTTTAATTATATTGGAAAGAAAACATGAAGAAACTCCATGTTGATGGATCTTTGGAGTCTTTGATTTTGATCATTTGACGCTTGTGAGACTTTCCTCGAGATAATTGAAACTCTGTCCATAGGCCAAAGAGGAACGTATGACTAACTTATTGGATATTATGCATGTTGATGTATATAGTCCATTATGTGTAGCCATATGCGATGAATCCTTTTGCTTCATATGCTTTCTCTAGAAATTTAAGTGAATATATCTGTATATTTACTTAATAAGGAAGAAGTATGAAACATTTGAAAAAAATTCAAAGACTTTCAAGATAAAGTGGAAAATCATTGTAACAAGAAAATAAAAGAGTTTATGATTTGATCATAAAGGAAGATATTTGAGTTACAGGTTTAGCAAAACACTTAAGATTTGAGGAATTGTTCCATGATTTGTGTTTTCTCGATAAACCATAGGAGTATGGCATATTCGAGAGATGAAATCAAACCATGTTTGACATGGTAAGATCAAAGGTGTCATTTATAAAACTACCATTATGTTTTAAGGATTGAAGCTTTAGAGACTACCGCTTTTACACTGAAAAGAGCACCATCGTGATCCGTTGAAATAACATCATATAAGTTATGGTTTGGGATAAAACCCAAATTTTCTTTTCTTAAATTTTGGTATGCTAAGCATAAGTAAAATGTTTACAACCAAAGATGGATAAGCACGTCTTTGTAGATTATCCCAAAGAATTTGTTGGGAATTTCTCCATAACACCGAGGACAAAAGAGTTTGTTACTTGGAACGTCAAGTTTCTTGAGAAGGAATTTTTCGTGAAAAGTTAAGTGGGAGGACAATAGAACTTTGATAAGGTTGTTGAACCTTAGCTATATGTGCTAAGTAGCGCAGCGCCGGAAAGTGTCCCGGTGGTGGCCACGATGCTCATGGATCCCATGATTACAAAAGGTGTGATCTCGGAGATTAGAGTTCCTATTGAACCGTGTGGGTCGGTAAGAATCAAATAGTGTGATTTGATAAGCAAGTCATTATTGTTTTGACAATGATGAACCGACTACATGCAAATAAGCGATGATGGGCCCTGACTCCATAAAATGACTAGAAGTCATAGAATCCGTGATAGTATCCATACACGAGAAATCAAGTTTTTGAACTTGGAAGACCCTCCGGAAAGGCGTGAAGCCTATCGGTCGTGTTTGGATCTATAAAGAAATAAGACATGGATGTTTAACATCTATGAAATAGTCGACATGTCAGAAAGAAGTTTACGACAATGTTCAAGGAGTTGACTATGACAAGATTTGATCTTTCATACCGGCACTGGGCAGGCGTCAGCCCCCATACATGGTCTTACGACTTTGCGGAGACCTGTGTTTCTGGTAAACAGTCGCCCGGGCCTGGTCACTGCGACCCCCTTTTGTGAGGGGGCACCCGATATTTAGTCTTGACGGATTAATGTAGCAACCACTACATATAATTTGATGTATGGTAGTTGAACAAACAAAACAATGTTCTTCTAATAGAATGGTTACCTAGGACGTGTACAAGACACGGTCCGAAGGGTTTTGTTAATTCAAAGGGTGCTAAAAGGACATGCAAACTTCAATAGTTGAAGTAAGCATAGCGGAGTTGGAATCTTCACCATGATGAAACTGTGAAAAGAATTTAAATTCATCGGAGATGATGAAGATGCTTGCATTTGCAAGAAATTAAGTGGGAGCGCTGAGACATATTTCTAATACATTATGTAGAGGACATATTGTTGATTGGAAATGATGTATCTTTTATTGACAAAAGTTAAGAATTTCATTAAAATAGGATTTCGATGAAAGACTTGGGCAAACCCAGAATATTTGGCATCAATATCTATATGGATAGATTAAGGCGCTAATATGGTTGTGCCAGACATACATATATGAGATATTGAAAGGGTTCAATATGGAAACAACAAGAAAGGTTCTTGCTGCATGGAAAGGATTGTATCAAGATTCAAGTGTTTCAACACTTGGTGAGTAAAACCACATGAAGATTTTGATCGATTTTACCATGATATGTATATATCCAGAATGTCCTGTGCTCTAAATGTTATGAGGACATACCAGAATGATTCATAAGATGATCATTGGACAATAGTAAAGATATTCTAATGGGGTTTAGAAGAACTAAGAATATATCATGTATAAGTGACAAATAGTTAAAGGTAGTTCATTGTAAAGTGTTACATTGATACTAGTTTTGTCACAAGATACAAATTAAATTTATCTCAATTTAGACTATGGGTAGCACAATGTAATGGAAAGGATGTTCCATGATGTATTTGGATGAGTTCCAAAGTTGAGACATTGTGACGGATACTACGACAAAAGGCTAAGTATATGACTGCTATAGTAGCAGCATAGGAGGGCATTTGTGTTAATTAGTTTGTTATCAAACTAGGTGTGGTTCAAAGTGTTAAGATATATTGTATGACAATAATATCAACATATTTTAACCCGAATGAACTATAGGTCTCACCAAAGGACCAAATTTATACAATGCCATCTCATTTGAGTATGAGTGATGCGTAGAGACACAAAGACATGCAAATACACATGGACCTGAAACTGTCAGATCCGGAGATTATGTTAACCACTAGCAATCGCGTATATGCAACGCCAGAAAGCCATAGGTTTTCAATACGCAAAGTTTTTCAAACTAGATTATTGACTCTAGTGCAAGTGGGAGACTGAAGGGAATATGCCCGAGAGGCAATAATAAAGTGGTTATTATCTTATTCCATGTTTATGATAAAAGTTTATTTTGCATGCTATAACTGTATTGATCGGAAATGTCAATACATGTGTGTTTAATAAACAAATAAAAGGTTCCTAGTTATGCCTCTCTTATAGACTAGCTCATTGATTAACAAGATGATCAAGGTTTCCTGATCATGGACATTGGATGTTGTTAATAACGAGGTCACAACATTGGTGGAATGATGTGATGAACATTCATCCGAAGGATAGCATTACGATCAAAGTCATTATGTTTATATTTCTATAACATCATACGAAGTAATCTTAGTCCTTAGACCATGAGATCATGTTAATTGCTAACACCAGAAGAGTATCTTGATAACACCAAACGTCACACTGTAACAGGGTGACTATAAAGGTGGGTTCAGTTCTACAAAGGTGTTATGTTGAGGCTCATGGATCAATAGTGAAATTTGTCAATCCTGATGACAGATAGATATACTCTGGGCCCTCTCGGTGATATCACATTAAGATAGCTTGCAAGCAAGTGATGTAATCACTAGAATGTTATATCACGGGAACGAGAAAAGAGTGCATGTCGGCAACGAGATCAAACTAGGTATGGAGATACCAATGATCGAATCTCGGACATGTAATATATCGTGAGACAAAGGGATTTAGTTACTAGCGTTAAAGGTTCTCACGATCATAGAAGTCATCGTTGAATGTGAAGGAGTCAGTATGGATCTCCAGGTCTCGCTTCTGATTATTGATCTGAGAGGGGTCTCGATCATGTCTGCATTAATCGCGAACCGTAGGGTGACACACTTAAGGGATACCGACACCATTTGGAGCAAATATGTTTCAGATAAAGATTTAAGAAAGCGTTGGAATTATTTCAATTGACACCGAAACTGTTTCAGGTGAAATTGCTGAAATTGGTTCTGCATGTAATATTAAAATCTTGTAGGGGATTTTATGTGAATGTTTGTTAATTAAAGTAATTAACAAAATTCTGAATAAAAATAATAAAAGAGTTTTATTAAATGAGAGAGCATTAAATTTGGAGAAATTTAATGCATTTAAAGTGGGGACTTTAAAAGGGAATGTGAAGAGGCATTTTAATGTGGAGGGGTTACCACCACATGAATGGAGGAGGTGAAGGGGCACCCCCTTGAGGCGCCGGCCATGGGGAGGGGCACCCCCCTCCTCCTATAAAAGGCCACCCTCTCCTCACTTCTCACTCACACCTCCTTGTGAAGGATCTCTCTCCCCCTCTAGTATTATTCCCCCATGGTCTCGGATTAGCGAGATACATGATCCCGGTGGCTTGATCTGGAAAGGAGTTGCTGCTTCCACTTCTTTGCTGGAGCGAGGGACGGAGGTTGTCGGGGTACCGGACGTGTGTGCGATCACGGATGCACCGCTACTTTGCGGTGCTGGACTTGGTGGTGCTGGAGATGGATCTGATGGATGTGCTAGAGCTGGACCTGCTGGACTTCATCACGATCTTGAGATCGGAAAGTGTACGACTACATCAACCACGAGTTCCTACTCGTTAACAAAACTCGTTGTCTTCGAGGGTAAGTTCTCGATGGATGTATGTCCACCCGTTGCTCTGTACCTAGTAGATAGATCTTGGCGTATAGTTCTCATCGTAGGGAAATTTTTGTTTTCTATGATGCGGACCCAACACTATTCCGTCGAGTGGATCGATAGACGCAAGAACGAGGAGGCAGACGCCCTTTCCCGCATTGGATCGGCCCGACAAGCGCCACTAGCAGGCGTCTTCCTCGACATCATCCACAAACCCTCGGTCAACCCACCAAAGGAGATCGACGTCGGGATACCACTGCAACCAGAGCCAGCCCTAATCACCATGGTTGTGGAGCCTAGCAACTGTATGGCACCATACGTCGCCTTCCTCGAGCACAAGATCCTACCAAGCAACAAGACGGAGGCACGAATGATCGTGTGCCGCTGCAAATCCTTCGTCATCATCAACGAGGAGCTCCCCAGACGCAGCGTGACTGGCATGTTCCAGCGCTGCGTACAGCCAGAAGAAGGCTGCAAGATCCTCCAGGACATTCACGCCGGCGACTGTGGCCATCACACCGGCGCCAAGTCGCTGGTCTCCAAGGCCATGCGGCATGGTTTCTACTGGCTCACCGCACACGCCGACGCCACCAACATCGTCCAACGATGCGTCGGATGCTAGAAGTACGCCCACCAGACGCACCTCCCTGGTTCAGCACTCAAGACCATCCCCATCACATGGCCATACGTCGTATGGGGCATGGACATGGTAGGCCCATTCAAGAAGGCCCCATCTTGCTTCACCCATCTCCTGGTCGCGGTCGACAAGTTCACCAAATGGGTCGAGGCCAAGCCGATCAAAAAGTGCGACGGCAAGACAACCACCAAGTTCTTACGTGAGCTCATCTACCGATACAGCTACCCGCACAACATCATAACGGACAACGACACCAATTTCGCCAAGGGGGCCATGGCGGAATTCTATGAAGAACATGGCATACGAATCGACCTCGCTTCAGTCGCCCATCCGGAGTCGAATGGCCAAGCAGAACGCGCCAACCAAAGCGTCCTCCACGGGCTCAAGCCAAGACTCTAGGTCCCCCTCGAGCGCACCCCAGGATGCTGGGTCAACTATCTCCCCTCCGTAATATGGGGGATCCGCACGTCCGTCCATCGCTCCACCGGGTTCACACCCTTCTTCATGGTGTACGGCGTCGAGGCCGTAATGCCAACTGACCTGGAGCACGATTCACCTCAAGTCGCCAATTACATCGAGGCGACCAACGAGGTCGCCCGCCAAGAGAGCATCGACCAACTCGACGAGGCACACGACCTGGCCCGCTCCCGCACCGCCATCTACCAGCAAGGACTCTGCCGCTACCACAGCCGCCGAGTCCGGACACGCACCTTCCAGGAGGGCGACCTGGTCCTCCGACTTGCCTAGGACAAGAAGGGCATGTACAAACCCCCCACCCCCCCATGGTAGGGACCATTCTCCATAGGGCGAGTCCTCGGCAATGACGCCTACTACCTCATCGACATACGGGGTGACGGCCAGCTCGAGGTCGGAAGGCCATGGAATGTAAACCTTCTCCGAAAGTTCTATACATAGAACTCAAACTTGTACCCAGACGATATATAATGAAATTCATTTGGATCACACAAATTGTGTCTACTCGCCATATTCTTGTGCCACTCGCACTCGTACAAATTAGCAATATGCTACCCACGGAAGTCAACCCTTGGTCGAGCGACCGACATGGCTAAGTAGTGTGGCCTAAGGGCACCGAAAATATTCGGGCTCTAGGACGTCCACGAATACGCCAATCCGGAGCCACCATCAGAGTCGCCTAGATCGACTGGCCCACCGGGCCAAGACGACCAGTATACGCTCCTCACAGTGACCTGTCCTTCCCATACTCGTGCAAACCGTCTCGAACGGTTAAGTACCACGCACGGGGACTCTGCAAAAATGGAATCCTCACGCGGCTCGGGAACACACCAAGTAAGAGAGCTGCCTTGGACTCGCCCAGCGACTGGCTTTCCGAGCCAGAGGAAGAGACGCGTTACAAACAACGCATTAAAACAACCTACAATAGGAAAGCGCCCAGCAGCACGCTCGGGGACTCGCCTACAAAATAACCCCACTCGCGCTCGGGGACTCGCCCCCTCAGAAGACGCAAGTGACAAAACAGTGCACAACCAAAAGAAAACACATAAGTATACAATCAATTTATACCCCATTAAATGGCGGACGCGCTCGGGGACTCGCTCAAACAAAAATAAACACACCACACAATTATGATCGCAATACGAGTCGATTGACTCTCCTTTACTCAAAACATTGGTCACATTACAGCAGTCGCCACTTGGCATATATTAAAAACTGCCCAACTAAACTGTCTATTCCACAGGTCCCGACGAAGAAGCACCACCACCCCCCTTGACACGAACAAAGGGCGGCCACGGGTTCGTCGGGTAGGTCATCAGCGACTTCGACAATGCCGACCAGAAGGGCTGCTCCGACTTCATGTCGCGATGCTCCGGCTCGGGGTCGCCAGGCGCCAACACTGTCTCGTGGTATGACAAAAGGTCCCCCATCGCCAACACCCGATTGTTAAAAGGGGCGGCCTTTGCAGTCAGCTTCAGCACCTCTGACATCTCCACTGTGCCTGTCGCCGATGGGTAGCCACTGGTGACGTCGTCAAGGTCGAAATCGTTGGGGAAGTGGGCGACACCCAGGCTCAATGTCATGGTGGCCCCGCGCCTGAATGCCGAGCGCGCCATCCACTCCACGACGACAGGCGCCTCCTGCAGATAGCGCCACACTTCCGTAGGCCCCCCAGGAATAACCTCGGTAGGGGACATGCCTTGAAGAACCGCTTGGACACAAAATGCCGAAGCCGTGGCCGCGTTCACCACGGTAGTCACGCACTACGAAGCATTGAAGGTCTGAACCATCGGGTCGCTTTGCCCTATCACAGCTACAAAATCAGATGTCAGTGAAACTACGGACTCCCCAATCAGGGATTCGCCAAATGAGTGAAGCAAAGACGGAGACTCACCGAGGACCTTGCGGTAGTTCTCCGTGACATGCTTCTCCAAGGCAGCATGATCATTCTGCAGCCCCATGATGATCGAGTCCGTGGCCTTGTGTTCCTCCTCAGCCGCGGCAACAGCAGCTTTAGCTCGGTCCTCAGACGAAATTGAGGCTGCTCTCGCCTCGTCCAAGTCACGGATCATCGAAGGAATTTGCTCATTCGCCACGTCCAGCTCGGCGACTGGAACATACCCTTCACGGGCCTTAGAAATTGCATCAGGAAGGCCATCTAAAAAGGAAAGAGGCAAATCATCAACGCGCCACACACCAATAGTTCATAGCTTAAAGAGAAAAAAATGAAAAGACACAAATACTTACCAACAGCCTCCTAGATTCACTGGTTGGCCTCTTGCGCTATGCGTAGATCCCGCTTCAAATGCTCCTTGGCTGCCTGTCGATCGGTCGACTCCCTCTGCAAACCCAGCAAAATAACAAAGTTCAGTACTTACAAAAAACAATATCAAGTTCCTAGCCGCTGAAATTCAGCGACTAGGAACTCGAGGACTGGAGAGTAGAAGCAACTAAGTTCCTAGCCGCTGAAATTCAGCAGCTAGACACTCGGGGACTGGATATACCTAAATGGCGGCGCCAAGCATTTTGTGAAGCTCGCCGACATCAGTCGACGGGATCGTGAAGGAGGTGCGCCCACAGCGAGATCCAATATCTCCATCGACGACCTCCGGGCTCTGCGGAGACTGGTTGTCCGCCACACCTGGGAACCCCCTCGCCATGAAGCAAGGGAACATCGCTGACGCTCTACCTAGGGCACTGGTCGCCAGAGCCGGCGCTCCCGTCGCAGGGCGACTGGCTCCGACCGCGCAACCACCACCTCTTCAACGACTGTAGCGGGGTCGCTCCCCTTGGCGCTAGTCATCTCGATGGAATCATCGGCACCGCCTCTTTGCCTCTTCGCGTCCTCCACGGTCGCTGCGTCGTCATCAGACTTCCTCTTCTTAGGGAGGTCGCCTTCTCCTGTGGTGGTGGTCGGCGGAATCTGTGCCACTGAAGGGCGGCCGATCTTTTTGACTCCAGACCTGTCAAAATGTCAAAATCAACACAAAGACGACACAAAAACAGAACACAACTCAGAATGGAAAATTCAAGGCTTACTTGGCGACTAGGAGAACGCGCAGCCCGGTGCTGATGTGGGCAGGCTTATCCAATTCTGGACCCAGCTTGCGTGTGAGCCCCCCTCAAAGACGTCCGAAGCCCACGACACCGCGGGCTTCCTCAATGACGAAGCCGCGGTCGCCGGAATTTCCGGCTCCGAAGACACAGCCGCTCTCGACGGCTGCGGCGACTTCAACGCCGCTACCTCAACCACCTCCTGGCTTGGAACCCTCAAAACCGTTGGCGCGATCACCGCCAGGGAAACCTCTACCGTCAGCTCGGTGTCCTCGCCCTCCAACCGTTCATCGGAATTGCATCCTCTAGGGCCTTGTGTGAAATTTTGGGAGTGTCTTCATCGTCAGAGTCATCATCTGACTCGAACACCACCGCCGACTTGGATGGCGATGTTGGCTTCTTCGCTGGCGTCTTAGGTTTGTGCGCGGGCTTCGACGGCGTAGCCGTGCGCCAGGATGTGTGCTCCTGCATGATCTCGTCGCCTCCTTCATGTTCATCGAGGCTGCGGCTCGCCTCGAACTCGTGATGTTTCTCCATGCGAGTCTTACGAGCCGTAGGCACTGGGGAGGAACCTCCTCCTCCTCCTCGCTTTCGGAGGAGTCTCCTTCAGCGGCCTCTTCGAGTTCCCGGGGAACCTCTTGATCGAGCGCAGGGAGCCAGCCTTCCAACACCTGGAACAACGAGTGAATACCAAATGATGCGACTGCAAATTACATTGTAGGAATGGCAACCGGAGAGAAAACTTACCGTGGGGGCTTCATTCTTCACGGGAATATACGGGGCGAGCCCGACCGATACGGTGGTGAACTCCGCGTTAGTAATCTTCTTTAGGGCGGCCTTGTAGTCTTCGGCCTCCCACGACTCCTTGCTAGTTCAGGAGGGGTCATGCTTCCTGCTATACTCGTACATCCAATGCGACCGAGCTGCCAGCGGAACTAGACGCCGCCTGAGCCAGCAGTTGTAAAGGTTGATCGAAATCAACCCCTGGTCCTTCAACCTCTGGATCTGGTCCATCATCTCCATGACGGCCATCTTCTAGTCTTTGGGGAGCTTCTTCGGTGCCAGCCGGCGAGGCTCGCTCCTTTCGGTGACGAATTCAGGAAGCGCCACCTCGCCGGAGGGAGTGGATTCCTTCACATAGAACCATCTCTTCTTCCACTCGCTGGTGGCTTTCTTCGGCAGAAGGAGCTTGATGAAGTTGGCCTTGGGTTTCAATTGGAACATGACGCCGCCGGCCGCCAGCATCAACCCGCTGGACAGCTCGCGCCCGATGCGGCCGTGGAAGAGCTCCAGCCACAACGGAAAATACGGCATGCAGCCGAGGTACATTCGCGGAAGGCGACAAAGATCGCCAGTTGCTCGATGCTGTGTGGGCCAAGATCTGATGGCTTGATTGCGTGATACACATAGAAGCGCCGGAAGAAGAGCGAGGTGGGAAACCCCAAACCTCTCTCTAGATGGCCGGGGAAACAGATGAATTCGCCAGCTCGCGGTTTCGGCTCGGTCTCGGAGGTAGGGGAACCCGCCAGTTCCCCTTACGGAGGACTCTGTCGTCCTCGAAGGACTTGAGCTGGGCCATAGTGCACTTAGATTTCCCCCATGAGCCTTTGGGAGGTGCCATTGGGAAGGATGTGGAATCGCACGGTGCGAAAGGATCGAATCGAAGGAAGGAAGGAAGATTGAAGGCAGGAAGAATGAATGTGGGAGAATGAAGAATGCGGGGAAGGATCTGCAGAGCTGATTCGTCACTCCCCTTATAGAGGAACGCTACCCACCAAATTCGGGGTAGCCGTTACCTGCGGTAATTATGCCAAAGTTACCGTTGGAATATCCAACGGATAGTTTGACTAGGTTGACGGTCCAACTCCTCCATTCCACTCGCTAGAAGCTAGACCTGTCCACTCGCCGAAGCAACGACTTGGTAGCCGTGACATTCGCTGGACCAATGACTAGGAGTCTAGGGAAAATTTCCTTGGTTTTATCAGAGTCCATCGCCGATTCGACTAGGCGTCCAAATTGAGCTCGCCTGCTCCAACCGCCAAAAGGACACCTGCGCCTGAATCAATAATGGCCTCGGGGACTACTGATGGGGATATGCCGAAGTGGGTATGCCCAGCAGGACGTTCCGATTGGGCCGAAGGGTTTGCAAGTGGGCTAAAGGAAATATGCCCTGAGAGGCAATAATAGAGTTGTTATTATGTATTCCTTATATATGATAGATGCTTATTTTACATGCTAGAATTGTATTGATCAGAAACATCAATACATGTGTGTTTAATAAACAAAAAGGGTTCCTAGTTATGCCTCTCTTATAGACTAGCTTGTTGATTAACAAGATGATCAAGGTTTCCTGATCATGGACATTGGATGTTGTTAATAACAAGGTCACACCATTGGTGGAATGATGTGATGAACATTCATCCGAAGTATAGCATTACGATCAAGTCATTATGTTTATATTGCTATAACATCATACGAAGTAATCTTTATCCTTAGACCATGCGATCATGTTAATTGCTAACACCGAAAGAGTATCTTGATAACATCAAACGTCACACCGTAACAGGGTGACTATAAAGATGGGTTCAGTACTACGAAGGTGTTATGTTGAGGCTCATGGATCAAGAGTGGAATTTGTCAATCCCGAGGACGGATAGATATACTCTGGGCCCTCTCGGTGATATCACATTGAGATAGCTTGCAAGCAAGTGATGTGATCACTATAATGTTATATCACGGGAACGAGAAAAGAGTGTATGTCGGTAACGAGATCAAAATAGGTATGGAGATACCGATGATCGAATCTCGGACATGTAATATATCGAGAGACAAAGGGATTTAGTTACAAGCGTTAAAGGTTCTCACGATCACAGAAGTCATCGTTGAATGTGTAGGAGTCAGTACGGATCTCCATGTCCCGCTGCTGATTATTGATCGGAGAAGGGTCTCGATCATGTCTGCATTATTCGCGAACCGTAGGGTGGCACACTTAAGAGTTACCGGACACCATTTTGGAGCACATATGTTTCAGACGAAAGAATTGCAAAGCACATGAATTGTTTCAATAGAAACCGGAAATTGTTTCGGGTGAAATTGCAGAAAGTGGTTCTGCATGTGATATTGAAATATTGTAAGGGGCTATATGTGAATGTTTGTTAATTAAAGTAATTAACAAAATTCTGAATAAATTTAATAAAAAGAGTTTTATTAAATGAGAGAGCATTAAACTTGGAGAATTTTAATGCATTTAAAGTGGTGACTTTAAAAGGGAATGTGAAGAGGCATTTTAATGTGGAGGGGTTACCACCACATGAATGGGGGAGGTGAGGGGTCACCCCCCCATGCGCCGGCCATGGAGAGACGGGGCACCCCCTCCTCCTATAATAGGCCACCCATTCCCTCCTTCATCCACACACCTCCTTATGAAGGATCTCTCTCCCCCTCTAGAATTATTCCCCCATGGTCTCGAATTAGCGAGATACATGTTCCTGGTGGCATTTCGTTTGGAAGTAGTTGCTGCTTCCGCTGGATCGCTGTAGAGAGGATGTGGAGGTTGTCCGGTGGCTTGAACGTGTGTGCGAGTGCGGATGCGCTGCTGAGTTGCGGCGCTCGGACTTCCACATGATCTTGAGATCGGCAAGTGTACGACTACATCAACCACGAGTTCCTACTCGTTAACAAAACTCGTTGTCTTCAAGGGTAAGTTCTCGTTGGATGTATGTCCACCCGTTGCTTTGTACCTAGTAGATAGATCTTGGCATGTAGTTCACACCATAGGAATTTTTTTTCTATGCTGCGGACCCAACAACGGTATCAGAGCCAGATCTATGTGTAGGTGCTTTGCACGGGTAGAACACATATGTTTATATGTGGGCGATGATGATCATGTTATTGCATCTTCTATGTATTTTGGATATTGGTGGCATAGTGGGATGAAGCAGCCCGGACCAACCTTACATGTCATCGTACATGAGACCGGTTCCACGACTGACATGCAAATTGTTTTGCATAAGTGGCTGGCGGGTGTCTGTCTCTCCTACTATAGTCAATATCTGATTTACAACGAGTTGCTAATAACTTAGTTATCGTTGTTGTGGTTCATGTTCATAGGTGAGAACGGTTCTATCTCGGAAAGCCCTAAGCCACGTAAAACTTGCAATTGATAAATTAGAGGCGTCTAGTTTAGATTGTTGCTGGGCTAGTGTATTGATATGGTATTGTTGTAAGTAGATGTATGATAGATACTCTTACAACACACTCAATGTGTAAGTTCCATAGACCTTGGCCTTACACAAAAAGGAATTATAGAGATCATACCACGATGCAAGTGATAGAGATCAAATGCATGGACCATATCATCTCACTTTACACATTAGATGTTAGCATCTTATGCTGCTTGTTTGGCGCTTTTGGTAGCATTGTAAGATGATCCCTCATTTATATATCAAGATAAAAATGTGTTCTTCCTTAAGTATGCACCGTTTTGTGGATCGTGTTTCGAGACATCACGTGATGATCGGGTGTACTCGAATCTACGCTTTGATAGGAAAGGGTGTAAGACAGTTTTACACACGCGAATACTAAGGTTCTTACTTGGCGAGCCTAGCATGTACAGACATGGCCTCGGAACACGGACCGAAAGGTTAAGCATGAGTCATATAGTTGATATGATGCCCATATAGATGCTCGCCTTTGAAGCTACATCAACTCACGTGATGATCGGACTTGGTGTAGTGGATTTGGTTCATGTAATCACCAAAAGGACACGAGGGATGTCGTTTTTCAGTGGGAGTTCATTAGTAATTTATATTAGTTGAACTCAATCTATCATAAACTTAGTCTAAGTAAACTTTACAAATTCTATTGTAGATGGCACCACCAGCTTTTAATTTCAATGTGTTCATGGAGAAAGATAAACTTGCTGCGAATGGTAGCAACTTCACCAACTGGGCTATGAATTTGAGGATTCTCCTCACTGCTGCACAAAAGCAATATGTGCTAGATGCACCGCTAGGACCCCTACCAGCTCCTAATTCCCCTGACGAGGAAAAGAATGTCTATGTGACTCGTTAGGAGGCCACAACTTAGTTCATTGCGGCAAACTGTATGGGCTAGAGCTAGAACTTCGAAAGCGTTTCGAAAATGGAAATGCCTTTGATACCATGGGAGAATTGAAAATTATTTTCGATACCCATGCTGCCGTAGAGAGTTATAATGCTACAGAAAAGTTCTTTAGCTGCATGATGGAGGAAAACAGCTCCGTTAGTGAGCACGTACACAAAATGTCTGGGTACGCCGATAAGCTTGTGTCCTTGGGAATAACGATTCGCATTGACTTAGGAATACATCGTGTTCTCCAATCTCTGCCACCTAGCTACAAGAGCTTCGTGATGAACTATAATATGCAGGGCATGAAGAAGTCTCTTCCCGAGCTTCTGTCAATGCTTAAGACTACAGAAGTGGAGATTAGGAAAGAACATCAAGTGTTGATGATCAATAGGACCACCGGTTTCAAGAAAGACAAGAAAGGCAAGCACAAGGGAAAGAAGGGTGGCAAGTCTGTTGCCACGCCTGAAAAGAAACCCCGAGCTGGCCCTAAGTCTGACATCGAGTGCTACTATTGTAAGGGGACTGGCCATTGGAAGCGCAACTGCCCCAAGTATTTGGCGGACAAGAAGTCCGGGAAGGCAAACAAAGGTATATGTGATATACATGTTATTGATGTGTACTTGACTAGTACTCGCAGTAGCACCTGGGTATTTTATACGGGATCGGTTGCTAATATATGTAACTCGGTTCAGGAGCTATGGAACAAGCGACAACTAGCAAGGATGAGGTCAGGATGCGGGTCGGCAATGGATCAAAAGTTGATGTGATCGCCGTCGGGACGCTACCTCTCCATTTGCCATCGGGATTAGTTATAAACCTAAATAATTTTTATTTGGTGCCTGCACTGAGCATGAACATTGTATCCGGATCGTGTTTTATGCAAAGTGGTCATTCATTTAAATCTGAAAACAATGGTTGTTCGATTTATAAGAATGATATCTTTATGGTCATGCACCTATGTTGAATGGTTTATTTCTAATAGATCTCGATAGTAATATTACGCACATTCATAATGTTAATGCTAAAAAGATTAAACTTGATAATGATATATCTGCATATATGTGGCACTGCCGTCTAGGTCATATTGCTGTTAAACGCATGAAGAAACTCCATTCTGATGGACTTTTGGAATCACTTGATTTTGAATCAATTGATACATGTGAGCCATGCCTTATGGGCAAGATGACTAGAACGCCGTTTTCTGGTTCAACGGAACGGGCGACAGATCTATTGGAAATCATACATACTGATGTGTGTAGACCAATGAGTGTGTCGGCGCGAGGTGGATATCGTTATTTTGTTACTTTCACTAATGATTTGAGTAGATATGGGTATATCTATTTGATGAAACACAAGTCTGAAAATTTTGAAAAGTTCAAGGAATTTCAGAATGAAGTGGAAAATCATCGTAATAGAAAGATCAAATTTCTACGGTCTGACCGTGGAGGAGAGTATCTAAGTTATGAGTTTAGCACACACATGAAAGAGTGTGGAATAGTTTCACAACTCACGCCTGCCAGAACACCACAGCGTAATGGTGTGTCGGAACGTCGTAATCGTACCTTATTGGATATGGTTCGATCTATGATGTCTCTGACTGACTTGCCACTGTCATTTTGGGGTTATGCACTGGAAACAGCTGCATTCACTTTAAATCGGGCACCATCTAAATCTGTTGAAACGACACCGTATGAATTGTGGTTTGGAAACAAACCTAAGCTGTCATTTCTTAAAGTTTGGGGATGCGATGTTTATGTGAAGAAACTTCAGCCAGATAAACTCAAACCCAAAGAGGAAAAATACGTCTTCATAGGATACTCTAAGGAAACGATTGGGTATACCTTCTATCACAGATCCGAGGGCAAGGTTTTTTTTGCCAAGAATGGATCCTTTCTTGAGAAGGAGTTTCTCGCGAAAGGTGTGAGTAGTCGGAAGGTAGAACTCGAAGAGGTTATTGAACCTTCTCTTCATGGAATGGTGAGTGGCGCAACACCGGAAGTTATTTCGGAGTTGACTTCACCTGATGAAGAGAGAGCTAATGATAATGATCATGAAACTCCGAAAGAGGACACTACCGAACCTCGCAGGTCAAGCAGGACACGTGCAGCTCCTGAACTGTACGGCAATCCTGTTGTGAATTTCATGGTTGAGAAATGGATGACCCTGCAACGTATGAAGAAGCGATGATGAGCCCGGATTCCAACAAATGGCTAGAAGCCATGAAATCCGAGATGGAATCCATGTACGAGAACCAAGTTTGGATCTTAGTGGACTTACCTCACGATCGAAAGGCCGTTGAGAATAAATGGATTTTCAAAATAAAAACTGATGCTGATGGTAATGTGACCATCTATAAGGCTCGACTTGTCACAAAGGGGTTTCGACAAATTCAAGGAGTTGACTACGATCAGACATTCTCTTCGGTAGCGATGCTTAAGTCGGTTAGGATTATGTTAGCAATTGCTGCATATTTCGATTATGAAATATGGCGGATGGATGTCAAAACTGCGTTCCTCAATGGTAATATTGAAGAAGAGTTGTATATGATGTCGATCCTAAGGATGCTAATAAGGTATGCAAACTTCAGCGATCCATCTATGGACTGAAGCAAGCATCCCGGAGTTGGAATCTCCGCTTTGATGAGGTGATCAAAGAGTTTGGATTTGTCCAAACTTATGGAGAGGCTTGTATTTACAAGAAAGTGAGTGGGAGCAATGTGGCATTTCGGATATTATATGTGGATGACATATTATTGATTGGAAATGATATAGATCTTTTAAACAGTGTTAAAAGTTATCTAAACAGCAAATTTTCGATGAAAGACCTTGGTGAAGCGTCATATATATTAGGCATTAAAATCTATAGAGATAGATCAAGGCGCCTAATTGGGCTATCGCAGAGTACATACCTTGATAAGATATTAAAGAAGTTTAATATGGACGAAAGTAAGAAGGGGTTCTTACCTATGTTGCAAGGCAAGACATTGTGTAAGACTCAAAGTCTTGCTACGGTGGAAGAAAGAGAGATGATGGATAAGATCCCCTATGCCTCGGCCATAGGCTCTATTATGTATACTATGCTATGTACAAGACCGGATGTGGCACATGCTATTAGTTTGACTAGTAGGTACCAATCTGATCCAAGTTCGGAACACTAGATAGCGGTAAAGAACATCCTCAAGTACTTGAGAATAACTAAGGATATGCTTCTTATATACGGAGGTGAAGAAGAGCTAGTCGCTAAGTGTTATGTCGGTGCTAGCTTTGACACCGATCCGGATGACTCTAAGTCTCAATCCGGATACGTATTTCTCTTGAACGGAGCAGCAGTTAGTTGGAGGAGTTCCAAACAACCTGTGGTGGCTGGATCAATGACGGAGGCGGAATATGTTGCTGCTTCAGAAGCGTCGCAGGAAGCGGTTTGGATGAAAGAGTTCATTACGGAACTAGGTGTGGTTCCCAGTGCGTTGGACGCGATGGTGATCTATTGTGACAACAATGGAGCCATAGCCAACGCAAAGGAACCAATGTCTCACAAGAATTCCAAGCATATTAAGCGCCGGTTTCACTCCATCCACGAGCATGTCAAGGATGGAGATATAAAGATTTGTAAAGTACACATGGACCTAAATGTAGCAGATCCGTTGACTAAAGTTCTCCCTAGGGCAAAACATGATCAACACCAGAACTCCATGGGTGTTAGATTTATCACTCTGTGAACTAGATTATTGTCTCTAGTGCAAGTGGGAGACTAAAAGAAATATGCCCTGAGAGGCAATAACAAAGTTGTTATTATGTATTCCTTATATATGATAGATGTTTATTTTACATGCTAGACTTGCATTGATCGGAAACATCAATACTTGTGTGTTTAATAAACAAAAAGGGTTCCTAGTTATGCCTCTCTTATAGACTAGCTTGTTGATTAACAAGATGATCAAGGTTTCCTGATCATGGACATTGGATGTTGTTAATAACGAGGTCACAACATTGGTGGAATGATGTGATGAACATTCATCCGAAGCATAGCATTACGATCAAAGTCATTATGTTTATATTGCTATAACATCATACGAAGTAATCTTAGTCCTTAAACCATGCGATCATGTTAATTGCTAACACTAGAAGAGTATCTTGATAACACCAAACGTCACACCGTAACAGGGTGACTATAAAGGTGGGTTCAATGCTACAAAGGTGTTATGTTGAGGCTCAAGGATCAAGAGTGGAATTTGTCAATCCCGATGACGGATAGATATACTCTGGGCCCTCTCGGTGATATCACATTAAGACAGCTTGCAAGCAAGTGATGTGATCACTAGAATGTTATATCACGGGAACGAGAAAAGAGTGCATGTCAGTAACGAGATCAAACTAGGTATGGAGATACCGATGATCAAATCTCAGACATGTAATATATCGAGAGACAAAGGGATTTAGTTACAAGCATTAAAGGTTCTCAAGATCACAGAAGTCATTGTTGAATGTGTAGGAGTCAGTATGGATCTCCAGGTCCCGCTGCTGATTATTGATCGGAGAAGGGTGTCGATCATGTCTGAATTATTCGCGAACCGTAGGGTGGCACACTTAAGAGTTACCGGACACCATTTTGGAGCACATATGTTTCACATGAAAGAATTGCAAAGCACAGGAATTGTTTCAATAGAAACCAGAAATTGTTTCGCGTGAAATTGCCGAAAGTGCTTCTGCATGTGATATTGAAATATTGCAAGGGGCTATATGTGAATGTTTGTTAATTAAAGTAATTAACAAAATTTTGAATAAATTTAATAAAATACATGAACATATCAAAGTGCCCAAGGTATACTCCTGGATCTGGAAATCCTGCTGTATGATGAAAGTCAAAATGTTTGCTTGGTTATTGCTAAGAGATAGATTAAATACTCGAGATCTTTTACAAAGAAGACATTGGCATGTGACTGATGACACCCACTGTGAGCTCTGTCCTTTGCAAGCATATGAGGACAGAATACACTTATTCTTTGAGTGTAATTTCAGTGCGAGGATTTGGAATTATTTACAAATTTATTGGCAACCAAACGATGATCTTCAGGTCATAATTGAGATAGCGAGGAAGGCTTTTGGACATCCTTTTTTCATGGAAATATTGATCTTGGCTTGCTGGAACATTTGGATCATACGAAATGGAAAGATCTTTAATCACGAAAGGCCAACATTTGCACGATGGAAATTCAAGTTTATGAATGATGTTACTTTGTTGCAGTACAAGATCAAAAAGAAACATATGCATTCTCTTCTAGCTTGGATAGCTGCTCTACCTTAAGTGGCTAGTTCCCTTTTAGACTCGGATAGTTCTCTGGTCCCTTTGTATATATGCTCTGACAACTTTTTTGTACTATTTGCTTTTCTTTTGTAAATAAATTACTGTGGGGCTTTTTCCACATAGTCCTAAGACAAAAAAAAGAGCTTTATTATATGAGAGAGCATTAAACTTGGAGAATTTTAATGCATTTAAAGTGGTGACTTTAAAAGGGAATGTGAAGAGGCATTTTAATGTGGAGGGGTTACCACCACATGAATGGGGGAGGTGAGGGGTCACCCCCCATGCGCCGGCCATGGAGAGAGGGGGCACCCTCCTCCTCCTATAAAAGGCCACCCATTCCCTCCTTCATCCACACACCTCCTTATGAAGGATCTCTCTCCCCCTCTAGAATTATTCCCCCATGGTCTCGGATTAGCGAGATACATGTTCCTGGTGGCATTTCGTTTGGAAGTAGTTGCTGCTTCCACTGGATCGCTGTAGAGAGGATGTGGAGGTTGTCCAGTGGCTTGAACGTGTGTGCGAGTGCGGATGCACTGCTGAGTTGCGGCGCTCGGACTTCCACATGATCTTGAGATTGGCAAGTGTACGACTACATCAACCACGAGTTCCTACTCGTTAACAAAACTCGTTGTCTTCAAGGGTAAGTTCTCGTTGGATGTATGTCCACCCGTTGCTTTGTACCTAGTAGATAGATCTTGGCGTGTAGTTCACACCATAGGAAAATTTTTGTTTTCTATGCTGCGGACCCAACATGGGCCTACAGGACGGCGACTGGAATGCGATTCAGGAGAAAGCCTGGCGACTGGAGACTGGAGGCCTAGAAGCGTACTTGAAGCCTAGTCGGATTAGGTCAAAAGCCTCAGGATCCACATCTGATCCGGTGGTAAACTGTAAACCCTAGTGAGGTGCTTCATATATAAACCTCCCTAGGGTACCTTGAGGACTTACGTTCCATCATACACCCCCTTAAGCGACTCGCTGCTTAGACGCCGAGCTTGCCACCCCTGTACCTTGCTCTCCGTTAATCCAATCTAGCAGGAGTAGGTCTTTACCCTTCGGGGGGCGAACCTGGGTAAACCATGTGCATCCGCCCCCATCTCGCACCGCAGATGGCCGCTAGCTCTTCCTCACGTTACAATCAATCACTGCCAGTAGCAGTGACTGCGTGGCCATTTCCACGACACCCAGGGATGTCGCACACCCCCTAGTGGTTCGGTGGTGGGCACTAAGGTAACACAACCTCAGCTCATGCACAAATCAAACACAACACACACGATGTTATTTACCCAGGTTCAGGCCGCCCTTCGGCTAGCACCCCTACATCCTGCTTTGGTGGATTATCCGGTAAATGATATACAAAGAGATGAACAATCTAATGTTGGGGATCCGCTTTTAGCTAGCTTATACGCTTCCTAGGCTTCCTGTTGCTTCCCCTCGCACACTCTCTCTCTATAAGAGCTTCTCAGCACTTGCTCTCTCCAACTCTCCTCTCCCAACCACTCACATCAATTCTCTCAAACTCTCCTGATGCTACAGGATATGCATGTTGTCCCTCTCCCATCTAAAGGCCCTTTCGTCTCAAAAGACTCTCATGTGCCCAAAGAATGTCTCGTGTCCAAAGGCTCTCTCCTCCAACTGTGGTCAAGACCCTCCTTCTATATATCTAGGGGGTACCACAGTGGCTGGCACACGTGCGCCTTCCTATCATTCTCGGGTGTCGTGGTTTTGTCGACACATACGCCATAGGGGTATCCCAACGACGAGTTTAGAGAGGTGGGGTAAGGCAGAGAGTGTCCGGGACATCATAACACAACTTACCCAGGTTCAGATCCCACAACGGTGGCGAGATCCTACTCCTACTATAAATCACTCTACTGGCAATACGCCGAGTTATAGAGATTGAGGGGTTCGCTGTATGCGAGCTGTGCTATGCACTTGTCTATGAGATTGTGTCTACCCTAAAGGATCCTGTAGGCCGGCTTATAAGGGCACTGGGACCTAAGGTTACAAGGAGAGTCCTAGCCAGATACGGTTACAGAGTCCTAGACTAATACATAAACTATTGTCTTGTCCTCCAAGGCGCCGGCTTCCATCATAGGTGGTGGCACATCGCCTTCCATCTCCTGGCTAGACCTCCGTCTTTTCTATCAGCAACTGGGCTGCTCGATTAGGCCATAGGCCTAACCACCATCTGTGGGCCACCCGGGCTTGCCGGTATGAGACTATGTTGTAGGTATACCTATTTGGTATATCCCCAACAGTAGCCCCTGGAGTTCTTCAAGATCCTCATGCTCCTCTGTCTAGCTTTGAGTGTAAGTATGACATCATCTTCAATTTGTAGACGGACATCACGAAGAATCTTGGAGAGCTCCCAAATCATATTACCATCCGGCTAAGCCTATCCAGATATTTGCTTGTATGCTTCTACAAATGAATCCAAGGCGGAGAACTCTCTAACGAATCGTTAGTGATTCTTCCAAGCTCTAGGAATGTCTTCAGTATCATCATCCATGTGGGACGGTGTGTAAGCCGGAAAAAATCATGACTACCAATCCACAGTCGTAAACACTACCAAATTGCCGACTTAGAGCCTGCAAAGTCAGGGACATAGGAGCTTGCCGAGTTAAGGTCTTAAAGCGTCTCATGTCAGAGATGTTTAGGCTGACGATCCGTGTAGCCCAAGAAATTCCCGCGATGGAAAAGTCGATGTCGAGCCTCCGGGTTTCGCTAGCCATATTTTTTACCTTCTTTGAAATTTTTCTTGACATAGACATAACCATATGTAGCCCCCGAGCATTGGGTCGGCTTCGTCGAAGGTGGATTGATGCTCAAAAGGACATGCGTTAGTATATATCAAACGATTCTAGTCCCCGAGTGCCAAGTTGGACTTTCAAAAGAAATTTGTCTTAGTGCTCTAAGAGTAGCTTCAGCAAAAATGTGAATAGTGTATTCCCCGAGCGTCAAGTCGGAATTATTTTGGCTTGGTGCTCCAGAAAGAACTTCACAAAAATTCAGCATCGGTGCAGCCCCCGAGTGTCAAGGTGGAATTCAATATGAAAATTCGGCTTGATCCTCTTAGAGAACTTCACCGTACCTTGGAGATCAATGTACTGTAGCCTCCGAGGATTGTTCCGGCCTAGACGTAAGGCAGGACAAAACTCTTAAGTTAGAGATGTCAAGCCCCAAGCGTCGAGCTGGCTTCCTCAAAGGTCGCCGAAGTCTTGGTCACCAATTGCGATTGTAGCCCCCGGGTGTCAAGCCAAGTTCTAAGCTAGCTCAAAACACTTTAATCTGAGGACTACCGAAACATCCAAGTGTCATCTACCTAAAATATAAACATAAAAACACAATCGTATAAAATTGTTCCTTTGATTGTGTCCAACAAACAAATGTAAGGCGGAACAAACATGGCCTTTGAACAAATGCTTTAAAGCTAAACAATGTAGCAGTTGGACAACATAAAGACTGTCAAGGCGGAAAAAAACTCGACTATCTTGAGCAGTTTATGTAAAATTTTGTTTAAGGAAGTGCGATATTATCCGTTCTTCTGGTCTTATATGCTTGAATTTTCGTGAGACGGCAAAACTTTAAACACAGAACATTTGCTGAGGTGATAACGCTTAATAGCGAGCAATCAAGAACCTCAGAAACAAACATCGGTCTTAAGCACTGAAATATCACTACTATGGAATCCACATATAAAACAACAGAAAATGTGTAGACAGAAAACTTAAGCTAACACCGGAAGGAGGGTTTTTTGCATGGTACTAGGGCCTTAAACGGTCAAAACCAGTAAAAATTTATACTGACGAGCACATGGAAAATCGTTGTCGTTGTATTGACCACGGCAGATGATACATGGTAGCTTACGTAGAGGAAAGGGCAATGCGACGTAGGAGAATCCAGGAGCAAGGTTGGCACATGATGTACCCAGGTTCACGTCCCCTCGATAGAGGATCGCTATGTCCTGCTGTCAATCCAGTATGATCATAGATTGGTTTACCTAGAGTAGCCGAAGGTGGTGGGAGAGACTAGATCTAATGAGACGTGGGAGAGAATGTGCCCCATGGGGGTGCCCCTGGTGGCTTTATATACGTAGCCAGTTAGGGCTTACAAGTGCTAATGGGCTTTCTATTGGGGTCGCCATCTTGGGCCTTCAGTCGGTATGGCGTCTGGGTCCAGTACATGCCAGTCGCTGTACTTGGCGAGTCGATCCGCCATGGGTTAGGCTTCAGTCGGCTCGCTCCAGCTGGAGATTCCGCTTCGTGGGCATACGCTGATTGGTATTCCCCCATCAGTAGTCCCCGACCGTGTTAGGGACTCGGCGATGACTTCAAGCCGCCGAATCGGTGCAAGTGATTCTAGGGTGGAGTCGATGGTTAGTCATTGGCGAGCTCCTGAAACAGAGAAATAGCTCATGAAGTAGCCCAATCGCCAAGGCAAGTCGATGTGTCGGGCGTGTCGTCATTGGACGGAGTCGCCACTTGGAGAAGTTTGGCCGGCGCCTTGTCAACTTGCTGTTGTAGAGGACGTGGAGGCCACCAAATCATTGATGGTGAAGTCGCCAAGTCGGTGCTAAGGAATACGCGAGGGCGAGTCCGTGGTGGTGAGTCCCTGAGCATGTTGAGTACGCGAGGGCGAGTCCACGGTGGCGAGTCCCCGAGGGTGTTGAGTATGCGAGGGCGAGTCCGCGGTGGCGAGTCCCTGAATGTGGCGAGTACACGAGGGCGAGTCCGCAGAGGCGAGTCCCTGAGCGTGGCGAGTATGCGAGGGCGAGTCCGCGGTCGTGGAACCATGCGCACATGCAGTATGCCTAAGAGTAGTCCCCGAGACTCGAGTTGGCTTGTAGAGGCGACTGGAGGCTCTGTAGAGATGCTTATTCTGAAAATAGTAGTGGTTGTTGCCGAGCATGACGAGTCCGCGTGCGGAGAGTTCGTGGTGGCGAGTCGGCGAGGGGAGAGTCCCCGAGTGTGGCGAGTCCACGATGATTGCGAGTCCACAAGGGGAGAGTCCCCGAGTGTGGCGAGTCCGTGATGATTTCGAGTCCACGAGGGGAGAGTCCCCGAGTGTGGCGAGTCCGCGATGATTGCGAGTCCGCGAGGGGAGAGTCCCCGAGTGTGGCGAGTCCGCGATGATTGCAAGTCCGCGATGACGTTGATTGCGCTATTTTTGTTAGCGAGTCTCTCATATTGGACCGGGGGGCCAGTCGCATGGCGACTCCAAAGATGGCTCTCGGCTTAGCGTTCTTCCTGGACAATCCGAGGCTCGGTTTGCGAGTCCTCGTCCGCAGTACTTAGCCATGCGAGTCGCACTATCTAAGGTTGAGGAGAACATGGTGATGTATGTGTAGCACTGCCATTTGTCTTGACCCGGAAGGCTAGTCGAGAAAGGCGACCCCAATGATGGCTCTCGGTTAGCGTTTTTCGTGGACAATCTGAGGCTCGGTTTGTGAGTCCTCGTCCGCACTACTTGGCCATTGCGAGTCGTTCTTTCAAAGGTTGACAAAGGCGAATCAATTTTTCCCGGGGGAAGAGACGCCCAGTGGTGAGTCCATGCTGCGTGGCATGTGACCCTCCCTGTCGACTCGGACGATGAAGGTCCCTTAGTATGCCTGGCGTACGCATTCCACGTAGCGGAAGTATAGGCGCACTTTGGCAGAGTCGACACGGCGGGCATAGAGTCGACGCGGCGGATGGAGGTCGCGCTATGGCAAAGTCGACGCGGTGGACACGGGGTCGACGCGGCAGACATAGGTCGCACTAGGGCAAAGTCAACGTGGCGGACACGGGGTCAACGCGATGGACGGAGGTCGCGCTATGGCGAATTTGACGCGGCGGACACACGGTCGACGCGGCAGACAAAGGTCGCGCTATGGCAAAGTCGACGCGGCAGACACGGGTTCGACGCGGCGGACGTAGGTCGCGCTAGGGCAAAGTCGAAGTGGCGGACATGCGGTCGACGTGGCGGATGGAGGCCGCGCTATGGCGAAGTCGTGCGGCATCTAGCCAGTAGTGTGGCGAGTCGGCGAAGGGGGAGTTCGCGGTGGCGAGCCCGCAAAGGCGAGTCCTCGAGGGCGAGCCCGAGAGGGCGAGCCCACGATGGCGAGTCCCCCGAGCGTGGCATGTCCGTGATGGCGAGTCGAGTCCACCGAGCATGGAGAGTCCACGAGGGCGAAGACTCCGCGAGGGCGGCGAGTCCCCGAGCGTGACGACGAGTCCGCGACAGGCGAGCCGTCGAACGTGGCAATCGAGTCCGTGACCTTGGGAGTTCCCGCATGGGGCGAGTGAGGAACTGGCGAGTCGTCGGCGGGCATGGCGAGTCAAACCATGCGTTAGCAATCATCGTGCATGTACGCGTGAGTGTAGCGATCCGGGAGCTGATTCCCTCCTCTGGGATAACCCTCCGTCTCATATCCATGTCCCGATTTAGATCGTGTGGTGCATGTAAATTGACACAGGACAAGAGATTAGATCCAAATAAAATAATTAATTGACGAAGTAATTGATGCGAGAGTGTAAAGGGTTTGAATAGAAAACGCAAGAAACCGATCGGTCATGTAAGCATGCCCAGGATTATTTCATGCGAGTCTGCCAAGTCTCGACGGGCGGCAATTGGACGGCATGCCAGAAACAATATGCACATGAGAAACCGACATATGAAAAATTAGCCTAGTCTTATAATAAAATGAATAAATCAATGAAATAATCAAAGGTGGTTAGATTGAATAAGAGAAACCCATCGATGCATGGTCATGTCCGCTACATCAGTACTTGATGGCGACTTGGTGGTCGTGATCTTGTGAATCAGATGCTGCCATATGACTTACGGGATTTTTTGATCTGATTGTCTTCCATGGTGCAGTTCTCCAAGCGGTGTAACATGCAAAAAATTCATTAAGTAAGGGGTTAGATCTAAATAAAATAGTCGAGTAATTAGTATCAATGAGAGAGAGATTAGTCGATTAATTAGTTTGACCAAGGAGATTAGATCAAAATAAAATACTATAGTTAATTCGGATAGTAGATGCATAAGAAATACGAGATCGAATAGAGAGATCTCATTAGTCATGGCCACATGGACAGCATACGATTGAGTGTTAGGCCAATTCTCCAAACGATTCATGCAAACAACAACGCATACACGTAAGTTAAATCCAAATATAATACAGTAATTAATTGGAAGAGAGAGATGACATTGGATAGAATAAAACCCGTCAGGCGCGGCCGCGTGTGAGCCTGATGAAACGCTTCTGACGCGGGGAACAATCTCACGTGGAGGCTTCCAAGCTTGATCTGATCGGATCTCTCTCCCGGTGTTGATCTTGGCCATGCATGAGTGAAAAACTATACCCCGCGCTGGCTGCATGCGAGGCCTTTCTGAAACCGTCTGGATCAATCTACTGCCATGCGAACGGTGCACAGACTGATCCAATCTGGATTTCTATGTTGATAAAGAATCTAAGGATCCCACCCGGATCATCACATCCAAGCACCGCTTGTCCCACGGTGGGCGCCAACTGTCGTGGTATTGACCACGGCAGATGCTACAGGGTACCTTACGTAGAGGAAAGGTCAATGCGACGTAGGAGAATCTAGGAACGAGATTGGCACACGATGTACTCAGGTTCACGTCTCCTTGATGGAGGATCGCTACGTCCTGTTATCAATCCAGTATGATTATAGATTGGTTTACCTGGAGTCGCCGGAGGCGGTGGGAGAGACTAGATCTAATGAGACGTGGAAGAGAACGTGCCCCATGGGGGTGCCCCTGGTGGCTTTATATACGCAGTCAGTTAGGGTTTACAAGTGCTAATGGCTTTCTATTGGGGTTGCCGTCTTGGGCCTTCAGTCGGCATGGCGTCTGGGTCCAGTACGTGCCAGTCGATGTACTTGGCGAGTCGATCCGCCATGGGTTAGGCTTCAGTCGGCTCGCTCCAGCTGGCGATTCCGCTTCGTGGGCATACCCCGATTGGTATTGCCCCATCAATCGTGGAAAATATATGACCAAAAACAGAAGCTGTAAAAGACTCATAATATGAATGAACCAATCTTAATCACATGACCATAAACAATTAATAAATATAAATAGGGACTTAGCTGTTTGAGAAAAATCGGTGTAGTTCGCGACGAAGATGAAGTAGACCATAGCGGTATATCCCCAACACTGGGATCCACTACGGTCGTGCCACATGGCTCGATGGCAAGCGGGTGGTGCCATTGGCCACTCTTGGTCGTGGGCAGTGCCTTTGGGCACTCCTTGGCTGCGGGCGGTGCACTATAGCACATGATAGTGAGGAGACATCATAGCACGTGTGTTGTCACGTTGGGAGTGCAGCGCCTGTACCCTCATTAATGCCCAGCGTAGGCACAAAGATAGGGAAACACTTGTCCCCATGCCATCCCACATGTTGTCATCATATCCGATTTTGTTGACTCGCATTCCCCTGTCGCGCCTAACCCGAGAGGAGCCTCTCTCTTGATATCGTTGTGGCCGAGTGAGTTATCACACACGCCAACATCACTTGACTCCTTCACGACCCAATTCTCGGGCCTGCCTCCATGTACGTTAAATATACTCACGAGTCATTGTGATCTTACTCAAGGATCTCCGCATGCGAGAGCGGGTGGGAACAACCACGGGTAACGCCCTACTCCCTCTACATAATGTAAGGCTAGAGATATTCTAGCTATGATGACATGGTTCAGTGAAGGTGACTCCCTTGTGCTCTCCTTGTGAGGACGGTCTTGCTGGGGTGATGGTCCCTTCCCACGTGCCTAGGCACAATGTGAGGGTCTCCCATTTCAATTGCACCGACAGAAGCCCCTGGCTGAGGCCCGACAATGTCTCTGATCAACCTTCTTCTTCCTGCGTGTTGCTCGGGATGGCCTGGACATCGTTGTCGGGCTTTGCCCTATAGCGGTGTGTGGGACCAAACCATCGATAACCATGCGCGACGTGACCACTTGGCACATTCCGGGCCACTTCGAGCTAGCGTGGGCACGCGCGTGCACTCAACTAGCCACAGAAATGATGTGTCGTTTCAAGTCATGTCTCGACTTCTGTGGTCTGATCGCATTAAATATGTTGCTTTAATCCCTGCAAAAGTGTAATAAATGTGGACAGGAGGCATCACTCGCTTCACCCACTCCACCCCCATATCATTGGGAAGACAAGCCATCATCCCCCCACCCCCGCAGCTATAAAAAGGGGGTGAGAGATGATGGACGTAGGCATGATTTCTGTGCCAACTCCCCTCACACTCCTCGAATCTCCATTAGCTCGAGCTTGCTATGGATGCCGTCTAAGAGCGGCGACAGCCGCCACCACTTCAGCGATAGCCCTCCTTTACCTAGGGTGAGGTGGCCCCTCCTTCGCTGGAAGCTCCGCGTCATAGGCACCGACGCAGTCGCTGATCCTGTCGTGGATCGATGCAGGTGGAGGAAGATCTCGCACCCCTTACCATCAGGGCCCCAGCCTGCCGCTGTTGGCGAGGACGCGGATGGGATCTAGGACACGACGGGCCACAGGAGCGGGTCTCTCCTGTTCCTGGGGGCAGTCAAGGCCGTGGAGAGCGATGTGCCCGCGACCTCTCAAGGCGCCACGACGCGCCCGCCTCCCCCTCCCGGTCGGAGGAAGACCCCACAACCGAGCTTGTTGGCTTCGGATTTGTCATCTTCCTGCAAGCAGGCTTCCAGCGGTGGCTTAAACTGTCGAACCTGTTTGCTAGCAAACTAAACGGGCATCACTTATGGGTGTTGTGGATGCGTGAGTCAAGCAGCGAGTAGCCTATCTGGGACGTGGAGATACTGACAGACAAGGATGGCTGCCTGTTACAAGGCCAAGGCTGGCCCGACTTCACGGCATGGTACGATCTGCATGCCGGCCATGTTCTAAAGTTCCGCTACCGCGAGAACGGTTAGCTCATGGTGAAGGTCTTTGATGACACCATGTGCTGCCGGCTATACTATCCCCTCCCGTCCAGCTATAGTGGCTCCGATGGTCGCTCGCTTGTGGTCGGTGATGCGTGGTAGCCGGCAGCTATCGGAGCTCTATGGGTGATGCGGCTATGCGAGGAGTTCGACGAGAGGGAGAGGAGCCATAGCCTCTCCCCCTTACCCCATAGCCTTCCACCTGCATCCCACCACCAGCCATCCTCCTTAGACTCGTCCTGCATTTAGCATTCCCATATGTAATGCCAATGGGCTCTTAATATGATGTTTTACCTTCCTTGTGTGCCCGTCTTCGTGGAGAATTTCACCAAATCCTCAATCTTGCGCTCGTAGAGGTCTAGCATGCTGGTCCTCTTTCTTGGGTTGCTTGCCAGATGGTTTCTGTGTAACATACCACCTCTATGTGTAATAAATAAACAATATGTTTGTGAGCATTGCATACATGCATTACATTTGCACTTGGTTCTAATCGAGAGACAAAATAAAACCCTAATGCACTATTTTCCAACCTCTCTTTAACCTCTCTAAAAATGGGTTCTATTTCAAAAATCCAAAATGTTTTGGACTTTGACTTGAACCAGGGCTCAATTATGACCTTGGAAAATGAATTCAAGTTTTGGTTATATTTTGAAATTGTTCAAAGCAGAGCTTTGTTTAAAATCCAAATAGAAATGGGAAAAGAGGAAAAGAAAAAAAAGGAATTTCAGAGAAAAATTTAGAAAGAACAACCTAGGCCTTCTCTCTCTCTCCCCCAGGCCTTTCTATAGCCCAGCAATAGTCGGAGCCGGCCCACCCGGGGCCCAAGCCAGCCCAGATGTGGCTCGATACCGCTTCGGCCAGTGTCGTCTTCGTTGACGATAAAGCGGTGATCCTCTATCGCTGGCGATGCCATCCCCGCTGCGAACGTGCCAAGATCCAGGTTGCCACCCCCTGAGCCTACAAGTACCCCACCAATGCTGCTAGGAGATACCTCACACACCACGTCCCCCTCCCCTTCCTCCTCGCCATGGACGCCGAACCCTAGCTTTGGGTCGTTGCTGTCCTCGCCATTTCTGGCCACCCCAGCCCAAACCGAGGCCACCGCCGTGGTCGACATGTTCATCCTAGCTACCTCACAACCGCACGCGCATCCTCAATCGATCGAATCGAAGCTTCCGGCCGCCGCTAGTCACCATCGACCGCCGCCGCATCATAGCTTGCCTCGCCGCGCTGCCAAGCCCTATGCAACCACGGTGACCTCCTCATCCTCGTGTGCCCTCAGATTTGTCACTTGCTCACCGTAGTATCGCCGATGTGTCCACTTGCGAGCTCTGCCACCGCTCGCCGTCGGGGAGGTCGCTCCGGTGACAAATCCGGGGTGGCGCCACCACAGCTAGAACCAGCGCAGGAGCGTGGTTCTAATGCGCCTAACCACGCATCCAGGGGCGCCTTGGTTCGCCGCTAGCGGCCACCGTCTGGTGGCTCCGCCGTGGATGATGTGGCGCTCGCATGTCCACCACATGGCCCTGACGTGGCCACATCGTGGCAGTAACATGGCCAAGGTGACAATGGTGTCACGCTGATGTCATAACCTTTTTTATTTTCTATTTTAATTAAATAATATGACAGGTGGGTCCCCCTGTAAGATATTATAATAATTTCAGAAATGATTTTAAATTGGGAATTTGAGTTAAATATTTGTAAATTCATAACTAATTCATTTTAAATCATAAAAATATGTATAATATATCAAAATGTTCAGAAAAATGAGATCTACCATTTAAAATATAAGCATTCATATTCATACAACTTTGAACTACACTTTACATAGAGGAACACCGACACCCCCTAAGTACCATGGGTTTGATGTTTTGTCCACCTAGGGTATTCCGAACCCATTTAACTTGATGTGGCACCTAGGGCTATTATAATACATGAAATCTGTCATATCATCCATATTGTATGAGCATTGCACATGCCATGTCTTGATTGTTGTGTCTTCTTTCCGGTGTTGGTTCTTCGCAAATAGGAATCGAGCCCGATTCTGGAGTCAGCGCTAGCGAAGAGCAGTACCGTTCCAGCGACGGAAAAGGCAAGCGTAGCCCCATCATTCTGAACCTATGTTTTCATACGATTCCAATGTGGTATTTTGTTAAGGTAGAGTATCCTATCTGGTGCATGTTCTCTATTGTATACCAAGATACCGATCCACCGCTCCTAGCATAACTAGGGTTGAGCTTATGAGTGTTGCTAGTGCCATATATCAGTCAAGCTTAGCCATGCTTAGTGGTACAAGACCGATCCATCGAGATGATGCATCGAAGACGCGATGAACCTAGTTTGATAGGATGCTGATATATGACCGGAGATGGTTAATAAACATGCTAAGGCAGGTATGGGAGGCCACGTTGGGTGTGGTTTTTGTAGTCCCATGCTAGCCACTCCTAGGACCCAAGTTCTTGCCTCTTGAGCCAAGACTAGCATACAACCACACGGGGGCCTGGAAACCCCCTCGACTCACTAACTTGCCTAGTAGATTCCATGGGTCACATAGTTGGGGCGTTTCATTCGACATATGCATTCTGGTTGTTCTAGAAGGCGGTGTAGGAAGTGCATTCATACAGGTAGGTAAGCATGGCCGGGAACAAGAGAGGCACAACCTCCATAATTTTGAACCCTGTGCACATCTGTAGGGACTAGCTTCAAGACTTGACCCGTTACGGCGGTATCTCCTTAGGGCGTGACTCATGGTCTCGGCGAAAGCAAGGTAAAGGTCATGGTCAACCACCCTCTGCCGGCCTTCCATGGAAGAGGGCTAATATTTTTGGCATTAAGAGTCGGTTAGTACATGTGGAAAAAGTTGTGCACCCCTGCAGGGTTATAATCTTTTCGAAAAGCCATGTCCATGGTTATGGACGGCTTGGGAACGGATGTGACGATCATAGAGAACTATAACCAATGTTAAAACTTGGCAACTAATGAGTGTTCTGGAATTACTTCCTCAGGGTCCTTTGAGGGAGTGTTCCGAGTTGAAAGGTTTAGATTATGATGGAGGCTATCTGAAGGAGCTAGAGTTGTAGTCTTCTTACCCCTTTTGGAAATGATCTGAATATACGAGCTTCTCCTCTTACTTGTTTTCAAACAAAGCTTGATTTTGCAAAGTAACCACAAAAATCCTTTCTAAACCAAGCATGTATCGTAGGTTATAAAGTCTTGCGGAGTACATCTTGTATTCAGCCTTGCCTCGTTGATGTTTTTCTACAGATGAAGCTACTCCAACTGAAGGTGGTTTCTATGTTGACGTCGACGAGTAGTTGGGGTTCCCAGGCAGCAGCCTAGGATCTATGGAAGGGTCGTTTGCTTATCCTTATGGCCTCTTAGGCCCTTCGCTAAGTTTTTTGTCTAGAACAACTTATTTGCTTCCGTTGCTTGGTGTTTGATGGGTCTCTGACCCCTGGTTTGTAATACTTGTATGCAGCTCTGCTAAGAGCATACTTTATTAATGTATGGTTTGTATGTTCTGTAATGTTACCGAATTATTCCCTGCATGCTTCGAGCTCGAGGTTAGGCTTATGTCAGATGAAGATCTGGTATTTATCTAGCCCTGATCCTGGGTCGTGGCATTCCGCCTTACCCTTGGTCATGTATCGCTTTTGTTTGTCATTGTGTTCACTTTGCTCTAACTGGAGCGAGGGTGTTTACGTTCCAGGGTCATGCTGCCCCTTTCGCACCCAAGCCAAAGCTACTTGGATCATCTTTATGGTTCCCGGCAAGGATCCATTGGCTGAACCTTAGCCCATCACTTGTTATCAGTGCCTCCCTAATGACTGCAAGTGCACAGACCAATTATAGCTAGTTTCAAAGTAAAGATATCGAACCCATAGAGAGCTATTGGTAAAGGTCTTTATGCCCCTCGTTACTCTCTACCAAAGTATACTTGTAAGCTATCTTTGATCTCAAGTAAAGGGTGTTTGAAAGGTTTATGGTTGTTTGCAGAAAAGTAATTAAAACAAGTAAAAATAAAACAAGTAACAAGTTTATGTGAAAGCGTTGTTGAACTCAATAGGGCTAAAACGTTCTCGGGGATGTAGGATACACCACTAGCATAGTATTGTTGTTATGTGCAACCAAGATAACATACTTCTTGTGTCATAATATGTGTGGAGAGAGCCCCATAATAAGATGTTCACTACAAGGCTCGTAGGAAGCCACTTTGTTGATCCAAGTGTTAGGTCACCTGTAAATAACCACTGCGATGTTTGAAAGCAATCACCCATACAAACCACCGCAATTAAGGGTTTCCCCATGGATATTGTAATTAGCTTAGGGAAGCCCTCTTTAATCCTCCTTTGACCATGCAGGTTACGAGACGGCACCAATCTATCACGGGGCATTCCGGGTATGCTTCCAAGAGATGTCCAAAGGATTTCTCCCGCCCTTTAGTCTCGAAGGCAAATGATATGCGACCGACTATGCATACCATATAAAGAGAGAGATCAAACACAAATCATAATTATATCACAGACAAGCAAGTCATACGGACACAAGAATAGATCATATTTATTACAAGTTCATAATAGTGCTAGGATTTCTCCATCTCCCCAAGAACAAAGGAACTACTCACTCATGGAAGCAATCAACAACATCATCATAATGAAATGAATGGATAAAAATATGATGGTAGATCTAATGCAAACCACAATTGGATCTAGAATTACAAAGAGATCTAATAGATGAAAGATGGGAGTAATGGTGGTAATGGAGATGCAGCGGTTGATGATGAAGGGGATGATGCATTGTGCTCCAATGATCCATGAAGCTGCCGAGATTTTACCCCAGCCCAGTTCCTCCTTCAGATCCCTCTCGGATGTCATGTTTGGTGGTCTTCGCCAGGGAGAAGTATTTGATAAAGCAGTCGTGATGGCGCCTGGTACGGGTGGATGGTACGGGTGGGGTCCACCCGTACCAGTGGTTGTTAACCATACTGGTGCCTCCTCCTCGTTTAGTATTCTTCCAGGTGCGCAGGTAAATTCATAAATGACTTTTATCACTTAGAAATATCATATAATTACATAATATGATGGCTCTAATTGATATGTTCATATATGACACGATGATTTGGGATCCCGTTGAAACAAGAACAAAATAGCGCGCATAGACGCAGTGAAGTACAAAAATCCCTATTCTATTTATGCAAAAACAAAAGGTAAACACTACTAGGAAACAGCTTATAGATAGACAAGATATTAAGTCGCGCATATGTAAAACTATGCGCCACACATATATATTAGTGGCGCACTAGAAAAAATGCGCCACAAAAGTTTGGCACTTCAGTGGCGCATGAAACCAATATGCGCCACAGAAGTCCATATTTCTGTGGCGCATATTTTCATGTGCACCACTGAAGTGTCAAACTTCTATGGTGCATATAGACGTATGCGCCATAGAAGGTTGATGGGACCAAGCAGCAAAAAAAGGGGGAGAAACTTCTGTGGCGCATATGTCCATATGCGCCACATAAAGTGATGTTTCTATGGCGCATATAGGTGTATGCGCCACATAACAAGTATATAGGGGGGAAAACAGATCCCCCCCCCCCCCGTGGATCGCCTAAATAAACAAAAATGATAGAAACTTCAAAAAAAATTCCTTTAAGTTGTAGTTAGATTTTAGGGTATAGATCTAGACAAAATTGAAAAACATGAATTTCGATGTATTTTGCAAAAATAGGTCATGGCACGGTAAAACGGCTATAACTTTTGCATACGATGTCGGAAAAAATCATTAACCTATCAAAATGATCGTCTCGAAATTTTCTACTCGATTTCAACGCTAGAAGCCGTTTAAGATTTTGTAGATTTCTGAAATTCCAAAAGAGTAAAAAGTTATGGCAGATAGAAGATTTTTTCCTGCAAAAAAATAAAAAAGGGGGAGAAACTTCTGTGGCGCATTTCCCCCATATGCGCCACAGGAGCCTTGGGCGGGATTCAAAAATTGAATCCTACCGGCACCCCTACTCCTTATATTCATCCACTTCTTCTCCTTCTTCTCCCCTTCTCCTCCACTTCTACTCCCCTCCATACTTCTCCCCTTCTCCTCCACTTCTCCCTCCACTATTCCTCCCCTCCATACTTCTCCCCTTCTCCTGCACTCTCGGCGACATCCACCTCTAGCCATGGCTACCTCGGTGACCTCCTCCACCTAGATGACCTCCTCCTCCTCCAGCGACCTCCAACACCACCGGCGTCCTCCTCCTCCTCCTCCACCACCACCATCTCCGGCGGCCTCCTCCAACCATCTCCTGCGAGCCCTTCCTCCACCTCCGGCGACGGCCTCCTCCTCCTACTACTCTGACCACCTCCGACAACCTCCTTCTCCTCTGGCCATCACATCTGATCCACCTCCAGCGACCCCCCCACCTCCGGCCAGATCTGGTCCGGTTTTTTTGAAATTTGAAAAAACTTCTGTGGCGCATATTGGCCATATGCGTCACAGAAGTTTGAGAACTGGCCCGCCTTTTTATTGAATTTTGGAAAAAAAAACTTTTGTGGTGCATATTGGCCATATGCGCCACAGAAGATAGTTATCAGTGGCGAGGTATTAGTGGCGACTAAGATATGCGCCACAGATAGTGAAAAAAGGTGCACCACTGATAAGCTGTTTCCTAGTAGTGAAATATGCTTCAATTTTGGACTCATCAACTCCCCCAAGCTAGGCTCTTGCTCGTCCCCGAGCAAGATGGTGGCTTAGGGACAAGATCATCATGTGCATGAGACACGAGTCATTACAATAAATGAGGTAAGAATTGAAGCAGGAATATAATATCGGGTGTAGAGTTACATTAGGGGTATTACCATACGCTTACACATTACATAACTTAGAGGCTTCCACACCTTTTTTAGTATTAATGAAATTATAAGAAGCTACTTGTGATTCAACATATCATATAATCACAAAGTTTAAAGATATAGGGCTCTAAGTTTAGTAGTGAAGATTCATGATCATTTTCTCTTCTTCCTTTTTCTTTTTTCCTATGTTTGATTCATTTGATAGCTGCTTTCTTATTTTCTTTTGTTACTTGTATGCTAATATTTTGCTTACTCCTTTTCTATTTTTCAGCACAGCTATTTGATCATGCTCACTACTTCCATGGCTTTCAAAAACTTGTAATTATAATATGCTACCATAATTCTTCTTCTGATAACTTAATCAATACTTTTTTTGGTGTGGAAGTCCCTAAAATAATGAAAGATGTACAAGTATAATAACACTCAACCTAGTTCAATCATCTAATATAATAATCATGAATCAAACACAACTTCAATTATCATGAAATCTCATAGCTCAATGGAATTCTTCTCCTGAACAAAGGGAACTCGAAGTTGATGCAACTAATGCAAATTCAGAATTTTAAACCTAACCATGCGTGAAGAAAAGTAAAGAAAAATGTAAGATAAGTTACAAGATTCTCACTGATCCCCCCAAGCTTGGAATCAAGCCAGGTGGATCAAATAATCCCTTGCGACTACTTACTCCTTTTTGTTAGTAAAGAAGTCATCATGTTCCTCTTCTTCATTTGCCTTGAGGCAGCAAGCTTGGGAAATACATGCAAATCGAGTAGACATCTCTATGATTCCAACACATAATTCTTTGATTACCTTATTTAAAGTTTTCCTATCATCGGCCATCTCCATGATGATCTTGGTCAGGAGCTGTACTCTACCATCGATATCTTCGACCTTGTTTTTGAGATCTTTTCCCATCATCCAATAAGAGTCAACTCCCTCCCCAATGGTCTCAACACAAGCTTTCGAAATCTTTTCAAGGTTCTTGATCTTTTCTCGAATCTCATCTTGGTCTCCCCTTTTCTTGGAAGAGGTTTCCAGAGGTGATTTAAGAGAAGATCCATGAAGGTCATACTTGTAGGGGTTGAGTGGAGATTCTCCTTTGTTCCTTCCTTGTTCCATGTGCCTGAGCATCTCCAATTTCTATGGAAACATATCTACCCAATTGGGAAGTGGAACCACTCGTGTAGTCTCACAGTTGGAGAAGGATGAAGTATCTCCTTCGGATCCCTCCTTCTTTGCTCGTCCTTCAGCGACGTGCTCCTTCTTGGCCCTAATCTGCTTAATATGAAAAGGCTGCATGGACCTTGAGTAATCAAGTGAGATCTGAGGTTTCATTGCAAAGGACAGAAAAAAGTTCTAGATCTAAATACAATGGAAGGGAACAAGAAGGAAGAAAAAGTGCAAAATAAAAGGCAAAATCGGTAGGTTAAGGGGGGCAGAGTGGATCGCAAGCTGCGGTACGGGCGCATTCCGCCCGTATCGTGCCTCTGTATGGACTTCTTATTGCCTCTCTCTTTTTTACACAAAAGAATAAACGCGGGGGAAAACAGGGCCAATAACAACCATCGGTACGGGCACATCGGCCCTACTATCCAGTCGTACCGAATCAAAGAAAATCGGCATTAGTACTCTGAACGCTTAACGACTAGTGGTACAGGCGCGTCCAATCGTACGGTCCGCTCGTACCAGATCGAAAAACATCTCGGAATAACCAGAAAAATCAGATGAGTTCAAAGAAAAAGATAGAATCAACTAAAAAGTTTCCAAAGTAGTAGAACTAAGTAATTGAAACTTGTTACCTAACTTTCGCTTGTTGTATTCTTCGGTCGGGATCAAAGAGATTAATTCCACAGTGTTTACTTCACCAACTCTATAATGCTCCAATCGATGCCCATGAAAAATCCAAGATGCAGAAGAGGGCGTAGTATTTTTCAATTTTACCACTCCAGATGGATATGCTTTTTCAACATCATATGGTCCTTCCCACCTAGATTTCAGTTTTCCTGCAAAAATCTTGAGCCTAGAGTTGTGAAGAAAAACTTTATCTCTAGTTTTAAATCCCTTGCCCTCTAATTTTCTATCATGCCAGTTTTTAACATTTTCTTTAAATATTCTAGTATTTTCATAAGCCTCATTCTTGAGTTCATCTAAAGCATGAATGTCTAAGAGTCATTTTTCCCCTACAGTTTTAAAGTTAAAATTCATAGTTTTGATAGCCCACCGAGCCTTATACTTAAGCTCTAATGGAGGGTGGCAATTTTTACCGTAAACCATTTTGTATGGTATCATTCCCATAGGGTTCTTGAATGTTGTGTGATATGCCCATAATGCATTGATACGTTGCTAACGTATCTATAATTTTTGATGTTCCATGCTTGTTTTATATCTACTTTCTTATGTTTTGTCCACACTTTGAGGTATTTTTATACACTTTCTGGAACTAACCTATTGACAAGATGCCACAGTGCACAGTTGCCTATTTTCTGCTGTTTTTGGTTTTAGAAAAGCCAGAAAATGAATATTCTCAGAATTGGACCAGACAAAAAGCCAAAGTTCCTATTTTACCGGAAGACTCACGGAGCTAGAAGTAGAGATGGAGGAGGGCCAGGGGATGGCCACACCATAGGGTGGCGCAGGTCCCCCTGGCCGCGCCACCAGGTGGTGTAGGCCCCTGGTCCACCCTCTGACATCACCCTTTCGCCTATAAGAAGCCTCCGATGCAGAAACCCTAAAGAATCCAGCCTCCAGCCACGAAAAGTTCCGCAACGCCACCGCAACCGAAGGGGAGATTATGGGGACAGAAAGTCTCTGTTTCGGCACCCTGCCAGGACGAGGAAGTGCCCCCGGAGCCATCTCCATCGATCTCCGCCACCATCTCCATCGCCGTTGCTGATTCCCATGATGATGAGGGAGTAGTTCTTCCTCGAGGCTAAGGGTTCTACCGATAGCTATGTGTTCATCTCTCTCTCTATGCATGATCATATTGTGATCATGAGCTTTGTAATCAAGTAGATCTACCTTGCTACTCAAGTGCTTTAATAGATCTATGGCTCTCCCCATGTGTGTGAAAGTGACGGCGTGCACACCATGGTGGCACTTAGGCTAGAGATTACAAATACTTGTTATGAGTTATACTTGGAGTTGGATGTCTCTATGAAATTGTGGTTTTTGTTGGAACCATCTAGCGCTCAAGGTGACAGTGAGGGGTTACCTAGATGGGAAAAGCAAACTTTGAGGAGTGCTGTTATAGCCCTACCATGGATTAGAGTTGTCCAACCGGAGAGTAGTTCAGAGCAGTATCATGAAGAGAAGATATTTATATGAGAGTGTTCACTAGTGAAAGTATGATCCCTAGGCCTTGTTTCTAAGCATTGAAACACCGTTTGTAACTAGATCTGTTACATGTTTGCTTGCTTCCATCTTTATTTTAGTTTGCCTTTAGTCTCTTCCACGCCATCAAGCTATTTTCTAGCACAGTTTTCTTATATCCATACCACTTGTATTTCACTATCTCTTCGTCGAACTAGTGCACCTATACACCTGACAAGTGTATTGGGTGTGTTGGGGACACAAGAGACTTCTTGTATCTTGATTACAGGGTTGCTTGAGAGGGATACCTTGGTGTGCATGCTATCACTTTCACACACGTGGTGTGCACCATGGTGTGCATGCTATCACTTTCACACACGTGGGGAGAGCAAAGATCTATTAAAGCACTTGAGTAGCAAGGTAGATCTACTTGATTACAAAGCTCATGATCACAATATGATCATGCATAGAGAGAGATGAACACATAGCTACCGGTAGAACCCTTAGCCTCGAGGAGGATCTACTCCCTCATCATCATGGGAATCAGCAACGGCGATGGAGATGGTGGTGGAGATCGATGGAGATGGCTCCGGGGGCACTTCCCCATCCCGGCAGGGTGCCGGAATAGAGACTTTCTGTCCCCTGAATCTCCCCTTCGGTGGTGGCGGCGCTGCAGAACTTTTCGTGGCTGGAGGCTGGATTCTTTAGGGTTTCTGCATCAGAGGATTCTTATAGGTGAAAGGGCAAGGTCGGTGGAGGCCGGAGGGGCCCACACCACCCCCTGGCGTGGCCTGGCCTAGGCTGCGCCACCAGTTGGTGTGGCTAGCCGCTGGCCCCTCTCCGTCTCGTCTTCTGGCTCCGTGAGTCTTCCGGTAAAATATCGACTTTGGCTTTTGTCTGGTCCAATTCCGAGAATATTCATTTTCTGACTTTCTTGGAACCAAAAACAGCAGAAAACAGGCAGCTGGCACTATGGCATCTTGTTAATAGGTTAGTACAAGAAAGTGTATAAAAATACTCTAAAATTGGGACAAAACATAAGAAAGTAGATATAAACCAAGCATGGAACATCAAAAATTATAGATACGTTAGCAACGTATCAGGGAGGTGCTCCGAGAAGTCTACCTCTTACTCGGTGCACCACCCATACCTATGACACGAATCCGGGTACGGGATGTACCATGCCCTCTTCCCAGGTGAGCTGGGAATTGGGTTAAAATTATTTTTCTCATCATTGTTTCCAGGAACGGCAATAGCTGCTATTTTGAACAGGAGTTCATCACAGAGCACCGCATCCCTCACTTCACCCTTAATGGTCAAGGTCCCCCACATGTATGAAATCTTGATGGTGTTGTAGGCATGGTGGGTGACCACCATGAATCGGGATAGGGCGGGTCTCCCTAGGATGAAGTTGTACGGCAAAGCAACATCTGCAATGTCAAAGATGATGTTTTCAGTGTGGTAGTTGTCCTTGGTGCCGAAGGTGACCAGTAGCCTGACCTTGCCCCAAAGTTGGGTGGCTCTCGAGTTTACACCCTGGAACGACCCCGTGGGGAGAAGCTAGTCCTCCGTGATTTGCAGTTTCTCCATCAACCTGGCAGAGAGGATGTTGAGCCCTACCCCTCCATCAATCAACATCTTGGTAACCCTGATGTTGTTGATGAGTGGGGAGACCACCAACGGCAATGCGCTGACCCCCGTGAATAGTCCGGCTGGTCATCTGCATCGAAGGTGATGGGCACATGCGATCACTTCAGGGTACGCTGCGCCTATGGAGTGGGATGCACTACACACAATTCTCGGGAGAGGCATTTAAACTCCCTGTGGGAAGCCATGGTATATGCTCCCCCATGAATGCATGCACAATCCTTGGCTTCCTGGTACTGGACGTACCCATCTAGGCCCTCCTAGCTCAGCTCCTGAGCTGCCACTTCATTGCGTGGTCTAAAGGCTGCATTGCCATGGCCCCCACCACATCCTCTGCATCCTCTGCCCCGACCTCCATCACCACTGCCCTGCGGTCGCCCCCACAGCCTCCACGGTATGGTAGTCACGTGCATCATGACTGTTGGACTCGTGCACCGGACACCAAGTCACGGTAGCAGGATTTGTAGTTGCTACCTCCTTGGTTGGCTTTGCTTTCTTCTCGCTCCTAGTGGGGTGCCTGACTAGGCCGCCAGAACCTCGCGGGTCTTGTTCTTTCATGCTTTTTCCTTCTTCCCGGAAGAACTCTCATGGTCGGCTCAACCGGTCACCATCTTGGCAGCCACATGAGGCATAAGGTCTCCTTCCTCGGCCAATGAGCACAGGTTGCCCAAGGCCCAAAGCTGATGGGTGGTATTGATGGGATGCATGCTGAGATCTTCCCACATCTTGCGGTCTTTGACGTTCATGATGAATGTGCTAATGATGGAGGCATCTTATGCTTCAGGGATGGTGTGAGCAATTTGTGAGAAACACAACATAAAGTCGTGAAGCCGCTCGTTCTTCTCCTGAATAATGACATGGAGCTGGTGAGCATACCTAGGTGCTTAAATCTGCCCTAGAACGCACTGATGAAGCGGACACAGAGCTCCTCCCACATCTGGATCGATTCTTGTAGGACGTGAATCAACCATGAAAGGGTCGTGCCCTTCAACGTCATAGGGAACCAGCTTGCCATGACTATCTCACTGGCATCGGCTACGACCATGGTGGTGCAGTACATCTGCAAGAACTCCTTCGGATTGGTGTTACCTTCATACTTGATGGGAATAATGGGGTGGAACTTGGTTGGCCACGCCACATGCCTTAAGGTAGGGGAGTAGGCCAAGAAACCACCACTGTACTCCAAGGCTGCCCTGAGCGGCATTTCACGGGTTCGGCTCCACAACCGCGGCTTGGTGGCACAACTGCTGGAGGTGCTCCCTGACGAGAGCCTCATTGGCTATGGCTGATTCGTGATGTGGTCCATCTGCGTGGTTACGTGTGGGGTTTTCTAAGGACCAAACCGAGGTGCAGTCGCGTCAGCCTTCCCAGGAGCTCCAGCCCCCGGACGCCCTTCTACTTGCTCCTGACCTCCCTATCCATCATCCCTGGGTCCACTAACCCTCCGCCCGACAGTAGGGGAGGATCCTACGGCTGCGGGACAGGGACCTGTGGATGCCCTCCGATGGGTGGATCTTGCTCAACTCCACACCCTGGCCCCTAATGGGACATGGAGTGCACACAGGTGGTCTCTGAGCATTGCCTTGCAGCCTCTAGATGAGCTTTCACCTCCACCCTCCATGCCATAAGCACTGTCGTACCCGGCGCTGGGGGATACCAGACCAAGGACGTGATAGCATCCATGGCCTCATGCTAGGCGTGGTTCCCCATGTGTTGAGGAACGGTTCGTCTACTATTGCCCAGCACTGCATGGTGAGCTCCATGCGACGGGCCTGCGGGGACGCCACATGCTGAGGCGGCGCGGGACCTCCTCTGGGAGGACCATCCCCCACCAAGGCTGATGGTGGTCACACTGTTCTCCGTTCCCGTGAGATACTCCACCTGCCCAGCGGCGCCTCCTGCACCATTGGGAGGCACGCTCCCGCCGGCTGGCACCTCCTACATCGCTAGGAGGAACACTCCCACCAATAGCGCCTCCTGCACCACCGAGAGGGAGACTTTTGGTGGCAGCACCTTTTGCACCACCCTGGCATTCTTCCTCACGTGCCATCGTGCTGCCTGTGGCCAGCACCCGACTGGTGTTGCGGGAGGAAGCTACGACTGGTCGGACGAGGCAGGCACGGTCTAAGGCTGAGCGTTGTGCCCCCCATGGCATCCAGATATGTGCATGATGCTCAATCGTTGTACCCCTAGCCAGGGCTGGGTCACATGAATTACTGTGCACAGCCAGAATGTCCTTGGTGGCCATGCTCTACCCAGCAGCTCCAGTTGCTCTTTTGGGCGCCGTGCTGAACGGTGGCATGAGAGATGCCAGCGACAAAGTTGGAACTGATGAAGATGATTCCTAAGATCGAATCAGTGGCACCCCCTACTTGGTGCGCTAGATGTCACGTGTCGGACCGCAGACACCGGGGATGTCATACACTCCCTAGTGGTTCAGCGGTGGGCACTAAGGTAGCACGACCTCAGCTCATCCACAAATCAAACACAACACACACAATCTTTTTACCCAGGTTCAGGCCGCCCTTCGGCTAACAACCCTAAGTCCTTCTTTGATGGATTATATGGTGTATGATATACAAAGATATGAACAATCTAGTGTCGGAGCCGCTTTCAGCTAGCTTCTATGTTTCCTGGGCTTCCTCTTTCTTTCCCTTGCACACTCTCTCTATAAGAGCTTCTCAGAACTTTCTCTCTCTCTCCTCTCCTAGCCTCTCACATCTATTCTCTTGAACTCTCCTAATGCTACAGGATATGCATGTTGTCCCTCTCATCTCCAAAGTACTTCCATGTGCAAATACTCTCTCGTGTCCAAAGGCTCTCTCCTCCAATTGTGGTCGAGGCCCTCCTTTTATATCTCAAGGGGTACCATAGTGTCTGGTGCACGTGCACCTTCCTATCATTCACGGGATCTACTGCGGCCATGCCACACGGTTTGGTAGCAGGCGGGAGGTGCCATTGGACGCTCCTAGTTGTGGGTAGTGCCATTGGCCACTCATTGGTCGCGGGGGGGGGGGGGGGGGGGGGGGGAGGGTGCGATGTAGCACTTGATGGCGAGGAGACAACACACAGTGTTGTTGTGTTGGGACTATAGCGCCTGCACCCTCATTAGTGCCCTGCGTAGGCATATACATAGGGCGACACTTTCCCCATGCCGTCGTGCACGCCGTCGTCATCTCTAGTTTTGTTGACTCGCTTTCCCAGGCTGCGCCTGGACCGAGTGGAGCCTCTCCCTTGATGTCGATGTGGCAGAGTGAGCTGGCACACCCGCCAACATTAATTGACTCCTTCACGACCTAGTTCCCGGGCCTACCTCCCTACAGGTTAAATGCACTCACGAGTCATTGTGATCTTACTCCAGGATCTCCGCATGCGAGAGGGGACGGGAACGGCCAGGGGTAACATCCCACTCCCTTTACATCATGTAAGGTTGGAGATGTTCTAGCTAGGATGACATGGTTGAGAGAATGTGACTTCCCTTATGCTCTCCTTACAAGGATGGTGTAACACCCTCGAATCAGCCCTATGTAAGTTTTAGCAATTCTCGCCAAACTCGCATAGAAACGATTTAAAGATGCCCACCAAGCACTTGCATGCGGGTGGAAAATGAAGTAATATCATTACACAATAGTTCACGATGGAACCCAAAGAACATATATATACAACAACAACTCAACGAGTCAAGAATACATATATACAGTATAAAAAGATCCAAATAACCTTGAAAATTATACAACATCCGAGTATGGAAAAGAAGAAAATTGAGCTAAGAGACCTGAAGAATAACCAATGGCGTCCATAACCTTGCCCAGGCCAAGCCGGAAGGGTAACTTTCTAACGGCGTCGAACTTATACCTGTTACACAAAAGCAATGCCGACAAAGAGAAAATGAAAAGGGAGCGGTCAATACTAAGGCCAGTACACGATGAGTCTTAGAATTTGGCGGCTCTCGTCTACATAGGTATGGTGGAATGAATTTGCGGCGAAGCATGCACTACACAACCTATAGAGACTCGATACAACTATCGGATATTAGAGAGGGATAAGAAAGACCTATTTGGAGTCAACCTGTTACTAACACCAAGCATACCTATCGTAGTATTTTCCCCTCAAGACCAAATGAGGAAGTCCTTCCGAGGAAAGTCACATAGTTGGTAGTTTTATTCATTCATTCCATGGTGGTTATCCAACTTACTAGTCATGACAGATCCAAATCAAATTATAATAGTAATTCTTTAGTTATAGTTGTCTATGACCAAGAAAATGTGCTCCAAGTCGTCCATAACCATGGACATGGCCTTTCGAAAATATTTAACCCTGCAGTGGTGCACCAAATTATCCACACGCACTTCAAACCCTTGTTGTCAGATTAGGTAGGTGCAAGATCATGAAACATACACCCATCGGTATGTCGGCGGGGCTTCGGACACGATGTTTCCCATACCCAAAGCAAGTAATGGGGGCCACCCCACTAAGCTACCAGCAACAAAGTCGGACAGCTCTGAGATAGACCTAGGGTTTGTGCCAATGGCTATAAATGACTGGGACCCCAAAAGTGTGACTAGGCTTGTCGATACCGTGAAAACATTCCACATTTTTCCTAAACAGTACATGCGCTCCACGCACAATAGTAAATAAAGCAGTAAAGCATGTCAGAAGTACAAGATAGTAATAACACCCCAAACTAGTTTGTGGCCCCCAGTACAGTACTTTGAAATCAGGTAGTAAGCCGATAGGGGTGCCCACACACCCCACATGTGGTTAGCATGCTTGGTATCGGAGCAGGTGTCAAGAAATCGAGTCCTAGGTGGACACAAGTGGGCTGTTAAAAACCAGATCTCAACTATTACCCACCGGTGCCTCTTCATTAATTATATCTACTTTCATCATTTAATCATTAAGTGATAAATGGAACCACGATTATCTCCACCATTAAGTGTGTGCCAACCTCCGAACCATGGTGGAAGTCGATGACACGAAGCAACACCTGAGTAAGCAACTATGACTCACAAGGCCAACTGTCTACCAAACAAGAGGCAATAGGAGGTGTCCAAGGAAATATAGAGGCTGCAAGGAATATAAATGGTACGGCAAATAAAGCATTGCAACATGGATAACAATAGATCAAGTGGAGGAAGTAAAGAGTATAAATGCAAAATAGGTAGAAAGAGGGAGAATGCTCGCTTGGGAAACATAGCCGAAGGTTCATCTGAAGAACAGGTCGAAGCTCGCATCAACTCAACAGCCTAATCTATGAACAATCAAAGTACTAAAAGAAACTGCACTATTTTAATACTATGATAGAAGATTGGGCATGTTCACGATATGAGGCATGACATGGAAAAGATACGATGCAACTAGGCAATATTAAGTGGAATCGGGATCCTGACAATTAAATAGAAGATTCAAGTTGTTTAGGTATCCTGCAATTTAAATGTTGTATTAACAAGGCAAAATATGTCACCGGTTTGCTACATAAATTTAAATGGAGGCGATAATAAACAAGAATAACGTGCATATGCACTCCATATTTAATTATTAGGTGACTTGACAAAATATCCCCCAATGACAAATTATGTATGCAATCATGAACAATTTAATATGCAACAAGTATATATTACATTTTATAAAATAGAGCTCGGAAAAGGGGATCACACATGTAGGATCGGAGAACTTGGGTCTCGGAGGGGGTTCGATGGATCGGTCTTCGGATCCAGGATCGGTGTCTTAGGATCTTTGGGTCCAGCTTCATCCTTTGATGTCGATCTTGAATTGAGACTGGTCCAAACTTTGGATGGCGCGGGTCCTCGAGAAGACCTCAGATCCATGTGGGCGATCTTGTTGTTCCGTGAAGGAGATTTCTTCGGGGTCGCGGCCATCATATCCATCCAGAAGGACTCAACACTTCGTGTCAAAGACCTCGAGGTTCCGGCCTTGGTGTCGATGGCGGACTTGGCGGTGCTAGGGTCTTCGTATAGCGCCATGTTCATTGCTTCCAAGTCATCGACATCAAGACGGTCTTGTCAACGAGATCCTGTTGGCATGGTTTACTAGTGTTGTGGCTTGTGCACGGCCGACTAGCAAACCGGAGCAGCAAAAGGTTTGGCACGGAATACAGAGACACACGGCAATAGGAGCCCAACTCACAGGAGAGGATATACGAATACATGAGGGGATCCGACATTGGCTTGGCCCGCAAAGGGCCGAAAGCGGCCGGGAGGAGCTCGGTGGGTCGAAGGGGAGGGTGCTCGTAGAGGCGCACATGGGTGAGGAACATGCTCACTAGGGAAGATGGGGGTGACAAGGACAACATCCAGTGGGGCGAGGTCAACACGGGGCTTTGGCGGTAGAGACAAGGAGGTGGCCTGGACCTGGGTGATGTGAGGAGGGGAAGCCGACAGTACTGCTTGGGGTCACGTGCTAGGGAGGGGTGAGGCCAGCGAGGTCATGAGGCGGGAGGCGGGACAGAGCAGGAGACAAGGAGGCGACGCGGCTAGCATGGCGGTGCTAGAGGACGACGATAGGTGGCCGTGCACGGGCTCGGGGAGACCTTGAGGGTGAGGGGGCCGGGACGGAGATCTGGGGTGGTGGCGAGGGACTCGCGCGGTAGATCTTGGTGAGTAGCCATGGCGGCTTGCGTTGTAGGGTAGCAGCGACATGGAAGGGGAGAGGAGCGTCCGGGGAGAGAGAGGGGGTAGGTGGGGAATCAGGGGTGGTCGCGTCAAGGCGAGAGGGGATCGTTGGGTGGTGTCGGTGTTGACCGCTCGAGCGTGTCTGTCACGGGGAGCGTGAGTCCGTGGGGTTCGGTGTGTGGTGTGCCCCTAAGTGTATTGTGTGCATCGCGTTGATTGCGTGGGTTTGGGTCCAGGCGTGTGTCCAGGGTTGGGTACGTGTGTTGTGTTTGTGTGCGTGTCAGGTGGGTTGTGTGGTGTGTGGTGCAAGCGGGCCAAGGTTGTTTTGTAGCTGTTGTGGCGGCTATGTGGAGCAGGTGGTGTGGTGTTTAGGTTTAGGTCTAGGGTAGTTAGGGTTAGGTTTTGTTGGGCCGGGGTTGTAGGTTGCCTGGCCTAACGACTGGGCTACCTCCCCCGAGGTTTTATATGTTTTTATTACTTATTTATTTTATTTTGTTTAAAACAAACCATTTGCAAATATGTTTTTATACAAACAAAATATTCCGAAGGACTCGGGTTTTATAATTTCATATAAAGAAGGGGATATTTAGAAAACAAAGATAGGATTTTAGGGAAAATTGTTTTAGCGAAACATGTGCGTGATGATGTCATGATGATGCTCAAATGCAATGTGGAATGATGACATGAGAAGGCTATCATGATGAAGCACAAAATAAAAACAACAAGCAAATTTCTAGTAGTGGTTTTACCGGGTTGTTATAATTCTACACCACTAACAAGGGATCTCGTCCCCGAGATCCGCCTTGTGGTACGGGAGAGAAGGCTGATGGTCGGATGCTTCTTGCTTTGTGTCAATCCTTGTGACACCGCTAACAAGGGGTTGCTTCTCACGTTCGTAGAGAGAACACTCCAGAGAAACAAAGACGAAGGTAGAGGTCTCAAAAGATAAGGCCACCTTTAACTTTCATGAAAGGAGTAAAATTGCATTGATCCACCAATTCAATGTGAAAAAGCGAATGATAAGAGTAGTCAGATGGGGATCAGTCCATCGCGCAATGATGTCTACGCACACTTCTATTCTTGTAGACAGTGTTGGGCCTCTAGGTGCAGAGGTTTGTAGAATAGTAGCAAGTTTCCCTTAAGTGGATCACCCAAGATTTATCAAACTCGGGGAGGAAGTGGTCAAAGGTATCCCTCTCAAGCAACCCTGAAATCAAGATACAAGAAGTCTCTTGTGTCCTCAACACACCCAATACACTTGTCAGGTGTATAGGTGCACTAGATCGGCGAAGAGATAGTGAAATACAAGTAATATGGATGATTATAAGTGGTAATTGCAATATGAAATAAGAGTGGCAGCAAGCAAACATGTAACATGACTGATTGTAAACGGTGTTTCAATGCTTAGAAACAAGGCCTAGAGATCATACTTTCACTAGTGGGCACTCTCATATAAATATCGTTTCTTCATTATTCTACCCTGAACTACTCTCCGGTTGGACGATGAAGGGCTATAACAGCACACCTTAAAGTTCGCATTCCCCATCTAGATAACCCGTCACCGTCACCTTGAGCGCTAGATGGTTCCAACAAACACCACAATCTCATAGAGACATCCAACTCAAATTATACTCATTATAAGTATTTATGTAACCTTAGCCAAAGTGCCACACGTTGTGCACACTGTCAACTTCACACATGTGGGGATAAGATAGGATCCATTAAAGCACTTGAGTAGCAGAATAGCTCTATATATTACAAAGCTCATGATCTCATAAGATCACATATAGAGAGAGATGTACACATAGCTACCGGTAGAGCCCTTAGCCTCAAGAGAGAACTACTCCCTCCTCACCATGGGAGTCAGCAACGGCGATGCAGATGGCGGTGGTGTCGATGGAGATGGATCCAGGGGCACTTCCCCATCCCGACAGGGTGCCGAAATAGAGACTTTTGTCCCCCGAATCTCCTCTTCGGTGGCGGCGGCGCGGTGGAACTTTTTGTGGATATCTGATCTCCTCTCTAGGGTTTTCGTCCAGGGGGGAATATATAGGCGAAGAGGCGATGCCAGAGGTGGGCCAGGGTGGCCACACCCCCTGGTGCCATGGCCAGGGGTGACCCGTGCCACCCTAGGGTATGCCTGCCCCTGGCTCCCCTCCGTCTCCCCTTTGGACTCCGTGTCATGTCGGGAAAAATAGGAACTTTGTCTTTTGTTTCGTCCAATTCTGAGAAGATTTCTTTTCTGGCTTTTCTGAAACCAAAAACAGCAAAAAATAGGCAACTTGCACTGCGGCATCTTGTTAATAGGTTAGTTCAAGAAAATGTATAAAAATACCTCAGAGTGTAAACAAAACATAAGAAAGTTGATATAAAACATGCAAGGAGCATCAAAAATTATAGATACGTTCATGATGTATCAACATCCCCATGCTTAACTCCTGCTCGCCCTCGAGTATGTAAGTGATAAAAAGAATAACTTTTGAGGTGACATGCACCATCACAATCTTGATCAAGGTATTTGTAAAACATTGATGGCTGTGATCAAAGTACTCTAACATGAACATAAAATATAGAGTTCTAACCATAAGACGTAGCAACTATGTTGTAACATGAAAAAGGTATAAACAAAAGATTCATGAATAATAATGCTTTGAAAGACGTTTGTTTGTTTCACATATAGAAAACATAATAAGAATGATATTCAGCTTGTCCCTCATGGTATAGCAAAACATAAATGCATAGGACACCTTCAAAGTTCATAAGGGTGACTAGATACAAATAATTTAAGAACACGTAATATCAAAGTTATGATTCAATCAACAAGTTTTGGGACAATGCACATTAAACTAAGAATGACCTCTATGGTCTCTCAATAGGTGCATAAAGATAGAAGATGGAGACACAACATAAAAGTAAAAAGAAAGGCCCTTCATAGAAGGAAGCAGGGATTCAAGTTTCATAAAGAGCTTCCAAAAATTATGGTACTTATTAGTTTCAGCTCTCATTGCCCCTATCATAAGCATCTTTAGGTGATTAAGGTTAAAGTGAATGTATATGAGGATATGCTTGACAAGTTATAAGTTGAAAATCTCATGCCCCTTGCTTATGAGTACCGAACCTCATGCTACTCAACTTTAGTGACGAGTAAGTTCTTGTCATTGTAAGTACATGTGTATCATAGAGAACCACCAATGGGGTACCCCTTGCCCCATGATACAAGAGCTATCCCATGTCAAAATGACAAGGCAACAGACAATGAGCATCTCAACGATCTTTTTATTTGCTATTTGCATAGGTTTTTATTGAGGATGCTTCACAGATTGCTCACTATGGTTATGCTGCAAGTTTCCACCATGATTGGGCATGGCTTAGGCTAACCACCTAGGCGTTTCTCTAACAGATATACAAACTCCATGAGCTTACAAGCTCCCCTTTTATTTCACACCGCCGGGATCCATAAGCAAAAGAACATGATATCAACTAAATAATGTGCAAAGTTGAAAGCGTTCCCCATGGTAACATGATTCTGCTAATTCACACCTTATAAAGCGCAAACATATACGCAACATAGATGGACATAATGGTTCAAGTTTATTAAGTGCAATAAAGTAAAGTGTGCCATCAAGTTTTTGAGAGCTTTAATGACTAATTTTCACATAACAAGTTTAATTCGGAAGGTAGATAAAACATGAATATACTTGGAATAGCAATGATGCTAATAGGTAGGTATGGTGGACTCTTTGAAATAACTTGGATTTATTTGGAGTTGGATGCATGAGTGGAACTCATACTTGGTACATGTGGAGGCTAGCAAAAGACTGGGAGCGACCAACTAAGAGAGCAATAATGGCCGTAATCATGCAAAGCGACAAAACATTATTAATTAGAGCAAAAAGTGATATTACAAGTCAAAAACTAAATGATCATAGAGGCTATGGTGACTTGGTGTAGTCTTAACATGGTGTAAGCTTGCGCCAAGTTAACCCAAATAAAGCATCAAAGGGGAATACCACAATATTATGCTTTTGTATGCTAAAACAACGCATGATTCTTTCAAGGCACATTAAGCAATCTCAATTGTTTGGAACAAGTCATGCTACAGCAATAATTACTAAGCATAAAGATAAAGCAATATCAAACATGACATGATAAACTCTAGGCCATAGTCAAAACAAGCTCCTTTATACCACTTATAAGCATGAAACTTTCCTACTCTTTTCCAATCCAAATCAACGTATTTGAAACTATGTATGAATGCGGGGGTCTAACCAATTTATTTAAGCAAACTAAGCAAAATAAAACTAAAAACAAAAACGATGACACTCCAAGAACAACACAATTGTGCATGAAACAATAAAAATGAAGTGTTTGGAAGAAAACCTGAGATTTTTATTGATGAGGAAGGGGATGCCTCGGGCATCCCCAAGCTTTCACGCTTGTACTTCTTGAATATTTCTTGGGTGACACGGGTGGAATCCCCAAGCTTGAGCTTTTTTCCATACTTCATCTCATCACATTGTTCTTCCCTACACTTGAAATTTTTCCTTCATACAAAACTTCACACAATCTTCATTAGCAACATTAGTGTACTGAAGATAATAAGTCATTTGGTTCAGTTTCAACACAAGTAAAACTTCCATTAAAACACAATATACTGTAGCAATTCCTTTTAAAAGTTCAAGTGATCAAAGAGAACTCAAAGAGAAAGAGATTAAGAGGCAAATGCAAATAATGGCAGAAATCTGTAAAAACAGATCAGTAGGTAAACATCAATTTTTTCGGAAACCTTTTGTTGCTCAAATAGAAAAGTGATAAACTAAAGAAAGTTAGATAACAAACTGGGTCAGAATCACAAAAATTTACAACTCAATCCGACATACAGAGATTTTTCACAGACTTTTACAGTGAAGCACAAAAATCTGTTTCGGAACAGCAACTTTCCCAAGTCTTACTTCTCTCTCATTAAAGGTTATTCTTGGCACAAAAACCACACAAAAAGCATAAGGAGGGGTTATTACAGAAGTAACAACTTCCAAGACTTAACAAAACAAAAATAAACTAAAATTAAAAATATAATGGGTTGTCTCCCAAAAGCTCTTTCTTTATAGCCATTAAGATAGGCATGATAATTTCGATGATGCTCACATAAGAAATATGAATTGAAGTAAAAGAGAGCATCAAGAAGCAAATATAGAACAAATTTAAGTCTAACCCACTTCCTATGAAAAATAATCTTGTAAAGAAACAAGTCATGAAAGCACAAAGCAACAAGCATAGGAAAGCAAAACAAGTGCAACTTAAAAAGTTTCAACATAAAGAGGGGAAACTTAATATTGTTGAGATACATAAAACCATGTTTCCCTCTCTCATAATAAATTTCAGTAGCATCATGAATAAAATTAACAATATAACTATTACATAAAACATTCTTATCATGAGCCGCATGCATAAAAGAATTAATACTCCCCACACAAACATAGTCATTCTTATTAATTGTAGTGGGAGCAAATTCAACAAAATAGCTATCATTATTATTCTCATCACCATAATCATCAGTTATAGGAGGCATATTGTAATCATCATAAGAAATAGAATAGCTATCTTCCAAAGTGTGTTCGTTTGTAAACATATCATCATTGGAAGGAACATGGATAGCACTAATAGTACAACAATTATTAATATCATCATTTTCAGAATTGGTACCAAAGAGATTTTCAATATCAAAAGAAGTGTGCTTTTCCCAATCATGATCACTACTATAGGTAACAAACCTAAGAACATCATTGAGTTCAGACTCATCAAAAACTATAATAGGAGCAACGTGCTTAGGGGAAAATATCGTTTCCTCCCTCCGTTTACTCCTCCTCTTCTTCTTTTCATTCTTCTCTTTAGGGGGAGAGGATTGAAAGGAAGCTTCTCCATATACCCTGGTTTATTGTTAGAGACAATAGAAGAAACTTTGGAGGATTCCACCTTTTCATTAATAAGAACAAAACACATATTAGTCCTATCATATTTTGGTAAAATCTCATCTTTTATAAAATTTTGCATGTAAGTATTTGTGTGGAAATTATCAACACAGTCAAGATGACAACCATGCAGGATGCTATTCATATCAAAATTACTCATATCTACCAAAGAGGTTTTTCTTGATAACTCTGCACACCCCAAAAATAATGTAAGTTCATCATGCTGATTAGGAGTGATCATGCCATCATAATACAAACTTGCAGTACTCATTGTATTAGAAAGGCTATTATTATGGCCTGAGCATTGAAAATTGAAATGACCTACTTCAAAGCAAAGTTCACAAATAAAAGGATTGAGGGCACACACTTTTTTACCAAGATCATTTAGATCCCTATACCACGTTCTAGTTTTTTCATTCCTATGGGTGATACAATATTCTTCTTCAATTTGATTCTTTTCACAAGGTCTATGTACTCCACAAAAATTAACATGCTTATAAGAAATAGTACTTTCAGAGGTTTGAGCATGTTTATTGCTATCATTAATAACAATTTCATTTTTCATGCAAGTGTCTTTAAAAGGCTCATGATACATGTCCCATTTTTCTTTAGGAGCATTAATATGAGAATCAAAGGCTCTAAAACAATCAACAAGAATTTGAGGATCAAGACCATATTTAGCACTAAGCTCTTGAAAATCAGTAGTTTCAGCGAAAGACTTAATGCAATCATACTCATAGTTTATACCTGGTTCTTTACCTTTGTCATTATCCCAATATTCGGTATTGCTTTGAATTGTTTCAAGAAGATCCCACTTAGCTTTTACCTCCTTACTTGTGAAGGATCCCACTAAACGGGTATCTAGATAGTCCTTGTAATGTCCTGAAAGCCTTGCATAAAAATTATTATTAATAATATTACTGGGGAGCTCATGAATGGGACATTTGAGCATTAGTGACTTAAAATCTCCCCCATGCTTGGGCAATACTTTCTCCATCATGAGGATGCAAATTATAAATGTAATTCCTATCTTTATGAATTTCATGAGGAGGATAAAATTTAGAGTAAAAGAGAGATTCAATTTCCTTCCACTCCAAATGATGAGGATCGTCTAGTAGCTCATACCACTTCCTTGCTTTGCCCTTAAGTGATAAATATAATAGCTTCCTCTTAACTTGGTTCATTCAAATTCCTACACACTTGAACAACTCGCATAATTCATGTATAAAGAGTAAATGATCACCAGGATGGACAATTCCATCTCCAAAATAACAGTTATTCATAACACGTTCAGTAATTTCCATAGGTATTTTAAAAGGGACGCTTTCAGTATGTGGATTTAAAATATCACAAATATCATTAGAATTACCACATATGGGAGATAAAGTATCATCAGAGCAATTTTCTTATTTAAAGTTGGGGAACTAAAAAATTAATTTTCATAAAAACTAACTTCCCCAAGCTTAGACGTTTCCATGGCATTAGTAACAAAGGTGTTCAAAAAATTCATACTAATAACATTGCTATTAGCATGCGAAGAAAGTTCCATGGATTTTTTAATTTTATTTTCAAACCATTTATGTTCTACCTTAGGGAAATACTAAAAATCTCTCTAATTTTTCATTGTCTTCCATTAAGCCTAACTAGTGAAAATAAAAACAAGAAACAGAAAGATATAATTGCAGAATCTAAAGGAAATAACTTCGAGCACTCACACATTAGCTACAGTACTAGAAGATAGCTTAATAGCCAGAGGATGTGAGTACCTTTTACCTTACCTCCCCAGCAACGACGCCAGAAAATAGCTTGATGTCTATGCACACTTATATTCTTGTAGACAGTGTTGGGCCTCCAAGTGTAGAGGTTTGTAGAACAGCAGCAAGTTACCCTTAAGTGGATCACCCAAGGTTTATCGAACTCAGGGAGGAAGTGGTCAAAGGTATCCCTCTCAAGCAACCCTACAATCAAGATACAAGAAGTCTCGTGTGTCCCCAACACACCCAATACACTTGTCAGGTGTATATGTGCACTAGTTCGGTGAAGATATAGTGAAATACAAGTAATATGAATGATTATAAGTGGTAATTGCAATCTGAAATAAGAGTGGTAGCAAGCAAACATGTAACAAGATTGATTTAAACAATGTTTCAATGCTTAGAAACAAGGCCTAGGGATCATGCTTTCACTAGTGGACCCTCTCATATAAATATCTTATCTTCATTATTCTACCCTAAAGTACTCTCCGGTTGGACGATGTAGGGCTATAACATCACACCTTAAAGTTCGCATTCCCCATCTAGATAACCCCTCACTATCACCTTGAGCTCTAAATGGTTCCAACAAACACCGCAATCTCATAGAGACATCCAACTCAAATTATACTCATGATAAGTATTTATGTAACCTTAGCCAAAGTGCCACACGGTGTGCACACTATCAACTTCACACACATGGGGATAAGCAGAGATTCATTAAAGCACTTGAGTAGCAGAATAGATCTATAGATTACAAAGCTCATGATCTCATAAGATCACGCATAGAGAGAGATGAACACATATCTACCGGTAGAGCCCTTAGCGTCGAGAGAGAACTACTCCCTCCTCATCATGGGAATTAGCAACGACGATGGAGATGGCAGTTGAGTCGATGGAGATGGATCCGGGGGCACTTCCCCGTCCGACAGGGTGCCGGAACAGAGACTTCTGTCCCCCGAATCTCCTCTTCGGTGGCGGCAGCGCAACGGAACTTTTCGTGGATATCTGATCTCCTCTTTAGGTTTTTTGTCCTCGGGGGAATATATAGGCGAAGAGGCGATGCCAGATGTGGGCTAGGGTGGCCACACCCCCTGGTAGCGCGGCCAGGGGTGACCCGTGCCACCCTAGGGTGTGTCTGCCCTCTGGCTCCCCTCTGTCTCCCCTTTGGACTCCGTGTCGTGTCGGAAATAATAGGAACTTCGGCTTTTGTTTCCTCCAATTCCGAGAATATTTCTTTTCTAACTTTTCTGCAACCAGAAATAGCAGAAACAGGCAACTGGCACTACGGCATCTTGTTAAGAGGTTAGTTCCAGAAAATGTATAAAAATACCTCAAAGTGTAAAGAAAACATAAGAAAGTTGATATAAAATACGCATGGAGCATCAAAAATTATTGATTCGTTCACGACATATCACGCACCCAAAGCTTTACTCTACACATGAATAGGAGAATTGTGCAACCAACTCTTGGAATTGAGACTAAAGATCTCAACAAGCGATGTCTGGAACAAAGGAGTGATCTAGGATCTTCATCGGATTTGACGTAGATGATGGTGTTGTGTTGGAAAACTCCGAGAGATACAAATAAAAAAATTAGTCACCTTTGGGTCACTTGAAAGGTACATAGAAGAAGATTCCTTAGATAGCATGAAGACCGGATGTAGAAACACCGTTGCAAGAGGAAGGAACCGAAACCATGAAGGTACGATAGAAACTAAACCATGAGAATTCCTGGACTCAAGGAAAAGGTAAGAGAACAGATTCAAAACATGCGAAGGTAAGAGGAGAATAGCATAGAGGTACGGAGTAAAATTAGACCTAATCAGATCTATCCAATGGATTTTGCAAAATAGTTTTGACACACTACATCGACTGTTAGCTAGGTTATCCTATAGGCTGGACCAGTGGGGTATCGCAACTGCTGAGCTCTGATACCACTTTGTAACCCATTCGAAACGGCCCGATGCAAGTTTTAGCAATTCTCTCCAAACTCGCATAGAAACGATTCAAAGATGCCCACCAGACACTTGCATGCAGGTGGAAAACTAAGTAATATCATTACACAATAGTTAACGATGGAACCCACAAAACATATATATATAACATATATATATATGTACAACAATGAGTCAATGAATCAAGAATACAGATATACAGTATAAAGATCCAAATCACCTTCAAAACGATACAACATCTGAGTATAGATAAGAAGCAAATTGAGCTAAGAGCCCTGCAGAATAACCAATGGTGTCCATAACCCTACCCAGACCAAGTCGGAAGGGTAACCCTGCTAACAACGTCGAACTTATACCTGTTAAACAAAAGGGGTGCCGACAAAGGGCAAAGGAAAAGGGAGCAGTCATTACTAAGTCCAGTACACGACGAGTCTTATCATTCAGCAGCTCTCTCCTACATAGGTATGGTGGGCTGAAGCGGCAGCAAAGCATGCACTACACAACATATAGAGACTCGATTCAACTGTCGTCTATTAGAGAGGGATAAGAAAGACCTATTCGGCATCAACCTATTACTAACACCAAACATACCCATCCTGGTATTTTCCCCTCGAGACCAAACGAGGAAGTCCTTCCAAGGAAACTCACATAGTTGGCAGTTTTAGTCATTCATTCCATGGTTGTTATCCAGCTTACTAGTCATGACAAATCCAAATTAAATTATAATAGTAATACTTTAGTTATAGTTGTCTATGATCGAGAAATTGTGCTCTAAGTCATCCATAACCATGGACACGTATTTTCGAAAAGATTTAATCCTGAAGGGGTGCACCAAAGTATCCACACGCACTTCAAACCTTGTTGTCAGATCAAGTAGCTGCAAGATCATGAAACATGCACCCATCGGTATGTCGGCGGGTCTTCGAACACGACATTTCCCAGACCCAAAGCAAGTAAATGGGGGTGATATGTTGCAAACGTATCTATAATTTTTGATGTTCCATGCTTGTTTTATATCTACTTTCTTATGTTTTGTCCACACTTTGGAGTATTTTACACATTTTCTAGAACTAACCTATTAACAAGATGCCACAGTGCCAGTTGCATGTTTTCTGCTGTTTTTGGTTTCAGAAAAGCTAGTAAGGAAATATTCTCGGAATTGGACCAGACAAAATCCCAAGTCAATATTTCACCAAAAGGAACACGGAGTCTGCAGGGGAGACAAAGAGGGGAACTAGGGCGGCCACACCTGGTGGTGGCGTGGCTAGCCCTAGCCACCAGGGGGTGTGGGCCCCCTGGCGCTCCACCGACCTTGCCCCTTTGCCTATATATTGCGTCCGGGACGAAAACCCTAGGTACCCAATCAAAATTCCACGAAAGAGTCTTTAGCCGCCGCCATCTCCATCCCTAGATCGGGAGGGATCTAAAGCTCTTCCCGGCACCCTACCAGAGGGGAGAGATCACCCTAGAGGCCTTCTTCATCACCATGACTGCCTCCGGTGTGATGCGTGAGTAGTTCATCCCTAGACTACGGGTCGATGTAGTATCTAGATGGTTGGTTCTTCTCCTTTGTGCTACCATGTTTAGATCTTGTGAGCTCCGTTCATGATCAAGATCATCTATTTGTAATCATACATGTTGTGTTTGCAGGGATCCGATGGATATTGAAATGCTATTTCAGATTGATTATTGATTCTATCATGTCTTTGTTATTTGTGATCTTGCATGCTTTCCGTTGTTAGTAGCTATCTTGGCCGAGTAGATGCTAGCAACTCCAAGAGGGAGTATTTATGCTCGATAATGGGTTCATGCCTCTAGGAATTTGGGGAAGTGACAGAAATCTCTAAGGTAGTAGATGTGATGTTGCCACTAGGGAGAAAACTACAATCATTTGTTCATAGAACAATCGTATTGTTTACTTTACACACTTTTCTTTGCAATTATCTGTTGCTTACAACTTAATACTAGAATGGGTTCGGATGATAACCTGAAGGTGGATTATTAGTCATAGATGCAGTTGGATTACGGTCTATGTATAATGTTGTAATGCCCAATCAAATCTCATAGGAGTCAAGATGATTAGTATATGCATGTATGCTTTCTCGATGTTTGTCAATTGCCCCGATGTAATTTGTTCACCCAACATGTCATCTATCTTAAGGAGAATCACCTCTAGTGAACTATGCACCCCGGTCCATTCTTTAACATTAATCTACAATCTATTTACTATTTTCTATTTACTTCCTGCAAGAAATTACTCTCTTCTACACAATACGTTTAATCCTTTGTTTTCAGCAAAACAGGTGAGATTGACAACCTCACTATAAGTTGGGGGCAAAGTTGTGTGATTGTGTTGTGCAGGATTCCAAGTTGGAAACAACACCTTGGAGGTGTTTCCTTGCTCCTACTGGTTCGATAACCTTGGTTTCGTAACTAAGGGAAAACTTGCTGTTGTGCTCATCATACATTCCTCTTGGGTTCCCCAACGAGCTCGATACGTGTTGAGCCATCAAGCTCTTTTCTGGTGCTGTTGCCGGCGAGTCAAGGACATCTTCACAAGGGGAGTCCCTCATAACCAATGTCTTTACTTTTTTATTTTTTTTGCTTAGTTTATTTTTGCTTTGTTTGCTTGTCTCTTTTTATCAAAAAATACAAGAAAAAATAGTTCCTACTATAGTGGTTTTTTTCGTTGGTATATTATTGTCTTGCTTTATCATGCTTTCTATCAATGATTGGTTTCTTTGAAACTAAATCTTATTGGAAAGGTGGGTCCATGGAAGAACAAAAATATTATTATAAGGAACACCGCCTGTCACAAAAAGGGAAACACTTATGGGAACAAATTAATAAATTGGATACCATTGTTAGAAACATGTGCTCTACTTATAATGTTACTTATTGATTTGATAAATCTTGTTGCTGTAGGAGGTATAAACATCTCCCTTTTCAATTTGAGTATAATGATAATGTTACCATATCTTCTTATGTTAAGGGAAATTATGACTTTTATGATGTGGAACAAAATGAAGAATTTATTGCTTGGAAGGGTGCATTCGAACTTGCTTATTTGCTTCAAAATACTGATGATGCACCTTATAAATATGAGGTTTATGATATACCTAAATTTTTCTTTGTTAATTACAAGGTAGAGAATGGATATATTCTTGAATATATTAATAGATGCTCTCCACCAATAGAAGATACTAATGCCTTGCAGGAGCCTATGGAAGAAGAAATTGCTGAAACTAGAAGCTCATTGGATGAAAAAGAGGAGAGTGATGATCAAGAGGAGGAAGAATGGATCTACCCATTCCTACCTTCTAATGAGAGTAACTCTTTACCCATTACATTATTTGATTGTCCTCCGTGCTTACCAAAGGAGGATGAATGTTATGTTCCTATGGATTCTTTTGAATTTTTTTATAATAAAGCTCTAGATGATGGTCCTATATTGTTTGATAATATTAATTGTACTACAATTGAAAATGAGATTGATCAGTCATCTTGTTATAAAATTGTTAAAAGTGGGTTTGAAGGTTTCAATCCCACTATTTTTGAGCTTGATAAAAATTATGTGTTTGTAGATCATGAAAAGCATGCTTTATGTGATAGTTATATTGTTGAATTTATTCATGAGGCTACTGAAAATTATTATGAGAGGAAAATATGGTTGTAATAGTTTTCATGGTACTGAAACACCTCTCTATTTGCTGAAAGTTTTGAAGTTACTCTCGTTTTATCTTCCTATGCATCCCACTTTGTTCTTTGTGAATTTATTTGCATATAAGATTCCTATGCATAGGAAGTGTGTTAGACTTAAATGTGTTTTGAATTTTCTTCTTTATGCTCTCTTTTACTTCAATTCATACTTCTTATGTGAGCATCATCAAAATTCTTATGCCTAGCTCAAAGGCGTTAAAGAAAAACACTTATTGGGAGATAACCCAAATTTCGTTAGGAATCTTTTGTTGAGTATTGGAAGTTATTACCTCTGTAATAACCGCTCCTTATACTTTTTGTGTGGTTTTTGTGCCAGGAGTAACCTCTAATGAGAGAGAAGTAAGACTTGGGAAAGTTGCTGTCTCGAAACAGATTTTTGTGCTTCGCTGTAAAAATTCATGAAAAATATCTGTACGTTGGTTTGAGCTGTAAGTTTTTGTACTTATGCCCCAGGTTGTTATCTAACTTTCGTTAGTTCAACACTTTTCGACTTCAGCAACATAAGGTGTTCGACAAAATCGGTTTTTACCTGCTGGTCTGTTTTGACAGATTTCTGCCATTATTTGCAATTTCCTCTTAAATCTCTTTCTCTTTGAGTTCTTGCCAAAATTCTTCAACTTTTTAAAGGAAGGGCTCCAATATCTTGTGTTTTAATGGAAGTTTTACTTGTGTTGAAACTGAACCAAAATACTTATTATCTTGAGTACACTAATGTTGCTAATGAAGATTGTGTGTAGTTTTGTATGAAGGAAAATTTTAAGTGTAGGGAAGAGTAATGTGATAAGATGAAGAATGGACAAAAGCTCAAGCTTGGGGATGCCACCTGTGTCATCCCAAGAAATATTCAAGAAGTACAAGAGTCAAATCTTGGGGATGCCCAAGGCATCCGCTACTTCATCAATAAAAATCTCATGTTTCTTCCAAAGACTTCATTTTTATTGTTTCATGCACAGTTGTGTTGTTCTTCGAGCGTCTTTGTTTTTGTTCTTAGTTTTTGTTTGCTTAGTTTTCTTAGTTTGCTTGAATAAGTTGGTTGGACGCCCTCATTCATACATTAGTTTTCAAATAAGTTGATTTGGATTGGTAAAGAGTAGGAAAGTTCATGCTTAAGTGGTATAAAAGGAGCTTGTTTTTGACTGTGACTTAGAATTTATCATGTCATGCTTGATATTGTTTTGGCTTTATGCTTAATGATTATTTCTGTAGCATGACTTGTTACAAATAATTGAAATTGCTTAATGTGCCTTGAAATAATCATGCGTTGTTTTAGCATATTAAAGCATAGTATTGTGGTATTCTCCTTTGATGATTTATTTGGGTTGACTTGGCGCATGCTCACACCATGTTAAGACTATACCAAGTCACCATAGCATCTACGATCATTTAGTTTTCGACTTGTAATATCACTTTATGCTTTAATTAATGATGTTTTGTCGCTTTGCATGATTATGGCCATTATTGCTCTCTTAGTTGGTCGCTCCCAGTCTTTTGCTAGCCTCCATACCAAGCATGAGTTCCACTCATGCATCCAACTCCAAACAAAACCAAGTTATTCCAAAGAGTCCACCATACCTACCTATTAGCATTTGCTATTCCAAGTATATTCATGTTTTTATCTACCTTCTGAATTAAACTTTTTATGTAAAAATTAGTGATTAAAGCTCTCACGAACTTGATGGCACACTTTAGTTTTCTTGCACTTAATAAACTTGAACCATTGTGCCCATCTATGTTGCGTATATGCTTGCGCTTTATAAGTTGTGAATTAGCAGAACCATGTTACCATGGGGTACGCTTTCAACATTGCACTTTATTTAGTTGATATCATGTTCTTTTGCTTATGGATCCCGGCGTTGTGAAATAAAAGGGGAGCTTGTAAGCTCATGGAGTTTGTATATGTGTTAGAGAAACGCCTGGGCCGCTAGCCTAAGCCATGCCTAATCATAATGGAAACTTGTAGCATAACCATAATGAGCATTATGTGAAGCATCCTCAATAAAAACCTATGCAAATAACAAATAAAAAGATCACTGAGATGCTCATTGTCTGCTTGCCTTATCATTTTGATATGAGAATGCTTCCGTATCATCGGGCAAGGGGTACCCCATTGGCGGTTCTCTAAGATACACATGTACTTACAATGATAAGAACTTACTCGTGACTAAAGTTGAGTAGCATGAGGTTCGGTCTTTATAAGTAAGGGGCATGATATTTCAACTTATAACTTGTCAAGCATATCCTCATATTTGTTCACTTTAACCTTAATCACCTAAAGATGCTTATGATAGGGGCAATGAGAGAGATGAAAGCTAATAAGTACCATAATTTTTGGAAGCTCTTTATGAGACTTGAATCCTTGCTTCCTTCTATGAAGGGCCTTTATTTTATTTTTATGTTGAGTCTCCATCTTCTATCTTTATGTACCTATTGAGAGAGCTTAGTGGTCATTCTTAGTTTAATGTGCATTGTCCCAAAACATGTTGACTTATTCATCACTTTGATATGTCTTGTTCTTAAACTATTTGTATCTAGTCACCCTTATGAACTTTGAACATGTTATATGCATTTATGTTTTGCTACACTATGAGGGACAAGCTGAAGACCATTCCCATTATGTTTTCTTTATGTGAAACAAACAAACATCTTTCAAAGTATTGTTATTCGTGAATCTTTTGTTTGTACCTTTTCATGTTACAACATAGTTGCTATGTCTTATTGTTAGAACTATATCTTTCATGCTATGTTAAAGTACTATGATCCCAGCTATCAATGTTTTATAAATACCTTGATCAAGATTGTGATGGTGCATGTCACCTCAAAAATTATTCTTTTTTTATCACTTACCTACTCGAGGACGAGCATGAGTTAAGCTTGGGGATGTTGATAAGTTGCAAACGTATCTATAATTTTTGATGTTCCATGCTTGTTTTATATCTACTTTCTTATGTTTTGTCCACACTTTGGAGTATTTTTACACATTTTCTGGAACTAACCTATTAACAAGATGCAACAGTGCCGGTTGCCTGTTTTCTGCTGTTTTTGGTTTCAGAAAACCTAGTAAGGAAATATTCTCGAAATTGGACCGGACAAAAGCCCAAGCCAATATTTCACCAGAAGGAACACGGGGTCCACAGGGGAGACGAAGAGGGGAACCAGGGCGGCCACACCTGGTGGTGGTGCAGCCAGCCCTAGCCGCACCACCAGGCCTATATATTGCATCTAGGACAAAAACCCTAGGTACCCGATCAAAATTCCATGAAAGAGTCTATAGCTGCCACCATCTCCATGCCTAGATCGGGAGGGATTTGAAGCTCTTCCCGGCACCCTGCCGGAGGGGAGACATCACCCTGGAGGCCTTCTTCATCACCATGACTGCCTCCGGTGTGATGCGTGAGTAGTTCATTCCTGGACTACGGGTCCATGTAGTAGCTAGATGGTTTGTTCTTCTCCTTTGTGCTACCATGTTTAGATCTTGTGAGCTCCGTTCATGATCAAGATCATATATTTGTAATCATACATGTCGTGTTTGCAGGGATCCGATGGATATTGAAATGCTATTTCAGGTTGATTATTGATTCTATCATGTCTTTGTTATTTATGATCTTGCATGCTTTCCGTTGTTAGTAGCTATCTTGGCCAAGTAGATGCTAGCAACTCGAACAGGGAGTATTTATGCTTGATAGTGGGTTCATGCCTCTAGGAATCTAGGGAAGTGACAGAAATCTCTAAGGTACTAGATGTGTTGTTGCTACTAGGGAGAAACAACAATCCTTTGTTCATAGAACAATCGTATTGTTTACTTTACACACTTTGCTTAATGTAATTATCTGTTGCTTGTAACTTAATACTAGAGGGGGTTCGGATGATAACCTGAAGGTGGATTATTAGTCATAGATGTAGTTGGATAACGGTCTATGTATAATGTTATAATGCCCAATCAAATCTCATAGGAGTCAAGATGATTAGTATATGCATGTATGCTTTCTCGATGTTTTTCAATTGCCCCGCTGTAATTTGTTCACCCAACATGTCATCTATCTTAAGGAGAATCACCTCTAGTGAACTATAGACCCCGGTCCATTCTTTACCATCAATCTACAATATATTTACTGTTTTCTGTTTACTTCCTATAAGCAATTACTCTCTTCCACACAATACGTTTAATCCTTTGTTTTCAGCAAAACCGGTGAGATTGACAACCTCACTATAAGTAGGGGGCAAAGTTATGTGGTTGTGTTATGCGGGATTCCAAGTTGGAAAGAACACCTTGGAGGTGTTTCCTTGCTCCTACTGGTTCGATAACCTTGGTTTCATAACTGAGCGAAAAGTTGTTGTTGTGCTCATCATACCTTCCTCTTGGGGTTCCCCAATGATCTCGATACGTGTCGAGCCATCAGGGGGCCACCCCACTAAGCTACCCGCAACAAAGTCGTCCATCTCCGAGATGGACCCAGGGTTTGTGCCAATGGCTGTAAACGACTAGGAAACTCAAATTGTGACTGGGCTTGTCGATACAGTGAAAACATTCCACATTTGTTCTTAAACAGTACAGGCGCTCCACACGTAATAGTAAATAAAGCAGTAAAGCATGGCATCCGTACATGATAGTAATAACGCCCAAACTAGTTTTGCCCCCAGCACAGTACTCTGAAATCGAGTAGTAAGCCGATAGGGGTGCCCACACACCCCTCATGTGGTTAGCACGCTTCGTATCAGAACATGAACTCGGGTCCTAGGTGGATACAAGTGGGAGGTTAATAACCAGATATCAACTATTACCCACCGGTGCCTCTTCATTAATTATATCTACTTTCAACATTTAATCATTAAGTTATGAATGTGTTTGGTTTGCAAGATAGAAAACAAAAAAATTCCTACGATGGGAACTATTAATCACCAAGATCTATCTACGTAGATACAAACAATGGGTGGATATACATCCAAAGAGAACATGCCCTTGAAGACCGCAAAGTGTTACGAGGTTGAACTCATGGATGATGTAGTCATACGCTTGCCGATCTCAAGATCGGGAGGAAGTCCGGCGCCGCAAATAAGCAGTGCATCCGTGACTGCACAAACGTCCGGTCCACCAAACAACCTCCACCTCCTCGCTCTAACGATGCAACGGAAGTAGCAACTCCTTTCAGGCAAAAGCCACCGAGAACATGTATCTCGCTAATCCGAGACCATCGGGAATAATTCTAGAGGGGGAGAGAGATCCTTCATGAGGAGGTGTGAGATGAGAGGAGGGAGTGGGGGGCCTTTCATAGGGAGAGTGGGGGCAGTCCTCTCCCATGGCCGACGGCCATGGAGGTACCCCCACCTCTTCCACATTCATGTGGGTGGAGCTCCCACTCACATAAATTTGCCTCCACTCAAAATTCCACTCACCCCCATTAAATTTCCACCAAATGTAATGTAAACTCTCATTTAATAAAACTATTTTATTTATTTTATTCAGAATTTTTTTAATTAATTTAATTAACAAACATTCACATAAACCCCCTGCAACATTTCAATATCACATGTAGAACAAATTTCAATAATTTCACCCAAAATAATTCTGGTGTCCATTGAAATAATTCCAGCACTTTCTAATTCTTTTCTCTGAAAAATATTTGCTTTAAATGGTGTCAGTATCTCTTAAGTGTGTCACCCTATGGTTCGTGAATAATGTAGACATGATAGAGACCCCTTTCCGATCAATAATCAGCAGTGGGACCTAGAGATTCTTACTGACTCCTATACATTCAACGATGACTTCTGTGATCGTGAGAACCTTTAACGTTAGTAACTAAATCCCTTTTTCTTGCGATATATTACAAGTCCGAGATTCAATCATCGGTATCCCCATACCTAGTTTGATCTCATTACCGATATGCACTCTTTTCTTGTTCCTGTGATATAACATTCTAGTGATCTCATCACTTGCTTGCAAGCTATCTCAATGTGATATCACCAAGAGGGCCCAACATATATCTATCCGTCATCCTATTATGGTGTGACGTTTGATGCTATCAAGTTACTCTTCCAGTGTTCGTGATTGACATGATCTCATGGTCTAAGGACTAGAATTACTTCGTACGATGTTATAGCAATTTAAACACAATGACTTTGATTGTATTGATATACTTCAGATGAATGTTCATCACATTGTTCCACCAAATACTGTGACCTTATTATTAACAACATCCAATGTCCATGATCATGAAACCTTGATCATCTTGTTAATCAACGAGCTAGTTTATATGAGAGGCATTACTAGGAACTTTGTAGTTTGTTTATTAAATACACATGTATTGACGTTTCCAATTAATACAATTATAGCATGAAAAATAAATATCTATCATATACTTGGAATAATATAATAACAACTTTATTATTGCCTCTCGGGCATCTTCCCTTCAAAATGGAACCATGATTATCTCCACCATTAAGTGTGTGCCAACCTCCCAACAATGGTGAAACTCGACAATGCGAAGTAACACCTGAGCAAGCAACTATGACTCGCGAGGCCAACTGTTTACCAAATAACAAGCAATAGGAGGTGTCCAAGGCAATATAGAGGTTGTAAGGAATATAAATGGTATAGAAACTAAAGCATCGCAACACGGATATCAATAGATCAACATGAGGAAGTAAAGACTATAAATGCAAAATAGGTAGAAAGGGGGAGAATGGTCGCCTTGGAAACATAGCCAAAGGTTCATCCGAAGAACGGGTCAAAGCTCACATCAACTCAATGGCCTAACCTGTGAAAAATCAAAGCACTAAAAGAAACACTAGATGCACTATTTTAATTGTATGGCAGAAGATCGGGCATGTTCTGATATGAGGCATGACATGGCAAAGATACTACACAACCAGGCAATATTAAGCGGAATCAGGATCTCAACAATTAAATAGAAGATTCAAGTTGTTTAGGCACCCCGTAATTTAAATGTTGTATTAACAAGGCAAAATATGTCACCGGTTCACTATACAAATTTAAATGGAGGCGATAATAGACCAGAATAGTGCGTATATGCACTCAATATTTAATTACTAGGTGAGTCAACAAAATACTCCCAAATGAAAAATTATGTATGCAATCACGAATAATTTAATATGGAACAAGTGTATATTACATTTTATAAAATAGGGATTGGAAAAGGGGATCACACATGTCAGTTCGAAGAACTTGCGGCTTGGAAGGGGTTCGAGCGATCAGTCTTTGGATCCGGGATCGGGGTCTTAGGATCTTCGGGTCCAGCTTCGTCCTTCGATGTTGATCTTGATTCAGACGGCGTGGGTCCTCGAGACAGGCTCGAATCCGTGTGGGTGATCTTGTCGTTTCATAAAGGAGATGTCTTTGGAGTCACGGCGATCAAATCCATGAAGAAGGACTCAACGCTCCGTGTCAAAGGCGTCGGGGTTCTGGCCTTGGTGTCGATGGCGGACTTGGTTTTGGTGCTAGGGTCTTTCTGTAGCGCCATGTTCATTACTTCTAAGACATCGACGTCAAGCCGATCTTGTCTACGAGATCCTATCGGCATGGTTTACTAGTGTCGTGGCTTGCAGATGGCCGAGTAGCACACCGGAGCAGCAAAAGGTTCGGCATGGAATACAGAGGCACAAGGTAATAGGAGCCCAACTCACAGGAGAGGATATACAAATACATGAGGGGATGCGACGTTGGTTTGGCCTGCAAATGGTCCAAAGTGGCTGGGAGGAGCTCAGTGTGTCGAAGGGGAGGGTGCCTGCGGCGGCGCGCTGGGGGCAAGGAAGGCAGGCTCACTAGGGACGATGGGGGCTAGCGAGAAAGGCATCCAGAGGGGCGAGATGCAGGGCTTGGCGATGGCGACAAGGAGGTGGCCTAGACATGCGCGAGGCAAGAAGGGGAAGCCGGCGGTGCTACTCAAGGTCACGTGCTAGGGAGGGGGTGAGGCCGGCAAGGTCGCAAGGCAAGATGCGTGGTAGAGCTAGAGACGAGGAGGCGACAAGGCCGGCACGGCGGCGTTGGAGGACAATGAGAGGCGACGGCGCATGGGCTCAGGGAGAGGTTGAGGGCGAGGGGGCCGGGATGGAGCTCCGGGGTGGTGGTGAGGTACTCGCATGGTGGAGCTTGGTGGGTAGACGTGGCGGCATGCGCTGTAGGGTAGCGACGACGAGGAAGGAGAGAGGAGCGTTCGGGGAGAGAGGGGGTAGGTGAGGAATCGAGGGAAGTTGCATAGAGGCAAGAGGAGATCGCGGGGTGGGACCGGGGTCGACCACGCGGGCGTGTCGGTCACGGGGAGTGTGCGTGCATGTGTGGAGTTTAGTGTGTGTGTGGTGTGCCACTGGGTGTACTATGTGTGTGACGTCAGTTGTGTGGGTTTGGGTCCAAGCGTGTGTCCAGGGTCGGGTATGTGCATTGTGTTTGTGTGCGTGTCAGGTGGGTTGTGTGGTGTGTGGTGAGAGCAGGCCAGGGTTGTGTTGCACCAGTTGCGGCGGCTGTGTGGAGCAGGTGGTGTGGTGTTTAGGTTTAGGTCCAGGGTAGTTAGGGTTAGGTTTTGTTGGCCTGAGGTTGTAGGTAGCCTGGCCTAACGGCTGGGCTGCCTCCCCTGAGGTTTTATAAAATATGTTTTTATTACTTATTTATTTTATTTTATTTAATACAAAACATTTGCAAATAGGTTTTTAGACAAATAAAATATTTCGAAGGACCCAGGTTTTATAATTTGAAATAAAGAAGAGGATATTTAGAAAACAAAGATAGACTTTTAGGGAAAATAGTTTTAGGCAAACATATGTGTGATGATGTCATGATGATGCTCAAATGCAATGTGGCATGATGACATGATCATGCTATCATGATGAAGAACAAAATAAAAACAACAAGCGATTTTCTAGTAGTGGTTTTACCGGGGTGCTATAGATGGTTTTTCTTGGGTGTCGGTCCCTTCCCACGCGCCAAGGCATAATGTGAGGGTCCCCCGTTTCCATTGTGCCGACACAGAGTATACCTTTAAGGAGTTGAATGCGTTTTTCCAAAACTATAGTGATGAAACTAATGAGTGCAAATATGATGCAGATTTAAGCATACACATTAATCATATTGTCACTCATGACATGCTATATGTAGCTACAACTATGCCTATTATGCATGATTACTAGTTCTCACTCATTTTCATATGAGTGTTGCACAACTATTAGTTTTTATTAAGATTTTATTACTTTTTATTGTCTTTGACTTGTGCGTAGATGTTGTGATGGATTATGGATAAAGCAATGCAAGAGGAGCTAAAAGGATGCAATGTGGAGGAGCTATAGGCACCAGATTTAGCCATTTGAGGGTTGGAAAAAATGGATTTTTCCATCAACCCCAAATGAATATCCAAGGCAAGGGTGCTATAGCTATCGTCCATACGAATCCAACGAGCTAAAGAACACCCAAATCGGAATTCGTATGAAAAACTAGGATCCAAAATACGAAAAGCTTCTGCAAGCGTACTGACCTCCGGTACGGGCGGGTCAGGTCGTACCGCCCGCCCATACCACGGGTCTGGAAACACGAAAACAGCCTTTGTGGACGCGTTTCTTCATAGAATTCATCCTTGTTTGTTTCTAGACCTTCCTTAGGTCATAGGTAATGTGGGAGGGGCTATGAGAGACCCCCTAGGCCTATATAAGGAGGGGAGGAGCAGGGAGAAGGATCCATTGCCACATACCTCCACGGCGGAGCCCTACCGTCTTGCAACCTCCTTAGCTGTCGCCTCCACAAGATCTCCACCATCACCATTGCTCAAGAGGAGAAGGGACTTGGATCTTGAAGGCCTCAACACCTATCTACATCACCATCATCATCAACAATGTCTCCAACATCACCCCCTTCGTATCCTTGATTTTAATCCAAACCCTAGTGTGGATCTTCACTTGTATTCGATTGTACTCTCATATCCCATCTATATTATTATCATTATGTTGATTGCCTTCATATGTGAGTAGTTCCCTTTGTTCTTGGGGAGATGGTGAAACTCCAGTATTGTTATGAAATGAAATAAAGATGGTTTATTACTTTGGTCCATGATCCACTGATCTATGATACTATGTTTGATCTCTCTCTTTAGATGGTATGTGTAGTCGGTCACATATCATTTGCCTCTGGGTCTAAAGAGAGGGTGATACCCTTAGGACGTGTATGTGAGTATGTTCAGTGTTACTTTTGTGACTACAAGCATTGGCTTATAACTTGTAACCCTTAATTGTGGTGGTCTATATGAGTGACTGCTCTCAGGCATCGCAATGGTTATTTAGAGATGACCTCATTACCCGACTCAAAAAAGTGATGATACCTCGTGAACATATCTAAATTTTTTGATGCTCTATGCTTGTTTCGTATCAACTATCTTATGTTTTGTCTACACTTTGAGGCATTTTTATAATTTTCTGGAACTAACCTATTGACAAGATGCCGCAGTGCCAGTTGCATGTTTTCTGTTGTTTTGGTTTCAGAAAAGCTAGTAAAGAAATATTCTCGGAATTGGACAAAACAAAAGCCAAAGTTCCTATTTTTCCCGACACGACACAGAAGTCCAAAGCAGAGACGGAGGAGAGCCACGAGGCGGCCACACCATAGGGTGGCGCGGCCCCCCTGGGCGCGCCAGGCCCTGGTGTGGGCCCCTTGGGCGGCCACCGACCTCGCCTCTTCACCTACATAAACCCCCCGAGACGAAAACCTTAAGGGGAAGAGCAAAATTCCACGAAAAGTTCTGCAGCACCACTGCCACCGAAGAGGAGATTCGGGGGACAGAAGTCTCTGTTCCGACACCCTGCCAGGACAGGGAAGTTCCCCCGAAGCCATCTCCATCGACTCCACCGCCATCTCCATCGCCATTGTTGACTCCCATGATGAGGAGGGAGTAGTTCTCTCTTGAGGCTAAGGGCTCTACCAATAGCTATGTGTTCATCTCTCTCTATGTGTGATCTTATTGAGATCATGAGCTTTGAAATCTAGTTGAATGAGTAGATCTATTCTGCTACTCAAGTGCTTTAATTAACCTCTGCTTATCCCCACCTGTGTGAAGTTGATGGTGTGCACACAGTGTGGCACTTAGGCTAAGGTTACAGAAATACTTATCATGAGTATAATTTGAGTTGGATGTCTCTATGAGATTGTGGTGTTTGTTGGAACCATCTAGCGCTCAAGGTGATAGTGAGGGGTTATCTAGATGGGGAATCCGAACTTTAACGTGTGCTGTTATAGCCCTACATCGTCCAACCGGAGAGTAGTTCAGGGTAGCATAATGAAGATACGATATTTATATGATAGTGTCCACTAGTGAAAGTATGATCCCTGAGCCTTGTTTCTAAGCATTGGAACACCATTTACAATCAGTCATGTTACATTTTTGCTTGCTGTCACTCTTATTTCATATTACAATTACCACTTATAATCAACCATATTACTTGTATTTCACTATCTCTTCGCCGAACTAGTGCACCTATACACATGACAAGTGTATTGGGTGTGTTGGGGACACAAGAGACTTCTTGTATCATGATTGCAGGGTCGCTTGAGAGGATACCTTTGACCACTTCCTCCCTAAGTTCGATAAACCTTGGGTGATCCACTTAAGGGAAACTAACCTCTACACTTGGAGGTCCAACATTGTCTACAAGAATAGAAGCGTGCGTAGACATCAAGCTATTGTCTGGTGCCGCTGCCGGGGAGGTAAGGTAAAAGGTACTCACATCCTTTGGCTACTAAGCTATCTTCTAGGACTGTTGCTGGTATGTTAGTGCTCAAAGTTATTTCCTTTAGATTCATCAATTATATCTTTTTGTTTCTTTTTTTATTTTCACTAGTTAGGCTTAATGGAAAACAACAACAAAATTAGAGAGCTTTATATTATTTATCTTGAGTTAGGACATGAAGTGTTTGAAGAGAAAATTAAGAAACCTATGGAACTTTATTTGCATGCTAATAGAAATGTTATTAGTATGAATTCTTTGAACACCTTTATTTCTAATGCTATGGAAAAGTCTAAGCTTGGGGAAGCTAGTTTTGATGAGCATGATATTTTTAGTCCCCAAGCACGGAGGAGAAAAATTACTTTGATGATATTATACCTCCCATATATGATGATTACAATGATGAATATGATATTTTCAGTCCACCTATAATTGAGGAGAAAATTAATTATTACAATATGCCTCCTATATTCGATGATTATGGTGATGAGAATAATAATGATAGCTATTTTGTTGAATTTTCTCCCACTACGATTAATAAGAATGACTATGCTTATAGGGAGAGTAATAATTATTTTATGCATGTGGCTCATGATAAGAATGTTTTATGTGATATTTATATTGTTAATTTTATTCATGATGCTACTGAAAGTTATTATGAGAGAGGGAAACATGGTTTTATGTATCTCAACAATATTAAGTTTCCCCTCTTTATGTTGAAATTTTTGAAGTTGCACTTGTTTTGCTTTCCTATGCTTGTTGCTTTGTGCTTTCATGACGTGTTTCTTTACAAGATTATTTTTCATAGGAAGTGGGTTAGACTTAAATTTGTTCCATATTTTCTTCTTGATGATCTCTTTTACTTCAATTCATATTTCTTATGTGACCATCATCAAAATTATCTTGCCTATCTTAATGACTATAAAGAAAGAGCTTTTGGGAGACAACCCATTATATTTTTACTTTCAGTTTATTCTTGTTTTGTTGAGTCTTAGAAGTTATTTCCTCTGTAATAAACTCTCCTTATCCTTTTTGTTTGGTTTTTGTTCCAAGAATAACCTCTAATGAGAGGGGAAGTAAGATATGGGGAAGTTGCTGTCCCGGAACAGATTTCTGTGCGTCACTGCAAAAAATCATGAAAATCGCAGTACGTCGGATTGAGCTATAATTTTTTGTGCTTATGCCCAGGTTATTTCCAAACTTTCATTATTTTTGCACTTCTCTATTTGAGCAACAGAAGATTTTCGAAAAAAAATAGTCTTTACCTGCTGGTCTGTTTTGACAGATTTCTGCCATTATTTGCATTTGCCTCTTAATCGGTTTCTTTTTGAGTTCTCTTGGATCACTCTAGCTTTTAAAAGAAATTGCCATAGTAGCTTATGTTTTAATGGATGATTTGATTGTGTTGAAACTGAACCCAAAGGATTATTATTTTGAATACACTAATGTTGCTAATGAAGATTGTGTGAAGTTTTGTATGAAGGAAGTTTTCAAGTGTATGGAGAGAATGATGTGATGAGATTAAGTATGGACAAAAGCTCAATCTTCGGGATGCCACCCGTGTCACCCCAAGAAATATTCAAGAAGTACAAGCGTCAAAGCTTGGGGATGCCTTGCTTCATCAATAATCTTAGGTCTTCTTTCAAGACACTTTATTTTTATTACCTTATGCACTATGTGTTATTCTTGGAGCGACTTTGTTTTTAGTTTTCTTTTGCTTTCTTTGCTGCAATAAGTTAGTTGGATCCCAACACACTTCTTTTGGAGAGAGACACACTCCGTTATTCATTGCCTAAAACACTCTAGTTTTCACTCTTATCGTTTTGTGAGTGTTCTCCTTTGCTAGCACTGCGTTTAGCTTTAGTTTTCTTATTTTTTTTGGCTTAGAACTTGTTAGTTCTTATTTGTAGATGGTTGAGACATGCTCTCTGGTCTTTATTGATTATTATCTTTGAGAGTTGTTCAAATAAGTCGATTGGTGCTGGAAAATAGTAGGAAATTTCATCCTTATAGTGGTACAAAAGGAAGCTTGTTTTGACTATGACTTAGACTTTATCATGTCATGCTCGATGTTGCACTGACCATATGCTTAGTAATTATTGTTGTAGCATGACTTGTTTCAAACAATTGAGATTTCTTAATGTGCCTTGAAAGAATCATGCATTGTTTTAGCATACAAAAGCATAATATTGTGGTATTCTCCTTTGATGCTTTATTTGGGTTGACTTGGCGCATGCTTACACCATGTTAAGACTATGAACCAGTCACCTTAGCCTCTATGATCATTTAGTTTTTGCCTTGTAATATCACTTTATGCTTTAATTAATAATGTTTTGTCGCTTTGCATGATTATGGCCATTATTGCTCTCTTAGTTCGTCGCTCCCAGTCTTTTGCTAGCCTCCACCTATACCACGTATGAGTTCCACTCATGCATCCAACCTCCAAGAAAACCAAGTTATCCCAAAGAGTACACTATAAATTCCTATGCATGGTGTGTTACACCATTCCAAGTATATTCATGTTTTTATCTGCCTTCCAAATTAAACTTTTGTTATGTGAAAATTAGTGATTAAGGCTCTCACAAACTTGATGGCACACTTTATTTTCTTGCACTTAATGAACCTGAACCATTGTGTCCACCTATGTTGCTTATATGCTTGCACTTTATAAGTTCTGAATTATCAGAACCATGATACCATGGGGAACACTTTCAACATTGCACCTATTATTCAGTTGATATCATGTTCTTTTGTTTATGGATCCTGGCGGTGTGAAATAAAAGGGGAGCTTGTAAGCTCATGGAGTTTGTATGTGTGTTGGAGAAACGCCTAGGCGGCTAGCCTAAGCCATGTCTAATCATGGTGGAAACTTGCAGCATAACCATAGTGAGCATTCTGTAAAGCATCCTCAATAAAAACCTATGCAAATAGCAAATAAAAAGATCGTTGAGATGCTCATTGTCTGTTGCCCTGTCATTTTGATATGGGAAAGCTCCTGTGTCATGGGGAAAGGGGTATCCCGTTGGCGGTTCTCCATGATACACATGTACTTACAATGACAAGAACTTACTTGTGACTAAAGTTGAGTAGCATGAGGTTCGGTACTCGTAAGCAAGGGGCATGAGATTTTCAACTTATAACTTGTCAAGCATATCCTCATATTTGTGTCACTTTAACCTTAATCACCTCAAGATGCTTATGATAGGGGCAATGAGAGCTGAAAGCTAATAAGTACCATAATTTTTAGAAGCTCTTTATGAAACTTGAAATCCCTACTTCCTTCTGTGAAGGGATTTCTTTTTATCTTTTTATGCTGAGTCTCCATCTTCTATCTTTATGCACCAATTAAGAGAGCATAGTTGTCATTCTTAGTTCAATGTGCATTGTCCCAAAACTTATTGATTGAATCATAATTTTGGTATTGCTTGCTCTTAAATTATTTGTATCTAGTCACCCTTATGAACTTTGAAGGTGTCCTATGCATTTATGTTCTGCTAATCCATAAAGGACAAGCTGATTACCACTCTTATTATGTTTTATATATGTGAAACAAACAAATGTATTTTAATGCATTGTTATTCATGATCTTTTGTTTGTACCATTTTATGTTGCAACTTAGTTGCTTTGTCTTATTGTTAGAACTATATCTTTCATGTTTATGTTAGAGTACTATGATCCCAGCTATCAATGTTTTACAATACCTTGATCAAGATTGTGATGGTGCGTGTCACCTCAAAAAAATTTCTTTTTATCACTTACCTACTCGAGGATGAGCAGGAGTTAAACTTGGGGATGCTTGATACGTTGTCAATGTATCAATAATTTTTGATGCTCCATGCTTGTTTTGTATCAACTATCTTATGTTTTGTCTACACTTTGAGGAATTTTTATACATTTTCTAGAACTAACCTATTGACAAGATGGCGCAGTGCTAGTTGCATGTTTTCTGCTGTTTTTGGTTTCAGAAAAGCTAGTAAATAAATATTCTCGGAATTGGACGAAACAAAAGCCAAAGTTCCTATTTTTCCCGACACGACACAGAAGTCCAAAGAAGAGACGGAGGAGAGCCACAAGGTGGCCACACCATTGGGTGGTGCGGTCCCCTAGGCACGCCAGGCCTAGGTGTGGGCCCCTCGGGTGGCCATCGACCTCGCCTCTTTGCCTATATAAACCTCCCGAGACAAAAATCCTAAGGGGAAGTGAAGAATTCCACGAAAAGTTCCGCATCACCGCTGCCACCGAAGAGGATATTCGGGGGACAGAAGTCTCTATTCCCGCACAGTTCCAGGATGGAGAAGTGCCCCCGGAGCTATCTCCATCGAGTCCACCACCATCTCCATCGCCGTTGCTGACTCCCATGATGAGGAGGGAGTAGTTCTCTCTCTAGGCTAAGGGCTCTACCGGTAGCTATGTGTTCATCACCCTCTCTATGTGTGATCTTATTGAGATCATGAGCTTTGTAATCTAGTTGAATAAGTAGATATATTCTGCTAGTCAAGTGCTTTAATTAATCTCTGCTTATCCCCACGTGTGTGAAGTTGACAGTGTGCACATCGTGTGGCACTTAGGCTAAGGTGACAGAAATACTTATCATGAGTATGATTTGAGTTGGATGTCTCTATGAGATTGTGGTGTTTGTTGGAACCATCTAGCGCTCAAGGTGATAGTGAGGGGTTATCTAGATGGGGAATGTGAACTTTAAGGTGTGATGTTATAGCCCTACATCATCCAACCGGAGAGTAGTTCAGGGTAGCATAATGAAGAGAAGATATTTATATGAGAGTGTCCACTAGTGAAAGTATGATCCCTAGGCCTTGTTTCTAAGCATGGAAACACCGTTTACAATCAGTCATGTTACATGTTTGGTTGCTGCCACTATTATTTCAGTACAATTACCACTTATAATCATCCATATTACTTGTATTTCACTATCTCTTCACTGAACTAGTGCACCTATGCACCTGACAAGTGTATTGGATGTGTTGGGGACACACGAGACTTCTTGTATCTTGATTGTAAGGTTGCTTGAGAGGGATACCTTTGACCACTTCCTCCCTGAGTTCGATAAACCTTGGGTGATCCACTTAAGGGACTCTTGCTGCTGTTCTACAAACCTCTGCGCTTGGAGGCCCAACACTGTCTACAAGAATAGAAGCGTGCGTAGACATCAAGCGACTGCACACGAGTCTTGTAGTGAACATCTTATTATGGCATATCATGACGAAAGACATAGACTATCCTAATTATGATTAATTATCCCACGCTAGTGGTATATCCTACATCCGCAAGAAAGTTTTAGCCTTATTGAGTTTCAACATTATTTCAAACACTATTGTTACTTTCTTTATTTTACTTGTTTTATTACTTTCTTGCACACAAACACAAAACCTTTGAAACACCCTTTACTTGAAATAAAAGGCAGCTTACAAGTATCCTGTGGTAAATAGTGACGAGGGGCATAAAGATCTTAACCAAATAGCTCTTTGTGGGTTCGATACTCTTATTTCGAAACTAGCTACAATCGATATGTGCACTTGTAGTCATCAGAAGCGGATAAGAAAATTTCCGGGGATAACAAGAAAACAAGAAGTATGAGTATCTGCCTTTGGTTGATAATTGGTTGGAATACCAATCAAAGAAAGCTGACACGCAAACAGTCTAATGTTTCGACAACCAAGAATTGTTTTACCAAGTGAATGAGAACAGAGCTAGCACACGAGGAGGTGTGCAACATGGCAGACTATCTTATAAGGTATGGCTACACAATGGTCATTGCTCTCGTGAGATACCAACATTGTACCATATCCCGTGCTTGCACTTGATGAAGGTGGCATCTGAGCAAATGGTGGGTTTTAATCACCTGGATACGGTAAGGTTGGATGAGAACTCCATCCAAGCGGTGAAGAACACATGGGCTGGTAGATTCCACCCTTACTTTGACCAATCTCAATGGACAGAGCATCATGGAGTCCAACTTTGGCCTGATCCGGCTATGAAGGTGGTTAAACAGGGAAGAATATAAAACAAGCGTTTCCAAGGTGACATGGATGATTAGGAGGGTGGATACTGTGGGAATGGGGCAAACAATATTTTGCAGAGCCTCATGAAAAAAACTGTTGTGGAGAATACAATAGTAAGGTCCATAATAAAAAATCTTATAGCCAAAGGAAGAAATCAAAAACAACCAACACCTCTATTGGTGAAACAAGCCAACACGATGATGATGATGGTGGAAGGACAAGTCATGGTGGTGATATAGGTCGTGGTGGTGGTATGGGTGATGGAGGTGGCAGAGGCCGTGGTGGTGGTAGGGGTGATGGTGTGTAACACCCCAAAAACCCTAATCAAGATTATCTCTAATCACCCAAAGTTAGGGTTAACAAAAACTTTTATTACAAATTTGAATATGAATGCATGTGTGTTTGCATTAATGTGTGATTGATTGAAATTGCCATGTTTGATTGGTACAAATGATGAGAAATGGTTTAAAGATGAATACCACATCATATAGGCCATTTACAAACAAAACCAAAAGAAAAAGAAATCAAATATGAATAAATAAAGCAAATGGTCATTTTGACCAAAGTTAACCACTAGGCCACTTTGTGTGTTCCTAGAAGAGAAATTCTAACAAAAACATTTCCACTTCTTTTCACCCCTTGCTAGACCAAGTAAAAGTGTATCAATGCCCACTTTACAAACTTACAAAAACATTTTCCAAATCAATTTAATGGACCATTGAAAGTTAAATCCAGTTCATATGTGAAGATCACACTTTTTCAAAAACTCATCAAACCAATTCCCTTTGACCTCTCCAAGCAAACATAGATACTCAAGTTTAAGATCAAATCACTCACAAAGTTTCATTCAAAATTTTGAAAGTATTGTTCTTGCGGCCATTACAACAAACACCTTGCAGACAGAAAACATCTAGTGCCTAACTTCACTATTCTGAGCAGTAATTCTCCATCCTAGTGTCCCCTCTTCACTCCCTTGTCTCCCATGAGCCTAGCCAAGCACCAGACCAATCCCCCCCGAGCCATTATGCATAGTGGAGCGCTGCCCAGTTTTGGTCGTCGCTGGCTGATAGTGGACAGCGCACCAGGAGCATCGCTGCCCTCGCCCACGATGCACACCCGACACGCCGCACTCCATCGTTACCCCCTGTCCAAGCCTCGACCGCAGAAGAGCCCTAGACCACCCAAGCTACATCGTGCCCTAAGTCTCTACACCATGCCTAGAGCGTGCCAGCTCGCCGCACCCGACCGCCTCGCACAGACCGCGCCTCACCCCCGCCTCGCGTGCACTAGCTCGCCATGATCACCCCAACCCCGCAGACACCCCCGTTGGCCGCCGCGCGACCCGTAGCTCCCGCACACCGTCGCAAACACCTCTGCATCCGCGCGGAGCACCGCATGCTCCCGACCAATCCACACCACCCCACGCCACACCATTAAGCCAGAGAGGATCGCCAGGGAACCGCGCACCGTCCCCTACCCTCAGCCGCACTGCTAGCCGCCTGTAGCATCGTCACTGACGAGCCCGAGCCCATGCCGTTCGGTCCCCTCGCTGCAGTATAAGTAGAGGCCTCCCCCACCTCCATTCTCTACACCAACACCCTCACCACTCCTCACTGATTCTCCCTCACCCTTCCCCGGAGCAAGGAGAGCTCTCCCTCGCTAGAATTTGGCCGGAGCCCGCCGCTGCTGGAGGAGAAGGGCGCCGTCGATTGGAGACACCCCAAGACCTACCGTGACCGCGCCTCGAACCGCCATCGTTGACAACCCCATTCGCCCCCATCTCCGACCCTAGATGGAGCCCAGGTTAGCCTTGTCAGACCCCCACCACCACGCTAGGTTATTTTTCCTCGCTGGAGCAGTTCATCGTTGATGATGACTCTCGGGCGTTGGAATGGATTTTGATCGTAGGGCTCAGATGCGTAGATACCGTTTCGTTTAGTTAGACTCGGTAACTGGTGGACCCCGTCTGTCAGCGGCCCGTTGCGCTGTGCAGTGCAGTTGGGCTGGCCCGTTCAGTTTCCCGCGCGTAGCCCAGTGATTCAAATTAGGATTTTCCAATTTACTTAAAACCCTATTCTCTCCAGAGATTAAAAAATCAATTCAGAGAGTTTCACTAAACAAAATTGAATGATTCAAATTTTGTTAGAAAGGTACTTAAATTATCTATCCAAGACCGTTGGATTTAAATCATTTGGAATTATAGATCACCTATACAAAAAATAACAAGACAGAGACTTTTGCAACTTCAAACATTTTTCAAAAATCAACCATAAATGCTTTTGAGTTGATTCCAACTCTCAAAAATCACATTTGATAAGATATATCTGAATATGTAAAAAACATTTAGGTTTGCATGCAGTGACTTTGGACTAGTACCAAAATAATGCTATATAGCCATTTCCAGTCACTTTAAATCTATTAAATGATAATCTTAAACTTTATAAAATTTGATCAACACTTTAAATCACATTCCCATGTATTAGAATATGTGGTGATGACATGTGTCAACATAATCCCATATTTTAATTGGAGAATATTAAATCTTAATTAATTTCAATGAGTAGAAATTACTTTTCTAAAATAAGATAAATGATATTAAGTCTTTAAATCATGTGATGATTGTGATGATGCTAGATCATCAAGTGTGAGCCTTAGTGTGCTAAATAGAGTTAGTTAAGTATTGTTTGGTGATTGTGTACCCCGTATTCCTTTATAGACGATAGTACCGACCAAGGATACGAGGAGGAGGAGGAGTTCTACCAAGAAGAAGAGGAAAACTTCAATCACAGCACCAATCAAGGCAAGCTATTATGCGCAAGATAGAACAATGAAAGCCATCACTAATTGCAAGATAATCTAAGAAAGATGCATTAGGCATGCTTTGGTTATACAATCTTGATTATCCCAGTCCCAAGTTTTACTTGCAAGCTTTATTCTTTTTACTTTACTAAAGTTCTTTACTTTTAGTTAGTGCTTTGTGAGTATTGGAAAAATAGTATACATATCATAAAGAGTATAAAACTAGGCCTATACTTAGATGTCATTCTATGGCATCAGATTAAAGATTAGCACCCCTCATTAGTGAACACTCTTAACCTTAGTGGCTAGTGCTAAGCATAAAAGTTGATCACTTTATATGGGAATACATGGTGAAAATGATTATAAAAACCTTGGAATGATGCTTCATCCTATTGAAATGTTTTGAAATGTGTTGAGAAACACAATGGTTTGATGATGAAAATGTTGAGGCATGAGCCTTAGCCCTTTACAAAAAACTGATGGTTCGGTTCAGATGCGATACCATTCCAATTTTACTGTACAACCACAATACCTGAATTGGGTAGGGCTTAGCCGGAAGTTTATGTGCCTTAGTATGGGTTCCCTCGCAGAAGAGGTTTGAGCTGAGGCTACCTCTTGATGATGTCCACCTATGCAGTGCCTAGGATGGCAGATGGCCATGGCTGGGATGCCAAGCTCATAGGGGAGGTGCCTATACTAGGGTGTGTAATTGAAAGGTTATGATTGATTATCCACATACTAAGTATGATTGATTCAGGGTTATCCTTGACAGATGTATTGAATTTTGTGGTGAAAGTGTACCACCTCTACAGAGTGTCAAACTATTCGAATAACCGCGTCCGCAGTGATGGACAGTTGGAGTGGCCATACTGTTCCGTCGTCAAATGTTTTCAAAATGACTAGTGAAATGGATTGTGACTTGACTTGACCACAACAGAGTTGTGGATATGAAAACTAGGTTCCCACTTAAAGTACTTTAGAACTTTAACTTAGTTTTCTTTACTTTGAAACTCAGTTTAGATAAATCTAGCTTTTTGCAAATAAATCTAGAGCTTAAGATTTCCTACTAGAACTACCTTACTTGTTAGTGATAGTTTGCGAGTACTTAAAGAGTACTCATGGCTTTGTCCCTGGCTATTTCCATGGCCAGACTATGAGTTGGACTACCAGGATGATGGACAGCATGAGGTCTACAACAACTAGGATCATCTCCCATCGCCAGCATTGCCTGTGACCCTGAAGATGGACCCCACTACTACGCTTATTATTCCACTACTTTGATTGTATTGAGACTATATCATGAGATCCTTTATTTGTAGGACCTTATTATGGTTTGTAATGGATGATGTACTGTGATATCAATTTGTTATGTCTCGCAAAAATGGTAATCATGGGATTGCGAGGTATGGCTTCATAGGCATCTAGGATTAAAAATCCGGGTGTTGACAAGTTGGTATCAGAGCCATCCTGACCATAGGAGACCCTAGTTAGAATGGACGTGCGAACAAAAACTTAGTTTCAAAACAAAAGAAGTGAGTATTTATGAAAACATATTCCCATTCCCACTCTTATCCTTGATTCTTTCAAAAAAAATCATGTTCTTCAAAAATTCTTTCAATCCTACATAAAATTTGACACACTTGATCACCTCACTAACTTACTCATCGTAAATTCTTATAGATGGAAGTCTAGTATTGCAAGTTCTACCAGCTGGGCAATGGAGGCCACCTGATTTTTGAGAGGGATCTAGATGCACTGTCAGAGTATCTAGAGCGCCCGCACCCAGAATTCTTCGGGGCTCAACTCAATGATAATGTAGGAGGAGATCTACAATGGCTGGTAGTTGCAGATCTCAGAGGAAAGATGGAAGCGCCAACTTTGGACAAGATCCAATTCACCTTGAGGGAAAACAACTGGCTAGATGGATTAGCCAAGGCAATGCATGAAGCTCTTGCACGTCTGTGTGGACAAAACATCAACTTGATCCAGGGAACTCGCTTTGCTCATTATGCAAGGCGTGATTCTATGGAGATGCCATTGGAAATGCCAGGACACCCGGAGTTGAAGCACCAGGTGGACAATCTTGACTTCATGTTGTATGATAGGCAGAAGGAGTTGGACAATGCTCATAACTACGCCAACCACAACCTTGCCATTGCCGCCAAGAAGGACCAGACCCTCGCCATTCTCGCCAAGGAGCGCCAATCACTTTGTCGTTAGCGTGACAAGAAGGATCGCACCCTCGATTGACTTCGCAAGAAAGTGGCCACTCTCGAGAAGACCATCCGTGAACAGGAAGTCCAACTTGAAGCAAAGGAAGAGGAGGAAGGTGAAGATATCCAGGGAGATCTTTACTCCTACCTCAGTGATGACAACGACTAGGATGATGCCATGGAGTTCCACGCAGATGATGATGATTCCGACTTCATTGATGATGATTACATGCACCTGATCACTACCATAAGAATGAGTTGTATTGGTCCCATTGTATCGTAGTTTCACAAAATGGTTCTTAAAACCATCGGTTTTCCATTTGTGTTGTGGTGTGTGTTTGTATGGTGTGCTTTGAATGAATGAATGAGAAGAAGTTGTTAGTTTGCAAAACCTGAGTCAAATGCAAAGCTTTTGAATACAAAACCATGAACCTTGGAAATTTCCCTCTTATCTCATTATCTATCTCAATCTTCAGATGACTCGTGGAAACCCCGGAGGAAGCAGGTCATCTTAGGACCCGATGCTGCAGATTCTGCAAATGCTAGTTTTCAACCGTGAAGCTAGTAGAGCCGAACGCCAAGCCAACCTTGCCACTCTCCAACAGATAGCTCAGATGGCACACAATAATCAAGGCCATGGAAACTAGGATCACCATGGATCCAAACTCAAGAACTTTCAGAATACCAATCCCCCTATCTTTAGTAAGTCTGAGGATCCCTTAGATGTTGATGACTGGTTGCAAACCATGGAGAACAACCTGGAGGTCGCATGAGTTGAAGCCAACGAGAAAGTACTGTTTGCCACCCACTATCTGGCAGGAGATGCAAGAGCCTGGTGGAATAGCACCCGTACCATGAACGACGGTCAGATGATGACTTGGGAAGCATTCAAGATCAAGTTCAGCCGCACCCATGTGCCACAAGGTTTAGTCACTAGAATGAGAGATGAGTTCAGGGAACTGAAGCAAGGAAGGATGACGGTAGTGGAGTACCGTGAAAAATTTATGTCCCTAGCTAGATATGCCCCAGATGAGATCAACACCGAAGCAAAGAAGAAGGAAAGGTTCCTAAATGGACTGCATGATGAGATGCAGACTATGTTAGTCAACATACGTTTTGAAGATCTGGAAGAGCTTGTAGATTCTGCCATTCAGATGGAAGGGAAGATCAACCAAGCCAATGACAACCGCAAGCATCGCATGATGCACCAGAGTGGATCCAACCATGCTCAGAAGTATCGCCCCAACTCGTCTGCAGGATATGCTCCAAGAAACAACATACCCCCTATGTCCCGTCCAAACTATCCCAATCATAGCGGACGAAATATGTAGTCTGGAGGAAACCGCAACAACAACCCCGGCAACTCCAATAACTTCAACCATGCAGCGCCCAAGTCCAACAACAACAATACTGCCCCAAGGGCTGGAAGCAATGTCGTGCCTGTTGCAGCCAAAGACAAGTCCCAAATCACTTGCTTTGAATGTGGAGTCAAGGGTCACTACTCCAACGAGTGTCCCAAGAAGCTTGATGTAGCCACCAATGTGAATGCACCCGCTCAGCAACAACGTCGTGTTCAGCCTGGAAGGAGATTTGCCCCAGGGAATTCGCTCAACCGCAACAGCCACCTTTTCCACATGAATGCTGAAGAAGCCCAAGAAGCGCCAGATGTTGTGCTGGGTATGTTTTCTGTTAACTCAGCTTTAGCAAGAGTGTTGTTTGATTCTAGAGCATCACACTCGTTTGTTACAGAAGAATTTGCATGCACTAGTAAGATTCAACCAACAAAACTGAAGCATGTTATGATAGTTCAAATCCCTGGTTCAACCACCAAAGATAGAACAATTTGCAAGGTTGTACCCATCAGAATCCATGGGATAGATTTTTATACCAATCTAATAGTACTTGGAACCAAAGGTTTGGAAGTAGTACTAGGAATGGATTGGATGTCGAAACATAAAGGATTGATCGACTGTGCCAAGAAAGCCATAACCATGACCAGTAGCTCTAGAGTATCAGTAGAGCATGTATCTGAGACCTTGCCCCGTCAGTTCAAGTGCAACAAGAGTCTAGCCCAACCTACCCTTGACCAAGTCGGAGTAGTCTGTGAATACCCCAATGTGTTCCCAGATGAATTGCCCGGTATGCCCCCAGATCAGGATATCGAGTTCATCATTGAACTAATTCCTAGAACTGGACCCATAGCTCAGAGACCTTATAGTACGAACCCATCTAAATTAGTGGAGATGAAGAAAGAACTTGATGCCATGTTGGCGAAAGGTTTGATTCAACCAAGCGCATCGCCATGGAGATCTCCTGTTTTGTTTGTGGATAAGAAGGATGGAGGTAACCATTTGTGCACGGATTACCGGAAGCTGAATGATGTCACCATCAAGAACAAGTACCCACTGCCGAAGATAGAGGATCTATTTGACCAGTTGACTGGTGCCTGAGTGTTTTCTAAGATTGATCTTAGTACTGGTTATCATCAACTCAAGATTTGTGCAACGGATATTCCAAAGACCACCTTTACCACCAGATATGGATTGTATGAGTATACGGTCATGTCTTTTGGATTAACCAATGCCCCCACTTATTTCATGAATCTCATGAATAAGATTTTTATGAACTTTCTGGATAAGTTTGTCGTTGTTTTTATCGACAATATTCTAATCTATTCAAAGTCAAAAGAAGACCATGAGATACACCTGAGAACCATCCTTGAAACCCTTAGAGAACATCAATTGTATGCCAAGTTTAGCAAATGTGAGTTCTGGTTAAAGGAAGTAGGATTCCTAGGACATTCGTGTTGGCAGGAGGAGTCGATGTCGATCTCGCCAAGATCAAAGATGTTGAAGCATGGAAATCCCCAACCACTTAAACCCAAGTCCGTGCATTTCTCGGATTAGCGGGATATTACCGCAAATTCTTTGAAGGATTTTCGAGCATTGCAAGACCGATGACCCAATTGTTGAAGAAAGATAAGAAGTTTGAATGGACGGACAAATGTGAAGCAAGTTTTCAAGAGCTCAAGAAGAGATTGATTTCAACCCCAATTCTGATTATGCTAGATATCAAGAAGCCTTTTGATGTGTATTGTGATGCATCCAAGATTGGTCTCGGATGTGTGTTGATGCAAGAAGGCAAAGTTATAGCATACCTATCCCGACAACTGAAGCAGCATGAGCAAAACTACCCTACCCATGATCTTGAACTAGCAGCTGTAGTTTTGGCTTTTAAGACATGGCGTCATTACCTTATGGGAAATCGTTGTGAGATTTATTCGGATCACAAGAGCCTGAAGTATATTTTCACTCAGAAGGAGCTGAATATGAGGCAAAGGAGATGGATAGAGTTAATCAAGGATTATGTCCTTGACATTCACTATCACCCCGGCAAAGCCAATGTGGTAGCAGATGCTCTTAGCAGACTGCCATGTAGATTAAACACCATGATCAAAGAAGCCCAGCCAAGTTTGCATGAGGAGTTGGAGCAGTTTAGAACAGAGCTAGTTAGCAAAGGATTTTTAGCTAGCATAGAACTTCAACCCACTTTGATCAGTCAGATCAAGGAAGCGCAGAAAGGAAATGCAAGTGTCGACGGAATCAAGCGTCGTATTGGTACATGTAAGGTGCCCGGATTCACCGAAGCTGAAGAAGGAGTTTTGTGGTACAAAGGACGTATCTGTGTGCCAACAGATTCAGAGCTAAAACAAGTTATCATGCAAGAAGCTCATGATACTCTTTATTCTATCCACCCCAGAGGAACGAAGATGTATCAGGATTTGAAGGAGCAATTTTGGTGGCACAAGATGAAGAGACAAATCGGAAGCTACATCGCCAAGTGTGATATATGTCAGAGAGTGAAAGCGGAACATCAATGACCCGCAGGACTTTTGAAACCATTGCAGATTCCAGAATGGAAATGGGATTCTATCGGAATGGACTTTATCACCGGTTTGCCTACTTCTAGTAGGGGAAATGACTCTTTTTGGGTCATAGTTGATAGACTGTCCAAGGTAGCCCATTTTTATACCTGTCAAGACTACCTACCAGAGTTCTAAGCTAGCAGAGTTGTACATTGCTAGAATAGTCAGTTTGCATGGAACCCCCAAGACCATAGTGTCGGATCGAGGAACCCAGTTTACCTCAAGATTTTGGCAGAAAGTCCAAGAAGGTTAGGAACCAAGTTGAATTTCAATACAGCTTATCACCCGCAGACCGATGGACAAATTGAAAGAGTCAACCAAATCTTACAAGATATGTTGAGAGCTTGTGTGCTTGAGTATGGATCAGAATGGGAAGGTTGTCTGCCTTTCAAAGAATTCTCATACAACAACAGTTATCAAGCCAGTTTGCCAATGGCCCCCTTTGAATTTCTGTATGGAAGGAAGTGTCGTACCCCGTTGAATTGGTCGCGGGTAGGAGAGAGTCAGATTTTTGGACCCGGCATCCTACGAGAAGCCGAAGAGAAGGTTCACAATGTCCGTGAGCACCTCAAGACCGCCCAATCCAGACAGAAGAGTTATGCTGACAACAGACGTCGAGACCGGACTTTCAATGTTGGAGATTTTGTGTATCTCAAAGTGTCACCCTTGAAAGGAATGCAGTGCTTTCAACTAAAAGGAAAGTAAGCCCCTAGCTAAATTGGACCCTTCAAGATTTTGAATCGTCGAGGAGAAGTATCATATCAACTGGAACTGCCAGAGGAGATGTCAGCCATCCATGATGTGTTCAATATCTCGTTACTTCGCAAATGCCTAGAAGTTCTGGAGAAGACCGAAGTATTCAAGAACATCGATCACCGAGCCATAGATATCAACAAGGATCTGACGTATCGTGAAGTGCCCATTCGTATTTTGGAAGAAGCCTTCAGAACCAGTAGGACCCAGAGTATCAAGTTTCTCAAGATCGAGTGGACCAACCATACTGAACAAGAAGCTACTTGGGAGCAAGAAGATTACATTAGGATTGAGTTTCCAAATCTCTTTAGTTCCTAGTTTTTCTTAAATCTCGGGACGAGATTTTGTTTAAGGAGGGAAGGTTTGTAACACCCCAAAAACCCTAATCAAGATTATCAAGTTCTAATCACCCAAAGTTAGGGCTAACAAAAACTTTTATTACAAATTTGAATATGAATGCGCGTGTGTTTGCATTAATGTGTGATTGATTGAAATTGCCATGTTTTATTGCTACAAATGATGAGAAATGGTATAAAGATGAATACTACATCATCTAGGCCATTTACAAACAAAACCAAAATAAAAAGAAATCAAATATGAATAAATAATGCAAATGGTCATTTTGACCAAAGTTAACCATGAGGCCACTTTGTGTGTTCCTAGAAGAGAAATTCTACCAAAAACATTTCTCTTTTCACCCCTTGCTAGACCAAGTAAAAGTGTATCAAGGCCCACTTTACAAACTTACAAAAACATTTTCCAAATCAATTTAATGGATAGCTGAAAATTGAATCTAGTTCATATGGGAAGATCACACTTTTTCAAAAACCCATCAAACCAATTCCCCTTGAGCTCTCCAAGCAAACATACATACTCAAGATTAAGATCAAATCACTCACAAAGTTTCGTTCAAAATTTCCAAAGTATTGTTCTTGCGGCCATTACAACAAACACCTTGCAGACAGAAAACATCTACTACCTATCTTCACTGTTCTGAGTAGTAATTGTCCACCCCAGTGTCCCCTCTTCACTCCCTTATCTCCCTGAGCCTAGCCAAGCACCAGACCAATCCCCCGGAGCCGTTATGCACAGTGGAGCGCCGCCCAGTTTTGGTCATCGCCGGCCGATAGTGGATAGGATGCCAGGAGCATCGCTGCCCTCGCCCACAACACGCACCCAACACGTCGCACTCCACCGCCACCCCCTATCCAAGACTCGACTGCAGAAGAGCCATGTACCACCCTAGCTACGTTGTGTCCTAAGTCTCTGCACCATGCCCAGAGCGTGCCAGCTCGCCGCACCCGACCGCCTCGCACAGACCGCGCCTCACCCCCGCCTCGCGTGCACTAGCTCGCCATGATCACCCCAACCCCGCAGACACCCTCGTTCGCCGCCGCACGACCCGTAGCTCCCACATGTTGTCGCAAACACCTTTGCATCCGTGCAGAGCGCCGCACACTCCCGACCAATCCACACCGCTCCACGACGTGCCATTAAGCCAGAGAGGATCGCCAGGGAACCGGGCACCATCCCCTACCCTTAGCTGCGCTGCTAGCCGCATGTAGCATCATCACCGACGAGCCGAGCCCACACCGTTCTGTCCCCTCACTGTAGTATAAGTAGAGGCCTCCCCCACCTCCATTCTCCACACCAACACCCTCGCCACTCCTCACTGATTCTCCCTCACCCTTTCCTGGAGCAAGGCGAGCTCTCCCTCACGGGAATTTGGCCGTAGCCTGCCGCTGCTGGAGGATAAGGGCGCCGTCGATTGGATCTACCCCAAGACCTACCATGACCGTGCCCCGAACCGCCGTCATCGACAACCCCATTCGCCCCCATCGCCGACCCTAGCTGGAGCCCAGGTGAGCCTCGCCAGACCCCCATCGCCGCGCTAGGTTATTTTTCCTCACCGGAGTAGTTCATCATCGATGATGACTCTCGGCCGTTGGATTAGATTTTGATCGTAGGGCCTAGATGCGTTGATACCGTTTCGTTTTGTTAGACTCGCTGACTAGTGGACCCCGTCTTTCAGGAGCCCGCTGCGTTGTGCAGTGCAGTTGGGCTGGCCCGTTTAGTTTCCCGCACGTAGCCTAGTGATTCAAATTAGGATTTTCCAATTTAGTTAAAACCCTATTCTATCTAGAGACTCAAAAATCAATACAGAGAGTTTCACTAAACCAAATTGCATGATTCAATTTTTTTTAGAAAGGTACTTAAATTATCTATCCAAGCCCATTGGATTTAAATCATTTGGAATTATAGATCACCTATACCAAAAATAACAAGACAGAGACTTTTGCAACTTCAAACATTTTTCAAAAATCAACCATAAATGCTTTTGGTTGATTCCAACTCTCAAAAATCACATTTGATAAGATCTATCTGAATATTTAAAAAACATTTAGGTTTGCATGTAGTGACTTTGGAGTAGTACCAAAATAATACTATATAGCCATTTCTAGTCACTTTAAATCTATTAAATGATAATCTTAGACTTTATAAAATATGATCAACACTTTAAATCACATTCCCATGTATTAGAATATGTGGTGATGACATGTGTCAACATGATCCCATATTTTAATTGGAGAATATTAAACCTTAATTAATTTCAATGAGTAGAAATTACTTTTCTAAAATAAGATAAATGATATTAAGTCTTTAAATCATGTGATGATTGTGATGATGCTAGATCATCAAGTGTGAGCCTTAGTGTGCTAAATAGACTTATTTAAGTATTGTTTGGTGAATGTGTACCCCGTATTCCTTTATAGATGATAGTACCGACCAAGGATACGAGGAGGAGGAGTTCTACCAAGAAGAAGAAGAGGAAAACTTCAATCACTGCACCAATCAAGGCAAGCTATTATGCGCAAGCTAGAACAATCCAAGCCATCACTAATTGCAAGATAACCTAAGCAAGATGCATTAGGCATGCTTTGGTTATACAATCTTGATTATACCAATCCCAAGTTTTACTTGCAAGCTTTATTCTTTTTACTTTACTAAAGTTCTTTACTTTTAGTTAGTGCTTTGTGAGTATTGGAAAAATAGTATAGATAGCATAAAGAGTATAAACTAGGCCTATACTTAGATGTCATTCGATGCATGCGATTGAAGATTAGCACCTCATTAGTGAACACTCTTAACCTTAGTGGCTAGTTCTAAGCATAAAAGTTGATCAATTTAGATGGGAATACTTGGTGAAAATGATTATGAAAACCTTGGAATGATGCTTCATTATATTGAAATGTTTTGACATGTGTTGAGAAACACAATGGTTTGATGATGAAAATGTTGAGGCATGAGCCTTAGCCCTTTACGAAAACTGATGGTTGGGTCCGGATGCAATACCATTCCAATTTTACCGTACAACCACAATACCTGAATTGGGTAGGGCTTAGCCGGAAGTTTATGTGCCTTAGTATGGGTTCCCTCGCGGAAGAGGTTTGAGCTGAGGCTACGTCTTGATGATGTCCACCTATGCAGTGCCCAGGATGGCATATGGCCATGGCTGGGAGGCCAAGCTCATAGGGGAGGTGCCTATACTAGGGTGTGTAATTGGAAGGTTAAGATTGATTATCTGCATACTAAGTATGACTGATTCAGGGTTATCCCTGACGGATGTATCGAATTTTGTGGTGAAAGTATACCACCTCTGCAGAGTGTCAAACTATTCGAATAGCCGCATCCGCGGTCATGGACAGTTGGAGTGGCCATATTGTTCCGTTGTCAGATGTTTTCAAAATGACTTGTGAAATGGATTGTGACTTGACTTGACCACAATAGAGTTGTGGATATGAAAACTAGATTCCCACTTAAAGTGCTTTAGAACTTTAACTTAGTTTTACTTACTTCGAAACTCAGTTTAGATAAATCTAGCTTTTTGCAAATAAACCTAGAGCTTAAGATTTCCTACTAGAACTATCTTACTTGTTAGTGATAGTTTGCGAGTACTTAAAGAGTACTCATGGCTTTGTCCCTGGCTATTCCCGTGGCCAGACTATGAGGAGGACTATCAGGATGATGGACAACATGAGGTCTACGACAACTAGGATCATCTCACATCGTCAGCATTGCCTGTGACCCTGAAGATGGAGCCCACTACTATGCTTATTATTCCGCTTCTTTGATTGTATTGAGACTGGATCATGAGATCCTTTATTTGTAAGACCTTATTATGGTTTGTAATGGATGATGTACTGTGATATCAATCTGTTATGTCTCACAAAAATGGTAATCCTGGGATTGTGAGGTATGGCATAACAGGCATTTGTGATTAAAAATCCGGGTGTTGACATGGTGGTGATAGTGGTGGTGGTGGTAGGGTGATGGAGGTGGTCGTGGTGGTGGTGGTGGTAGAGGCCACGGTGGTGATAGGGGTGATGGAGGTGGTAGAGGCCATGGTGGTTCTAGGGGTGATGGAGGTGGTAGAGGTCGTGGTGGTGCTAGGGGTTATGGAGGTGGTAGTATGTTTACGTACCTACAAGAAGATTTCCATATGTTTACTTATATATGTTCATCCTACTTTATTGTTCACATTGATCACATTTTAGCATATTTCTCCTTATTAACTTTTATATTGCATTCATATTTTAGGTATGGCATCTCAACCCAATAAGGACATGGGGACGAGGGACAAGGACAATGATGGGAACTGTGAGAATTTCTCGAGAGTGTTGTAGGAGGCTGAACATAGAAATAGTTAACATGCCACATTAACTTCTAGTTTATAACAACCACATCAACTTCAAGTTCATAATGACACCAATCACGACCACATCAAGTTCAATATAATAACGACACAGAACACGACCACATCAAGTGCAAGTTCAAGTTTGAGTTCATGAGGACACTAACAAGACACTAACAACATTGGTAGGTCGTCACTGCCGCCCCTTTCCCCTTTTCGCCGCCCGGTCCTTGTTCTTCTTGCTATGCCATAGTGGATAAGAGTCTTCATCCTCGTATCTAGCAGCATTGCGTGTCACATGCGCCCGATGCTTCTTTTCATTGATCAATGCTTCTTCTTCTCCCATTCACTTGGACTGTAAGGTTCCCTCGACTGCCTCGTCTTGAGATTGAAACTCCGTGACTATTGACTAAACTGCGAGGCATCGCTCAATTGATACATGCATATATCCTCATGCCCATCTTGTCCGTCCTCCCCATCCTCGTCCACATCCTCGATTCCTTCCTACGTTTTACATGAAAGAGTGAGAACATTCCCAAAATTTCCATGGCGACATAACAAAAAAGTAAGAAAGTTAGCAATTTATTACCTAGTCCTCATCCACATCCTCATAATAATTCTATCCTCATCCTCCTCTTCATCCTTAAGATCATACTCTAGTTTGGCATTTGCTTTGCTTGTACCCTAAACCTCAAGGATTGAAGACCTTCTCAGCGACAAGGTGATGACCCACAAGTATAGAGGGTGTATCGCAGTATTTTCGATAAGTAAGAGTGTCGAACCCAACGAGGAGTAGAAGGTGTTGACCAGTGGCTTGGATCAGGAATTATTTGTAAATACTTAGCAAACGGATTTTTAGGGGTTTTTGATAATGCAGATAAATAAAGTACGAGTAAATAAAAGACAATAATAATTGCAGCAAGTGGCCCAATCCTTTCTTTAGCAAAGGACAAGCTGGTTGTATTACTTAAGATGACCAAACGTTCTCGAGGACACATGGGAATACTGTCAAGTGCTTTCGCTTCATATAGTTGATTAATCTTCTTTAGTTTCATAAGTGTTGTGCGGGTGAACCTCTAATAATGTACTGACCTTCCTAGGACTAATACATACTTGTGATTATACCCCTTGCAAGAATCCGCAACTACAAGAACGTAATTAAGATAAAAACCTAACCACAGACTTAAACTTTGAGATCCCACACTCCCTTATGCAAAGGTTTCCTAACGGGGGTTCAGGTTTCTGTCACTCTGACAACCCCTACGATTAGTAGCCAAATACACAATGCATTCCCCTAGGCCCTTAAAGGTGAAGTATCATGTAGTCGACGTTCACATGACACCACTAGAAGAATAACACCACAACTTAAATATCAAACCATTGAATCTTTGTCAACACAATTCCACTACTAACAATATGACTTATACCATGTCCTAAAGAACTAAACGAACTACTCACAAGACATCATATCGATCAAGATTAGAGATCAAATAATGACAAGTAACAATCTGAACATGAACGATAATTCAATGGTTCCACTCAATAGCATCAACTAGAATAAGTAATCAACACCGGGAAAGTTTCCCCTAAGAACTATGCAAGATTCAACCCAATTGTTATAGCGGTATGGAGTGGTGATGATGGTGCTGGTGGAGATGATGATGATGATCCCGATGAAGTCCAGCTTGATGGTGGTGTTGATGGTGACGAGCTCCCCTCTCCGGGAAGGAATTTCCCCGGCAGATTTCTGCCTGCTAGAGAGCTCTTTCTCTCTCTAAAGTTTTTCGCCCCGCAGAGGCGGCGGAATTTTTTTGTGGTCGCTTCCCGAGTCTTAGGGTTTCGGGAGGATTATATACGCCAAAGAGCAGAGCCAGAGGTGGGCCAGGGTGGCCACACCACCTGGTGGCGCGGACAAGGGTGGCTCGCGCCAGGGGACGGTGTGGGCCCCCTGTGGCCCATCTCCGCTCCCCCTTTGGCTTCCTTTATCTTCTGGAAAAATAGGATTTTCCATATATTTTCCAGGATTTTCTGATATTCACGAATTTCTCCTCCAAACAGTGCATTTTCCATCAGAATCCTGACTTTAGCGGTCCATCATCCAAAAGTCATCAACCATGCAAAAACAGATGAAATAACATAATTATCATCTCTTAATATGAAATATATCAATGAATAACAGTAAATTATGATATAGAATAGTGATGCAAAATGGATGTATCAACTCCCCCCAAGCTTAGACTTTGCTTGTCCCCAAGCGAAAACTGGTCTCCATAAACATGACCTCAGGTTTATGGAGTGAAGTGTCGATAAAAGAATACGGACAAGAAGCATCGCATTAATCAATACACAAATCATAATAGAAGACAACTCACTATTATATAACTTAACTTGCAATAGGTAAAGGAAACACAATAAAGATACACAAAGTGAATCATAATTGGTAATGGCAAACTTTGTTCTTGGTCAAAGAATGGTTAACAATTTGCAGGAGTTCAAACATAATGGGATTTTCAATGATAGCTTTCAAAGTAGTACTCACTAAGATAATAGTAGTGTGCAAAACAAGGAACATAAGAAACATGATTGAATAAATCATCATATGAATGAAACACAACAACTCAAAGTACTTGCTTGAGATAGAAAGGAATAGGTTTACTGACTCAACAAAAATGTAAAAGATAGGCCCTTCGCAGAGGAAAGCAGGGATTTCAAGTTTCATAAAGAGCTTCCAACAATTATGGTACTTATTATCTTTCAACTCTCATTACCCCTATCATAAGCATCTTTAGGTGTTTAAGGTTAAAGTGATCAAATATGAGGATATGCTTGACAAGTTATATGCTGAAAATCTAATGCCCCTTACTTACGAGTACCGTTCATCATGCTACTCAACTTTAGTCACAAGTACGTTCTTGTCATTGTAAGTACATGTGTATCATAGAGAACCGCCAACGGGGTACCCCTTGCCCGATGATATGGAAAACTCCCCATATCAAAATGACAAGGCAAGCAGACAATGAACATCTTAGTGATCCTTTTATTTCCTATTTGCATAGGGTTTTTTTCTTTTTTTCTTTTTTTTGCTTTCCTATTTGCATAGGTTTTTTATTGAGGATGCTTCACAGATTGCTCACTATGGTTATGCTACAGGTTTCCACCATGATTAGGCATGCCTTAGACCAGCCGCCCAAGCGTTTCTCTAACACATATACGAACTCCATGAGACTTACATGCTCCCCTTTCATTTCACACCGCCGGGATCCATAAGCAAAAGAACATGATATCAACTAAATAAAGTGCAATGTTGAAAGCGTTCCCCATGATAACATGGTTCTGCTAATTCACAACTTACAAAATGCAAGCATATATGAAACATGGATGGGCACAATGGTTCAAGTTTATTAAGTGCAAGAAAGCAAGGTGTGCCATCAAGTTCGTGAGACATTTAATCACTAATTTTCACATAACAAGTTTAATTTGGAAGGTAGATAAAAACATGAATTTACTTGGAATAGCAATAATGCTAATAGGTAGGTATGGTGGACACAAATGGCATAGGTTTTGGTTTAAGGATTGGATGCACGAGAAGTATTCCCTCTCAGTACATGTTTTTGGATAGCAAGGCTGGGTAGCAAGCATAAGAGTTGAAGGAAACAAACAAACATACAAGTGATAAAAACAAACATGCAATCTTCCTTGGAAACAAAAAAGATCTTAACTAGAGAATACTAAGCTTATGAACCAATCAAGAAAGAAAGATGATGAAATTATATTTCTTAAGAGTACTTTGATCTTTTTCATTCAATTCTCAAATAGTGTTGCTACTGACCAGAGCCAGGTTTGCCAAAACCAACTAAATTTACTTAATTATCCCAAAGTGATACTAATACTAATAACAAGATCAATCATATAACAGAGATTGCAAACTAATATAGATGTGCAAAAAAGTAAATGATAGAACTTCTCATTAATATTCCATAACGGCAACTCACACCAAGGGATACATAGATAACTAATGAGAGGGGAGAAACTTCCATAATGCAAACCATCCGATATGATAACTTCTCTATTCATGATATGACTCTACTTAAAAAGGTAAAAAGATAAAAGATAGTGATGTGATACCGCGACACTCCCCCAAGCTTGGAAAAAACCAAGGGGATGCCAAAACCTGATGAAAAATTACTCCTTCGGTGGTGGTGGTGTTCTCTCGATGAGCTTTTCAATCAATTCCCTCAAATCCTCAATCTCGAAGGTGAGAGTATGAATCAACTCCGAATTGTGCTCAATGCGGTTCATGATCATGTTGGGCTGTGAATCCCAGCTCTTGCGATTCTTTCCCCACTCTTCTTCCTTGAAGTATTCTTTTCCTGCATGGTTAGAACGATGCATATCCCAATTGGAGGGTAATTTTTCCTCGGGCATATTTTGGAATTGCTTCTCATGAATAAGGGTATGGAAGGGATTCTTCGTGCATGGAGGAGGTGACTGTGAAGCCAAGCAATGATGCGGAACCTTCCCTCCAGTGGACATCCTTTTGAACCTTCACTCTCGATATCCTCCTCCTACTCAAGGTCTTGGAGATCACCTTCCGCAGGCTCCTTGCCCTTATCGTTGGCGGAGACCATTATGCCTCTAAACTTTAACAATAGTTCCTGACAGAAAAAGATCGAAACTAAAACACGACGACAACACGATATACAAACCTCGGGGGATCTGGAGGATTATATATTACGAAGTTTAACAACGAAAGGAAAGTACTGGGAGAAAACGGGTCGGAGACAGGTTCCGGGGTGGCCACACCCCCTGGTGGCGGGGCCAGGTGGCCCACACCACGGGGTGGTGTGAGCCACCCAGGCTCCGTTTCCGTCCCTCTTTTTACTCATTGCTTTCCATGTTAGATAAAAACTGCAAAAATATAAATTGACAGATTTTTCGTGGACCATTTCTTACCAAAATTGTTACCTATTCGAAAACAGACTCTGCAGGTCTCTAAATTTGGTCTTTAATAATTTTTTCCAGCATCACCATTTGAATAGCATCAATATCTTCATTGTAAGAATCTCCAGAAATATAGTGCTTAAGTCTCTGACCATTCACCACTTGTGTAGTGTTATCATTTAAGGAAGAAATTTATATTACCCCTGAACGATACACCTCTTCAATAACAAAAGGTCCTTCCCATTTTGAGAGTAGTTTTCTTGCAAAAAATCTGAGATGAGACCTATACAATAGAATCTTCTCACCAACATGGAACTCTCTCTTAAGAATTCTCCTGTCATGCCATCTTTTAACTTTTTCTTTAAAGAGTCTAGCATTTTCATATGCTTCACTCCTCCACCCATCTAACGAACTTAAGTCAAATAATCTTTTCTCACCAGCAAGTTTGAAGTCTCTATTAAGTTCTTTCACTACCCAATAAGCTTTGTGTTCTAATTCTAAAGGCAGGTGGCAAGCTTTCCCATAAACCATTTTGTAAGGAGACATTCCCATAGGATTTTTATAAGCAGTTCTATAAGCCCATAAAGCATCATTCAACTTTTTAGCCCATTTTTTTCTAGATCTATTAACAGCCTTTTGCAAGATGGATTTAATTTCTCTATTTGATAGTTCTACTTGCCCACTAGTTTGGGGATGATAAGCTGAAGCAATTCTATGATTAACATCATATTTAGCAAGGGTCTTTCTAAAGCCACCATGAATGAAATGAGAACCTCCATCAGTCATAAGATACCTAGACACTCCAAACCTAGGAAAGATAATATCCTTAAGCATTTTTAAAGAGGTCTCACCATCAACACTTTTCGTAGCTATGGCTTCTACCCAATTAGTAACATAGTCAACATCAACAAGAATATGAGTATAACCTTTTGAAGGGGAAAAGGACCCATAAAGTCAAATCCCCAACAATCAAATGGTTCAATAACAAGAGAGTAATTCATAGGCATTTCGTTGCGTCTAGAAATATTACCCACTCGTTGACATTCATCACAAGATAAGACAAATTTTCTTGCATCTTTAAAAAGGGTAGGCCAGTAAAAACCTGATTGTAGAACCTTTTGTGCGGTTCTATCTCCAGCATGATGTCCTCCATAGGCACTACCATGACATTTCCGCAATATCTCCTTTTGTTCATATTGTAGAACACATCTTCGCATAATACCATCTACTACCTCTTTATATAAATGTGGGTAATCCCAGAAATAATGCCTCAAATCGTAAAAGAACTTCCTTCTTTGCTGGCTGTATAAGTTGGAGACAAATAGTTGGAAACAATAAAGTTAGCATAATCAGCATACCAAGGACTCTCTCGCAAGCTTACCCCTACTGCAGCCAACTATTCATTTGGGAAACTATCATTAACAGGCATAGGATAAAAAGAGACGTTTTCCAATCGAGATAAATTATCAGCAACAGGATTTTCAACACCTTTCCTATCCATAATATGTAGGTCAAACTCTTGTAAAACCAACACCCATCTAATAAGCCTAGGCTTTGCATCTTTCTTCGTCATAAGGTACTTAATAGAAGCATGATCAGTATGAATGGTAAATTTTGAATCAACAATATAAGGTCTAAAATTATCACAAGCAAAGACCACAGCTAAGAAATCTTTTTCAGTAGTAGCATATATCTTTTGAGCAGCATCAAGAGTCTTACTAGAATAATGGATCACATTTAACTTTTTATCTATTTGTTGCCCTAGAACATCACCTACAGGAAAATCACTAGCATCGCACATGATTTCAAAGGGTAAGTTCCAATCAGGAGGTTGGACAATAGGAGCGGTAGTTAAAGCTTTCTTTAGAGTTTCAAAAGGTTCCTTCCAATCATCATCAAAAACAAAGGGTACATCTTTTTGGAGAAGATTAGTGATACGTCATAAACGTATCTATAATTTTTGATGTTCCATGCTTGTTTTATATTTACTTTCTTATGTTTTGTCCACACTTTGAGGTATTTTTATACATTTTCTAGAACTACCCTATTAACAAGATGCCACAGTGCTAGTTGCTTATTTTCTACTGTTTTTGGTTTCAGAAAAGCTGGAAAAGAAATATTCTCGGAATTGGACCGGACAAAAGCAAAAGTCAATATTTTACCAGAAGACTCACAAAGCCAGAAGACGAGACTGAGAGGGGCCACGAGGTGGCCACACAACCTGGTGGCACGGGCCAGCCCAGGCCACGCCAGGGGGTGGTGTGGGCTCCTCGGGTGCCCACCGACCTTGCCTCTTTGCCTATATATTCCCCCCGAGACAAAAATGCTAAAGACCAGATCAGAATTCCGTGAAAAGTTATGCAGCACCACCGCCACCGAAGAGGAGATTTGGCGGCAAAAAGTCTCTGTTCCAGCACCCTGTCGAGACGGGGAAGTGCACCCGGAGCCATCTCCATCGACTCCACCGCCATCTCCATTGCTGTTGCTGATTCCCATGATGAGGAGGGAGCAATTCTCTCTCGAGGCTAAGGGCTCTACCGGTAGCTATGTGTTTATCTCTCTCTCTATGCGTGATCTTATGAGATCCTGAGCTTTGTAATCTATAGATCTTTCTGCTACTCAAGTGCTTTAATGAATCTCTACTTATCCCCACGTGTGTGAAGTTGAGAGTGTGCACACCGTGTGGCACTTTGGCTAAGGTTACATAAATACTTATCGTGAGTATAATTTGACTTGGATGTCTCTATGAGATTGTGGTGTTTGTTGGAACCATCTAGCACTCAAGGTGATAGTGAGGGGTTATCTAGATGGGGAATGCAAACTTTAAGGTGTGTTGTTATAGCCCTACATCGTCCAACCGGAGAGTAGTTTAGGGTAGCATCATCAAGAGAAGATATTTATATGAGGTGAAAGTATGATCCCTAGGCCTTGTTTCTAAGGATTGAAACACCGTTTACAATCAGTCCTGTTACATGTTTGCTTGCTACCACTCTTATTTCATATTGCAATTACCACTTATAATCATCCATATTACTTGTATTTCACTATCTCTTCGCCGAACTAGTTCACCTATACACCTAACAAGTGTATTGGGTGTGTTGGGGACACAAGAGACTTCTTGTATCTTGATTGCAGGGTTTCTTGAGAGGGGTACCTTTGACCACTTCCTCCCTGGGTTCGATAAACCTTGGGTGATCCACTTAAGGGAAACTTACTGCTGTTCTACAAACCTCTCCGCTTGGAGGCCCAACACTGTCTACAAGAATAGAAGCGTGCATAGACATCTAGCTATTTTCTAGCGCTGTTGCCGGGGAGGTAAGGTAAAAGGTACTCACATCCTCTAGCTACTAAGCTACCTTCTAGTGCTGTTGCTGGTGTGTGAGTGCTCGAAGTTATTTCCTTTAGATTCTGCAATTATATCATTTTGTTTCTTGTTTTTATTTTCACTAGTTAGGCTTAATGGATAACAACAACAAAATTAGAGAGCTTTATAGTATTTATCTTGAGTTAGGACATGAAGTGTTTGAAGAGAAAATTAAAAAACCTATAGAACTTTATTTGCATGCTAATAGCAATGTTATTAGTATGAATTCTTTGAACACCATTATTGTTAATGCTATGGAAAAGTCTAAGCTTGGAGAAGCTGGTTTTGATGAGCATGATATTCTTAGTCCCCCAAGCATGGAGGAGAAAATTTACTTTGATGATACTATGGCTCCGATATATGATGATTACAATGATGAATATGATATTTTCAGTCCACCTACTATTGAGGAGAAAATTAATTATGATTACAATATGCCTCCTATATTTGATGACTATGGTTATGAGAATAATAATGATAGCTATTTTGTTGAATTTGCTCCCACTATGATTAATAAGAATGACTATGCTTATAGGGAGAGTAATAATTATTTTATGCATGTGGCTCATGATAAGAAGGTTTTATGTGATATTTATATTGTTAATTTTATTCATGATGCTACTGAAATTTATTATGAGAGAGGGAAACATGTTTTTATGTATCTCAACAATATTAAGTTTCCCCTCTTTATGTTGAAAATTTTCAAGTTGCACTTGTTTTGCTTTCCTATGCTTGCTGCTTTGTGCTTTCATGACTTGTTTCTTTACAAGATTATTTTTTATAGGAAGTGGGTTAGACTTAAATTTGTTCCATATTTGCTTCTTAATGCTCTCATTTACTTCAATTCATATTTATTATGTGAGCATCATCAAAATTATCATGCCCATCTTAATGGATATAAAGAAAAAGCTTTTGGGAGACAACCCATTATATTTTTACTTTTAGTTTATTTTTGTTTTGTTGAGTCTTGGAAGTTATTGCCTCTGTAATAACCTCCCCTTATCCTTTTTGTTTGGTTTTTGTGCCAAGAATAACCTCTAATGAGAGAGAAGTAAGACTTGGGAAAGTTGCTGTCTCGAAACAGATTTTTGTGCTTCGCAATAAAAATTCGTGAAAAATATTTGTACGCCAGATTGAGCTGTAATGTTTTGCGCTTCTTCCCCAGCTTGTTATATAACTTTCTTTAGTTTAACACTTTTCGATTTGAGCAACAAAAGGTCTTCGGAAAAATAGGTTTTTACCTGTTGGTCTGTTTTGACAATTTTCTGCCATTATTTGCAGTTGCCTCTTAATCTCTTTCTCTTTGAGTTCACTTTGATCAGTTGAACTTTTAAAAGGAATTGCTATAGTAGATTGTGCTTTAATGGAAGTTTTACTTATGTTGAAACTGAACCTAAAGACTTATTATCTTAAGTACACTATTATTGCTAATGAAGATTGTGTGAAGTTTTGTATGAAGGAAATTTTAAAGTGTAGGGAAGAATAATGTGATAAGATGAAGTATGGACAAAAGCTCAAGCTTGGGGATGCCACCCGTGTCACCCCAAGAAATATTCAAGAAGTACAAGCGTTAAAGCTTGGGGATGCCCAAGGCATCCCCTTCTTCATCAATAAACAACTCAGGTTTTCTTCCAAACACTTCATTTTTATTGTTTCATGCACTAATTGTGTTGTTCTTGGAGCGTCTTTGTCTTTGTTTTTAGTTTTCTTTTGCTTTTTTTGCTGCAATAAATTGGTTGGACCCCCGTATGCATACATTAGTTTTCAAATAAGTTGGTTTGGATTGGAAAAGAGTAGGAAAGTGCATGCTTATAAGTGGTATAAAAAGAGTCTTGTTTTTTACTGTGGCTTAGACTTTGTCATGTCATGCTTGATATTGTTTTGACTTTATGCTCAGTGATTATTGTTGTTTACAAATAATTGAGATTGCTTAATGTTCCTTGAAAGAATCATGCGTTGTTTTAGCATATAAAAGCATAATATTGTGGTCTTCTCCTTTAATGCTTCATTTGGGTTGACTTGGCGCATGCTCACATCATGTTAAGACTATACCAAGTCACCATAGCCTCTATGATAATTTAGTTTTCGACTTGTAATATCACTTTATGCTTTAATTAATAATGTTTTATCCCTTTGCATGATTATGGCCATTATTGCTCTCTTAGTTGGTCGCTCCTAGTCTTTTGTTAGCCTCCATACCAAGTATGAGTTCCACTCATGCATCCAACTCCAAATAAAACCAAGTTATTCCAAAGAGTCCACCATACCTACCTATTAGCATTTTCTATTCCAAGTATATTCATGTTTTATCTACCTTCCGAATTAAACTTGTTATGTAAAAATTAGTGATTAAAGCTCTCACAAACTTGATGGCACACTTTACTTTTCTTGCACTTAATAAACTTGAACCATTGTGCCCATCTATGTTGCATATATGCTTGCGTTTTGTAAGTTGTGAATTAGCAGAACCATGTTATCATGGGGAACGCTTTCCACATTGCACTTTATTTAGTTGATATCATGTTCTTTTGCTTATGGATCCCGGCGGTGTGAAATGAAATGGGAGCTTGTAAGGCTCATGGAGTTCATATATGTGTTAGAGAAATGCCTGGGCGGCTGGTCTAAGCCATGCCTAATCATGGTGGAAACCTACAGCGTAACCATAGTGAGCAATCTATGAAGCATCCTCTATAAAAGAAGAAGCCTATGCAAATAGGAAAGAAAGAAAAGAGAAAAAAAGAGGCCTATGCAAATAGGAAATAAAAGGATGCTGAGATGCTCATTATTTGCTTGCCTTGTCATTTTGATATGGGGATTCTTCTATATCATCGGGCAAGGGGTACCCCATTGGCGGTTCTCTATGATACACATGAACTTACAATGACAAGAACTTACTTGTGACTAAACTTGAGTAGCATGAGGAACGGTACTCGTAAGTAAGGGGCATGAGATTTTCAGCTTATAACTTGTCAAGCATATCCTCATATTTATTCACTTTAACCTTAATCACCTAAAGATGCTTATGATAGGGGCAATGAGAGCTAAAAGCTAATAAGTACCATAATTTTTGGAAGCTCTTTATGAGACTTGAATCCCTGATTCCTTCTATGAAGGGCCTTTCTTTTACTTTTATGTTGAATCTCCATCTTATATCTTTATGCACTTATTAAGAGAGCTTAGTGGTCATTCTTAGTTTAATGTGCATTGTCCCAGAACTTGTTGATTGATTCATAACTTTGATATTGCTTATTTTTAACTATTTGTATCTAGTCACCCTTATGAACTTTGAAGGTGTCATATGCATTTATGTTTCGCTACACTATGTGGGACAAGATGAATACCATTCTCATTATGTTTTCTATATGTGAAACAAACAAACGTCTTTGAAAGCATTATTATTCATGAATCTTTTGTTCGTACCTTTTCATGTTACAACATAGTTGTTATGTCTTATTGTTAGAACTATATCTTTCATGTCTATGTTAAAGTACCTGAAGGGGATCGCAGCAGAAAACAAAAAAATTCCTACGATGTAACCTCGGAACTGCCTTGGATTTATCTATGTAGTAATGCAGTAACGGCCTATGCGTATAGAATACATACCCTGGTAGACCGTACGCGGTTAACGTTCCACGGGGAACGTGGTTGAAGTAGTCATACTCGTAGCCGACCTCAAGGTCATGAAGCTCCTCACAGGTCAGCCCTTGCTCCATCTTAATCTTCATCGTGCAACAGCTCTGGCTCACGACATTTAAGTGCCCCAAGTGTTGCGCCTCATGTCTTCGTACACATCCGGTGCATGATGAGACCTCCGGCTCCCTGATCCCGCTGGGAGTGCGGAAGTTGATATCCAGCTTGAAATCCCTGCAGCGCAACGGCATGCTGCAGGTGTGCCTCGATCGCACAGCCTAGACTTGGGGCCATGGTCACAAGGTATAGAGGGAGGGAGGGAGAAAGTCAACCAAAGAACTTCTCAAATTGTATGTTTTAGTCCTCCCATGGGCACCTCCTTATATAGGCTAAGGGAGGTGTACCCTCCCTCTTAGGTGCCCCATGTGGGACTAATAGATAAAGAAAAGAGGCAAAAGGAGGCACTCCAGTCCGCTAGGCCACAAGGGCCCAACACAGCAGCCCACAGCGGCCAAGAGAGCCAGCAGCAGCACAGCCCGACGGGTGGGCTGGCGAGCCCACCACGCGGCCTACTAGGCAGCGGCTGCCAGCGAGTAGCCCGGGTGGGCCTGCCTCGCGCCGGCGGCCCAGCTCGCCCTCGCGGCCTGGCAACCTAGCCCGGGTGGGCCGGCTCGCTCCGACAGCCCAGCTCCCTGGCGCCCGCGTGGCCCAGGTCGAGCAGGCTCGGCGGCTGTGGTCCGCCCCCGTGCGGTGGTTAATAAAAACCGCCCACGTGGAATGTTTCTTTTTCTTTTTCCCTTTATTTTTCTGCAGCTTTTATTCTAGGTCTTTTCCCTCCGGGATTTGGCCTAATATAAATGTTTCTTTTATAAATCTTAATCTAAATATTATTTAGTATATATTAATTCATAATTAATAGGTAATAAATATATATTTAAATTCCTATTTATCCAAAAAACATGTTTCTGCTCTTTTCCTTTATTCTTTCTCCGAACAACTTCGGATCTCTCCGTGGAACGATTCCAGCTTTCTCTTTCTCTACTGTGATTCCGTCTTACGAATGATCACTCTCATCGTACCCTTAAGTGTATCCTCTCACGACTCGGGAATGCTCTAGACATGATCTAAATCAATGATCAACACAGGGAGCAGGGATGTCCTTGTTCAATCTCGTTCACAACAAGTTATGTTTTCTTGTTACCGTGATATTACATCCCCGTGACCTAGTCACATGTTGCAACATTTATGGATGTAATCTCACCAAGTCGGCCGTATGTATCTTTACCTATCATGTGGGTGAACAAATCCTGGTCTTGTAGTCACATGTCATCAACTGTTCCTTTGGAATACCCAACATACACCTTTATGGTCATCATATTACCAGATGACGGTTGATGTAATCAAGGCAGGCTCGGGAAACAGTGAGTAATATGAGCTCACGGTCTAAGGAGAAGGGGTCTAGGTATAGATGTTGCAACAATAAACTATATGACTTGATCGTGTTGAAATCCTTCGAGGAATGTCCAATCACATCATTCTCCAATGATATGATCCCGTTGTCAGTCGGCATAAATGCCCATGATCTTGAAACCCAGATCATCTTCATGACCCATGAACTAGTATGAATAGAGGCTACTAGGGACTTTGTTGTTTCATACCACACCTGTAGCAATGTTTCTACTTGGCACAGTTATAGCACAATATGGAACTATTATAAACTAATTGAGATATGACAATAAAAACCTATTTATTATTTTCCTCTAGGGCATATCTCCTTCAGTCTCCCACTTACACTAGAGTACAAATAAACTAGCTCGCATTTTACTCATATAAACCATATGCCATATGTGTTTACAGATCATGCATTCTTATGGGAAACGTCATGTCCATGTTCTGTTTTACCAGATCATTATGTCTTTTGCAAATCGTTAATGTCTTCCTAATTTGGACATTCACTCCATTATCGTATAATGGGTCGAAGTATTTGTTTGGCAATAAAGCGAGACTTTTGTTTCTAGTGTTTATGATGACGGTCATTTTCACCGTTGTCATCTAAACTTCGAAACACACTTTGATATCCTTTGTGTATATACTATAGTCATGGCAGCAGAACGACACCGGATTCCAGGAGCTTATAGTGACTTTAGATCAACCTCGAGGGCTTTCTCATGGGCACTGGGCCCTGGGACACATCATTCTATGTTAAAAGCGAACTAGCCCCTCCATAACATTATACATCACATCAGATGTTCCTTTTATACTTCTATATCTATGTATATCCTAGTGCATGAAATGTAACTATGCCACTTACATTGCCTTTTGCCATTTATGTACAAACTTAATTCTGGTTCAGTGATCAACTCAGGAATCACTCAAGGACATGCTCTTATAGTTAAGACTTTGTCCTACCAACCAGAACTTTGGGTCACATTATGGCGAGTATACAACATGGTTATATGGAAGAACCTATGACTGAGGCATAGGAGATGCAACGCATCTCTTTCTTTCAACCATAGTTGCAATACTCAATGCTTCATATAGTAAGAACTTCTTTCTTACCTTGTTCCATTCTAAGCTACTTCAGAATCTTGCTTAGGACATTCCGAACATCTTTTAGAATAAAGTCCAGGAAGCATTTGACATTCAGTGTTTATTAAACTTACCAATCTATTTCGATAGATATCTTTATTTAATAACTTCAACTTCATCAATATTTATCTAATTTAAATATTATTAACACTAATCACATCATTCATATATGTCGTTCACATATTCCAGAATGATTTCACGCTCCCACTCAAATATGACATTCATGTTTGAGATCCAGGGATTTCACTTAGCTCCCACTCAAAATATGCCAGCTACATATTATGAATTAGCCAAGCTGATTTGCTCCCACTCAAATCTAGGTCCTCTCGATAATCTTGGACATTCCAAAATTATTTGATCATCATCAAATCGAGAATTCCACTAACGAGATTTCAATGACCATTCATTTCTCGTACTTAGGTCCATCACACTTCTTTGTAATTCGTAGGTATGTCATGTTCAAAACATGACAAGTGAATCAATAATATAATTCCACAAACTTGTAGAATATATAGTTGAATCCTACTTTCTTTATCATGACAACTTTCATGATCAAGCTACTATAGCCTATAAGGAAGAATGACGAGTATAATTTTAGTTCCCGAAACCTTTTGGAAAATTCGGATGCCTAGAATCTCCATCCTTCACAAATTCTCATACAATATGAGAACATGTATTTTGCTAAATTGTACTCTATCATAACGCAACCAAAAACATTATTTCAGATATCACAATATCTTCCAGACATGATAGTTTCTGAAACAATTTTCAGCTCCTATATAATCTTGATATTAAAACAACTTTTGAATATCAATAATCATGGAGGCAAACATGATACTTTAGATACTAACATTGGAATTCTTACTCTTGATTTAATACTACTTATTTAACTTCATGGAGTAAATAGAGTTTGCTGAAAGTTTGCAATAGGACTTATAAACTTTAAATTGACATTCAAAACAATACGATACTAGTTCGTAAAGTAAATATCCAGAATTCTATAGTTCTATTATCTCAATTAAAACTAAGCATAAGGTAGTGAACATACGCCAATGACTACAACAAATTACGCAAATTTGCTTCGATTTAGTTTATGACAAATTTAGTTCGACTAATCCAAATTAGAAATGAACTCCCACTCAAAAACGACATCCCTCGTGCCTTTTTGGTGATTACATGAACCAAATCCACTACACCAAGTCCGATCATCACGTGAGTTGGTGTAGCTTCAAAGGCGAGCATCAATATGGGCATCACATCAACTATATGACTCATGCTTAACCTTTTGGTCCTTGTTCCGAGGCCATGTCTATACAAGCTAGGCTCGCCAAGTAAGAACCTTAGTATTCGCGTGTGTAAAACCGTCTTACACCCGTTATATGAAAGCGTAGAGTCGAGTACACCCGATCATCACGTGATGTCTCGAAACACGATCCACAAAACGGTGCATACTTAAGGAAGAACACATTTTATCTTGATATCTAAATGAGGGATCATCTTAAAATGCTACTAAAACGCCAAACTAGCAATATAAGATGCGAACATCATATGTGTAAAGTGGAATGATATGGTCCATGCATTTGATCACAATCATATGCATCGTGGTATGATCTCTATCATTCCTTTGTGTGTAAGGCCAAGGTCTATGGAACTTACACATTAGGTGTGTTGTAAGAGTATCAACTATACATCAACTTACAACATTACCATATCATGAAACTAGCCCAGCAATGATCTAAACTAGATGCCTCTAATTTATCAATTGCAAGTTTTACGTGGCTTAGGGCTTTCGGAGATAGAACCGGTCTTACCTACGAACATGAACCACAACGAGGATAACCAAGTTATTAGCAACTCGTTGTAAATCATATATTGACTATAGTAGGAGAGACAGACACCCGCCAGCCACTTATGCAAAACAAGTTGCATGTTAGTCGTGGAACTGGTCTCATGTACGATGACATGTAAGGTTGGTCCGGGCCGCTTCATCCCACTATGCCACCAATATCCAAAATACATAAAAGAAGCAATAACATGATCATCATCGCCCACATATAAACATATGTACTACCCGTGCAAAGCACCTACGCATAGATCAGGCTCTGATACCACTGTTGGGTTCGCACCATAGAAAACAAAAAAATTCCTACGATGGGAACTATACGCCAAGATCTATCTACTAGATACAAGCAACGGGTGGATATACATCCATAGAGAACTTACCCTCGAAGACAACAAAGCTTTGTTAACGAGTTGGAACTCATGGATGATGTAGTCATACACTTGCCGATCTCAAGATCGTGATGAAGTCTAGCAGGTCCGGCTCCAGCACGTCCATCAGATCTAGCTCCAGCAAGTCCAGCACCACCAAGTCCAGCACCGCAAAGCAGCGGTGCATCCGTGATCACACACACGTCCGGTAACCCGACAACCTCCATCCATCGCTCTAGCAAAGCAGCGGAAGCAGCAACTCCTTTCCAGATAAAGCCACCGGGAACATGTATCTCGCTAATCCGAGACCATGAGGAAATAATACTAGAGGGGGAGAGATATCCTTCACAAGGAGGTGTGAGGAAGAAGGGGTGTGAGGGGGGCCTTTTCATAGGAGGAGGGGGTACCCCTCCCCCATGGCCGGTGCCCCATGGGAGGGACTCCTCACCTCCCCCATTCATGTGGTGGTAACCCCTCCACATTAAAATGCCCCTTCACATTCTCTTTTAAAGTCTCCACTTTAAATGCATTAAATTTCTCCAAATTTAATGCTCTCTCATTTAATAAAACTCTTTTATTATTTTTATTCAGAATTTTGTTAATTACTTTAATTAGCAAACATTCACATCAAACCCCCTGCAACATTTCAATATTACATGCAGAACCAATTTCAGCAATTTCACCCGAAACAGTTTCGGTGTCTATTGAAATAATTCCAACGCTTTCTTAAATATTTATCTGAAACATATTTGCTCCAAATGGTGTTGGTATACCTTAAGTGTGTCACCCTACGGTTCGCGAATAATGCAGACATGATCGAGACCCCTCTCAGATCAATAATCAGAAGTATGACCTAGAGATCCATACTGACTCCTACACATTCAACGATGACTTCTATGATCGTGAGAACCTTTAATGCTAGTAACTAAATCCCTTTGTCTCATGATATAATACATGTCCGAGATTCGATCATCGGTATCCAAATACCTAGTTGGATCTCGTTACCGACATGCACTCTTTTCTTGTTCCCGTGATATAACATTCTAGTGATCACATCACCTGCTTGCAAGCTATCTTAATGTGATATCACCGAGAGGGCCCAGAGTATATCTATCCGTCATCGAGATGGAAAAATCCCACTCTTGATCCATGAGCCTCAACATAACACCTTCGTAGTACTGAACCCACCTTTATAGTCACCTTGTTACGGTGTGACGTTTGGTGTTATCAAGATACTCTTCTGGTGTTAGCAATTAACATGATCTCATGGTCTAAGGACTAAGATTACTTCGTATGATGTTATAGCAATATAAACATAATGACTTTGATCGTAATGCTATACTTCGGATGAATGTTCATCACATCATTCCACCAATGTTGTGACCTCGTTATTAACAACATCCAATGTCCATGATCAGGAAACCTTTCTCATCTTGTTAATCAACGAGCTAGTTTATATGTGAGGCATTACTAGGAATTTTGTATTTTGTTTATTAAACACGCATGTATTAATGTTTCCAATTAATACAATTATAGCATGCAAAATAAACATTTATCATAAACATGGAATAATATAATAACCACTTTATTATTGCCTCTTGGGCATATTCCCTTCACATACACCTTTATGGCCATCGTATTACCAGATGACGATTGATGTAGTCAAAGTAGCCTTGGGAAACAGTGAATAATATGAGCTCACGGTCTAAGGAGAAGGAGTCTAGGTATAGTTGTTGCAACAATGAACTATATGACTTGATCGTGTTGCAATCCTTCGAGGAATGTCCAATCACATCATTCTCCAATGATATGATCCCGTTGTCAGTCGGCATAAATGCCCACGATCTTGAAACCCAGATCATCTTCATGACTAACGAACTAGTATGAATAGAGGCTACTAGGGACTTTGTTGTTTCATACCGCACCTGTACCAACGTTTCTACTTGGCACAGTTATAGCACAATATGAAACTATTATAAACTAATTGAGATATGACAATAAAAACCTATTTATTATTTGTCTCTAGGGCATATCTCCTTCAGTACCATGATCCCAGCTATCAATGTTTTACAAATACCTTGATCAAAATTGTGACGGTACATGTCACCTCAAAAATTATTCTTTTTGTCACTTACCTACTCGAGGACGAGCAGGAGTTAATCTTGGGGATGTTGATACATCGTAAACATATCTATAATTTTTGATGTTCCATGCTTGTTTTATATCTACTTTCTTATGGTTTGTCCACACTTTGAGGTATTTTTATACATTTTATAGAACTAGCCTATTAACAAGATGCCACAGTGTCAGTTGCTTGTTTTCTGCTGTGTTTGGTTTCAGAAAAGCTGGAAAAGAAATATTCTTGGAATTGGACTGGACAAAAGCAAAAGTCAATATTTTACCAGAAGACTCATGGAGCCAGAAGACGAGACGGAGAGGGGCCACGAGGTGGCCACACCACCTGGTGGCGCGGGCCAGCCCAGGCTATGCCAGGGGGTAGTGTGGGCCCCTCGTGTGCCCACCGACATTGCCTCTTCGCCTATATATTCCCCCCGGGACGAAAACCCTAAAGACTAGACCAGAATTCCCCGAAAAGTTCCACAGCGCCGCCGCCACCGAAGAGGAGATTCGGGGGACAAAAGTATTTGTTCCAGCACCCTGCCAGGAGTGCCTCCAAAGCCATCTCCATCGACTCCACCACCATCTCCATCGCCATTGCTGATTCCCTTGATGAGGAGGGAGTAGTTCTCTCTCGAGGCTAAGGGCTCTACCGATAGCTATGTGTTCATCTCTCTCTATGCGTGATCTTATGAGATCATGAGCTTTGTAATCTATAGATCTTTCTGCTACTCAAGTGCTTTAATGAATCTCTGCTTATCCCCACGTGTGTGAAGTTGAGAGTGTGCACACCGTGTGGCACTTTGGCTAAGGTTACATAAATACTTATCATGAGTATAATTTGACTTGGATGTCTCTATGAGATTGTGGTGTTTGTTGGAACCATCTAGCGCTCAAGGTGACAGTGAGGAGTTATCTAGATGGGGAATGTGAACTTTAAGGTGTGCTGTTATAGCCCTACATCGTCCAACTGGAGAGTAGTTTAGGGTAGCATCATGAAGAGAAGATATTTATATCAGAGTGTCCACTAGTGAAAGTATGATCCCTAGGCCTTGTTTCTAAGCATTGAAACACCATTTACAATCAGTCATGTTACATGTTTGCTTGCTGCCACTCTTATTTCAGATTGCAATTCCCACTTATAATCATCCATATTACTTGTATTTCACTATCTCTTCGCCGAACTAGTGCACCTATACACCTGACAAGTGTATTGGGTGTGTTGGGGACACAAGAGACTTCTTGTATCTTAATTGCAAGGTTGCTTGAGAGGGATACCTTTGACCAATTCCTCCATGAGTTTGATAAACCTTGGGTGATCCACTTAAGGGAAACTTGTTGCTATTCTACAAACCTCTGCACTTGGAGGCCCAACACTGTCTACAAGAATAGAAGCGTGCATAGACATCAACTAGTAAGGGGTTTTGATATCTTGGAGAAATATTTAATAAACCTTCTATAGAAACCAGCATGACCAAGGATACTACAAATACCTTTGACGTCTCTAGGACAGGGCATTTTCTCAATTGCTTCAACTTTGGCTCTATCAACTCCAATGCCTCTTTCGGAAATTTTATGTCCAAGGACAATTCCTTCATTGACCATGAAGTGCATTTCTCCCAATTAAGAACAAGATTAGTTTCTTCACATCTTTGCAAAACTTTATCAAGGTTGTGCAGACAATTATCAAAAGAAGTTCCATAGACGGAAAAATCGTCCATGAATACTTCCACAATTTCCTCACAAAAACCATGAAAGATAACAGACATGCATCTTTGAAAAGTAGCAGGAGCATTACACAAACCAAAAGGCATATGCCTATAAGCATCGGTTCCATAAGGGCACATAAAAGTAGTTTTTTTATTGATCTTGTTGTTTAACAGCAATTTGGGAGAACCCGGAGTATCCATCAAGAAAGAAAAAATGGGTCTTTTTAGAAAAAAAATCTAACATTTGATCAATAAAAGGCAGTGGGTAATGATCTTTCTTAGTAACTTTGTTAACCTTTCTGAAGTCAATGCACATCCTATAACCTACTACTATTCTTTGGGGGATAAGCTCATTATTCTCATTAGGCACAATAGTAGTTCCCCCTTTCTTAGGGACACAATGAACATGACTAACCCATTCACTATCAGCAATAGGATAAATAATACTAGCATCAAGGAGTTTTAATGCCTCGTTTCTTACCACTTCCTTCATCTTAGGATTTAAACGATGTTGATGTTCTACCACTGGTTTTGCATCAGGTTCTATATTGATAGCGTGCTGACATATAGTAGGAGAAATCCCCTTTAAATCATCAAGGGTATAGCCCATAGCTCCTCGGTGTTTCTTCAATACTTCCAATAATCTTTCCTCTTCCTTCCTTGAAAGTTTAGAACTAATAATAACATGATATATTTTCTTATCATCAATGTAAGCATATTTAAGATCATCGGGTAAAGGTTTCAGATCGAAAATTGAATCCTTTTTAGGTGGCAATGTGGTACCCAAATCTTCTACAGGCAAGTTATGCTTAAGCATCTTAGGTCAACGATGGAGAATCTCGTCAATCGCATTTCTTTCTTCCATGAAGATCTCACTTTCGTGGTCTTCCATAAATTGCTGCAAAGCATTATTAGAAGCAAGAGAAATAGAAGCAAGTTGTTCAACTCTAAAATCCTCATTAGGAGTTTCATTTTCATAAGGAACTTTAGAAAATTCTGAAAAAATGAACTCATAAGATTCCCCCATCAATTTTAGTTAGAATTTTCTCCCTTTTATAGTCTATAATGGCTCCACACGTGTTCAAGGAAGGTCTACCAAAAATGATAGGATAGGTTTTACCAGCAACTGAACCAAGTACTAGAAAATCAGAAGGATATTTAATCTTACCACAAAGAACTTCCACATCTCTTACAATACCAATTGGAGAGATGTTCTCTCTATTTGCAAGGTGAATAACCACATCAATTTCTTCTAGTTCGCGTGGACTAATTTCATGCATAATTTCTTTGTAAAGCTCGTAAGGAATAGCACTTGAACTTGCACCAATATCACATAAACCATAATAGCAATGATCACCAATTCAAACAGAAAGCACAGGGAAACTAGCTTTTCTAGTTCTATTAGGATGTGAGACAATATTAGAAGCATCCTCACATAAGACAATGTGTCCATCTTCTACAATTTTGGTGACAAGGTCTTTCAGAATTGCTACTGCAGGTTCAATGTTTATCTGTTCATCAGGCTTTACAGCTCTCTTTGTACTTTTATTAATTACACTAATTATCATAGAGTGCTCCTTTACCTTATCTGGGAAAGGTATTTTCTCGATATAAGGTTCAGGTAAGATACGATCAGTAGTACAAACTTCAGTACTTCTAGCAGGAACAAAATCAATAATATCTTTATATGGTGCATGATACTTGTTCCATTCCTTTTTTGGAATTTCAATATATGAGGAAAAAGACTTAAAACAATTTGCAATAACTTGAGAGTCTGTACCATAAGCATCACTAATATTATGAAAGTCATCAGTTCCCATAGAAGATTTAATACATTCATAATCATAATTTATACCTAACTTTCTTCCTTTATCACTCTCCCATGCTTCAACATTGTCTTGAATACAGTCTAGAAGATCCCATTTAGCTTCTTCTTCCATGCGTGTAAATGATCCAGCACAAGAAGCATACAATAGATCCTTATCATGAAGAGAAAGTCTTGCATAATACTTATTGATAATAATATTGTTGGGGAGCTCATGAATAGGTTTGAGCATTAGTAACTTCAATCTCCCCCAAGCTTGAGCTGTACTTTCTCCATCATGAGGATAAAAGTTGTATATTTAATACCGGTCTGTTGAAACTGATTTTGTCTTTAGATATAAAGAAGATATGTTGATTATGAAATATGACAAAATAGTTAAGTAGTGAAATTTATGTTTAAATGGATTTGCCTCATAATAAAGCGAGGGTAAATTGTTCGAGACACACCATTGACGGGGCATCCTGTGATCGCTCTAAATTCTCGCCATCGAGGGCAAAGCCTAAATTGTCAAGATTTTACCGCGGGGTAAACATATGCCCGGTATGTAATTCTTTGCCAGAATTCGTCGTCAGCAGGGCATAAATATTTTTGAAATCTTCTATCACGGGATAAAACGTCGGCATAGTCCCGTCAACCCTATAAAGAGCTATTCATATATATATTACCAAAGATTAATGATCAGGACACTAAATAATCTGCTGAATGATGATAACTATTGATCGGTCATTATGCTAGTCGGGCCAAGCTCATTGGCACTGCGTATACCAATACACCGAGAGAGTAATTAAGTAGAGCATGCATGGCTACATATCATACATGCAAAAGAATTAAGCCCATGCTAATTAATCAGCTCATAAGTGCAGCGTTGCATGCCTACATGCATTAGCGTATCTTAGCTAATTAGCCAGCCAATTAAAAGTCTTTAAGCCCACCTTACAAGCTACTTGATTAACATAAGATTAGTGGCCAAAGCCCATGCAAACGATTAAGTAATGGACTGGACGTCCTAGCCTTCTTCGATCGGTCCGGAAACCTGTACGCGTATACCAAGTCCACGCTAGGAAACTTGACGATCAAATCTACCACCAGCCATGATCCCCATGTTCCTGCACACGATCTCAAGGACGTGCGCGTGCTCCGGGCGAGGACTCTGTGCGTGGCGGCCCTATATAAAGACCAGCAGCCGAACAAGTCAGGCTGGGCAGGAAATCCCCCAGTGCGCGCTCCATTCCAGTCCATCGCTGCCGCTCCAGAATCTGCCGCGGTAGTCCATCGTTGCTGCCCAAAATCACCAACCATCAATCGCAAAAATCATCTCATCACTGCTCGCCTACATACTTGCGACAGCCCCTGCTGACTGCTCGCCATACAGAGTTGCGCTACTCGCCGTATACATGCGTTAGTGCCACCATACACGCTGTCGGCCGCTCGCCCTCACACACTCGTCGCTGGCCGCCTATTCGTCGGCATCGCTCGCCTCCGGCCGCTCGACATACGCGCTGCCATATGTGTTTGTCCGGTTGCCGTAGGCCAAGCACCAGTTCGGTCATTGCTGCTTCGCCGGTTCCAAGGTGAGAAAAAGAGGCATCATCTTCCCCCTGTCCGTTTTTATGGATGATAGATGTTTCAGTCCAAAGTAATGTGCGCTTGATTCGGTCTCATGGTGATAACCATCCCATGATGATACAAATCAAGAATAGAAGTGAGGTTCCACTAAATTCATGCCTTGCCTTGGTCTCATGGTGACTTTGGGTCCCTATGAAGATACAAATCAGGGAATGGAACCGAAAGCGTTTGGTCCCATGGTGATCTTTTTGATCCCATGTCGATACAATTCAAGAACAGAATTAAAATCCACATGATCTTAGCCCCATAAAGTTCTATATAGACTGGTAGAAATTAAGACATATCTGCTAGCCCCCTAAACGGTTGAATTATGGTAGCATTATCTTGGCTGGACGTGTATACGTGAAGCAAGACCAAGTAAAATAATAATGCATGTCATCTACATGTTGGTTTAATTAATAAACTCTTCATTTGGTCCCATGGTGACCCTCATCCCTTGATGATACGAATCAGGACATTTGACCAAATCCTACTTTGGTCTCATAGTGAGAGCTTTGATCCTATGATGATACAAAGTAGGTTCATGTATTAAAATCTTTCTTGATATAAATAAGGATAGGAATAGAAATAAACTCATGTTGTTTGGATTTCATATACTGATAGAAATTAGGACGTTTGTCCCATCTAAGTTTGTCCTAGCTGTACAGAAGCAAAGATTAAATTTGCATGTTACTTGCCGAGCCTACCGCCATGATCAAAATATAATCTAATTTTGCTGGGTAAAACCGAATCTCATGCGCGTAGCTACTGGTCATATACTAGTATACACATGCATATAAAAAACGAGGCTTAGCCCATTTAAATTGTGCATGTCATTTGTATCGGCCTAATCTGCAGCTAATCAAATTATGCTTTCTCTGATATGAATGCATCAAGTACCTAGACATGGTATCACGCCATGGACATATAGTTTAGTCCCATAGAGCTAGACTGATAAAAATTGTCATAAGTTTCAGCATGTGATATAAATTGATATAAACTCTTGTTTGGTTACACAACAAGCATACATTCTATGCTTTGTTAGTGATAATACAAGCAACGAAAATTACCATACTTCACTCGGTTATACTACACGTGAGCATACTGCTACACGGCGCTAGTAATAATATGAGCGAAGTGAAATCTAATTAAAATATGTTCATGTCGAAATACCACTAGTCTCTTTTGTTACCCACTAATCCGCGATCTAGGGGTAATATAAAACTAGTGTTTTAAAATGGGTGTTACAAGCACGTTACACCATTTCATCGGTGTATTCATATAAATTCCACGTGCATGTAAATCGATATACATATACTCTTGATTGGTTACACCACAGGCATATGTCCTATGCCTTGTTGGTGATAATACAAGCAATGAGAAATTACCATACTCTACTCGGTTATGCTACACGCGGGCATATTGCTACGCGGCGCTAGCTATAATACAAGTAGAGCCAAAGTTAACAAATTTCAAACATAGTATAAATTTATGCCAAAGTAAACCCATCTTGCATTTTCATACTGCTAATCGACAACAAATCTGGCTAACCAATTCTGTCCTATACGACCTATCATGTTCTAAAATGCCAAGTCAGTATATACCTGATACATACACTTGTTGTACTGCTCATACTAGTGCAAGTAAAATATGATTTAGCTGCTGTTGTTTCCTAAAAAGTCAGTAGTGTGCTATATAAATTATGAAAAGCTAATTCCAGTAAGTTGTCGCTTCATGTATGAGAATATTACAGTTAACCCTGCATTAGTCGGTGATGGGTCTAGAAACTGATCAGCCTAGGCTTCGTAAAACCAGTTAACTCCTTCGACGCGGCATACATGATCAAAATTAGCCTATGTATAACAAGTGTGGGGGTGAAATCAAGAAAGATACCACACTTATCATGACGCGAGTGGTTCTCAAATTATGAACCTAATTAAAATTGATCGTAGTAGACGTAGTAGAATGTATACGTCAGTGTCATCATGATCATACTAGACGTAGTAGAGTGCATACGTCAGTGTCATCACCAGCCAGACCATGCATGCCATTGCCGCTTGCTTGCTTTATACTTGTAGGCATCGACGGTACTAAGCATGCAAAAAAATCGCACTTCAGATCATGCGTTTAGCTAGGATTCTTTTAATCAGCTGATTACCAGTTAAAATGAAAAGCACCATTAAAAAATAAATAAATAACTCTACGATCAAAAGCCGTGTTGGTTAAGCTGGTTAAATCAAAAAAGTATCCGATGGATATGCCCTCCTTGTACTGCTTATACTAGTGCAAGTATGACATATATATATACGATGGTTTAAAGAAGATTAAGTGCTCCCCCAATTGCGCCGGCGTTGACGACAGCGAGGAGGACTTCAGTTGCTACATTTTGTAGTCTTATTTTATTTCTACATTTTGTAGTATTCACTTGTTGTAATGCCATGTAATAGATATGTTGGAATTCTTAATCAGGCGTTTTCTCTCCAGAGATGTAATTAACAGTTCGTTTATATATATGTAAGAGTTCTGGAAATAAAGTACCTGCAATGTTTGATCCCTTTCTTATGTTACGCATTTACGCATTTAAATTACACTATCTGTCTCTATGACGTGGACGCGTATTCTCTCGCCCCATTTTCCCGTCATCACGATCTTTATGAATCTCACTAGGAGGATAAAATTTTGAATAAAAGAGAGGTACTACTTCCTCCCAGTCAAGAGCTTGACCATTCTTCAACAGCTTGTACCATTCCTCAGCTCTTCCTTTCAGTGATAATGAGAATAACTTCTTCTTGACTTGATCTATTGTAATACCTGCACACTTGAACAACCTGCATAATTTGTGTATAAAGAGCAAATGATCACCGGGATGGACAGTTCCATCTCCAAAATAGTAGTTATCCATAACACGATCAACAATTCTTGTAGGTATCTTAAAAGTATCATTTTCAGTAGGTGGTGGTTCATCTACTACCTTAGCAGTGGTAGTAGCATTGCGAAATAAGAAACTAAGTGAATTATCTATATTGAAATAAAGTAACCAACAGAAATAAACAATACTCACATTAGAAGCTTCCTTTACCAGTTTCACTCTCTAATAGCGCTTCACTCCCCGACAATGGCGCCAGAAAATAGTCTTGATGACCCACAAGTATAGAGGGTGTATCGCAGTATTTTTGATAAGTAAGAGTGTCGAACCCAACGAGGAGTAGAAGGTGTTGACGAGTGGCTTGGATCAGGAATTCTCTGTAAATACTTAGCAAACGGATTTTGAGGGGTTTTTGATAATGCAGATAAATAAAGTACGAGTAAATAAAAGAAAATAATAATGATTGCAGCAAGTGACCCAATCCTTTCTTTAGAAAAGGACAAGCTGGTTATATTACTTAAGATGACCAAAAGTTCTCGAGGACATATGGCAATCCTGTCAAGTGCTTTCGCTTCTTATAGTTGATTAATCTTCTTTAGTTTGGTAAGTGTTGTGTGGGTGAACCTCTGATAATGTACTGACCTTCCTAGGACTAATACATACTTGTGATTATACCCCTTGCAAGCATCCGCAACTACAAGAAATTAATTAAGATAAAAACCTAACCATAGCCTTAAACTTTGAGATCCTACACTCCCTTATGCAAAGGTTTCCTAACGGGGGTTCAGGTTTCTGTCACTCCGGCAAACCCTACGATTAGTACCAAAATACACAATGCATTCCCCTAGGCCCTTAAAGGTGAAGTATCATGTAGTTGACGTTCACATGACACCACTAGAAGAATAACACCACAACTTAAATATCAAACCATTGAATCTTTCTCAACACAATTCCACTACTAACAACATGACTTCTCCCATGTCCTTAAGAACTAAACGAACTACTCACAAGACATCATATGGATCAAGATTAGAGATGAAATAATGACAAGTAACAATCTGAACATGAATGATAATTCAATGGCTCCACTCAATAGCATCAACTACAACAAGTAATCAACACCGGGAAAGTTTCCCCTAAGAACTATGCAAGATTCAACCCAATTGTTACAACGGTATGGAGTGGTGATGATGGTGCTGGTGGAGATGATGATGGAGATGATGATGATGATCCCGATGAAGTCCAGCTTGATGGTGGTGTTGATGGCGACGATCTCCCCTCTCTGGGAATGAATTTCCTTGGCAGATTTCTGCCTGCCGGAGAGCACTTTCTCTCTCTGCAGTTTTCTGCCCTACAGAGGCAGTGGAATCTTTCTGTGGTCGCTCCCCGAGTCTTAGGGTTTCAGGATGATTATATACGCCAAAGAGCAGAGCCATAGGTGGGCCAGGATGGCCACACCACCTGGTGGCATGGCCAAGGGTGGCCCGCACTAGGGGTGGTGTGGGCCCCCTGTGGCCCATCTCCGCTCCCCCTTCTAGCTTCCTTCGTCTTCTGAAAAATAGGATTTTCCATATATTTTTCGGGATTTTCTGATCTTCGCGAATTTCGCCTCCAAACAGTGCCTTTTCCATCAGAATCCTGACTTCAGCGGTCCATCCTCCAAAAGTCATCAACCATGCAAAAACAGATGAAAAAACATAGGTATCATCTCTTAATATGAAATATATCAATGAATAACAGTAAATTATGATATAGAATAGTGATGCAAAATGGACGTATCACGAGGCCTCGACCGTACAACAACCAAGCAAACCACCTAATTCATTTCCCCAATGGTTGGTACACTATGACATTGACCAATGTGTTAGAATATTTCTGCACACATAAAAATACACGAGCAAGAAGAACGGTCTGAACACATACCTCCATGAACTCTTGAAGGGCTAACTTGGACTCCTTACCCGGTGGGTGTTTTTGTGCTTCCCCTACTGTGTCCACGTGTTTCAATATCTCCTCGCGCTAGCAAAATAAGAAAGGAGTCACCATGTTTTGCTCTACTTACACATCACATGTCTATAATGCAACACTTACCATGAAACGGATAACCCCTGTAGAATTTGCACCCCTACTACCTCCGACAAGTCTATTGTACTCAAGTTGGCTTAGCTCATCAAAAGTCGGATAAGGGTCCTCCACTATGTCATCAGATGCAAAAGAAGGCGGATGTAGGTACAAACAAAACCACTCTACCAAGACACACAAGATAGCGATTAAACGGTGTAGCATCATGCAGTACCTCAGGATGAGAGACCGCATTTGGGTTATCAATCTCCTCAATCTTTGCATACCACTTCTGAATGTACTTGTGATGATATGCAGCCCAATTTTTTCCCTCTTCTGCTTGATCTTGTCCAATCGACAATCAAATTCGTCGCCTTATTAGTATCATGACACACCCAAGAAAAGTAGCAAGTTAGGGTATGTGGATCACTCACCCGTGAAGAACTGTTCTAGTGTCCTTGTATGGCAGGGGGGTCTCCTGGAATAAGCCAAACTGCCTCATCACCCGCTGTGGAAGGTGGAACTCAATAACATATACACATATTAATGAGGCATAGATCCGCCAGAGATGTGCTTCTTTCATACATTTGCGGTTCAATTTGGCCTGGAACTAGACACATGTACCCATGTTCCCTCGAGTTCTGTATGGCTCCCATTCCACCTATGCGGAACACAAGATTAGTAGGTTGATTCTATGTACATTTGTAGGAAAACATGTGACATTCAGACCAATCAAATTATTACCTTCTCTGGGGTTAGAAAGTCAATTTGGTTAGTGTATCTCAAGTAGCATTCCACATATTCACTATGGAAAACTTCGGTATCATTGATACCTTTGATCCGGATTATGGATGTAGTATAGCTTCTTTTTCCCTAGTAGACCTAGGTTTACCGAATCCTCGGGAAGTAGATGCGTAGTGAAGTTACTTTAATGGACCTTCGAGAGTTTCAGAATTCCTTTTGTGTTTTTACCGGACCAAGAGTTTGCGTCTTTTTGTTGTTGTCGATGATGGAGAGAGAGGGCCTAGGGTGTTCGGTTTCACATGTAGCTGTGCAAAACATCTGATGGGAATAAAAGATAAAGATAAAGTATGCATGTAATTGTTAGAGCAAGATAAATTATATGTGGGTAGTGCATCCATAATTGCTATTGCCTCTGCAACCTCTTATAGCAATAACCTACTAGTCTCATCCATAGAAGAAAGAGAACTAATGATATGCATAGTGATGTCACCGTTAATCCCAAGTAAATCCCTCACATACAGCCGTACTACCCCTTCTGTCACTAGGGTTCCCAACCTGTAGATTAGTCAGTACTCATACTCCCTATACCTGGCTCAGTCCTCGGGGTCTTGGGTACCTGACAAGTCCTTAGATTGAGGCAAGAGAGGATACAATAATCATCATGTCATAGAAACTAATACATGATCCCATCTATGATAAATAACATGCACAAAAGCTACATGGCTAGGTCAAAGCCCTTAGCCCAAGGAGAATTACTCACACATAGAGATGAGATCAACAATCATGAATGTCGTAATGGAAATCATGAGATTGATAGCAAATAATCTTACAATGTTGCTAACGAAGAAGAGATCTACTATTACAAGTGGTGGACTATTGCTATGGTGGTGGAGAAGGATTTGGAGATTAGATCTAAGTTTATTCCTCCGGCGGCTGATGATCTAGGGCAGGGACTCTCAAGGCTCGCCTTTTCTCGTGGCTCGAAGCTTCTTTATATAGGTGTCCCTTCATGAAATTTGTTTTGTTTGACCTAGTGGTGTCAATGGAAACTATAAGACCAAAATTTTGTTCCAGTCGTATAGTTGGTCGTTAAAGCTTCTGCCTCCGACCCACGACTCCTGGTTTCTTCTGGTTGATGGAAATATCGTATGTTTGAATTTCATGTAGTGATTCCCATCATCAAACGTCATTATCTGCGCAGGAAAAATAGAAAGAAAGGATTGCATACCCCTTTGATTATTACGCATTAGCGGTAGGATTTAGAGAGATATTTCATCAAAAATGTGAATAATATCTAGTTTAAATGTGGACGTAGATGGCTATATTTCAGAGCCATCAACCTCCCCAAGCTTAAACTTGATCGTCCTTGAGCAAGAAAACCAAAATCAAAAAGGAACTCGGCATTTAAATTGAAATAATGAGATGATGATCTTACTCATGATTGATAGTCTCATGTTTCCTCCACTCCATAAATCTGAAAAACTCTAGCATAGATAGAGTAATGGCAAGCTTATCATACAGGATTTATGCATCCTTATAGTGCAGCAAAATTATTGTTAACATGGATGATTCAAATGAGTAAACTTTATTCCATGTCATGTAATCAACTCATAGGCTTGCCTTTGAACAATAAAGTATAATCATGTAAATTGAGAGTGTGAGAGTTGTTATGAAAAGCATATACACTATAGTATCCCAATTCTCCCACATCAACAAATCAAGACTTTTCAAGCACCTCTTTTCTGTTCATTGTCCTTCAAGAATTTCAGTTCTTGAGTAATTGAGAGCATGCAAAAAAATTATTAGTTTATCGGGATATGATGGACACTCGTGGCATCACTAAGGTTTTTTTCCTTTGCATAATGATTACTCATAATAGCCAGAGGAGTGATTCCATCATGAACATAGCTACCCGAGAGTGCCAAGGATCTTACCCACTATAGCATTAGTGCTACATGCGTTTAATCAACTCATAACCGAAATCTAGGAGTTTACACCATGAAGATCGTTCGTAGGCTAGCGGAGTTATTGGCATCCCATGAAGTTTGCCACGCATAAAGCTATATCATTCTTATGATAAAATCAAACTTTGGCATGCTCACAAAAACCACTAAACATTAATTCAATCGAACAAATCCTTTTAAAGAGCTATCAAGTCAATCAACATTTTCAGTGGTGTTGAGTGTCTCTAGAAATAAGCCTTCAAAAATAAACACTACAACACCCAAGCCTTCAATTGTGAGACTTTTTCTTATTACAATTGTTTAGCAAATTTTTAGGCAAAACTTGGTTAATTACGAGAGCTAGAACAAAATGTACACAACTAACTACCCATGTGAACAAAATCTTACTACAATACAAAGACTCACTCCACCAATATAATATCTCAACATTTACTACTAACTAGCATGGGTTTCTCAAACTTCAAAAGTGGGGAGTCATAAGGCATACCTCTCATGTTTGGTTCCACTTCTCTCTTCCTTTTTATTTGTTTCTTGGAAACTCAAATTTGATCACTCTCCTGCAAATACATGAGAACCTCGAGGCGGAAAAAAAGAAAGAGGGAAAATAAAGAAAAATGGAGAATTTTTGTTGTTGTTTTCAAGAGAGGGAATTTAAAGAATAGAAAATTGGCGGCAAAGCTTGGCTAGAAAATCTGGAAAGCAAAATAGAAAGAGCTAAAATAAAGTGTTGGGGAAACCAACATGAGTGCTTATAAACTCAAATTAAAAACATAACCTCGAAATATATAAAAACAAATGGATGCCAAATAAAGATACCTAAGGAAACTTCCCCAAGCTTAGGCTTTTGCAAGCCCTTCAAATCATTGTAGTGGCGGGAAAAGTCGCTACTCCAGTTCGCAAATTGAGTTGCTAAATTACTAGTTGTTCCTCAGAGGTTCAAAGAGAGGCTATGCATCCTCTCCACAGTCCCTCTAAGTTCTTGGAAGTCTTGGTATGTAGTGAATTGGGTTGATGGCTGCTCCTCTTGATAAGGAACTTCTTGCTCCTCTTCTTGGTCCTCATCCTCATCTGGAATATCCTCCTCGGGTTGGTGTGGATCAACCTGCAAGTCATATAGAAAAAATCCTTCCTCGGTAGCGAAAAGACCATTAGGCATAGAAGCAGGGTAGAGACGCCCAGCTCCAGAAATATGCATGTAATAAACACCACTTCTCCTAGTGAGCATTCCAAAAGCCTTTAAAGTAGAGAAACCAACACGTCGCTTACCTAGCATAGGTTGCAACCCACCTAGGTCGATGCCTAGGGCAATGGTAAGAACGGTGATGAAGCCTCCACCTATGATTGGTCCTTGGCTTTGGGAGGATTGGTGCTCCAGGTAGACCACAAGGACTGAGCCCATGTTGAGTGACAAGTCACAGTTGATGTAAGAAGCTTTTGCGAGGACTAAAATGTCCTCCTCATTGAGGCTTGTGAACTCGTTTCTTGCCTGCAAGGTGTTAGCAATAACATAGAACAAATAGCGAATTGTAGGATGTTGAATATTCTTCCCCTTGCTTCCTCTAGTAGTGAAACTTATTCCACTATAATATTGTGTAGGGGAAGGTTCTAAGCCAGTAAAGGATGCGTGTAAGGCATTAACATCATTGTTTGCTAAATTAAAACATGCGCACCATTCATCTAGTGTTAAAGTGTAGTTGTTGTTCATTAGTCAGAAAGAAATTGTGTCCTCTCCTTGCCATAGTTTAACAATGCTTTGCAACAAACTTAGGAACTCAATGGTTAACCGGCAATAAGTAGGCACATCATTGTACACAAAGTTTTACAGGTCAGCTCTATTGCAAAGTAAATTGAAGTCATGAGAAATACCGAGTTGGTTCAATATAATGGGGCAATCCCACTTGGTTGCCTTCACTTCGCAGTTCTTGATCCTATTGAAGCGATCATGTTGGAGCTCATCCCTGAACCGTATCCCCATGCATTCTTGATGGACAACCTGAGAAGCGCTAGCGGCGGCACAAGCACGAGTTTGGCTCCTTGTGTTCATCATCTAAAACAATAAAGGAAGACAAAAATAAAACTTTTTGATCCAACAATAATAAGTGTAACATATTCCTCATCATAGCACACTAAAGAATCCCCTCAAAATAATAATCTAGGCAAGAGAATCATGGCAATTAGTTCATAGTACGTCTCACACTAGATTGATAATGACAATAAATCGAAGATGAATTTGCAAAAAGTAATTGGAGGATTGGAGGAGAAACATATCATAGATCACTTGTGTGCGAGGAAATCAAACAAAATTGAGTACAAGTGAAGATCTCTTGAGGTTTTGAGAGAGTTTGGAGGTAGAAGAGAGAAAAAGGATTGAAGTTTTGGGGTTGGAGATACCTCCCATGGCGTTTTTGTGGTCGGACGCAACTACACGGGCGGAACTATACGGCTGGAACATTGTGTTCCTACCGTATAGTTGGCCTTCTATCAAAATTTTAGGGTTTCCACCTAGCGGCGCAGCTATACGGCCGGAACTATACAGTCGGAACAATATGTTCATGTCATATAGTTGGTCATCAAACCGTCTGTTCCTAGAAAAGAATTTGTACGAAAGCATCAATATCTATACGACCGGAGCTATACGGACGGAATTTTTATTCTCGCTGTATAGTTGGTCGTTAAACAGTCAGTACATATGAAAGAAAAATTGTCGATGGCAAAAATATCTATATGGTCAGAACCATACGGTCGGAAATTTTATTCCCGCCGTATAGTTGGTCGTTAAACCTTCTGTATGCATCAAAAAAATTCTGTTTCTTTGGGAATTATTTCTTATCCTGTAACTTAGTGAAATACCTTGTTTTTGAAAAAAATGACAGTAAATATTGTCGACCAACAATAGCATGTAAAGCAGGATTTTTAGTACTACCGAACTTCTTCTCCTCAATTGGAGTTTTCTAGCATTCTTTATTAAACATAAACTAAAACTAAAACTTAACTCAAACCTTTATTTCACATGGTATGCCTCCCATGAAGCGCTCTTTATGGTCAATAGATTGACCTCTATGTTGCTCACTTATGCCAGATGAGTGGAACTCCCACTCCGAAATAGTTGGCCTTCAAAGTGATGGCCTCCTTTTCATCATGTTTAGCTTTCTTCTTCCTGGGGAAATGAACAACAAAAGGATCCCCCGCAGGCAATTGAAGCTTCATGTTCCCTTCATGTAGATTAATCAAAGCCTTAATAGTTCTTAAGAAAGGATGGCCTAATATAATAGGAGTACTAGCATCTTAAGGCATGTCAACAATAACAGAATCAATAAGAGCAGAACAACCTTTAATGTATACTAAAGTATTCTCCTTAATTCCTACAGCTTGTTTGTAGGTAGAATCTACTAGATGCAATTTTAACTCAGTGATCTCAAAATAGCCAAGATTTAACTTATTAAAAATACTTTTTGGAATCATTGAGACACTTGCACCTAGATCACATAGTGCAGCTATCTCATTGGTCCCATCTTAATCTTAATAGTAGGCTCAAATATATCATCAAGCTTTATAGGTAATTTTCGGCTATTTTCTTATATTCTTCATCCAGCTCAAGTACCTTTATTGCTACCTGATTAACAAAGTGTTGGTACATAGCTTCCTCATTTCCTTCACTTACCGGAATCTTTACGTTGATCCTTTTCACAAGATCTTCAACGGTGTACCTTGGTGAAGGAGCATTACTATAACCAAGTTCTTTAGGATCCTATTGATACGTCCATTTTGCATCACTATTCTATGTCATAATTCACTGTTATTCATTGATATATTTCGTATTGAGATGTGATACTTATGTTATTTCATCTGTTTTTGCATGGACCGCTGCAGTCAGGATTCTGATGGAAAAGGTGCTGTTTGGAGGCAAAATTCGCGAAGATCAGAAAATCCAGGAAAATACATGGAAAATCCTATATTTCCAGAAGACAAAGGAAGCCAGAAGGGGGGCTGGAGATGGGCCACAAGGGGCCCACACCACCCCCTGGCGCGGGCCACCCTGGGCCACACCACCAGGTGGTGTGGCCGCCCTGGTCCACCCCTGGCACTCCCCTCTGGCGTATATTATCCTCCCTAAACCCTAAGACTCGGGGAGCAACCACAGAAAGATTCCGCCGCCTCTACGGGGCAGAAAACACCGAGAGAGAAAGATCTCTCCGGCAGATAGATTTCTGCCAGGGGAATTCCTTCCCGGAGAGGGAAGATCGTCGCCATCAACACCACCATCAAGCTGGACTTCATCGGGATCATCATCATCACCACCATCAGCACCCTCATCACCATCTCCATATTGCTGTAACAATTGGGTTGAATCTTGCATTAGTTCATAGGGGAAACTTTCCTGGTGGTGATTACTCTTTGTAGTTGATGCTATTGAGTGAACCATTGAATTAGTGTTTATGTTCAGATTGTTATACATCATTATTCCATCTTTGATTATGATCCATATGATGTCTTGTGAGTAGTTCGTTTTGTTCTTGAGGACATGGGAGAAGTCATGTTGTTAGTAGTGGAGTTGTGTTGAGAAAGATTCAATAGTTTGATATGTAAGTTGTGGTGTACTTCTTCTAGTGGTGTCATGTGAACGTCGACTACATGACACTTCACCTATATGGGCCTAGGGGAATGCCTTGTGTATTTGGCTACTAATTGTAGGGGTTGCCGGAGTGACAGAAACCTGAACCCCCGTTAGAAAACCATTGCATAAGGGACGTAAGGGTCTTAGAGTTTAAAGTTGTGGTTAGGTTTCTACCTTAATTACTTTCTTGTACTTACGGATGTTTGCAAGGGGTATAATCACAAGTATGTATTAGTCCTAGGAAGGTTAGTACATTAGCACAGGTTCACCCACACAACACTTAGAAAGCTAAAGAAGATTAATCAACTATATGAAGAGAAAGCACTTGACACTCTTCCCATGTGTCCTCGAGAATGTTTGGTCATCTTAAGTAATACAACTGGCTTGTCCTTTGCTGCATAAAGGATTGGGCCACTTGCTGCATTTATTCCTGCTGTCTTTTATTTACTCGTACTTTGTTTACCCTCTATATCAAAAACCCCTAAAAATCCGTTTGTTAAGTATTTGTAGAGAATTCCTGATCCATACCACTAGCCAACACCTTCTGCTCCTTGTTGGGTTCGACACTCTTACTTATCGAAAATACTGCGATACACCCCCTATACTTGTGGGTCATCACCTATCTTTGGAACCTCATCATCTTGAGGTCTTCAATAGGACTGGGCTCGGCTTTACCTACAAATTTAGCTAGAATGAGAGTTTGACTCTCTGTTATCTTACCTAGCTATCCCTCAACTATCCGTGTTCTTTCTTGGAGGGCCTGCAAATCATTCCTCAAACTTACAGCTTGCTTAGATAATTTACCAAGCATAGCATCATGGTTCTCTGTTATTTTAACAAGAATATTATTTTGTTCATTTTGTGAGACTATAAAAGACTTAAGTGTTTCTTGGAGACTACCATTACTTGTTCCCATATTATTATTAGAATGACCTGCAGGATTAGAATAGTGTTTCTGAAAATTAGGATTATAATTCTTTTTCCAAGCAGGGTTATAATCTTTATGAGCTATGAAGTCTATTCCTTCAATATTTGATTCTGGGATAGCTCTTACATGGGTTTCCTTACCTTTTACGGCTAATATGAGCTCATCCAACTTAGCATTGAGTTCTTCATTTTCTTATGGTGAGACGGAGTTCACCTTCTTTATGTTTGATCTTTCCACATGCCATTGGGCATGGTTGTCTTGCATATTGTCTAGCAGCTGCTTTGCTTCGGTAATATGTTTACCCATAAACGTTCCTCCAGCTACAGTATCAAGCATAGACTTAGACACATGATTAAGAGCATTATAAAATAAATGTAGGATTAACCAATCTTCCATCCCATGGCTAGGATAGTTTCTTAAGCATTCTTTCATCCTCTCTCATGCAAGCGCTAGTGGCTCACGCTCTTCCTGTCTAAAACCAGTAATATTAGATATTAGTTGCATAGTCTTTACAGGTGGGAAAAATTTAGTCATAAATAAAGAAGTACATCCCACCCATGATGTAATAGTATTTCTAGGCAAAGCTAGCAACCATTCTTTTGCTCTTCCTCTAAGAGAGAAAGGAAAAAAACGCAATTTGACCGCATCGGGGTCAACATCTTTTATGCGCATCATATCAAATATTTCAGTGAAAGTATTTAAGTGCATACATGTGTCCTCAATAGCGGAGCCTCCAAATTGATTATGTTGAACCATACTTAAATAATGGGGCTTAATTTCATAGTCATCAGCAGCAATTGTTGGCTGAGTAATAGGAGTACGCAAATAATAATTGTTGGGAGTAGCAAAATCCCCAAGCTTATTTTCAGCCATAGTTCCTATGTTTTTGGGTTTTCTTAGACAAAGACTTATAATGGTAAAAGAAAGTATTAAAAGACTAACTAATTTTTTTTGGTTGTTCAAATAAAGACTGAAAGCAAACTAAAAATTAAAAACAAGAATTAAACTAGAAAGGTTCCTACTAACCTCACCAGGGTAGCTATTGCTTCCCCGACAACGACACCAGAAAAAGGGTTGATACCTTCGATCCGGATTACGCATGTAGTATAGCTTCTTTTTCCCTAGTAAACGTAGGTTTATCGAATCCTCGGGAAGGAGATGCACAGTGAAGTTACTTTAACGGACCTTCGGGAGTTTTAGAATTCCTTTTGTGTTTTTACCGGACCAAGAGTTTGCATCTTTTTGTCGTTGTCGATGATGGAGAGAGAGGGCCTAGGGCATTCGGTTTCACCTGTAGTTGTGCAAAACATCTGATGGGAATAAAAGATAAAGATAAAGTATGCATGTAATTGTTAGAGCAAGATAAATTATATGTGGGCAGTGCATCCATAATTTCTATTGCCTTCGCAACCTCTTATAGCAATAACCTACTAGTCTTATCCATAGAAGAAAGAGAACTAATGATATGCATAGTGATGTCACCGTTAATCCCAAGTAAATCCCTCACATACAGTCGTACTACCCCTTCTATCACTAGGGTTCCCAACCTGTAGATTAGTCATTACTCATACTCCCTATACCTGGCTCAATCCATGGGGTCTCGGGTACCTGACAAGTCCTTAGATTGAGGCAAGAGAGGATACAATAATCATCATGTCATAGAAACTAATACATGATCCCATCTATGATAAATAACATGCACAAAAGCTACATGGCTAGGCCGAAGCCCTTATCCCAAGGAGAATTACTCACACATAGTGACGAGGGTTTAACTCATCAATGCCCATTGTTATGGACTTGGATTTTGGAGAAGGAGGAAGCGCTGGAGATCTCGGTACGGCTAGCAAACAAGCACACATGGACGCAAGTTTTACCCAGGTTCAGGCCTCATAGAGGACCCTACTCCTGCTTGTTTGCTCTTGATTGATGAAGGATCCGAAGGATTACAATGTCGCCAATGGCGGTGTCGCGCAGATTGGATCTAGCGGGTTTCGTCTAGATCTATTGTCTATTGTCTATTGTGGGAGTCGCGATTGAGAGAGAGATTGCCTTCTCGTTGGACCCTCCTAGCCTTTATATATGGGGAGGCTAGGTCTCAGGTACCAATACGAGTTGGTTACAAGTTAGATTCTAACTCTAGTTTTGAGACTTCCTTGTCTTGTGCGTTTGGGAGTCCGTGTCCATATGAGCTTCATACCACTCGAACCGTCATAGGTGTCGTCGACCTTGGCAATTCATCGAGTGGGCCTTCCGTCGGGCCGCACCAGGTAGGCTGTAGTCGAGTGCCTATTAGGCATACCAATGTCAGTAGCCCCTGAGTGTCCATGCGAATCGTAGATTCAGGTGGAGACTTAGAAGTATTGATCTTTGCATTAGGATGTCAGAGTTGACAATTGTGTTGAGTGCGAAGCACTTCACCCGGAAGTACATCGAGTTAGTCGAATTTGCAGTAGTTCATAGGGATGATGGTAAACGTGCCTGGTGCGCTCAACGGATCGGGACCAGTTAATTGCTCTAGGGAAAAAACAACGTCAGCTACTCAAAATCGAGTCCCCGGACTCGAATTCAGAAATTGCTGGCGCAATTTGACTCAGGCCACGGAGGTCTTATAGAGTTCGAATCCTAGTGTATAAGTGTGAGAACTCGACGCATCCGTCAAGGCTTATTCATCGTACCTGCAGGCACGGATATGCTTCTGGTAGTGCGTAGCAGATGCGTTGCCAGGCCTTATTAAGGTCTTATCTTCACGCTGTAAGCGCGGCATCCGAATTTTTGTCATTGTGGAGATGATTCGGGTGGCCCAGGAGACGTAATTTCTTTGTAGGGGAAATATGAGGCGGAGTCGCCATAGCATTCGAGTGTGGATGTTATCAACACACAATACGATGTACAAGCAAAAATAATCATAGGGTGCGCGGCCAGCGCTCCCTATGGGAGTAGCCCCCGAGTGTCTAGCGGAGTCGTAGACTCGGGCAGAGACTCAAGTATTGTATCTTGTAGATGTAGTCAACAATCACGCGAGGAGAAACCACTAACCCGGAAGTGCATCGAGCCAGCGTCTCACGCATAAGGAGCCAAGAGTCGACGATGTAGTCAAAATCATGCGGCGATTAGCCGGGTGAGTCGACGATGCAGATGGAGTCAACACAGTCATTTCTGTAGGATGCGCGATCAGCGTCACGTGTGTGTAGCATCAAGTGATGCAACCGTCCGAGGAGGGATTTGACTCGGGTCTTGAGTGTATGGTGTAGCCAATTGTTTTGTTGACTCATAAATGAGGATCCGATAGAATAGCTCGATGCAGTCGACATCTTTGTAAGCTGTAGAAAACATGAAGAATTGTGAAGTACTTGTATATTGTAAAGAATATTTGCATGTCGCCTTGTAAAGTAAGATTCTGGTGCCAATCGAGTCGATACTTTTGCACTGTATGCTAGGCCTTTTCGTTAGCCTGATTACCCTTAGTCTCAGTACCTTGCCGAGGCACTTGGAGTTCAAGGATTCGACGGTCAGGCAGAATCAGCTACTTGGGCTGTCGCGTATGAGGTGCTCGAGTGCGTGGAATCGATGGCACATGAGGTTACTCGAATAGGGCGTAGCCCCCGAGTGTTTCGAGTGCGAGTTACAAAAAAACAGCTCTAAGTAGAGGGACACTTAGCTTTATTAGTAGTTGTGGTGGATGAAGTCGATGCAATCACGAACGTAGTCAACGCGACATCGGGTCGCGTGATGGAGTCGAAGACACAATAGGACAGCGAAATCAAAGACCACAGCGCGTCGCCGTAGCCGAACACCGCAACCAGTCACGTGATGGAGTCAAAGACTCAGTAGGTCGCGGAGTCGAAGACTGTAGTGAGTCACCGTAGCCGAAGGCGGCAACAGGTCTCATGGCGGAGTCGGCGGATCCCCGAGTGTAGGTTTGATGTGGTCGATGTAGTCGAAGTGGCATCCAAGATCCGGTGCGATGAACCGGGGTCGACGTGGCAGCAGGTCACCAAAACCGATGATAGCAGCGGTTTGCCACAACCAAAGATTGTGGCGGGTCGCTAGAGCAACGAGCCCCCGAGTCGCCAAAGCAGAAGGCCGCAACAGATTGCTGGGGTCGATGCAACCTGTGGGTCACCGAGCTTGGAGCGATGGCGGGTCACGATCGAGAGTCGTGCGGCGGATATGTAGTTGACATGGCAGTAGGTCATGCGACGGACGTAGTCGACACAGCAGACCGGAGTCGCGTGGTGATGAAGAGTTTTTGCATCCGAAGATCTCATCGCGTCACAGCAGTTGAAGACCGCCGCGGGTCGTGCGGCGAAGTCGGTGGAGCCCCCGTGTGTAGACTCGACGTAGCAGGCGGAATTGACGGAGCGGCAGGTCGCCGTCGGATGAGAGTTGACACGGCGAATGGGTAGCCAACCGCGTGTCCGGATGCTCATGTCGGCCGTTCCTTGGATTGTTGATAGCAACCAGACTCCCATCATACTTGCACATATAAACGATTAATACATGATAAAATATATTAATTAAGATAAGCTAATGGAAAGAATTTGCTTTTTTTTAATCCCATGCATGTGTCGCCTCATGGAACCACGTCTTCTTTTGCCTTGAGGCTTGATGAAGGTGGGCCCATTGGTCTATTTTGGTGGAGATGTCCGCCGTACACGGCAAGGTCACGTGTAAATTAATTCGTTCTCTTTTAATCTGACTCGGGTTGCAATTTGTTACGAAGTGCTCCAACGAAATCGGTCGATAGAACAGGTTGTGCGAGCGTCCAATCTTGCAAGACATGAATCAATTGTCCACTCATTACATACAACCAATATGTACGTATGTGTAAGATCCAAATAGAATAATCAACTACTAAGATAATCAATAGGAGATGGTATTGAAAAACTCAGATGCCGTGCGTGTTCGGCTGCACATGATTTTTTTAGAGCGATGTGCATCGAGCTGGGTGAAGATTGGGCGGAATCGGCTTCAGACCCCAGGTCGCCGAATAGCAGTTCTTGGATGTCACACGAGTGCGTAAGGTGATCGCTCATGTTGATCTCCCGAGCGCATGTTCGGTAAAGATGAAGTCGATGGTGATGATGTAGATTTGTTGATGAAGGATCTGAATGCGTCGACGCAGATGAATCGACCGGATGCGATCCAACCGTCGCTGGCTATGAGGGAGCCGAAGTAGATCTTCTCGCTGAAAGCCGATGAATCGTAGATTGCTGATGATGGAGCCGTCAAGATCGCAACATCAACGCTCCTGGTTCCCATAGACGGCGCCAATTGACGAGGGTTTAACTCATCAATGCCCATTGTTATGGACTTGGGTTTTGGAGAAGAAGGAAGCGCTGGAGATCTCGGTACGGCTAGCAAACAAGCACACAAGGACGCAAGTTTTACCCAGGTTCAGGCCTCGTAGAGGACCCTACTCCTGCTTGTCTGCTCTTGATTGATGAAGGATCCGAAGGATTACAATGTCGCCGATGGCGGTGTCGTGCAGATTGGATCTGGCGGGTTTTGGCTAGATCTATTGTCTATTGTATATTGTGGGAGTCACGATTGAGAGAGAGATTGCCTTCTCGTTGGACCCTCCTAGCCTTTATATATGGGGAGGCTACGTCTCAGGTACCAATACGAGTTGGTTACAAGTTAGATTCTAACTCTAGTTTTGAGACTTTCTTGTCTTGTGCGTTTGGGAGTCCGTGTCCATATGAGCTTCATACCACTCGAACCGTCATAGGCGTCATCGACCTTGGAAATTCATCGAGTGGGCCTTCCGTCGAGCCGCACCAGGTAGGCTGTAGTCGAGTGCCTATTGGGCATACCCATATCACATAGAGATGGGTTCAACGATCATGAACATTGTAATGGAAATCATGAGATTGATAGCAAATAGTCTTACAATGTCGCCAATCGAAGAAGATATCTACTATTGTAAGTGGTGGACTATGGCTATGGTGGTGGAGAAGGATTTCGATATTAGATCTAAGTCTATTCCTCCGACAGCTGATGATCTAGGGTAGGGACTCTCGAGGCTTGCCTTTTCTCGTTGCCCGAGGCTTCTTGATATAGGGGTCCCTTCATGAAAGTTGTCTTGTTTGACCTAGCGGCGTCGATGGCAACTATACGACTGGAATATTTTTCTGGTTATATAGTTGGTTGTTAAAACTTTTGCCTCCGACCCACAACTCCTGGTTTCTTTTGGTTGTTGGAAATCTCGTATCTTTGACTTTAATGTAGTGATTGCCATCATAAAACGTCATTTTTTGTCAGGAAAAATAGAAAGAAAGGATTGCATACCCCTTTGATTATTAGGCATTAGTGGCGGGATTTAGAGAGATACTTCATCAAAAATATGAATAATATCCAGTTTAAATATGGATGTAGATGGCTATATTTTAGAGTCATCAATTATCCCACAAGTATACCCATGTAGACACGTGAAAACGGATATTTCCATGATTATCCTACGGGATTTACTTCATCGGAATGGGGTGCCCAACTGGTATGCGCAACCACGACCATATCGTGAGTAGAACCATAGGTCCAGTAATACTTAATCCTTTCCTGGCCTTACAAGATGCCTTGTCCAACTCCATATGGAGCAAGAATATGTAAGTATCAAGTTGAGCAATCTATAGTAGTACCATGCAATATGTATAGTTCATTAACTGTCGATACAAGTATGAGAGTGCCACCGAACCTCATCTGTGCATATATCCCTGATGACCCACAAGTATAGGGGGTGTATCGTAGTATTTTCGATAAGTAATAGTGTCGAACCCAACAAGGAGCAGAAAGTGCTGGCTAGTGGTATGGATCAGGAATTCTCTGCAAATACTTAGCTAACGGATTTTTAGGGGGTTTTGATAATGCAGGTAAATAAAGTACGAGTAAATAGAAGACAACGAGAATAAATGCAGCGAGTGGCCCAATCCTTTATTCAGCAAAGGACAAGCCGGTTGTATTACTTAAGATGACCAAACGTTCTCAAGGACACATGGGAATATCGTCAAGTGCTTTCGCTTCATATAGTTGATTAATCCTCTTTAGCTTGCTAAGTGTTGTGTGGGTGAACCTGTGCTAATGTACCGACCTTCCTAGGACTAATACATACTTGTGATTATATCTCTTGCAAACATCCGTAAGTACAAGAAACTATTAAGGTAGAAACCTAACCACAGTTTTAAACTCTAAGACCCTAACGTCCCTTGTACAATGGTTTCCTAATAGGGGTTCATGTTTCTGTCACTCCGGCAACTCCTACGATTAGTAGCCAAATACACAATGCATTCCCCTAGGCCCATATAGGTGAAGTGTCATGTAGTCGACGTTCACATGACACCACTAGAAGAAGTACACCACAACTTAATTAACAAACTATTGAATCTCTCTCAACACAACTCCACTACTAACAACATGACTTCTCCCATGTCCTCAAGAACAAAACGAACTACTCACAAGACATCATATGGATCATGATGATGATGATGATCCCGATGAAGTCCAGCTTGATGGTGGTGTTGATGGCGACGATCTCCCCTCCCCGGGAAGGAATTCCCTCAGCAGAATTCTGTCTGCCTGAGAGATCTTTCTCTCTCGGCGTTTTCCGCCCCGCAGAGGCGGCGGAATCTTTATGTGGTCGCTCCCCGAGTCTTAGGGTTTCGGGAGGATAATATACGCCAGAGGGGAGAGCCAGGGGTGGACCAGGGCGGCCACACCACCTGGTGACGCGGCCTAGGGTGGCCCGCGCCAGGCGGTGGTGTGGGTCCCCTGTGGCCCATCTCCGCTTCCCATTCTGGCTTTCTTTGCCTTCTGGAAAAATAGGATTTTCCATGTATTTTCCTGGATTTTCTGATCTCCGTGAATTTCGCCTCCAAACAGCCCCTTTTCCATCAGAATCCTGACCGCAGCGGTCCATGCTCTAAAAGTCATCAACCATGCAAAAATAGATGAAATTACATCAATATCATCTCTTAATATGAAATATATCAATGAATAACAGTAAATTATAATATAGAATAGTGATGCAAAATGGACGTATCAACTCCCCAAAGCTTAGACTTTGCTTGTCCCCAAGCGAAACTGAACTCAATAAACATGACCTCAGGTTTATGGAGTGAAGAGTCGATAAAATAATACGTACAAGAAGCATCACATTCATCAATACATAGATCATAATAGAAGACAACTCACTATTATATAACTTAACTTGCAATAGGTAAAGGAAACACAATAAAGATACATAAAGTAAATCATAATTGGTAATGGCAAACTTAGCTCTTGGTCAAAGAATAGTTGACAATTCGCAGGAGTTCACAAACTAGTTTTTCAATGATAGCTTTCAAAGAAGTAAACATCAAGATAAGAGCAAATGTGCTAAACAAGGAACATAAGAAACATGATTGAATAAATCATGATATGAATGAATGAAACACAACAACTCAAAATACTTGCTGAGATAGAAAGGAATAGGTTTACTAACTCAACTGAAAAGTAGAAGAAAGGCCCTTTGTAAAGGGAAGAAGGGATTTCAAGTTTCATAAAGAGCTTCCAAAAATTATGATACTTATTATCTTTCAGCTCTCATTGCCCCTATCATAAGCATCTTTAGGTGATTAAGGTTAAAGTGATCAAATACGAGGATATGCTTGACAAGTTGTAAGTTGAAAACCTCAAGTCCCTTGAATACGAGGGCCCTCCTCATGCTACTCAAGTTTAGTCACCGGTAAGTTCTTGTCATAGTAAGCACATGTGTATCATGGAGAACCGCCAACGAGGTACCACTTGCCCGATGATACGGAAGAATCCCCATATCAAAATCACAAGGCAAGCAGACAACGAGCATCTCAGGAATCTTCTTATTTACCATGGGAATATGGTGCTTTTTTCTCTCTTTCCTCTTTTCTCATCTTTTTTTCTTTTTCTCTTTTTCTCAATCTCTATCTTTTTTTTATAAGAAGAATGCTTCATAGATGCTCATTATAGTTAGGATGTAGGTTTCCACCATGACAGCATGGATTAGACCGGTGGCCCAGGTGTTTCTCTAACACACATGCATAACTCCATGGACTTACAAGCTCCCCTTTCATTTCACACCGACGACATCCATAGACAAAAGAACATGATATCAACTAGGTACAAAGTACCAGTGCAATGTTGAAAACGTTCCCCATGACAGCATGGTTCTGCTAATTCCCAACTTACAAAGCGCAAGCATATACGCAACTTAGATGAGCACAATGGTTCAAGTTTATTAGATGCAAGAAAGTAAAGTATGCCATCAAGTTCGTGCGAGCTTTAATCACTAATTTTCACATAATAAGTTTAATTTGGAAGGTAGATAAAAACATGAATTTACTTGGAATAGCAATAATGCTAATAGGTAGGTATGGTGGACACAAGTGGCAAAGGTTTGGTTTAAGGATTGGATGCACTGGAGAATTCCTCTCGGTACAGGTTTTTGGCTAGCAAGGCTGGGTAGCAAGTATAAGAGTTGAAGGAAGCAAAAAAACATACAAGCGATAAAAAAAAACATGCAATCTTCCTTGGAAGCACAACAGATCTTAACCAAAGAATACTAAATTTATGAGCAAATCAAGAAAGAAAGATGATGAAATTATATTTCTTTAGAGTACTTTTTATCTTTTTCATTCAACTCTCAAAAACAGTGTTGCTACAGACCGAGCCAGGTTTTCCAAAACCAACTAAATTAACTCAATGATCCCAAAGCGATACCAATACTAACAACAAGGTCAATCATATAACCATGGATCAGGGATTCTGTGCAAATACTTAGCAAACAGATTTTTAGGGTTTTTTGATAATGCAGGTAAATAAAGTACGAGTAAATAAAAGACAATGAGAATAAATGCAGCGAGTGGCCCAATTCTTTATTAAGCAAAGGACAAGCCAGTTGTATTACTTAAGATGACCAAACATTCTCGAGGACACGTGGGAATATCGTCAAGTGCTTTCACTTCATATAGTTGATTAATCCTCTTTAGCTTGCGAAGTGTTGTGTGGGTGAACCTGTGCTAATGTACCGACCTTCCTAGGACTAATACATACTTATATTTATACCCCTTGCAAACATCTGTAAGTACAAGAAAGTAATTAAGGTAGAAACCTAACCACAGCTTTAAACTCTAAGACCATGGCGCCCCTTGTGCAATAGTTTCCTAACAGGGGTTCAGGTTTCTGTCACTCCGACAACCCCTACGATTAGTAGCCAAATATACAATGCATTCCCTTACGCCCATATAGGTGAAGTTTCATGTAGTCGACGTTCACATGAAACCACTAGAAGAAGTACACCACAACTTAATTAACAAACTATTGAATCTCTCTCAACACAACTCCACTACTAACAACATGACTTCTCCCATGTCCTCAAGAACAAAACGAACTACTCACAAGACATCATATGGATCATGATCAGAGATGGAATAATGATGTATAACAATCTGAACGTAAACAATTATTCAATGGTTCACTCAATAGCATCAACTACAAAGAGTAATCAACACCAGGAAAGTTTCCCCTAAGAACTATGCAAGATTCAACCCAATTGTTACAGCAAGATGATGGTGGTGATGATGGTGCTGGTGGAGATGATGATGGTGATGATGATGATCCTGATGAAGTCCAGCTTGATGGTGGTGTTGATGGCGACGATCTTCCCTCTCCGGGAAGGCATTCTGTCTGCTAGAGAGATCTTTCTCTCTCGGTGTTTTCCGCCCCGCAGAGGCAGCGGAATCTTTTTGTGGTCGCTCCCTGAGTCTTAGGGTTTCGGGAGGATAATATACGCTAGAGGGGAGAGACAGGGGTGGATCAGGGCGGCCACACCAACTGGTGGCGCGGCCCAGGGTGGCCCGCGCCAGGGGGTGGTGTGGGCCCCCTGTTGCCCATCTCCGCTTCCCCTTTCGGCTTTCTTCGCCTTCTGGAAAAATAGGATTTTCCATGTATTTCCCCGGATTTCTGATCTTCACGAATTTCGCCTCCAAACAGCTCCTTTTCTATCAGAATCCTGACTGCAGTGGTCCATGCTCCAAAAGTCATCAACCATGCAAAAACAGATGAAATTACATCAGTATCATCTCTTAATATAAAATATATCAATGAATAACAGTAAATTATGATATAGAATAGTGATGCAAAATGGACGTATCAATCCCCATTCCACAAATAGAGTGATCCACACGAAGGATGTGTTCCTTACCGTGCTATCCGACAAAAGAGTCCTACTTATGACATACCACATGTCACATCCCAAGATTTTAAAAATTGGGGTTACAAAAAAATTGCATTGGCATGGCATCAATTGCATTCATGAAAATTTTGGATCGCAAAAGACTAGCGTTAAACCCGTAATTTGAATTACTAAAATGCTCCTACAAAAGGTTTATGCATGGTTCTATGAAATCACTATTTATAAATAGTCAAATTATTGACAAAAACGATCCTAAGATGATCCCCTGGATTTTAGAAAAATTTAGAGACAATAATCATGCCATTTGGAGTTTATATGAAAAAGATATAGCACTAATACTAAAAAGAAAATAGAAAAAGAAAAGAATTAAAAGAAGAACTAAACCTAACCTACCAGACCTACCTAGCATGTGGCCCAACAGACCCATCCTTTGTCTGCCGCACCAGCTCGCAGCATAGGACCCGCGCGCAAGCCAGCAACCCAGGTTGGCCCAACTAGAGCAGCAGCTAGCAGCCCGTGTTAGCCCTCTCATTTCCCCTTTTTCTTCTGCGTTCTTTTCCTGACAAGTGGACCCCACCTATCATCTTCCTCCAGCGAGTTTGTCCTCGACATGAACTGATGTCGGGAGGAAATCACTAATCAGTTTCGATTCTACCGCCCGCCTCTGATTAGCCCCCTTCTATAAATCCTACCCCCGCTTCGAGGCTCCTCCTCCTGAACCCAAAATGACACCGGTAGGCTGCCAAAATCCGCCGTCGGAGTTCATCACCGCTGCCGCCGCCATAGAGCTTCAAGAGCTTGAGGTTCCTATCTATATCATTGCCCCGGGCCTCATCTCTCCCTTATTCACTTCCATGTCCTCGACCGCATTGACTGACCCCTCTCCCCTCTCACAGGAGCACTGCAGCGCCCAGGAGAGCCCGCTAGAGTTCACCATCGCCCGTACCCCTCCAATTGTCCATCACTAGAGGAAGCGAATGTAGACTCTGTCCTCACCATCGATCTCACCATGTCGTGCCACCCCTCGTCGTCCACTCCACCATCTCGAGAACTTGCGGGAGCGCCACCAACCACCTGTTGGAAATATGCCCTAGAGACAAATAGTAGTAAGGACTATTATCATATTTCATATAGTTTATGATTAAGTTTTATATCATGTTATAACTATATTGAGTTGAAACAACAATACACGTGTGATATACAAACAACCAGAGGTTCCCAGTGAAACTCTAGTTACTGATTCATTGGTCAACAGAAGATCATGTTTCCTAATCATGTGGCATTTAGGCCAGTTGGAAATGAGGTCATCTCATTCTGAGAATGATATGATGAAACAATACCCAACCTAAACATCGTGATTCGATCATATCACGAAGTTCAAGTTACGATGATTAGAAATGGATCCTCGTAGACTATTCCTTAGACCATGAGGCTATATCAATCACTGTCTCCCGAGAGTGCTTAGATAGCATCAAACTCCATCTGGTAAAACGGTGGTTATAAAGGTGTGTTCAGGTATTCGGAGGAAACCGTAGAGGCAATATATGTCAAGAGCGGGATTTGTCCGTCTATGAGACGGGAAGATACTCAAGGGCCCACTCGGAGAAGTTATATCCAATAGTTGCGCAACGTGTGATTAGATCACGGGGATATCACTTGTCGGAACAAGTCAAATAGCATTGTTCAGTAACGAGATTGAACTCGACATGAAGATGTCATTGATCAGGTCTCAGGCAATGCAAGTATCGAATGACAAAGGGAATAAGACACGACTGTCCCGGTTCAAACGACGAAAGATCTTTGTGGAACGCACAGGGGTCACATGGCCATCCAGGTCCCTCTGTTGATGATTGGTGCGGGAGTGTCCCGACCATGTCTGGAGTGTTCCCGAACCGTAGGGTATCACGCTTAAGGGCTTGATGATGCATAGAGAGTGTTTATAGGATCGGTAGAATCACTGAAGAAAAGAAGGGAGAAAACCGGAAGGGTTTCGGTAAGTCCGGAGGATGTCCGGAGTGGAGGTGGAAGGTATTCCATAGCCACGGAGATTGAATGATATGTGAATGAATGTTAAATATTGATTTAATCATTTATTCATAATTATTTAATAAAGAGAAAATCAATTAAAAAGGTCAAAGGCTTAATGGGCCAATTTCCGGAGGGAGAGGGCCCATTAGGGAAAGGAGAGAGGGAGAGGGACCAAAGGGGGGGTGGACGGTTGGGCCTTGCCCCTCCGCGGGGCCCACTAGGGCTGGCCGGCGGCCTCCCCACCCCCTCCTCTCCTTTAGTCCCACCCCGGGACTTGAGGGGAGGTAGTACCTCCCCTCCCCCTATATAATGGGGTATTTGGCCTAGAAAATACTCCGAATAATCAATAAAGGTCTCCCCACTTTTGGGAGGACCTCTAATTGATATTTTCTCTCTCCCCCTCTCTCTCTTGTGACCCAAGTCTGGACTACGCGAGCGAGAGACATCTTCACCGCGGAGCGCCATCGCGCTGTGGGATTCGGATCCGGGAGCTCTACTTCCGCAACTGCTGCTGGATCGGGGAAGCGGGAGTCATCGTCAGGCACCGGACGTGTGTAACTCCCACGGTTGTCACACTTGAGGCACTCAAGTCGTTGGAGCCAGAAGGAGCGCAAGGACTTCATCACGACCTTGAGGTCGGCTTCGGCTCGTCTACATCAACCACGCTCTCCTGAGCGTTGACAACGCTTTTCGGTCTTCAAGGGTAAGTTCGCGAAAAGCCCCTCCTGTTACTGTATTACTAATAGATAGGTCCTGGCAGCTTCAGGGATTTAGGGGCGTAGAGTAAAATTTATTGTTTTTATGCGCGGAACCCCTACAATGGTATCAGAGCTAGATCTATGCGTAGTAATGCTAGTACGGGTAGAACACACGAGATGTAGCGTGTGGGCGTTGATCTTTTAGTTGTTACCCTCCCACGTGTACTTGTGTATACCGCGGTAATGCTTGATGAAGCGGCCCCCAACCGACTTTACGCGTTCATTCGCGAGACTGGTTCACGCTTGACATACGGCTTGTACCGTATAAAGTGGCTTAGGGGGTGTCTGTCTCTCTCGCATTAGTTGGTATGCCATTTGCAACGGAGGGCCCCGAAAGGGGTGTAGTATAGACAACCACTTGATCAGTGTTGTGCTGAAAGTTCGTAGGTAAGAACGGTTCTTGTGCGAAAACCCATTCAGCCATGTAAAACATGCAAAGATAAAGTAGAGGCGTCTAACTTTGTTTTGTAGGGGGGCGTTGCTTTGTGATATGGTTGTGGCAAATGTAAAGTAATTACCTTTTGTTGCATAGTAGTAGATAGTCACGGTAATGACAAACTATTACGTCAGAATGACACCGGTACCCCGGTGTCTACGGCGCCGGATCCCTGGCGCCGGAACCCGGTGACGACGGATGGAGATCACGACGTGAAGGACCATATCACATAGCATTTACATTCAATGTTATTGTTTGTATGTCTTATTGTGTGGTAGTATTAGATACTCGACGGTAGCCTAATAAGAAGATCCCTGTTAAAATAACCAACGATCGTGTTCCCCCTTAGTGTGCACCACCAAGAAAGTTCTTTGGTATGAGGCGATCCAGGGTGACAGGCCTGGGCGTCATACATATCTACATTCACATACAGTGGGTGTAAGCCATGTTGCACAGCGAATACACTAAGGTTGAGTTGGCGAGCCTAGCACGCTAGAGAAGCATGGCCTCGGAACGTGGATGGTCGAAAGATCGAGCACGAGTCGCATGAATGATGTGACCGACGTTTATAATCCACCCTTGAACCCACATTGATGGCCGTGACGATCGGGGGAGATGTGGCTGATAGGGGTCGTGTTATCACTAGGAACCCTCATTGGGGATAGGTGTTTCTGAGTGGAGTTATTGTTAACTCATTTAATTATAAACTTAGTCTAAATTCCTTTTTCAATTATAAATGTAGATGGCTCACCGTGAAGCTTACTTTGAGATTGAGGATTGGGTAAAGGGTGAAAAACTTAGACTTGATGGATCCAACTTCCCTAGTTGGCTTGTGCGCCTAGATGATCTCCTTACTAGGAATCATGTGGTAGACTACATACGCCACACAATGGATTTGACTGAGCCAGACCACTATGAGACCCCAGAAGAGCTGGCAGACCGCTACTATCGTCAAGAGATGTCCACCTACATTCAGATAATAATGCGTTACGGGATGGTGGATGACCTACATCCGCTCATGGGTGATCTTGACCCATATTCGATGGTGGATCAGCTGAGAGCAGAGTTCATAGGCCACGTGCACATGTGGAAGCACGAGTTGCTTGGAGAGTTCCTTTCCATACAGATGGAGGAGCATATGTGTCTGAAGAGTCACTTGGAGTGCATGCTTGATGCACACACAAGACTGGTTCACTTCGTGGATTACTGGATGGCTGATCCATTTGCGATAGACGTACTGCTTCGGTCATTGCCTCCCAACTACAAAGGACATGTCCAGAGTAGCACCATGAGTGGTGATACGGAAGCATTGAATTTCCATGAGTTCATATTACATTTTCAGAACGTAAAGGTTGAGCCAATCGCCGGAGAGGTCATCGATGACCAAGGTATATATTTGATATACAGTTTTTTATAAATGTTATAATCTTGCAAACACACTGCAGTGTTAAGTATATCTGATACTTGTTCTATTTTGGTGAAAACAGGTCCTTCTGCATAGAGGTGCTTGCTGGAGAGGAGGTGACGTTGCGTGTTGATGGCGAGCATGATGATGACGGCCAACGACACTCTCCCTCGACATTTATCATTTAGTTCGTGTTTAGGATGATTAATGTAATCGAGAGATTTGAACTTCTTTAGTGTGTCTCACACTTTGTGAGACTGTTATTCATATGAGTTTGTAACAAACAGTTGTTCCACTTTTATGAATGATTTCTATTCGTGTGCATATCTTGTTTGATTACTTGTGAATTATCCTTATTGTTTGAAACTAATTGATAATGTATGAACATTTGTAAAACATTAAAAATGCCTTGTTTAAAATACCCAACTTAATGATATTTCATTAATGAATGAAACCATTGTTTAAATTCAAAGTTATGTGATAATATGTGAAATTCATTCGATTTCTTGTCACATATAAATCATGTATAAGTTCGACAAAATAACTTGAACACCGTGTATTACTTGAATACAAAGTGTTTGATGAATTGCTAAAAGTAAATACATATTCGATGTATTGGGGTTTAACATCAATGGTAATTATCATTAAATGATTGTTTAAATGTGTAAAGTAGTTTACCAAAGAAAACATGAATATGAAACTATTTGATTTGATCAAAGTGTTTCATCAATAAAAGGGTATAAATATAAAAGAGAATCCAATTACTATGATTTGATCAATAGTAATACAGTTCAAATTTATAAGAATGACATAGAAGACATTGTGGAATGCAAAGTGTTTTGAAACATCAAAATACAAAGCATCACAATGTGATATTAGATATCAAAAAGGGGTTGAATAGAAGGCACCAAATAAATCGTTGTAGTGTATATGTAGAGACCATAAGTTAAGAAATAGTTAGCACTCAATTAGAATTGGTAAACCATTTGAATTCGTGAAAATTTTGGGATTATTCAATATAACCAAAACAATAGCGAATAAGTGCTTGTAGAGTATTCATTGGAAACTTTGAATACAAAACCCACAGCTCAAACCAAAAGGAAAGCAAGATTCGTAATGCTTGGATTTTGGTGCATTCTTGAGAAAGTCCACTATTAGTGACGTTTCTCAATTATGGAGCAAATGGAAAATAGTGTAAAACACGATGAGGATTCAAAACCCTGCATCAGAGTGTTGAGAAGCGCAACGGACAGCGTTCCTGAACGATTCTCTTCACGGAAGGAAAGAATCAATAATTTTGATTATTGTGTTTTTCCATCCACTATTGTTTTTCACTATATGAAGTAGGATTCAAAATGTAAATCCATATCTTGTATGGAAACATTTGTGAATCATTTGTCATGATTTTTGGAACATGACATACCTATGAACTACAAAGGAAATAATGGTAAACTAGGATTATGAGAAATCCTAAAAGCAAGATTCACTTGAGAAGGAGTTACGTGGAATTTCCCAAATGACTGCAAAGCCATAGTAGGAAAAGGGATGAATGACAAAAGCACAATTTGTCAAGTATTGGATGAATTCAAATGAATTTGATTCATGTGTGCTAAGTGTCTAGTGGATTTAAAGCCAGTAAAGTACTAGTATCTCATAGTAAATCTCCAAGTTTGATATTTGATCAAAGGATTTTGAAGTTATTCAAAATAGTAAAGGAGATATGAAATTTGCATAAAATTGAGTGGGAGCTATGTAAGTCTTCCTTAAAAAATATGTGATTGACATGTTTTTAAGTGGGAGCAACATAAGACTCAAATTCAAATATGTAGGAACACAGTTTGAGTAAGAGTACAGACTCATACCCAAATATGTTAGCAACATATTTTGAGTGGGAGCTTATAGGAGTAATTCTTAAAGTAAGTTAAGGATGAAAGCGCAAATACTTATAAATAATGATTTATAAGATGTAGAAGTTGATGATAGATGTATTGTGATATTATGTAGCATTCCTTAAGGCATTATGAAAGTTGTTTCAGAATAGAAGTTAATTAAGGAACTAGTCCTTAATAACTAAAATTAGGAATATCATTAAGTTTAACATTAATGGTTGAAAGAAAGAAAAGGATGATCGTCATCCACTATGTTAAGACATAGGTTCTATCTTAGAAAACCATGATGATAACTTAGCATAATATGTGATCCAATTAAGGAACGTTTGAAAGTGATCAAGTTCGAATCACAGAACGTTGAGCTGAGTTTTGTCCGCAGTGCCTAACAGAGAACTGTAGACGTGTTTTCCAAATCCATAAAGGATGACATATCTTAAAGCATAAAGAGTTATGTTATAAGGGAATATGTTGGAAACTCCTCTAGATACCAATTAGAGTCAAGTAGGAAGCGAGGTGAACAAAACATCGAAAGTTGCACATAGTGCACTAGTGTTTTGATGAATACATTTATAATAATATATAAGGGTACCATCTAAAGTGTTGTATAATGTTATGGTGGGGCTAATTCGCTTTTAACGTAGAATGATGTGTCCTAGGGCACAGTGCCCATGAGAAAGCCCTCGAGGTTGATCTAACATCACTATAGGCTCCTGGAATCAGGCCTCGTTCTGCTGCCATAGCGACGATGCATACACACAGATGTTGTCATGTGATGATAGAATATTAATGTCAATCAAAGTGACATTAGTAAGTTGCAAAGGATCTGGGACTGTAAAGTTCAGAACCAAGACTCAACCTCTTCCATGAGCAATCATGTTCTAGGTACCGGTTATATGGTGCCAATAATTAAGAACAAATGCAGCTAGTGTATTTGTACTCTAGTGCAAGTGGGAGACTGTTGGAAATATGCCCTAGAGACAAACAATAGTAAGGACTATTATCATATTTCATATAGTTTATGATTAAGTTTTATATCATGCTATAACTGTATTGAGTGGAAACATCAATACACGTGTGATATACAAACAACCAGAGGTTCCCAATGAAACTCTAGTCACTGGTTCATTGGTCAACAGATGATCATGTTTCCTGATCATGTGGCATTTATGCTAGTTGGAAATGAGGTCATCTCATTCTGAGAATGAGATGATGAACCAATACCCAACCTAAACATCGTGATTTGATCATATCACGAAGTGCATGTTACGATGATTAGAAATGGATCCTCGTAGACTATTCCTTAGACCGTGAGGCTATATCAATCACTATCTCCCGAGAGTGCTTAGATAGCATCAAACGACATCTGGTAAAACGGTGGTTATAAAGGTGTGTTCAGGTATTCGGAGGAAACCGTAGAGGCAATATATGTCAAGAGTGGGATTTGTCCGTCCATGAGACGGGAAGATACTCAAGGGCCCACTCGGAGAAGTTATATCAAATAGCCGCGCAGCGTGTGATTAGATCACGGGGATATCACTTGTCGGAACGAGTCAAATAGCATTGTTCAGTAACGAGATTGAACTCGACATGAAGATGTCATTGATCAGGTCTCGGGCAATGCAAGTATCGAATGACAAAGGGAATAAGACACGACTGTCCCGGTTCAAACGACGAAAGATCTTCATGGAACGCACAGGGGTCAAATGGCCATCCAGGTCCCTCTGTTGATCATTGGTGCGGGAGTGTCCCGACCATGTCTGGAGTGTTCCCGAACCGTAGGGTATCACGCTTATGTTGGGTCCGCAGCATAGAAAACAAAAAAATTCCTACGGTGTGAACTACACGCCAAGATCTATCTACTAGGTACAAAGCAACGGGTGGACATACATCCAACGAGAACTTACCCTCGAAGACAACGAGTTTTGTTAACGAGTAGGAACTCGTGGCTGATGTAGTCGTACACTTGCCGATCTCAAGATCGTGAGGAAGTCCGAGCGCCGCAACTCAGCAGCGCATCCGCACTCGCACACACGTTCAAGCCACTGGACAACCTCCACTTCCTCGCTTCAGCGATCCAGCGGAAGCAGCAACTCCTTCCAGACGAAATGCCACCGGGAACATATATCTCGCTAATCCGAGACCATGGGGGCATAATTCTAGAGGGGAGAGAGATCCTTCACAAGGAGGTGTGAGGATGAAGGAGGAAGAGGGGGCCTTTTATAGGAGGAGGGGGTGCCCCTCCTTCATGGCCGGCGCATGGAGGAGGTATCTCTTCACCTCCTCCATTCATGTGGTGGTAACCCCTCCACATTAAAATGCCTCTTCACATTCCCTTTTAAAGGCTCCACTTTAAATGCATTAAATTTCTCCAAATTTAATGCTCTCTCATTTAAAAACTCTTTTATTAAATTTATTCAGAATTTTTTGTTAATTACTTTAATTAACAAACATTCACATATAGCCCCTTGCAATATTTCAATATCACATGCAGAACCACTTTCAGCAATTTCACCCGAATAATTTCCGGTTTCTATTGAAACAATTCCTACGCTTTGCAATTCTTTTGTCTGAAACATATGTGCTCCAAAATGGTGTCCGGTAACTCTTAAGTGTGCCACCCTATGGTTCGCGAATAATGCAGACATGATCGAGACCCTTCTCCGATCAATAATCAGCAGCGGGACCTGGAGATCCATACTGACTCCTACACATTCAACGATGACTTCTGTGATCGTGAGAAACTTTAATGCTTGTAACTAAATCCCTTTGTCTCTCGATATATTGCATGTCCGAGATTCGATCATCGGTATCTCCATACCTAGTTTGATCTCGTTACGGACATGCACTCTTTTCTCGTTCCTGTGATATAACATTCTAGTGATCACATCACTTGCTTGCAAGCTATCTCAATGTGATATCACCGAGAGGGCCCAGAGTATATCTATCCATCATCGGGATTGAAAAATTCCACTCTTGATCCATGAGCCTCAACATAACACCTTCGTAGTACTGAACCCATCTTTATAGTCACCCTGTTACGGTGTGACATTTGATGTTATCAAGATACTCTTCCGGTGTTAGCAATTAACATGATCTCATGGTCTAATGATAAAGATACTTCGTATGATGTTATAGCAATATAAATATAATGACTTGATCGTAATGCTATACTTCGGATGAATGTTCATCAGATCATTCCACCAATGGTGTGACCTTGTTATTAACAACATCCAATGTCCATGATCAGGAAACCTTGATCATCTTGTTAATCAACAAGCTAGTCTATAAGAGAGGCATAACTAGGAACCCTTTTTGTTTATTAAACACACATGTATTGATGTTTCCGATCAATACAATTCTAGCATGTAAAATAAACATCTATCATATATAAGGAATACATAATAACAACTTTATTATTTCCTCTCAGGGCATATTTCCTTCGGTCTCCCACTTGCACTAGAGTCAATAATCTAATTTGAAAAACTTTACGTATTGAACACTTATGGCTTTCTGGTGTTGCATATACGCTATTGCTAGTGGTTAACATAATCTCCGGATCTGACAGTTTCAGGTCCGTGTGTATTTGCATGTCTTTGCGTCTCTACGCATCACTCATTCTCAAATGAGATGGCATTGTATAAATTTGGTCCTTTGGTGAGACCTTTAGTTCGTTCCGATTAAAATATGTTGATATTATTGTCACATAATATATCTTCATAGTATTAGCCCACTTTGAACCACACCTAGTTTGATAACAAACTACTTAACACAAATGCCCTCCTATGTTGCTACTATAGCAGTCATATACTTAGCCTTTTGTTGTAGTATCCGTCACAATGTATCAACTTTGGAACTCATCCAAATCCATCATGGAACATCCTTTCCATTACATTGTGCCACCCATAGTCTAAATTGAGATAAATTTAATTTGTATCTTGTGACAAAACTAGTATCAATGTAACACTTTACAATGAACTACCTTTAACAATTTGTCACTTATACATTATATATTCTTAGTTCTTCCAAAGGTCATAAGAATATCTTTACTATCGTCCAATGATCATCTCATGAATCATTCTGGTATGTGCTCATAACATTTAGAGCATAGGACATTCTGGATATATACATATCATGGTATAATCGATCAAAATCTTCATGTGATTTTACTCACCAAGTGTTGAAACACTTGAATTTTGATACAATCCTTTCCATGCAGCAAGAACCTTTCTTGTTGTTTCCATATTGAACCCTTTCAATATCTCATATATGTATGTCTGGCACAACCATATTAGTGCCTTAAACTATCCATATAGATATTGATACCTAATATTCCGGTTTTGCCCAAGTCTTTCATCGAAATCTTATTTTAATGAAATTCTTAACTTGTGTCAATACAAGATACATCATTTCCAATCAACAATATGTCCTCTACATAATGTATTAGAAATATGTCTCAGCGCTCCCACTTAATTGCTTGCAAATGCAAGCATCTTCATCATCTCCGGTGAATTTAAACTCTTTTAACAGTTTCATCATGGTGAAGATTCCAACTCCGCTATGCTTAATTCAACTATTGAAGTTTGCATGCCCTTTTAGCACCCTTTGAATTAACAAAACCCTTTGGACCGTGTCATGTACACGTCCTAGGTAACCGTTCAATTAGAAGAACATTGTTTTGTTTATTCAATTACCATATACCAAATTATATGTAGTGGTTGCTGAAGGGAATATGCCTGAGAGGCAATAATAAAGTGGTTATTATCTTATTCCATGTTTATGATAAATGTTTATTTTACATGCTATAATTGTATTGATCGGAAACTCAATACATGTGTGTTTAATAAACAAAAAAGGTTCCTAGTTGTGCCTCTCTTATAGACTAGCTCATTGATTAACAAGATGATCAAGGTTTCCTGATCATGGACATTGGATGTTGTTAATAACAAGGTCACAACATTGGTGGAATGATGTGATGAACATTCATCCGAAATATAGCATTACGATCAAAGTCATTATGTTTATATAGCTATAACATTATACGAAGTAATCTTTATCCTTAGACCATGAGATCATGTTAATTGCTAACACCGGAAGAGTATCTTGATAACATCAAACGTCACACCGTAACAGGGTGACTATAAAGATGGGTTCAGTGCTACGAAGGTGTTATGTTGAGGCTCATGGATCAAGATTGGAATTTTTCAATCCCAATGACGGATAGATATACTCTGGGCCCTCTCGGTGATATCACATTAAGATAGCTTGCAAGCAAGTGATGTGATCACTAGAATGTTATATCACGAGAACGAGAAAAGAGTGCATGTCGGTAACGAGATCAAACTAGGTATGGAGATACCGACGATCGAATCTCGGACATGTAATATATCGCGAGACAAAGGGATTTAGTTACAAGTGTTAAAGGTTCTCACGATCACAGAAGTCATCGTTGAATGTGTAGGAGTCAGTACGGATCTCCAAGTCCCGCTTCTGTTTATTGATCGGAGAAGGGTCTCGATCATGTCTGCATTATTCGCGAACCGTAGGGTGACACACTTAAGGGATATCGACACCATTTGGCGCAAATATGTTTTAGATAAATATTTAAGAAAGCGCTGGAATTATTTCAATAGACACCGAAACTGTTTCGGGTGAAATTGCTGAAATTGGTTCTGCATGTAATATTGAAATGTTGCAGGGGGTTTTATGTGAATGTTTGTTAATTAAAGTAATTAACAAAATTATGAATAAAAATAATAAAAGAGTTTTATTAAATGAGAGATCATTAAATTTGGAGAAATTTAATGCATTTAAAGTGGAGACTTTAAAAGGGAATGTGAAGAGGCATTTTAATGTGGAGGGGTTACAACCACATGAATGGAGGAGGTGAAGAGACACCTCCTCCATGTGCCGGCCATGAAGGAGGGGCACCCCCTCCTCCTATAAAAGGCCACCCTCTCCTCACTTCTCAAACACACCTCCTTGTGAAGGATCTCTCTCCCCCTCTAGTATTATTTCCCCATGGTCTCGGATTAGCGAGATACATGTTCCCGGTGGCTTTATCTGGAAAGGAGTTGTTGCTTCCGCTGCTTTGCTGAAGCGAGGGACGGAAGTTGTCGGGGTACCGGACGTGTGTGCGATCAAGGATACACCACTGCTTTGCGGTGCTGGACTTGGTGGTGATGGAGCTAGATCTGATGGACGTGCTGGAGCCAGACCTGCTGGACTTCATCACGGTCTTGAGATTGGCAAGTGTACGACTACATCAACCACGAGTTCCTACTCGTTAACAAAACTCGTTGTCTTCGAGGGTAAGTTCTCGATGGATGTATGTCCACCCGTTGCTTTGTACCTAGTAGATAGATCTTGGCGTGTAGTTCACATCGTAGGAAATTTTTCGTTTTCTATGCTGCTTACCCAACAGTGGTATCAGAGCCTGATCTATGCGTAGGTGCTTTGCACGGGTAGTACACATATGTTTATATGTGGGCGATGATGATCATGTTATTGCATCTTCTATGTATTTTGGATATTGGTGGCATAGTGGGATGAAGCGGCTCGGACCAATCTTACATGCCATCGTACATGAGACCGGTTCCACGACTGACATGCAACTTGTTTTGCATAAGTGGCTGGCGGGTGTCTGTCTCTCCTACTATAGTCAATATCTGATTTACAACGAGTTGCTAATAACTTGGTTATCCTCGTTGTGGTTCATGTTCGTCGATAAGAACGGTTCTATCTCCGAAAGCCCTAAGCCACGTAAAACTCGCAATTGATAAATTAGAGGCGTCTAGTTTAGATCGTTGCTGGGCTAGTGTCTTGATATGGTATTGTTGTAAGTAGATGTATGATAGATACTCTTATAACACACTCAACGTGTAAGTTCCATAGACCTTGGACTTAGACACAAAGGAATGATAGAGATCATACCACGATGCAAATGATAGAGATCAAATGCATGGACCATATCATCTCACTTTACACATTAGATGTTAGCATCGTATACTGCTAGTTTGGCGCTTTCTGTAGCATTGTAAGATGATCCCTCATTTAGATATCAAGATAAAAATGTGTTCTTCCTTAAGTATGCACCGTTTTGTGGATCGTATTTCGAGACATCACGTGATGATCGGGTGTACTCGACTCTACCCTTTCATACAAACGGGTGTAAGACAGTTTTACACATGTGAGTACTAAGGTTCTTACTTGGCGAGCCTAGCATGTACAGACATGGCCTCGGAACACGGACCGAAACGTTAATCATGAGTCATATAGTTGATATGATGCCCATATAGATGCTCGCCTTTGAAGCTACATCAACTCACGTGATGATCGGACTTGGTGTAGTGGATTTGGTTCATGTAATTACCAAAAAGACACGAGGGATGTCGTTTTTGAGTGGGACTTCATTTCTAATTTGGATTAGTCGAACCAAATTTGTCATAAATTAAATCAAAGTGAATTTGCATAGTTTGTTATAGTCATTGGCATTTGTTTTCTACCTTATGCTTAGTTTTTATTTGAGATAATAGAACTATAGAATTCTAGATATTTACTTTACGAACTGGTATCGTATTGTTTTGAATGTCAATTTAAAGTTTATAAGTCCTATTGCAAACTTTCAGCAAACTCTATTTACTCCATGAAGTTTAATAAGTAGTATTAAATCAAGAGTAAGAATTCCAATGTTAGTATCTAAAGTATCATGTTTGCCTCCATGATTATTGATATCCAAAAGTTGTTTTAATATCAAGATTATATTGGAGTTGAAAATTGTTTCAGAAACCATCATGTGTGAAAGATATTGTGATATCTGAAACAATGTTTTTGGTTGCATTATGATAGAGTATAATTTAGCAAAATGCATGTTCTCATATTGTATGAGAATTTGTGAAGGTTGGAGACGCTAGGCATCCTAATCTACTAAAAAGGTTTTGGGAACTGATATTATACTCGTGATTCTTCCTTATAGGCTATAGTAGCTTGATCATGAAAGTTGCCATGATAAGGATGAATAGAAGATGTAAGTAAAATGTTTACTACACTAATAGAGTACTAAAGAATGGATTTTTGAAAGAATGCCAAACATTTGATGATGGTGATCCACTTCAAAGTGCAAGTCCAAAGGTATTAGTATTTGACTATATACAAGCTTTGTACCATGTGTCATGTTGATGACACCACTATTGATGTTGATAGATTCTTTTAAAAGAAAAGGAATTGATGAAAGAGAATCTATAAAATATTTGGCAGAAAATAAAAGGTTGGAGATGTCCAACTTGGGTATATAGAAGATATACATGTTATGGTTGTATTCCTTTCTTATTAAACAATGTGGTTCTTAGGTATTGGATACCGAATTGGTTGGTATGAAGTGTCATACATGACAACGCAATTCATGAACTACAATGGCCTAAGTAACTAGCAAGAGAATAAGTGATGATGATCATCGAAAACAAATAAAGTGTTATTGTGCTTTTCGTTGTTGTCAAACCTAGCCTTCAAGATTTGTTTTAATAATTGTTATTTTGTTCCGGTATTGCGAGAACAATGGTTGTTCAAATAATTACCGTATTCCATAAAGGATGGATGAACTTTTACAAGTCTAGTGGGAGAAATCACATCCATAAACACTATTGCTAAAATGTCGCAAGACAAATGATTGAAAGATCACTTATGAAGTGACATCGCTGTTTAAATTATATTGGAAAGAAAACATGAAGAAACTCCATGTTGATGGATTTTTGGAGTCTTTTGATTTTGATCAGTTGACGCTTGTGAGACTTTCCTCGAGATAATTGAAACTCCGTCCATAGGCCAGAGAGGAACGGATGACTAGCTTATTGGAAATTGTGCATGCTGATGTGCATAGTCCATTATGTGTAGCCATATGCGATGGATTTTTTTGCTTCATATGTTTTCTTCAAAAATTTGAGTGAATATATATGTATATTTACTTAATAAGGAAGAAGTATGAAACATTTGAAAGTTGTTCAAAGACTTTCAAGATGAAGTGAAAAATCATTGTAACAAGAAAATAAAAGAGTTTATGATTTGATCGTAAAGGAAGATATTTGAGTTGCATGTTTAGCAAAACACCTAAGATTTGAGGAATTGTTCCATGAATTTGGATTTCACGATAAACCACAGGAGTATGGTATGTTCGAGAGATGAAATCAAACCATGTTTGACATGGTAAGATCAAAGGTGTCATTTATAAAACTGCCATTATGTTTTAAGGATTGAAGCTTTAGAGACTACCGCTTTTACACTGAAAAGAGCACCATCGTGATCCATTGAAATGACACCATATGAGTTATGGTTTGGGATAAAACCCGAATTGTCTTTTCTTAAATTTTGGTATGCTATGCATAAGTAAAATGTTTACAACCAAAGTCGGATAAGCACGTCTTTGTAGGTTATCCCAAAGAATTTGTTGGGAATTTCTCCATAACACCAAGGACAAAAGAGGTTGTTACTTGGAACGTCAAGTTTCTTGAGAAGGAATTTTTCGTGAAAAGTTAAGTGGGAGGACAATAGAACTTTGATAAGGTTGTTGAACCTTAGCTATATGTGCTAAGTAGCACAGCGCCGGAAAGTGTCCCAGTGGCGGCCACAATGCTCATGGCTCTCGTGATTACAAAAGGTGTGATCTCGGAGATTAGAGTTCCTATAGAACCGTGTGGGTCGGTAAGAATCAAATAGTAAGATTTGATAAGCAAGTCGTTATTGTTTTGACAATGATGAACCGACTACATCCAAAGAAGCGATGATGGGCCCCGACTCCATAAAATGACTAGAAGTCATAGAATCCGTGATAGTATCCATACACGAGAAATCAAGTTTCTAAACATGGAAGACCCTCCGGAAAGGCGTGAAGCCTATCGGTCGTCAAATTTATGCAAATTCACTTTAATTTAATTTGCATAGTTTCTAACTATGCAAATTCACTTTGATTTAATTTATGACAAATTTGGTTCGACTAATCCAAATTAGAAATGAAGTCCCACTCAAAAACGACAACCCTCGTGTCTTTTTGGTGATTACATGAACCAAATCCACTACACCAAGTCCGATCATCACGTGAGTTGATGTAGCTTCAAAGGCGAGCATCTATATGGGCATCATATCAACTATATGACTCATGATTAACCTTTCGGTCCGTGTTCCGAGGCCATGTCTGTACATGCTAGGCTCGCCAAGTAAGAACCTTAGTACTCACATGTGTAAAACTGTCTTACACCCGTTTGTATGAAAGCGTAGAGTCGAGTACACCCGATCATCACGTGATGTCTCGAAACACGATCCATAAAACGGTGCATACTTAAGGAAGAACACATTTTTATCTTGATATCTAAATGAGGGATCATCTTACAATGCTACAGAAAGCGCCAAACTAGCAGTATACGATGCTAACATCTAATGTGTAAAGTGAGATGATATGGTCCATGCATTTGATCTCTATCACTTGCATCGTGGTATGATCTCTATCATTCCTTTGTGTGTAAGGCCAAGGTCTATGGAACTTACACGTTGAGTGTGTTATAAGAGTATCTATCATACATCTACTTACAACAATACCATATCAAGACACTAGCCCAGCAACGATCTAAACTAGACGCCTCTAATTTATCAATTGCAAGTTTTACGTGGCTTAGGGCTTTCGGAGATAGAACTGTTCTTACCTATGAACATGAACCACAACGAGGATAACCAAGTTATTAGCAACTCGTTGTAAATCAGATATTGACTATAGTAGGAGAGACAGGCACCCGCCAGCCACTTATGCAAAACTAGTTGCATGTCAGTCGTGGAACCGGTCTCATGTACGATGACATGTAAGGTTGGTTCAGGCCACTTCATCCCACTATGCCACCAATATCCAAAATACATAGAAGATGCAATAACATGATCATCATCGCCCACATATAAACATATGTGTACTACCCGTGCAAAGCACCTACGCATAGATCAGGCTCTGATACCACTGTTGGGTCCGCAGCATAGAAAACAAAAAAATTCCTACGGTGTGAACTACAAGCCAAGATCTATCTACTAGGTACAAAGCAACGGGTGGACATACATCCACCGAGAACTTACCCTCGAAGACAACGAGTTTTGTTAACGAGTAGGAACTCGTGGCTGATGTAGTTGTACACTTGCACTCTTTTCTTGTTCCCGTGATGTAACATTCTAGTGATCACATCACTTGCTTGTAAGCTATCTCAATGTGATATCACCGAGAGGGCCCAGAGTATATCTATCCATCATCGGGATTGAAAAATTCCACTCTTGATCCATGAGCCTCAACATAACACCTTCGTAGTACTGAACCCATCTTTATAGTCACCCTGTTACGGTGTGACGTTTGATGTTATCAAGATACTCTTCCGGTGTTAGCAATTAACATGATCTCATGGTCTAAGGATAAAGATTACTTCGTATGATGTTATAGCAATATAAACATAATGACTTGATCGTAATGCTATACTTCGGATGAATGTTCATCACATCATTCCACCAATGGTGTGACCTTGTTATTAACAACATCCAATGTCCATGATCAGGAAACCTTGATCATCTTGTTAATCAACAAGCTAATATATAAGAGAGGCATAACTAGGAACCCTTTTTGTTTATTAAACACACATGTATTGATGTTTCCGATCAATACAATTCTAGCATGTCAAATAAACATCTATCATATATAAGGAATACATAATAACAACTTTATTATTGCCTTCAGCTTAAGGGATTGATGATGCTTAAAGAGTGTTTATAGGATCGGTAGAATCATTGAAAAAAAGAAGGGAGAAAACCAGAAGGGTTTCGGCAAGTCCGGAGGATGTCCGGAGTGGAGGTGGAAGGTGTTCCATAGCCACGGAGATTGAATGATATGTGAATGAATGTTAAATATTGATTTAATCATTTATTCATAATTATTTAATAAAGAGAAAATCAATTAAAAAGGTCAAAGGCTTAATGGGCCAATTTCCGGAGGGAGAGGGCCCATTAGGGAAAGGAGAGAGGGAGAGGGACCAAAGGGGGGTGGCCGGCTGGGCCTTGCCCCCTCTCCCCTGCAGGGCCCACTAGGGGTGGCCAGCGGCCTCCCCACCCCCTCCTCTCCTTTAGTCCCACCTCGGGACTTGAGGGGAGGTTGTACCTCCCCTCCCCCTATATAAGGTGGGGTATTTGGCCTAGAAAATACACCGAATAATTAATAAAGGTCTCCTCAGTTTTGGGAGGACCTCTAATTGACATTTTCTCTCTCCCCCTCTCTCTCGTGACCGTGGTCCCAAGTCTGGACTGCACGAGCGAGAGACATCTTCACCGCGGAGCGCCGTCGCGCTGCGGGATTCGGATCCGGGAGCTCTACTTCCGCAACTGCTGCTGGATCGGGGAAGCGGGAGTCATCGTCAGGCACCGGACGTGTGTAACTCCCACGAGGTGTCACACTTGAGGCACTCAAGTCGTTGGAGCCAGAAGGAGCGGAAGGACTTCATCACGACCTTGAGGTCGGCTTCGACTCGTCTACATTAACCACGCTCTCCTGAGCGTTGACAACGCTTTTCGGTCTTCAAGGGTAAGTTCGCGAAAAGCCCCTCCCGTTACTGTATTACTAATAGATAGGTCCTCGCAGCTTCAGGGGTTCAGGGGCATAGAGTAAAATTTATTGTTTTTATGCGCGGAACCCCTACACCACCGTCACCTGAGCTACCGCTATCGTCAACCTCCATCTCCACTAGTGAGCCCTAGTAAGCTTTGCCTCGTAGCCGTCAAATCCAGCATGTACGGCGCAGATTAGAACACCTAGCAAACCGGTACTGGCTACTCACGTCACGCCGTGTGGCAGCCACGTGGCACCCTCGTGGATGCCGCGTCGACAACACGTCAGCCCCGTGTCAGCGCTAACCGCCTAGTCAGTGCGGCATATTCCAAGGAAATATTCCCTTATATTTGAAATCAATAAATTTTGCAGAAATTGTATTAAAATTGTAAAATTCATAAAAAAATAATTACATATCCAAAATTAGCAAATAATATATTGTTATAAATATAATTTTGTGTATATTATTAATCTATAATTGTATCCAACATTTACTGCAAGTATTTGTCGTGATTATTTAATTGGTTGAATACCCTTTTTAGACTAATTAATTCATAGAAAATAAACTGCAAATCAGAGAAATACAAATGAACATACCCATGGATTAACAAAATGGTCTAGAGCATTATTATGAAATAAAATTACGAGTTTACGGTACAGATAATTTTAAGTACATTAAAAGGCATATTGTAGTATTTTAATTCTTGAAAATGATCTGTAAACTATTTTTACATGAATCCTTTTGCTCCTGGCTTTAAATAAAAATACAAATCCAGTAGTATTTTTATCGAGAATTGATCACCATGTTTACAATAGAGGCTAAATTAAATTGAATAAAACCTATTAAATAGATCTAATGAATGCAATGATTGGTTTTGATGCATTAAAGAGTTTTTCATGCATGTCATTTGTAAGTATAATGACCAGATAACCTAAATACCCTACTAAAAAATTTATGAACATGTCATCCATGCATTTGTTGCATTTGTATTGATCTCTATGTGTTGTTGTTCACCTCGATGCATCGACTCGTGTAGATTGTGATGAGTGTAATCCCTACGCGTTTGACTCCTACAACCAAAGCAAGTGGTGCTACATAAATATTCTACTTATTTTCCCTATACATTGTAGCGATATTTGTTCTCTAGTTGCATGTGTAGGAATATTATGCTATGCTATATCCTACTATTGTCATAGTACTTCCTGTTAGGTGAGCCATTGTATGATAACTGTGCTTAGATGTGCTACTTAGACGAGGGTGGGGTTACACCATAATGAACTATGTTTCCAAAAGCAATTTTTTTGCAAAAATCAAAACAACTTAATTAATGAATCACCTGGTTGTGATGGGATTGATAATTTTTGGCTGGTTTTAATGCGGAAAGGCACCCAGGCCTCAAAGGAATGTTTAGTGTCTTTGTTCGGTAGCTTTCGTGTGCAACCATGTGCCAGTGAGTTATGGGTGGCTGGTTGGACTTAGTAGGTCGTGGTGAACCGAACCAGAGATATAGTGATTGGTAGGTTGGAATGGTACGTGGATGGGTTTGGGGAACTACTTTCCGAATTGTCTCTTCTTAAACTTCTCCCTATTGTGACTCAAAATGCTATTATGATAAGAGGGGGAAGACTAGGTCACATGGGTAAAATATAGAAACTCCTGAAGGTTGTAAAAACTAAGTGCTTAGCCGTGTCCCTAGTTATAGACAAATTCAAAGGCCACAAAAAGGATTCCACTATAATCTTTGAAGCCGTCGCTGATCACGAGACTTGGATTTCGCATGCATTCTTTGGAATATCCGGTTCGTGCAATGACATCAATGTTCTTTAATGGTCACCACTTATGACAATGATTGCATTGGGTGAAAGTCCATCGGTGGAGTTTGTAGCAAACAGCCACACATATAACTATGGCAGCTATCTTGCTGACGTCATCTATCCAAGATGGCAAACATTTGTGAAGCCGGTTCACAAACCCAAAGGTAATAAAAAACTTGGCTTTCATAATGTGCAAGCGTGCAATGGCTAGGAAAGATATTGAGAGAGTTTTGGAGATTTTACAAGACCAATTTGCTATTGTGAGAGGACCATCTAGATTTTGGTACCAAGATAACCTTTGGTATATTATCATGAATGTTTGTGTCATCATGCATAACACGGTCATAGAGAATGATTCGTGGCAAAGATGTAGATTAGTCCTACTTTGACTTCATGGGGGTTCTCGTGCGAGTGAGGAGGAATGAAAAGAGGATGACTTGTTTTATTGTCTCGTATCATTCAATTCGTTGCACGGAGATGCATGATGATCTTCATCATGATCTCATCAAGGAGTGGTGAAAATGGAACGGGCAACGGAATATCTAGTGTCTATTTATTTGTATGTTTGTTGTGTTGTTGATAAACAATTTGTTGTATTGTTGATGGACAAGTTTCTGTATTTGTTGTAAATTTATTTTGCTGTGTTTGATCTTGTTGCTTCTATATATGTGTGTGAAAGTTGTTTGTGACGCTAGCTCTCGCTGTAATATGTAGCGCCCGGTGAAGCGCTTGTTTTCCAATTTTGTAACGCGCTACTGTTAGAATACAGATATATATATGTATATGAGATAGACTAGGACTCTAAGATCATCTTATACTCCAAGTCTACCTACCCCTTATAACTCTATATATATCCCCCTTGAGGGTCAAATCAATACACCAAAATATTAGGGATTCATTATTTTCCACATGGTATCAGAGCAGTTCGTCTCACGACGCCGATCATAGGTTCCTCTCCACTTCCGCAATGCGCGCCGCCCTCGGGGAGATCAATCTCCTCTCCTCGGGGGCGCGGCACCCGATTTCGATCAAAGATCGGATCGGTTCAATAGATTAGTTCAGACAAATTTTCAAATTTCCCAATTCCATAGATTAGATCTAATTTAGACAAAATAAATCCCAGATCAGACTACGATCCTTCGGTGAAATTTCTGCAAAAATCGGCATCACTATCGGTGTGTCCGGCCGGCATCGATTTTCGGCGAATCATTCACGTCACCGACACTTACTATCGAGGAGAAAGCATCGTCTACTGGTTGATCCAGCCGGCCAGCAGCCAACGCGCACACGGCCACGTCGCAGGCTGGACATGCGTGACTTCGTCAACATGCGCACATGGCGGCGCCCAGCTGCAGCAACGCGAGTCTCGTCGCCCTCTCCAGGAGTCCAGCTCTACAACTCCATGCACGCGTACACGGCCAAACTTGCAGGAGCCGACGAATGAGTTCACGTGATGCAGAGCAACATGTACCAGATCTTTTCCTTTGTTCCATACAGGTACCCAACGATCTGGTCTGCCCGACAGTCTCCAACATGAATGGACGCACGGCTTCACACTTCGATCGGTTCATTCAGAATCTTCGAGTCTAGTTCAAGCCGAGCCGTACATCTTAGATGTCATCGAAACGGACACGGCCCCTCTACATCGACGGTCTACTTGCAAGCATCCACCAGGATTCATGTGGCTATACGCCTGTCCCTTCCGGCCATGCTACGTGCACCGAGATATGCACTACATCTAGCCGAATATTCACGCCGTCAAGCTGTATGACTACACTAAAAAAATTATCGAGCACATCCATAGAGAAACGATATCAACATCATCCACACGCCAAACCGGTGTGGGACACGACTTCGACGGCTTCTCACGTGCAGGACAGCATCGACACCATCGTCGCTACAAGGGACGCCTTCAAGCGACGCTCTACGCTACTGCGACATCGTTGACAACATCATCGCCAAGGTCTACATCAACGTGATCTTCATCAACATCTTCGTCGACACACACCGCCGCCGCCGCTACATCGTCCACATGATGGACATACAACTACGACGCCCTCTGATAGTACACGTACTGCAAGGCACGACGACGGCATGGCCGCGTCCACGACCCCAACGACGGCATCAACCACGTCCATGACCCCGACGACTGCATCAACAAACCGGCATCACAATTATGATGCCCCTACGACCGCGCATACTGTTCTGGCAAAACCGTATGTGCTTGGTGGGTTCCTCCGGTTCTGACAAAACCGGTGGTTTCACTTATGACCGCGTCCAAGAGACGCCCCGACGGTACCTCCATAAGGTACAAAACGTCCACAACCACAGCTTCGTCAAGAACAACAACAACAACAACAATAAAAAAACGCGCAATTTTTTTGCGCCTCCGGCAATGGCGGCCACACAACATACGACGACTACAATATCGACCACACCCACCTCGACCATGGCTATATCATGATCGGCTACCTCGACATCGACATCAAGAACAACATCTACAGCAACTCAAGAACTCCAGTCAACAGCGTCTGCATCAACAGCGTCTGCATCGTCACTTGTGTCCACGCCACTCCCGCTATGACTGCGGGAGGGAAGAGAGGCACCAGAAGGGGACGCAGTCACCGCCCCTAGGTGCCAGCCATGATCATGTCCACGCAGGTGATGATGACAAGGAGGTGAAGACGACGAAAGCGCAAGACTTCAAATCCAGTCGCAAGCGTCCGCTTCACTCCCGCTCCGACTGAGGGGGGATGTTAGAATACATATATATATATATATATATATATATATATATATATATATATATATATATATATATATATACGTATATGAGATAGACTAGGACTCTAAGATGACGACTGAGGGGGATGTTAGAATACAGATACATATACGTATATGAGAGAGACTAGGACTGTAAGATCAGGACTCTAAGATCATCTTACAGTCCTAGTCTATCTCATATAAGTATATGTATTTGTATTCTAACATCCCTCTCAGTCGGAGCAGGAGTGAAGCGGACGCTTGCGACTGGATTTGAAGTCTTGCGCTTTCGTCGTCTTCACCTCCTTGTCATTATCACCTGCATGGACATGATCATGGCTGACACCTAGGGGCGGTGACTGCGTCCCCTTCTGGTGCCTCTCTTTGATGGAAGCGCAAGACTTCAAATCCAGTCGCAAGCGTCCGCTTCACTCCCCTTCCGACTGAGGGGGGCTGTTAGAATACAGATACGTATACGTATATGAGATAGACTAGGACTCTAAGATCATCTTGTACTCCAAGTCTACCTACCCCTTGTAACTCTATATATATCCCCATGAGGGTCAAATCAATACAATATTAGGGATTTATTATTTTCCACAACTGCAACTTAGCGATATCGATGAAGCACGCGTTGTATGTCGAAAACTAGCGATGTAAACCAGTTTTAGCGTGTTGGTGACCAGTGAGTTAGTTGAGCCTGTTTAATGGAATAGATGTGTTCCAGTTATTAAAAAAAATAGTTACTAAAATCAGGGGCCTCTGTTTTCGTTTTTCTCTCAAAGAAAAAGTGGTTGAAAACTCTAAAAACCCAGGCAGATACGGTCAAACCTGCCTCGTTTATCACCGCGATGTACGACGAGATTTTCGTTAACAGCATTGAATTTATTTTGAGAAACCCTATTTCCCATTAGTGGAGGATCCGACCCGACAATCCCGGGCGATCCTCTCTGGCCTCAAATTCCCAAACCGCCCGGTGTCGCAGTCTCTAGAGCCGGACGGACGCGCGATGCTGCGCTCTCACGCACGTGGTGGCGTGGGGAACAAGCGGGCCTAGGGAGCCCCAGGTTCAACCGTTCAAGCTACAAAGACGGCACGACCGCGCGATCGTTCGGATCTACTAGTACGTGAGATCGGTGATGTTGCGGATTCCGCGCATGCAACGCCCGCGCGCGATGGATGGACTTCCATCAACAAGCGTGATCGGCCGTCGCTCGATCGGCGATCGATCTCGCTATATCGGCCATAGCACGGAGGCATTGGGCTCAGGTCACCCGGTCCCTTGGAGAACTACGGTAGATAACATGGGATCGGCGAGGCGGCAGCGGCTCCTCGTCCCGCAAGGAGAAGGCGCATCGGGCGGACGCTATAAGTACCGAGGGCTCCCACCCTCGCCCACGCGCGCGCCAGGAGAACCAGACGAGACAACCCAACAAGCCTCCCGGACGGATGCGAGGAGATCCGCCTCGATCTTCTCTTTTCGGCGACCCCGGCACCGCGATATCATCAGGTGAGCTCGATCGATCGATCCCGTACGTACGTGTCTCTTGCCGTGAATTATTTCCGTCGTCGATCGGTTCTGTGTTGGATCGCCTGCATCCGATCGAGGCGGTTGCGCTGCGCTGCCGCCTCATGCGAGTTTAGCTAGGGTTCCTTTGTTTCCGCCGAGTTGATTTTCTCGTTCGCTTGTTCCGGAAAACGTCTTCTTGTTCCTTTTTAGACGGAAATCTTTCCTTCGGCACAGGTTTGTTTCCTTTCTTTTTCGTTCAATTAAGGTTTTCGATCTCGTTTGTTCCTGTTGAACACGATCGATGATTTTTTGCACCTGTTGAACACGATCAAGGATCTTTTTTAATCTAGGTTCGATTTCAGCCTTAAAGAACTTCCGTAATTAAATCCTCCGACCTTTCTTGCAGGCATTCAAAATCCGTGTTTCGTTCGGCGAGATCGATCGTGTTCTCGAGGAGATGGCGAGCCACAACAATGAAACCAATGTAAGATCTCTCTCTTGCCATTGAAACATATCGGTTGTTCAAATCATTGCTACTGTCAATTAAATCCCAGCACGATTGTCAAGAAAAGAAAAGGAATCCCAGCAATAGATCGTATCACAAGTTCACGATCATTCGACTTATTAACCGTTGCCAATATGCAGAATTGGCACTTTAATTAGCAGATCGCCTTCTTAATTTTCATAACAATGTTATTGATTGCAAGCATTATAACATATATATGTGCATCCAGCTAGAGGAGGACGAGTACGACGACCTTGATGATTTCATCGTCGGAAGCGATAACGAGGCAGAGGAGGAGGAGGAGGAGCTACCAGAGGCTGAGGAGGAGGAAGAAGAAGTGGAAGAATTAGAGGAGGTGGAGGAAGAACCTCCTGTTGGCGTGCAGGAGATCCTGTCCATAAGGGAGCAATTGAAAGCCAAATACAGGAAACAACATCAGTCTAACGGCGCCGATGCTGGGACGACTAGCTGCTCACCGTATGTGGAAGCGCCAGCAAGGTCCAGGTGAGTCTTACTATATGATGAATATATGATTGCGGCCCCTTATACAATTCTGTCTTGGATTTCCATGATTCTAACCGCGTCACTAATTCGCTTTAGGTTTGGCACCTTCTTTGGGCCATCCACGCCTGCACTTGCTCCTCGGCTCATCGAAGCAGGGAGCGCATCTATAATGAAGGAGATTCAGAACGTGCCGTCCAGAGTATGTATCGCTCAACTTGATGTTGGAAGAATTTCTTTTTTTTTTTACCGTCCAACTAAGTTTTACACGAACTTGATAATTGTCTGCAGAGAGACTCTGCTCCGTCGACTTCAAAATCGCAGCCGAGCTCAAGCGCCTATGAGCAGAAACCGAAGGTTGTAACTCAGGTGAAACGAAAGGTTGACACGCTTCGAGAGAACAGGGATTACTCGAACCTCTTCTCGGATGATCCTGATACATCTCCTCCGCCTGCAAACGAACAGCCTGAAATTAAGCCTGTCGTTTCGCCAAAATCTGGTGCGTACTTACTACTAGTTGAGCTCCTATCTTTTGGACAAGTAATTTCTTTGTCAACATACTTAAATCTATTGACACGTGCAGATGTGAAGGTTCGTCGTAGAGCAATGCAGCCTGCTGGAAAAAACAACAAGGTGCACACAAGCCAACCTGCCAGTGCAAAGGACAACGGATCCATTCAGAGCCGTGCGCAGAGCAAGTTGCCTTCTCAGGTGAAGAAGCCATCTCCAAACGGGAGAAATACAAATCCTTCAGTCAGCAACGGATCCAGACCATCCAACGTCATCAAGAAAGCTCCGGGGTTACAGCCATCCTCCAATGGCCAAAACCTCCAGCGCCCGATGCAGAGCAAGAGGCCACAGCCATCGCCTGCTGTCCAGAAGCAGCAGCAACAGAACCATGCCCAGCCATCGTCGCAAGTTCGAAGGGTGAATTCGTCTGTGCCAAGCCAGCAGCAGCCTGCACAAAAGGGATCTGCTCTGTCTCAGGACCGAAGAAAATTAATGCAAAAACAGCCAGCTCCATCCTCAAAACCAAAGGTGATATTTCTTGATTTTCCTTGTGATTTTGCCCTTAGCACATGGTCTGTTTTACTCCTGCCGATATGATAATCCTATCAAAACTACAGAAGTATTTACCAATTATTTCAAAAAATAATCTTTTATCTGAATATGGCTGTGCATGTTTGCAGCCATCTGCAACAAGTGCAGTTTACAATGATCACGCCAAGACAAAGGTGGGAGTGAAAAGGAAACTCAGTGAAGCGGAGAAAGTTCGTCAGATGGTCAGAGATGTGTTGAAGTACGCTTGTTTTTTACGTATTAACTTCTGTATTTGGTACATAGTACTCCCTCCGGGCCATAATAAGTGTCGCTCATTTAGTACAAAGTTTGTACTAGCTTAGTACAAAACGGACGACACTTATTATGGATCAGAGGGTGTACTAATATTTTCCAGTTATTTTTTCCAAAGCACCCTAAAAATAGTATCTCTAACCCACTAGAGATAAAGCTGAGTATTTCGTAGTGTTTCTTCACTGATTTCTGTTATTTTTTATTGGCGTGCAGCTATAATCCGGATAAATACGCTGGCAGGGATGAGGATGATAGTAACATGGAAGTAGGTTTTGCCAGCATAGAAATGGAAGAGAGAAGAAGGTATATTCTAATTCTCTGTCACCCGGCCTTCGTAGTGATCAATACAGGCTTTCGTAGCGATGATTTTTTTCCTAAACCGTACTGATTTCCCCCTGTTTGCTATGGAAACACAGTGCAAAGCTTGCAAGAAAAGAGGATCAAGAGCAATTGCTCATGATTCAGGAAGAGGAGAGGCGTGAACGGGCCAACAAGAAGAAAAAGCAACCGGCACAATCTTAGAAGATTCCAGAGCCTATTAGCCATAGGTTGTGCGCTTCCATTACCTAATTTCTAGGACTTAAAGTTAAGGATTGTCATAACGAGTGAGGTGACTCTTACATTTTGATTGTTCGTCTTAGTTCAGCCATATGGTTCCATACTTTTCGTCTAACGCTTAAGGAGATGCCTTGACTATCATATTTTCACAGAAGGGATGATACGTTTGCTTGTTTGAATAAAAAAGTTGAAGTAGATTTTGAATCTACAACAGAAAATCATGACAAGAATCGTGAAAATGTAGAATAATATTCTTACCAGATCTAGAATAATATTCTTATAGATCTCTGCCTGTCACGTGCAAAAGGAAGTTGGTTTTTCCGATACTTAAGGTATCATAATAGTTTGGTTTATAAACATATCGAAAGCACCCGAAAAAGATGAGGTGGGACTGAAAGTTCCACGTTATCGTTGCTACCTCTTACCTGGTTAGACTATTGGTCAGAGGTAAACTCAAAAGATGTGGCTCCTTGATCGTGGAAGAGTCTGTGCGGAGAACAACCGGCACGAACCCCCTCCCCCTCCCCCAGGCGTCTCTCGTTGCCTCCCGCGGGCGACGGAGACGCCCCCCCTCTGTCGCCCCCCCCCCCCCCCTCCTTCCCTCTAGCGGTGGCGGGTCTGCCTCTTCCCGACACTTGAGGGCCCCCGCGGGACCGTTTCTTTAGGCCACGGCCCGTTCAGCCGCATGGCAGCGTGGTAGCGGTGACGTGATGTGGGGCGGCGCGGATGGCTGCAGCGGTCGCTAGGGGGCGGCGCAGCGTGCTGTGGATGGAGCCACCATGACCTAGATCTAGGCCCATCCGGGCTCGATCTGGGCTAGCTAGGATTTGACCGCTGGGCCTAGCCGTAGCTGGCCTGGACTCCTCCGGGAGGCAGCGGTGTCGCGCTAACCCCCTGGCCAAGTTGCTCCGCTCGAGAGGGCCATCTCGGCAGCGGTTCAAATAGGTCGGTGGCGCTCCGGCACGATACAGATGGCTGCGACGCGGCGGGTGCTACCAGTTGGTGGTGCAGGCAGCGGTGGCGGGGACCTCAATCTAGGCCAGGATGGGCTGGGTCGGGTCCTGTTGCACTGACTCTGGTTGGATTGAGGTAGAGATCATGACGAGAGTGGCGGCACTGACGCCACGTCTACTGCATCAAGGCGGCGGGAGCTTCACGGGATTGCCCGGCTGGGTCTAGGGCGCTGAACATGAGGGTAACAACGACAGCCCTATGTGCTGCAGCATGGTGGTGAGGACTTTACGGACCCCTCCTGGGTTCGGCCGGGCCTCTAGCCTAGTGTGTCCTTGCTACCGCGTCCGGCCGGCACCCACCTTTAGCGGTGTAGGATGCCCTCCAGATGGCTCTGCGGTTGCCACCCTCCGGCTCCTAGTGACCAGGTCTGCTCTCATTGTTGCGTCCGAACAGCTACCGTCTTTGGCGGTGGAGGTTGTTCCCTCCCACGGGGCTGGTGTACTGTCGCTCCTTGCTATAGTCTCTCCTTTTGGTCTGGCCGGCCTTGCATTGTTTGCCATGGGGAGACGATGGTGGTGCCTCAAGACCGTGGTGGTGCATGTTGGTGGGAGGCAAGCTTGGGGGAGCGCTTCGGACTGTCCGGGTGGTAGGTTCTGGGCGTCGGGAGAAACCCTTGTCGGCGTTGCCGGCACCGACGTGGTGACGTCTGCGGGCGCCACCTTCCCCGTGCAGGGCATCGGGTATACTCCCTCCCACTCCTCTCCGTGTATCGGGAGAAATCCTAGGAGCTCAGCGTCGTCGTCGTCGCACCCCTTCTTGAAGGTGTTGCTTGGTACATGGCGATTCGAAGGCATAGGAGTGTGGTGGAAATTCTCCGGAGGGCACAACGGTTGCGAGCCATCATCGCTTTTGTCGATCCGGCGTTGTTGGCATTCTTTCCTCTCTTTTTTTCTCTTGTTTTTCCTTTTGATCTTTGTTGTGATGTTTGCCCCAGCAGTGGTATCGTGTTTGTACCGGTTGTGTTGGTTGCTATATTAAAATAGCGAGACGAAAGCCTGATTTGAGGAAGGGTCCGTGCACAGTTTTATGACGTACACTATTAATTTTACCATGCAAAACACAAAGTAGTCCAATTTTAAAGGGACTCATGTTGCATACGACTTAGTTGAAGGAATAATGGTACAGTTACTGTCACGCTACTTGACTCCCGCCGTGCTCGAGACTATAAACTACTGTTTCTCGTGTTGTAAATTGGCGAAGCATGATGAAACATCATGCGATACTTATTTCGACCACGCGGAAAAGCTCATGACGAACTTTTCCATCGTTCGACTCCCTCGCACCGTGCGAGGTTATTTCCAATGATGAAAGTGCACAGAATCACCGTAGCAGTAGGCAGAGAACGACATGACATTGTTATCCTAGCCGATTCTCTTCAACCTTGGCCAAACAGTGAATGGATAACATTTATGTAAGCAAGGATAAGACGGACGTTGTCACGATGTTGTATGAAGGCATGAAGAAAACAAGGCTTATAAATTTGGAGAGACGTCGGTCTCAAAAATGGAAAACAGGGGAGTTGTGGAGGTAAATTTGGAGGGATAGAGAGCGGATTTATCGTTGCATCCATCGTCGTGCAGGGAATCATTGGCCTGGTGGTCCTAGGGGCAATGGCATGTCGGTGGGGTTTGTCCCTAGCCACCGATCTACGCATCAACATGATGTAGATCGCCTTGGACCATCTTGACATAGTCAACAACGTGTAGAAGAATTGTCTAGGACGATTCAGTCATGTCTTGGAAGAGGTTAAAGCAACAAAGCGAAGTTTCAAGAAGGTGATCTTCAATTACATGTGTGGTGGAAAGTACATGAAGGTGGAACCCGTCGCTAGAACAAGTTTAAATTAATGTAGAGACACAGTCTCAAAGATGGAAAACATGGGAGTTGTGGGGGTAATTTGGAGGAACAGAGAGCACATTTATTGGTGCATCCACGATTGTGCAGGACATCACTGATCCGGCGGTCCTAGGGGCAATGGCATATTGATATCTGCAAGTGCATGTATTGTTTCTAGCTAGTTTCGAAATAAGATTATCGAACCATGGAGAGCTACTAATAATAATCTTAAGTATCCTTTGCTACTAGTAACCAAAGAGTCCCACAGGTTATCTTTAATTTCTAGCATGAGTATGTGTGTGAAAGTGTTTGAGAGTGATTGTGTAAACAAATAAATATTAAACTAATTAAAGAGAACAAGAATGCGTGATGTGAAGTAATCAAACTGCAAGAGAGATAAAGCGTTCTCAGGGAGTATTGAGTCCACCACTAGCAAATGTATTAATTATGATTAGGATAATCCATGTCTTTCTTCATAAATATGTATGCGAGGGGCTCCAAATTAGATGATCAAAGACAATCCATCTTTTATTGCATCCCTCATAACCACAACAGTAATCTTAGGCAAGCCATCCACGATTCCTTGCTACTAAGGGTTGACCCCATGGTTACGGATTAAGATCTGTGAATCCCCTCTTATCCCCCTTAAACACATGAGTAATGATCGAGCATAATATGTCACTTAGCACCATTGCATTACCACATGGACAAGAGTAATTCCCTCTTAAGTCCCTAAGGCAAATGTTACATGCGATGCACTTCACATAACATCAAGAAAGAGATTGAATACATACATCATAAATCTAATAACTCATAGATCATATTTATTTCAATACATAATGTTTGATAGGGTTTCTCCTCTCCCTAAGAACAAGATAAACTACTCACACATGGAGGGGAATAACATCATCATCATTGTATGAATGGAATTCAAATGGATCGGTAAATACGCGTGTAAATCCATAACAAAGTTTAGGAGATACAACAAGATGAATGCAATGGAGATGGGGGAATTGTTGGTAATGGTGGAGTTGTAGTGGTTGATAGAGATGGTGATGAAGATGATGTCCAGACCTTCAAGGATCTTCGTAGTGGTGTGGATAGAAGTCCCGGTGCGAGTTCCTCCTCTAGAACCCTTCCAAAGATGAGGTTTTTGTGAATTGTGGTGTCTCTAAATGTTGGATCTCAGATCCCTCTATACGGGGTGAAAGTATTTGAGTAGGCGGCCCCGATGCCGCATCGTACGGGTGCACCGTAAGGATGGGTTCTGCTCGTACGAGAGGTCCTTAAAGACTCTTATCATGGCAATGCAAGGGGGTTTAATCCCCCTTCTCCCCAAGTGCACGGATATTTATTTATGGGGCTTTAATGGCTTCCAAATAGCATATGTTCATCCATAGTTGACTTCTTCGGTTGATTTATTCGTCCACACCTTCAAGTTTGGGATCCTGGTGAAACAAGTACAAAAGGAGCAGGTGAGAGCGGTAAAATACCAAAATCCTATCACTCATGCAAAAACTTAAGGTAAACATGCTGAAAAATATACTCATTAACACCCCCAAGCTTAGACTCTTGCTCGTCATCTAGAAAGATAGGGACTTAAGGGACGAGGTTATCATGTTCATGAAGCGTGAGTCGATACAATAAAAGGAGGCATTGCATTTTATAGTTAAAGTAAGAGATATTGAACCATATTCTGAGTTTTGTTACACTTCTATGTTGCTAGATTAGTTATAAGGCTTCCACACCTTAAGTATTGTCTGTTAAATGAGAAGACTAAATGATAGCATAATATAAAAACTTTTAGTTCAACCAAATGAGCATGCATGGAGGTCTCAAATAGGTTTACAACTTTGCTTATCCACTTTGGGTTTTTCAATGGACTCTTTTATTTCCTCTCATATTCTTGATTTTTATGTCGATTTTCCCTTTGCACATTCAATTTGAATTATACATATGGTTTTAAACATTTCTAGTGATGTGCAAAGGACTTGATGTGCTGGTCAATCTTATGGGAAGACTTAAAATAGATCAAAACTTTTTAGTAAAACTCCTAAACCGAGGATGAAGTAATTCATGCGGGTGGTTTGAGCTTCTAGTCATCCTACATCTTTGATAGCATCATAGCTTTTGATTTTCTCAAATTCTTTATTTTCTCTTTTCATTCGTTTATACTTCAATAGTCAAACCATTGGTCTATAACATACTATCAAAGTTTTATCAAATTTGTGAATGGTACTAATGGTGTGGAAGATCCCAAAGTCATCAAAAAGGTACAAGTATAGAAGAACGCATCCTAGTTCATATATCTATTCGGATAACCACAAACTGACATACTTCATGTATGATAAAAACTCACAATATATAGGATATAATTCATTCCCCCTCCAAGAGAGTTGAAGTTGCAGCTTATTATGCAAAACTTTTAAAATAAACTAATATGCAAGCAAGGAAATAAAACATGCTAAGACTCTAGGATAGATTACAAGGTCTTTCCCCAAGCTTAGAATCAAGCCAGGTGGGATCCAATAATTCTTCATGTGTACCTAGTTTCTTTCCAGGGTGAAAATATATCCTCTTCTGCCTCACCCTTCGAATTGTAGGCATGAGAGATGCAAGCGAAACGAATAGTCATCTCAGTGATAGTAGCTTGTTTCTCTTGGACCAATCCATGGAGTTCATACTTATCTTATATCTTCTCAAGAATAATGTTAACAAGTTGTGTGACTCTACTATCAATGTCATCGACCCTCTTCTCAAGGTATTTTCTCATCATCAAGTAGGTGTGAACTCCTGCTTCAATAGTTTAAACACATGCTTTTTAGATTTGTCCAAATCTCGTGATCTTCTCTTTAATCCCATATGTTTGCCTCTTCTAGAGAGGTGAAAGACTAGGAGGAGATTTGAGAGAGGATCCCTGAAGATTATGCCTGTAGGGGTTTGGAGGATACTCATACTTGACCATATGTTGTTCTACATGCCTCGTCATCTCAAGTCCTTGTGGGAATATCTCCTTCTAGGTAGGAAGTGGCACCACTTTCAAGAGTTTTGCGCTTGATAATGATGAACCTCCCTTGGGATCCTTCTTCTGTATGATCTTGACAGGCACTTCTCCTTTCTTCATCCATATCTGCTTGACGTGAAAAGGTTGCATGGCTCTAGATCAACCATGTGAGATTGGATGATGGAGGATTTGAGAACTGCTTAAATGGGCAGAAACCCTAGATCTCACAAAATTATGTTTAAGGAAAAAGGAAAATAGAATATAAGGAAGAAATAAATAGGAAAAAAGTGTGTCTAACACATTAACGACCAATCGTACGATTGGGAGTTGACCATGCTACCCGTATGTAACAAGGTCGATATCGACGTAACTTTTTTCATAAACAAATGAAAACGAGATGAAGTTTACTACAACAATAAAGGGCTTTGGTATGGTAGCACCCCATTGTACGGTGTGCCCGTACAAACTCTCTGACATTAAAGTAAACAAACAAAGACTCTAGAGATAATAAAGATCATCTATACCGCAAGGTCTCGCAGTATGGGTCGCCCGTACTGACTCGTAAAAACATGAACAAAACATCGCAAGGGCCTAGGACTTTAGCGAGCACCAATATGCCGGTGCTTGGATGAATAACCCACCCGTACCAGGTGCTAAAAAGTCTCAAATTGCTCAGAAAAAAGAATAGAACAACATGGGGACAAAAACAAAAATGAAAAGAGGATTCTGAGAGAACTTCAAAGAATTTCCTATCCATCTTACCTCTTTTGAATCAATCCTTCCACATATATTAAATGGATTACCTCAACCTCATTCACCTTATAATCTCGGTAGTGTTTTAGTCGCTGCCCATTGACGATCCATGAAGAAGATGTTTGTCCTTTTAACTTCAGTGCCCTGATAGCTCCAAAGTTTGACACTTTTTACCGAGGATTTTCCATTGGTTTTCACCAGGTTTTGTTGATTTTGATCTTTCAACTAACACTAATAATGCAAGTTAGCAAAACATTGTTCTCGTGTGTTTTTTCAGGTATTGGAAACTTTTGGAAGATCTGAGAGCATTTATAGGCTAATTACATTTAATTGAGAAAAATCCCAATTGAAGACTATTTCATGCGGGGTCTCCTGAGCCTTTAACGACATGCGGTATGGTCGGAGGCCGCCCGTATGTCCGGCCCGTACTACCCTCTGTTGCCTCTATTATATCAATACAAGCAACTTTCGTGAAGGAGGAGAGACAGAATAGAAACAGAGTCACCGCAAACTGTCCCAAAAGAGAGGAGATCATATCTAAAGAAGGAGAAGAACTCCATCTCATCCTTCGAAGATCCATAGCCTCTTGATCACCAACTCCACCATAATTACCCACTTGTATTGGGAGAGAGAGAGAGATTTATACTTGTAAGATTAGGGTTTGAACCTCTATTCCTACTTTAGTTTGTACTTGATTTGATCTTCAATGATATTGTGGTTTGCTACGATAAAGTTGACATGATTTCTATCTGCAACCATTTGTTCTCCCTAGGTACTGAGTGATTAACGATTAGCGGTACGACCGGATCCCACCATACTTTTCGCCTATACCAAGACTCGGGTTTGATCTCGAAACCCTAAACGTGTATCCAACGGTGACAACGGTTAGTACGGGCGGGATGCGCCCGTATGGTCCGCCCGTACCGACTGTGTCGCCCCGTAAAAACGATGGCGGCTGGCTGTCAACCCACTATCCATTTTGTTCCTCTCATTTTCTCTCCGTTCTCTCTCAAACTCAAACCCTAACCTCCTAGAATCCTTTATTCTTCACCGATTTCATACGTTTGAGTGGGGGAACCTTCACATCAATAAGTTTCTCACGTGGTCCATGCTTTATTTTCTGAAATCCATGGTTGAATTTCTTGCATTGGCTATCTAGATGAGTTCCTCATAGTTTGAGATTTTTATTGATTCCTCACGTTACAATTCATAGTTTCTACTTATAATCATTTGTTTATATGATAGAAACCTTATGCCTATAGTTTTTCTTTCAAACTTTTAGTACAATTAATATTGGAAAGATTTTATGCACCGGGAAGGACTCGGGAAGCTCGGGACCCTCTAGCAGCTCCACAACGTCGGGTGCGAAGAAGAGACGTTAGGAGGGGGATGCTCTAAAGGCTTCCCTGAACAAGGACTACAAAAGAGTGAGTGAACACAAGGTGTTGCCCACAAAGTGGGCATGCCATGACTTCCTCTCTCGCCATGGTCTGAAGTAGGACTTAGACATGATGGTTGAGAACGCCGGTATGCCATGACTTCCTCTGTCGCCATGACCTTTTCCATCCTTTCCCCCGACACCTTCGAGCATGCCACGTGGGAGTTTCTTTCAAGTTTCCGCGATGACCTCACACTCCAACAACGTCATTGCACTGTAAGTTTTGTGCTCAATGGGCAACCAAGGAGCCTTACTTTTATCAATTTTGTGATTTCTTTGGGTTCTCCTATGAGGGAAAGCTCGATACCACTGAAGAAGTCCTCACAAAGGCAAAGTTTTCTTGGGAGAAAATTTTTGCTTTCAGGGATGTTGATTACATGCGGAAGAAAACCTCCACCATCTAGAATCCCACCATCTGTTACTTCACCACCTTCTTGGTGAATTATATTGTTGGGAAGGAAGACCCCGGGGCAATGGTAGGCCCTGAGATAAGTGTGATTAACATGGCTCTCCATCTAGATATGGAGCTTAAGGTAAACTTGGGTGCTTTGTTGATCCATCACTTTCGCTGCCAAAGGTCAGCTCATTTAGGAGGCATCCGTTGCGGTGGCTTGATCACTCAGATCGCCTATGCAAGTTAGTTTGTCATGCCTCATGAGAGACAGGTGGCTGGTAGTAAGTTCTTGTATGATGCTCATATGGCGAGCACCAAATTCATGGGGTTCTATAGGCTTCAACGCTCTCTTCGTGCTTACCAATTTTTGTATGAACCTAATGGTGATGTTCACCAAACTTTACTTCCATCTGTACAAGCTTTTGGTTTGCCAGGAAAACAGAGATGGGTCCTCGATGAGGAGGAATTCTATCAAGCAATCATCACCTCGGGGAGGATTGTGCCCTCAGGAGGAAATACCGCTTGGGAGAATGCGGGAGGTGGCCAAGAGCAGCACCAACCAGAGAAGGAGCAAAACTGGAACACGATGGGCTGGGATAACTATGGAAAGCAACACCAACAACAACAATACTTTCCCTAGTACCAGCAACATCAAAACATGCCACCACCTTAGCCAGGGTACAACTATGTCCTAAGAGGTGAGTATGATCAGTTGGCGTCTCGCGTCGGTGATGTGGAGAACAAACTTCATGACATGAACGATAACGTGACCACCCTCACCTAGGAATTCACCCATTTTATGTATGAGTTTCCAAACTACTACACATACCATCCAAACTAGCAATCGCTTCCCAACAATGGCAACAATATTTGATTCGAGATAGACTAAGAGTTTAGGCTTGGGGAGGTTGAACCCCTCCTCACCTTTTGCATTCATGTTTTATTTTCTTCTTTTGATTTGTTTATTTTTCTTTAGCTACATGTTTACTTTCAGTTTGCATTGATAAAAGAAAACACACACAAAAATTAGAATAGCTTTTATCTTGTTTCGTGTGAAGTTCTCTCAGTTTTCTTTTGATTTCTTGCAGGTTAGCTATGGAGAAGAACGCAAGGAGTTGATTAAAGTGTGAAATAAGCAAGCAAGATGACGTACCGCATTCCTATTTTCCCTCTTCATGTAAGTTTATTCATGAACATATTATGTTTGTTCGGTTGCACTTGAGTTCCACTCCATGCTTATTAGCTTGTTATCTTTTAAGACTTACTCTCAAGGCTAATGTATCTATTTTGGTTTCGACTTATGATAATTACTCTTAGTTTGAAAAAAAATCACATTGGATTAAATTTCAATCTTTTAAGAACAAGAGAAACTGTCTTCTTGACAACTTTGGTGCCATGTTTTTGTCTGAAGGGCTTAATCTTAGTAGCACTCAACCCCACATCTTAACGGTTTGACTTGATAACACTTTTTGAAAAATATTTGTTTGAAGGAATGGATATTTTGCGGTGGTTGAGGGAGATGCCAAACTTGTCTTGTTGATTTGAAAGTAAATATGTTATTGAGGTGAATTACAAGAGTACCAAAATTTCATGGAACTAACAACTCCTATGGCCTATGAAAAAACTTGAGTTCAACTCAGATTTTGGCTACGAGTTGGCTAGATATTTGTAGCATTTCTACGGTGTGCAAAATTTTAGTTCCATGAGCCAAGTACTAGAGCAAAAGAAATTTCTATCGAGATTTGAGCTGAAATTATTTGATTTATATGGAAGTCTTAGCATATCCTCACTACCTAAAGGATTGAAGTTCTTGAAAGACAAGGAAAAGATAGGGTGTTGGAAAGCCACGATTTTAGAAGTGGGTGTTAATGAAAAGCTCTAAGTTTATCCTCCTTTTTGACATATACTAGCGCGCCCTTAATTTGATTGAAGCATTCTTTCTTGAAATGATTGTACTCTCATAAAAAGAGAGGCGCTGTAAGAATTGATTCGCAAGCCTAACCAAATTTTTGAGAATCTCTTATGAGTTTAAGAATTATTGGCTAGCAAGTTATATGTGGTTAGGAGGCGAACTTAAGTGCAATTGTTTAGATATATTATGCTCACTTTCAAGGTGGCAGGATTTGTGACGATGGAATATGATACCCCCTCAAACTTGTGAGTTTCCTTGCTTAAACTTATTTCTCGCTATTATTCTTTATAGCTTTTTCACTCAATGGCGGGTAATAGCTAAGCTTGGTGATGTTCACCAAACTTTGCTTCCATTTTTACAAGCTTTTGGTGCCAGGAAAACAGAGTTGGGTCCTCGATGAGGAGGAATTCTATCAAGCAATCATCACCTCGGGGAGGATTGTGCCCCCGGGAGGAAATACCGCTTGGGAGAGTGCGCGAGGTGGCCAAGAGCAGCACCAACCAGAGAAGGAGAAAAGCTAGAACATGATGGGCTGGGATAACTATGGAAAGGAACACAACATCAACAATACTTTCCCCAGTACCAGCAACATCAAAACATGGCACCACCTTAGCCAGGGTACAACTATGTCCTAAGAGGTGAGTATGATCAGTTGGCGTCTCGCGTCGATGATGTGGATAACAAACTTCATGACGTGAATGCTAACGTGACCACCCTCACCTAGGAATTCGCCCATTTTATGTATGAGTTTCCAAACTACTACACATACCATCCACACTAGCAATCGCTGCCCAACAATGGCAACGATATTTGATTCGAGATAGACTAAGAGTTTAGGCTTGGGGAGGTTGAACCCCTCCTCACCTTTTGCATTCATGTTTTATTTTCTTCTTTTGATTTGTTTATTTTTCTTTAGCTGCATGTTTACTTTCAGTTTGCATTGATAAAAGAAAACACACACAAAAATTAGAATAGCTTTTATCTTGTTTTGTGTGAAGTTCTCTCGGTTTTATTTTGATTTCTTGCAGGTTATCTACTTCAGGTGACTTAGCGATGGAGAAGAACGCAAGGAGTTGATTAAAGTGTGAAATAAGCAAGCAAGAGGATGTACCGTATTCCTATTTTCCCTCTTCATGTAAGTTTATTCATGAACATATTATGTTTGTTTGGTTGCACTTGAGTTCCAATCCATGCTTATTAGCTTGTTATATTTTAAGACTTACTCTCAAGGCTAATGTATCTATTTTGGTTTTGACTTATGACAATTACTCTTAGTTTGAAAAAAACGCATTGGATTAAATTCCAATCTTTTAAGAACAAGAGAAACTGTCTTCTTGACAACTTTGGTGCCATGTTTTTGTCTGAAGGGCTTAATCTTAGTAGCACTCAACCCCACATCTTAACGGTTTGACTTGATAACACTTTTTGAAAAATATTTGTTTGAAGGAATGGATATTTTGCGGTGGTTGAGGGAGATGCCAAACTTGTCTTGCTGATTTGAAAATAAATATGTTATTGAAGTGAATTACAAGAGTACCAAAACTTCATGGAACTAACAACTCCTATGGCCTATGAACAACTTGAGTTCAACTCAAATTTCGGCTACGAGTTGGCTAAATATTTGTAGCATTTCTACGGTGTGCAAAATTTTAGTTCCATGAGCCCAAGTACTAGAGCAAAAGAAATTTCTATCCAGATTTGAGCTGAAATTATTTGATTTATATGAAAGTCTTAGCATATCCTCACTACCTAAAGGATTGAAGTTTTTGAAAGAAAAGGAAAAGATACGGTGTTGGAAAGCCACGATTTTAGAAGTGGGTGTTAATGAAAAGCTCTAAGTTTATCCTTCTTTTTGACATATACTAGTGCACCCTTAATTTGATTGAAGCATTCTTGCTTGAAATGATTGTACTCTCATAAAAAGAGAGGCGCTGTAAGAATTGATTCGCAAGCCTAACCAAATTTTTGACAATCTCTTGTGAGTTTAAGAATTATTGGCTAGCAAGTTATATGTGGTTAGGAGGCGAACTTAAGTGCAATTGTTTAGATATATTATGCTCACTTTCCAGGTTGCAGGATTTGTGACAATGGAATATGATACCCCCTTAAATTTGTGAGTTTCCTTGCTTAAACTTATTTCTCGCTATTATTCTTTATAGCTTTTTTACTCAATGGCGGGTAATAGCTAAGCTTGGGTAAGTTGATAGCTCAAAATTTTGACACTTTTTACCAAGGATTTCCATTAATTTTCACCAGGTTTTGTTGATTTTGATCTTTCAACTAACGCTAATACTGCAAGTTAGCAAAACTTTGTTCTCTTGTGTTGGTTTTCAGATATTAGACACTTCGGGAATATCTGAGACATCTACGGGCTAATTACATTTAACTGAGCAAATCCTCAATTGAATACTATTCCATGCGAGGGCTCATGAGCCTTTAACGACCTGCGGTACGGTCGGAATCCGCCCGTATGGCCCGTCCGTACTACCCTATGTCACCTCCGTTATATCAATACAAGCAACTTTCATGAAAGAGGGGAGACAAAATACGAACACAGTCGCCACAAACCATCCCATAAGAGAGGAGATTAGATCTGAAGAAGGAAAAGAACTCCGTCTCATCCTTCAAAGATCCATAACCTCTTGATCACCAACTCCACAATAATTCCCCACTTGTACTGAGATATATATATATATATTCATACTTGTAAGATTAGGGTCTGAACTTCTATTCCTGCTTTGGTTTGTACTTGATTTGGTATTCAATGATATTGTGGTTTGATACGGTAAAGTTGAGGTGATTTCTATCTGCAATATGATTATATCTTTGATCTATTCTCCTCTCATGTGTGAGTAAATATCCATATGCGTGGGAGATGTAGGGAATTGGTGAGATGTGTTGTGCCTCCTTTATTTCCATCCATTTGTGATTATTGTCGTGATTATTTTATTGTGACAATGATTATGTATGTTTGCCTAATGCTTGTTATCCAATTTAAGGGCCCAGGTAACATCATCCTAAGATCTCATAGATATGAACTTGTTTACTAGCAAATCGGCAACCCTCGAGTGGCATGGCTGGTATCAAAAAGGAGCTAGTATAACTTGAGGACAACAAGGAACCACCAAGTTTAAAGCCTTGATCTGGTGGTAAGATCTTAATTGATGTGCTGACCATGGCTTTGGTAACAGGAAGAAGGATCATTGGGATTGAGAAGAATCTAACAAGAGGACTCTTGATTGGTAAACGGGTTTCTTGCCTACTCACATATGAGTAAGAAGTATCATAATCATTTATCCCGTTTTATTCACTTGGCACATTCACTATCACCATGAACCATTTCTCTTTGTGCCTAACTTCTCATCTGCAGGAATCTCGAACAACCTTCTTACTTTTACTTTAATGTTATTTACTTCAAGTACCATTCAATACTTAATTTTACTTCCTTTTCACTCACCTATTTCCACTCTCAACACTTGCAGTCAATTCACTCAATACAAAGTGACACCTTGGGTGCGACAAAAAATGCCTTAGATAAACATTTTCCTAGGCTCCTTATTGGGATCGATATAAAAACTAGAATAAATACTTCCACAAAAACGTGCTCTGATGAACATGTGCTCTTGCAGGTCTAATGGCCCAAATTATATCGAGCTCGTTGGGGAACCCCAAGAGGAAGGTATGATGAGCACAGCATCAAGTTTTCCCTCCGTATTGAAACCAAGGTTTATCGAACCAGTAGGAGCAAGGAAACACGTCCAAGGTGTTGCTAGCTGGACTTTGGCAGGGCGCACTACCGGTGCCAGCAGCGACGTGGAGACCTGCACAACACAACCACAGAACTTTGCCCCCAACTTGCGATGAGGTTGTCAATCTTGCTAAAAACAAAGGATTAAACGTATCGAGTGGAAGAAAGTAAAATCTTGTAGAAAGTAAACAGAAAACAGTAAACAGTTGTAGATTGATTGTAAAAAAGGATCGGGGTCCATAGTTCACTAGTGGTGTCTCTCCTTAAGATAGATAACATGTTGGGGGAACAAATTACAGTGGGGCAATTGACAAACATCGAGAAAGCATAAATGCATATACTAATCATCTTGACTCCTTTGAGATTTGTTTGAGCATTACAACATTACATAGATCGTAATCCAACTGCATCTATGACTAATAATCCACCTTCAGGTTATCATCCAAATCCCCTCCAGTATTAAGTTGCAAGCAACAGATAATTGCATTACACATTGCATGTAAAGTAAACAATACAATTGTTTTATGAACAAAGGATTGTTGTTTTCTCCCTAGTAGCAACAACACATCTAGTACCTTAGAGATTTATGTCACTTCCCTAGATTACTAGAGGCATGAACCCACTATCGAGCATAAATACTAACTCTTGGAGTTGCTAGCATCTACTTGGCCAAGATAGCTACTAACAATGGAAAGCATGCAAGATCACAAATAACAAAGACATGATAGAATAAATAATCAATCTGAAATAGCATCTCAATATCCATCGGATCCCCGCAAACACAACATGTAGGATTACAAATAGATGATCTTGATCATGAACGGAGCTCACAAGATCTAAACATGATAGCACAAAGGAGAAGAACCAGCCATCTAGCTACTACATGGACCCATAGTCTAGAGATGAAGTACTCACGCATCACACCGGAGGCTTGCATGGTGATGAAGAAGGCCTCCAGGGTGAATTCCCCTCTCCAACAGGCTGTCGGGAAGAGCTTCAGATCCCTCTCGATCTAGGGATGGAGATGACGGTGGCTACAGACTCTTTCGTGGAATTTTGATCGGGTACTTAGGGTTTCTGTATCGGAGGCATCTTATAGTCGGAAGGGGAGGCCGAGGGGTGCCCTGGGTGGTCGCACCACCCCCTAGCGCGGGCCAGCCCTGGCCGTGTGGCTAGGTGGTGTGGCCGCCCCCTGGCCCCTCTCCGTCTCGTATTCTGGCTCCGTGTCCCCCTCGGTGAAAAACTGACTTTGGCTTTTGTCCTGTCCAATTCCGAGAATATTCATTTTCTGACTTTCCTGGAACCAAAAACAGCAGAAAACAGGCAGCTGGCACTGTGGCATCTTGTTAATAGGTTAGTCCAAGAAAGTATATGAAAATACTCCAAAGTTGGAAGAAAACATAACAAAGTAGATAAAAACCAAGCATGGAACATCAAATTTTTTGGATACATTAGCAACGTATCAACATCCCCAAGCTTAACTCCTGCTCGTCCTCGAGTAGGTAAGTGATAAAAAGAAAGAATAATTTTTGAGGTGACATGCACCATCATAAACTTGATCAAAGTATTTGTAAAACATTGAAAGTTGGGATCATAGTACTTCAACATAGCATGAAAGGTAAAGTTCTAGCAATAAGACATAGCAACTATGTTGCAACATGAAAAGGCACAAACAAAAGATTCATGAATAACAATGCTTTGCAAGACATTTGTTTGTTTCACATCAAGAAAACATAGCATAGTGGCAGTCAGCTTGTCCCTCATAGAGTAGCAAACATAAATGCATAAGACACCTTCAAAGTTCATAAGAGTGACTAGATACAAGTAGTTTAAGAACAAGCAATATCAAGTTATGCATCAATCAACAAGTCTTGGGACAATGCACATAGAACTAAGAATGGCAACTATGCTCTCAAAGTAGGTGCATAAAGGTAGAAGGTGGAGACTCAACATAAAAGTAAAAGAAAGGCCTTCATAGAAGGAAGTAGAGATTCAAGTTTCATAAAGAGCTTCCAAAAATTATGGTACTTGTTAGATTTCAGCTCTCATTGCCCCTATCATAAGCATATTTAAGTGATTAAGGTTAAAGTGACACAACTAAGAGGATATGCTTGACAAGTTATAAGCCGAAATCTCATGCCCCTTACTTACGAAGACCGAACCTCATGCTACTCAACTTAGTCACAAGTAAGCTCTTATCATTGTAAGTACATATGTATCATAAAGAACCGCCAACGGGGTACCCCTTATACATGAGACAGGAGCTATCCCATAATAAAAATGACAAGACAAGCAGACAATGAGCATCTCAGCAATATTTTTATTTGCTATTCACATAGGTTTTTATTGAGGATGCTTCATAGAGTGTGCATTATGGTTATGCTGCAAGTTTCCACCATGATTAGGCATGGCTTAGGCTAGCGTCCCAGGCATTTCTCTAACACACATACAAACTCCATGATCTTACAAGTTCCACTTTTATTTCACACCGTCGGGATCCATAAGCAAAAGAACATGATATCAACGGGGTACAAAGTACAAGTGTAATGTTGTTTCCCCATGATACATGGTTCTACTAATTTCAACTTATAAAGCGCAAGCATATATGCAACAAAGATGGACACAATGGGTCAAGTTTATTAAATGCGAGAAAGTAAAGTGTGCCATCAAGTTCGTTAGAGCTTTAATCACTAATTTTCACATAACAAGTTTAATTCGGAAGGTAGATAAAAACATGAATATACTTGGAATAGCAATTGATAATAGGTAGGTATGGTGGACTCTTTGGAATAACTTGGTTTTAGGAGTTGGATGCATGAGTGGGACTCATACTTGATTACGGAGGCTAGCAAAAGACTAGGAGCGACCAACTAAGAGGGAAATAATGGCCATAATCATGCAGAGCGACAAAACATCATTGATTAAAGCATAAAGTGATATTACAAGTCGAAAACTAAAGGATCATCAAGGCTATGGTGACTTTGGATAGTCATAACATTGTGTGAGCATGCGCCAAGTCAACCCAAATAAAGCATCAAAGGAGAATACCACAATACTATGCTTTAATATGCTAAAACAACGCATGATCCTTCCAAGGCACATTAAGCAATCTCAATTGTTTATAACAAGTAATGATACAGCAAAGATCACTAAGCATAAAGCCAAAACAATATCAAGCATGGCATGACAAAGCATAGGCTACAGTCAAAAACAAGCTCTCTTTTATCACTTAAGCATGAACTTTTCCTACTCTTTTCCAATCCAAACCAAACTATTTGAAAACCAATGTATGAAAGAGGAGGACCAACCAATTTATTCAGCAAACTAAGAAAACCAAGCAAACGAAAACCAAAACCAAAACTAAAAATAAGATGCTCCAAGAACAACACAACTATGCATGAAACAATAAAAATGAAGTGTTTGGAAGAAACCTGGGATTTTTATTGATGAAGAAGGGGATGCCGTGGGCATCCCCAAGCTTTGACGCTTGTACTTCTTGGATATTTCTTGGGTGACACGCGTGGCATCCCCAAGCTTAAGCTTTAGTCCATTATTCATCTCATTACATCATTCCTTCCATACACCTGAAATTTTTCCTTCATCCAAAACTTCACACAATCTTTATTAGCAACATTAGTGCACTCAAGATAATAAGTCTTTGGGTTAAGTTTCAACACCAATAAAACTTCCATTAAAACACAAGCTTATGTAGGACTTCCCTCAAAAAGCTCAATTCCCCAAATAACTCAAAAGGGAACCAACAAGAAGCAAATGCAAATAATGGCAGAAATCTGTCAAAACAGACCAGTAGGAAAAGACGAATTATTTAGAAGACTTTCTGTTGCTCAAATAAAAAAGTGTTGAACTATATAAAGTTAGATAACAACCTGGGGCAGAAGCACAAAAATTCACGCCTCAAAAAGACCTACAGATATTTTACACGAATTTGTACGGTAAAGGACAAAAATCTGTTTCGGGACATCAACTTTCTCAAGCATTACTTCTCTCTCATTAGAGGTTACTCTTGGCACAAAAAGCAAATAAAAAGGATAAGGAGAGGTTGTTATAGAAGTAATAACTTCCAAGACTCATCTAAAACTTTTGGGTTATCTCCCAATAAGTACTTTTCTTTAACGCCTTTAAGTTAGGCATGATAGTTTGAGAAGATGCTCACATAAGAAATATGAATTGAAGTAAAAGAGAACATCAAGAACAAAATTCAAAACATATTTAAGTCTAACCCACTTCCTATTCTTAGGAATCTTGTATCCAAATAAATTCACAAAGAACAAAGTGACAGGCATAGGAAGATAAAACAAGAGTAACTTCAAAACTTTCAGCACATAGAGAGGTGTTTCAGTACCATGAAAACTTCTACACCCATATTTTCCTCTCTCATAATAATTTTCAGTAGCCTCATGAATAAACTCAACAATATAACTATCACATAAAGCGTGCTTTTTATCAAGCTCAAAAATAATGGGATTAAAACCTTCAAACCCACTTTTAACAATTTTATAACAAGGTGACTGATCATTCTCAGGAGGTATGGGGTTCCAAGATAAGTTCAAGACCCCTCCAATCTCATTTTTAATAGTAGTACAATTAATTTTATCAACTAATATAGGAACATCATCTAGAGCTTTATCATAAACATTTTCTAAGCAAGGCTCTTTATTACCATGCATTTCGAAGTTAAGCACTAATAAAGGATTATCATAGATAACAGGAGCATAATTATTATCACAAGTTTTACCCATAGTATATTTTTCAAGAGAATCCACAGGAACATAACATTCATCCTCCTTTGGTAAGCATGGGGGACAATCAAATAATGTAAGGGATAAAGAGTTACTCTCATTAGAAGGCAGTCATGGGTAGCTAATCCATACTTCCTCCTTTTTTCCATCACTCTCCTCCTCTTTTTCATCTAATGAGCTTTCAGGTTCAGCAATTTCTTCTTCTAGAGGCTCCTGCAAATTGTGGACACATTCTTGTGCATGACTGAGTCTCTCTTTATAATCAATGATATAACAATTATTGCGGCAATGATCAAGGATAGAAGAGACCATATCTTTAAGGTCTTTACAAGAAACAAAGGTTTCATAGTTCTTAGACATGAAGGATTCAATTTCAGAAGCTCCCATAAACAAAACGAATTGTTCTACTTCTTCAAATCTAAGATGAATATAGTTATTCCAATGATTGTTCATAAGTACAAATTATTTACTAAAGCCACATTGGAATTTAAGATGTTTAGTATCCTGTTCAAAGCAACAATTTATATCGTGGCGTTTAAGCAAAATTTTAGCAATTAGGTCCAACCGTTTTAACACGGCTCTCATGACCTTACCCTTATAAGATTCTCTATAACTCATAAAATCTTCCATGGAGGTTCTAGCAGGCGGTGGTTCATCTACTACCTTAGCAGTGACAGTAGGTTTCCCAAATACAAAACCGAGTGGGCTATCCATAATGAAATAGTGATTGGAGCAGAACTAGACATAAAAACAACTTGAAGTGGGAACTAATTTTTGTGTGTTTTTGATAAAGAAAGAAAACTAATCCAACTAATTTTTTGTGTGTTTTTGATAAAGAAATAAGCAAACAAAGCAGAAATAAACTAAGCAAAACAAAAACAACAAAGTAAAGAGATTGGTTATGTGGGACTCCCCTTGTGACGATGTCCTTGACTCCCCGGCAATGGCGCCAGAAAATATGCTTGATGGCCCAAATTATATCGAGCTTGTTGGGGAACCCCAAGAGGAAGGTATGATGAGCACAGCAACAAGTTTTCCCTCAGTACTGAAACCAAGGTTTATCGAAACAGGAGGAGTAAGGAAACACCTCCAAGGTGTTGCTAGTTGGAATTTGGTAGGGCGCACTACCGGTGCTAGCAGCGATGTGGAGACCTACACAACACAACCAAAGAACTTTGCCCCCAACTTGCAATGAGGTTGTCAATCTCACCGGTTTTGCTAAAAACAAAGGATTAAACGTATCGAGTGGAAGAAAGTAAAAGCTTGCAGAAACTAAACAAAAAACAGTAAACAATTGTAGATTGATTGTAAAAGAAAGGACCGGGGTCCATAGTTCACTAGCGGTGGCTCTCCTTAAGATAGATAACATGTTGGGTGAACAAATTACAGCGGGGCAATTGACAAACATCGAGAAAGCATACATGCATATACTAATCATCTTGACTCCTTTGAGATTTGATTAGGCATTACAACATTATACATAGACCGTAATCCAACTGCATCTATGACTAATAATCCACCTTCAGGTTATCATCCGAACCCCCTCCAGTATTAAGTTGCAAGCAACAGATAATTGCATTACGCATTGCGTGTAAAGTAAACAATACGATTGTTCTATGAACAAAGGATTGATGTTTTCTCCCTAGTAGAAACAGCACATCTAGTACCTTAGAGATTTCTGTCACTTCCCCAGATTACTAGAGGCATGAACCCACTATCGAGCATAAATACTAACTCTTGGAGTTGCTAGCATCTACTTGGACAAGATAGCTACTAACAACGGAAAGCATGCAAGATCACAAATAATGGATTACAAATAGATGATATTGATCATGAACGGAGCTCACAAGATCTAAACATGATAGCACAAAGGAGAAGAACCAGCCATCTAGCTACTATATGGACCCGTAGTCCGGAGATGAACTACTCACGCATCACACCGGAGGCTTGCATGGTGATGAAGAAGGCCTCCAGGGTGAATTTTCCTCTCTGGCAGGGTGCTGGGAAGAGCTTCAGATCCCTCCCAATCTAGGGATGGAGATGACGACTGCTACAGACTCTTTCATGGAATTTTGATCGAGTACTTAGGGTTTCTATATTGGAGGCATCTTATAGTCAGAAGGGGAGGCCGAGGGGGTGGCCTGGGTGGCCGCACCACCCCCTGGCGCGGGTCAGGCCTGGCCGCGCGGCTAGGTGGTGTGGCCGCCCCCTGGCCCCTCTCCGTCTCGTATTTTGGCTCCATGTCCCCCTCGGTAAAAAAACTGACTATGGCTTTTGTCCCGTCCAATTCCGAGAATATTCATTTTCTGACTTTCCTGGAACCAAAAACAGCAGAAAACAGGCAGCTGGCACTGTGGCATCTTGTTAATAGGTTAGTCCAAGAAAGTATATGAAAATACTTCAAAGTTGGAACAAAACATAAGACGGTAGATAAAAACCAAGCATCGAACATCAAAAATTATGGATACGTTCGCAACGTATCAAGGTCATCAAGCTATTTTATGGCACCGTTGTTAGGGAGCTAAGTGCTCAGTGTATGTTTCTTCACATTCTTAAGTGTTAACACCATCCATGACCTTTGTTGAAGACAGAGGTACTACACGTTTCGGAAGAACTTATTTACCTCCTTATATTGAACGTATACCAACTAAGAGATGCCTATAATTTATTCAAAGATTTTCTAACTCACATTTTGTAGAAGTGAACAACTTGATTCCTTTGATGGCATATTTGACCATCACCCAAGAGGTGGAAGATCATGTGAAATCATTGGGAGATTATGGGAATCCATCTAGGCACCTTAGAAAAATGCCTATTCTCTATCCTGGTCTTGAAAGCCTGGATTTTTAAATACATCCCGAACTAATCTATATGATGAAATAAATTGCTTTTCTTGTAAGAGAAGATTAATACTGAAGTGATCATTTGACGAAGGTCTATGATCTTTGTGATACTCTTAAACCAACAGGGCTACCAAAGGAGTTTATGCTTCTTAAAGTTTTCCGCTGGTCATTAAAAGGTAAAGCTTTTACTTAGTAACAATCCTTGCCTAATCACACTATAAAAAGCTGGGAGGATTGCATCCAAGAGCTTATGAAAAAATACTGCTCATTCACTAAAATTATGCAAATTAAGAGCGAAATATGAAATTTCTTTTAGAGAGTTGAAGAAAGTTTTTGTCAAGCTTGGAAAATATTTTGTGGGATGGTCATGAAATTCCCAAATCGTGGTTTAAGGAGAATTTAATCATTCAGTACTTTTATAATGGGATCACTAATGATTCAAAACAAATGATTGATTTAACTGCAGGAGGAGCTATCAGTAATCTGACGCTACCCGAGTACATAGTCCTTTTCACGGTAAGATCCTTTAACGATGAACAATAGAATCCTATTGAGGACACTAAACCAAGTAAAGGTAAAAGCATATGTGTGCCCCATGTGTGGTTTTGGTAATTAATGACAATCTCTATGGACTAATGTTTGAATTGAGTTTCACTTGTAGGATTTGTCCATTGACATCGCTTGGGCCATGTGTTGGTTTCAAAGGTTGAACATGAAGAAATGAAGAAGAAGCAATGTCCAAAGGCTATGTGCCTATTGGAATCATGTAGATGATGATGATGAAGAAGAAGAAGAAGATCAAGAGTATCTTGAAGAAGAAGATAGAGATCCTCATGGATATCTTCAAGACATCATTAAGAAATGAAGTGCAATCTCAAGATGCGCCATATCTAGAATATATCATGCTTGAAGCTTGCCATCCCCAGTGATCATGGTGTGATGAAGACAAGTTCAAAGAAGAGGTTTTCCCAAGGAGTTTGAGGGAGCAATTCGCAACTCTTCATCAAGAGAGTGCGAGCAAATGCAATCAAGAAGTAGGGCATTCCATCTTGGAGAAGACAAGATCATGTTCATCAAGCCCAAGTTGAATGCTCAAGGAAAAGGTATGATCTATATAGGTTTTCTATTTTACAGGTCTCTTGTAGTCATTGGGAGACCGGGTTTAGGATAGATAGTCGTACTATCAAGAAGGGCTCTCGAGTGGGTAACTCGATCGTATCTTTTGGATAGAGCTCAAACATTTGCATACATAGCATCATGTTTCTTGGTTGTTGTTTGCATCTTGTCCATGTGAGGATCTAGAGCTTGTGGTTATCTTCATAACAAGCTATAGTTTATCAAAACTAGATTTCGTTGAACATCTTTTTGCGTTTTTGAACTTGTGGGTTTTCTGGATCCACACCTTGGGAGATGTCTCACATATATATTCATAATATTTTCTCCCCAGGTGGTATCCAATATTTCCAACAAAATTCATTTCATCTTTTTTGGAGTTCGGATGCAAATGTTATTGCAATTTTGGTTCTGAAGCTTCCATGGGCAGAAGTTCTGACGCGCCACCGGTAGTACCGCTAGGGAATGTTTGCCGCTGGTAGTACCGGGTAAAGTGCCGGGGCTACTTCTGCTCAGCCTGGTTTCAGTTCAGTAACCTCTCTATATGTTCTGTGCTATTTGACAGAACTTTAATTAGAAGTATAGGCGGTAGTACCATCCCCGTCGGAACTACCAATGCACCAGCGGTAGTACTAGCCAGGCTCGTTTTCTCTCTTTCGTGTCGCCGTGTTTTAACCATTGGTCGGGCGCTAGCGATAGTACCGCCCACCCACCGGTAGTACCGGCTAGGGTCATAAATGTCCCAAATGGTTAGATCTGGGAGCCCTTTAAAAGGGGCCCCTCTTTCCCTTCATGGGGACTAGCTATTTTCTTGGTTCTGGCTTTCTCTCCCTCCTCCATTGTTGACCTTGAAGAGCTTGTCTTCTCCCCTTCCCCCTCCTATGATTCTTGCATCTTTATGAGGGATTTGAGAGAGGATATCTAGATCTACAACCCCGCCAAACCAAATCCCTTCTTTGTGAAGGAATCCTTGGGATCTAGATCTTGGAGAGTTTTGTGTTATCCTCTTGTGTTCTTCCTCTCTTATTCCCCCAATATATTTTGTAGCTTTGGTGGAATTTGAGAGTGAAGGACTTTCCTCTTGCATTTGGTGCATAGGTTTGAGTTCTCCTCGGAGATTTGGCGAGTTCAAGCTCTTGGGCTTGTTTCCCTTGGGTTCTTGGAACCCTAGACGGTTGTGTGGAGTTATAGTGAGTTCTTGGGGGGCTCTAGTTGAGTTTTGGAGATTCCTCAAGCTTGTGTCCTTTGTGGTTTTTCTTGGGAGCCCTCTAATTGAGTTGTGGATATTTCCCCAAGCCTTGTACGGGTTCGTTGACCACCCTCAAGTGTCCCATAGTGGATCAAGTGCCCGCCTTTTTGGTGTGCACTCGGGAGAATAGGGTGAGCCTTTTGTGCCATCTGTGAGTTGTGTGCCTTTGCATCTTGGGGTGAAGCCTTGTGTGGCATTGGGTGATCATCGAGCCACCACACCTCAAGGTGAGTCATTTGTGGTGTTCGGAGAGCATTGCACCATCGCACCTCTCCAACAGAGACGTGGATTCTTTGGAGGTGAACTTCAGGATAAAAATCATCGTCTCCGCGTCCATCGATTATCTCTCAACCTAGCCCTTTACTTATACAATTTACATTGTGATAGCCATCGTGCTTTAAGTAGTATATCTTGCTATCACCTTGTTGTCTTGCTTAGCGTAGGTTGTTGGTGCACTTAGTGAACCTAGTGGTTTTAGGTTTTGTGATTTTATAAATTAAACGTTAGTTTTATTCCGCATTTATTAGACCCTAAACCGTTATTATTTTAAAAGCCTATTCACCCCCCTCTAGGCGATGTCAATTGTCCTTTCAATTGGTATCAGACCGAGGTCTCTTGCTTCTTAGGATTCACCGCCTCGAGAGTAATGATGTCTCCTAGGAGTTTAGTGCACAATGATACTTTTACATTTGATGGCACAAATTAAGGTGTTCGGCAAATTCGCATGGTTAGTCATTTCCGGGCCACTGACCCAAATATTGAGCGAATTCTAGATATGGGTTTATCTCCTCCTAAGGATCCAAAAAATCTATCTTTAGAGGAGGAGACAAACTCTTATCTCGAAGATCAAGCATTTAGTGTGCTTGTTAATCTTGTGAGCTTTGTAGTTCTTTCCACAATCATGCCTTTTATGAATGATCCTGATATTTGGACGAAGCTTTAAGAAAAATATTATGTGTCCAAGATTGATGAGGATGATTTTGTTCCCTCCACCTCTGGCTGTGATAAGTTCTCATCTTCTTACACTACACCAACATGTTATTTGTCACAAGGTAACGATATGGTGAGTGGTGATAGAATTTGCAATGTGGATAGTGAGCTTACCATTGATGATCCTTCATCTCTATATCATTGCAAAGTTTTATATTTGGGCATGAACACTTGTAGGAATATATGTGTTTTACATCCTAGTGTTGATTATCCTTGCATATCATGTATAAATGGTTTGAATATATCTCATGATATGCTAGCTTTGCCTTGTTGTCATGATAAATGTGCTTATATTTCCTCTAGTACTTTTCTTGCTAACCATGTAGAGGAAATCGAAGAATGTGTGGACCAAGGCAAGGTTGTAATTGGAACTTCAAGTGTTCCCCCATCATCACCTTCTCCCAATGTTCACTTATGCCTCATGGATAAGGCTTAAAAGGTAACCTCTCCTTTGGATCCACTCCTCATGATGATGTGAATGTTGATTTAGATGAAGAGGTTGATGATGTTGCTTCCTTAAAAAAAGAAGGGGGAGCTAGTCCTTCGTGCTCTACATCCAAATAAAATGGCTTGCTCTCAATTAATTAAAATATTAACTTTTGCCATTGAAAGTAAGAAACTTAATGATGATCATGAGGACACAATTGATAAAATGGGTAATCTTGAGCAAGAATATTCTAATGACATTGCTAACCTAAATGAAGCTCTTGAATAGTAACAAACCACCAAGGAATCTCTTGAGGATACCTTTGCTCTAGAGCTATCTAAAGCAAAGTAATCTCATGATAGATATCTTGAGGTAGCAAATGACCTCAAAATTAAAAATGATAAGGTTCAAGTTGCTTATGCTAAACTCCTCGTGGATTTTGATCACCTCAACAATGGCTCTAGGGTCATCAAGGGTGGGCTCATCAAACTCGCCGAGTCACATGAGCAACTTAAAGCTTCTTATTCAAAAGAGCTTGCCAAGTTGCCCTCTACTCTTGCTAATAATGATGATGCTTGTGCTACTAACTCTACATTTTGTGAAGCATCTATATTGAAGGAGAATGTTAAGCTAAAGGCTCAACTTTCTCTGCTAGCTAGTAACTATGGGAAATTGGAAGAAAATCATGCTAAGCTCTCAAGCTCGCATGAGGATCTTCTAGTTTCCCATGGTAGTCTAAAGTTGGCTCATGAGGCTATTGTGTCAAAGGTAACATCTAGTGAGCCTCGTGTGGACATTAGCACTACTTATACTCAAAATTCCATATTGCCATGTGCCAGTCCTTATGATTCATCATCTCCTAAACATGTTATATCTTGTGATGAATTGCATCCCTTGCCTTCTTGCTCTAACAGTGTAGCATCTACTTACTCTAGTATTGTTTTTGATACAAACCATGTAGAGTAAAACAAGAAGCTCAAGGCTTAAATCACTTATTTGAAGAATGACTTGAAGAAGTGTCATGAAGGTAAAACCACTCTCAAGAACATTTTGAGTGTGCAAAGACTCCCAAGTGACAAGAGTGGGCTTGGATTCAAATGTAACATTACGAACAATCCCACCAACAAGTTGAAGCACAAGGGCACCAAGAAGAATGGCCAAGGTCAAGTGAAGAATTCAGCCAACATTGTGTGCTTGAAATGCAAGTAAGAAGGGCATCATGTGAGATCTTTCCCATTGAAGAAGAAGCCTCTTGGTGAGGAGCAACAAGGGAAGCGGCCTCAAGCTCCACCTCAACCTAGAAGTGGGCATCTTCCTAAGAAGACTCAAGCTCTTCCTCAAGGGGTGGAATCTTCCAAGAAGAAAGATAGAAAGAGAAGAACTTGCTACATATGTCGTGAGAAGGGGCACCTTTATTTCTTTTGCACCATGGGTAACTCCTCATCCAAACCTATATTGATTCATGATGCTTATTCACTTCGTAAGGATGAGGTTTCCCATTGTGCTTGAAGTACTATATCTTGCTATCACCTTTTTGCTTGTCTTGGTTAGCATAGGTTGTTGGTGAACTTAGTGAACCTAGTGGTTTTAGGTTTTGTGCTTTGATAAATTAAACATTGGTTTTATTCTACATTTATTAGAGCCTAATCCATAATTATTTTAAAAGCCTATTCACCCTTGATACGTCCATTTTGCATCACTATTCTATATCATAATCTACTATTAATTGATATATTTCATATTAAGAGATGATACTTATGTTATTTCATCTACTTTTGCATGGTTGATGACTTTTGGAGGATGAACCACTAAAGTCAGGATTCTGATGGAAAAGGCACTATCTAGGTGCAAAATTGGCGAAGATCAGAAAATCCTAGAAAATATATGGAAATTCCTATTTTTCAGAAGACGAAGAAGGCCAGAAGGGGAAGTGGAGATGGGCCACAGGGGGCCCACACCACCCCCTGGCGCGGGCCACCCCTGGCCGCGCCACCAGGTGGTGTGGCCACCTGACCCACCTCTAGCATCACCCTTTGGCGTATATAATCCCCTCAAAACCCTAAGACTCGGGGAGCGACCACAGAAAGGTTTCGCCGCCTCTGCGGGGCGGCAACTACAGAGAGAGAAAGAGCTCTCTGGCAAGCAGAAATCTACTGGGGAAATTCCTTCCCGGAGAGGGGAGATCATCACCATCAACACCGTCATTGTTGGGGATATACTTTCCGGGTATCCTCACAGTTCCTCACTGACCAGGGTGGCCCACTTCGGGTTAGAGCTTTGCTTCACGGGCGGCCTAGTGAGGGAGAAAGATGGAGTCCAATCCCGCTATGGGAAGGCCCAGAAGACATACCGACTTAGGCCCATAATGTTACTTGTAGTCCAAGATGTACTCTGTAACCAACTCTTAGTCGTAGCCGGATTGATCTCTCCTGTAAACCCTAAGCCGGATATCTATATAAGCCGTCCTAGGGAGAGCCATTAGGACACACCTCAATAGTCTACAATCTCAACTCGCACAGGCGATACCATTGTAACCCATATTCCGGCTCTGCCGTATTACTGGATTGCTAGGAGGAGTAGGATCCGTCCAAAGCCGGTGGATTCGAACCTGGGTAAACTTGTGTGCTCACCGTCTCGGAACACCGTACATCTCACACCCCTCTCTTCCGCACGCCTCGAGGAACCCCTCATGGCGTACTTGTCCTCAATCCGATGACAGTTGGCACCCACCGTGGGGCAAGTGAGCTTCGGATCTGCGTTCCGAGCGGAATCTGCAAGAATCGGCATCAGCGAGACTATCGACATCGGTCGCATCCTCTACGCCAGCGACGTCCCTCTCATCGTTCTCAACGAGACTTGGATTCCGGCAAGGGAGGTTGTGACTGCCTACACAATCATGTCTTTTGGCGAGATCGATGTTTATATCGGTTTCGCTGAACCTGCCCAACCCACCCCAGCGGTGATGATAGAGGCAGAAGAATTTTCTGGGTCCCCTTTGTCCGCGGAGGCGGCAGAGTTCCGGATCTCAGAAAACCCTAATCCCACCCAGCCCGCACCAATTGCGGAGATGGTGGAGAAATCCGAGCCTGGAGAAGAACTAGCGGTCCAAGTCGAATCTGGAGTGGATCTCCCTAGAGAAGCCGGATCCCAGATCGACCCACCCGTGGAAGTCGAAATTCAGGAGGAACATATCAACGACACTGATTCCGGCTCTGACGAGGCCGGGACAGACAAGCCTTTTCTGAGGTACACACTAAGATGTATGATACTGCAAGGCAAAAGCGTAGATGCAATCCTCGAGACCATCAAAAGTTTCAACATGGCTGATCGCGAAGGCCGCAGGTACCTCGGGAAGCACGCGATGCACTTCGTCGGATATGTAGGATCCGGATCCGGCTCTGCCGATGCTGGAGAAAACACCGACTCTGTGCTGGAGGCAATTGGAACAAACGCCGACGTTCCCACATCCTCGGATGAATCTATGACGTCGGCAGATTTCCGAAAGTTCTCCGCGGAATATGAAGAGGAGTACAATTCCAAAGCTGCAGAAGAAGGAGAAGCCATGGATGAAGGATCTGGGGAACACTCTCCCAAAGCGCATGATGATATGGACGTCGGAGATAATCCCGAGGTCCAGATGTCCGAAAGTACCGATCAGAGCTTGACTCCGAGAAACGGACCCAAAGTCGTCTTTGCTACCGGCGCTGCCAAGAAGGCAAAGAAGAGGAACAAGAAGAACAGGACCCCTGGCAAAAGACCCTCTGAAAGAGGAGGTGATTGCCGAGGAGTACGAGGAAGACTCGGATGGAGCACTTATCCCAAAAGAGCCGAAAAAAGAAGCATCGGTGGATGGACACGTGATCACCGAAGGTGCGCGTAAACTCATCGATGCTGCATTAACCACACCTATCCCTACAGCCATAGAACTTACTGCGGATGAACTGGACGAAAGGGTGCAAGCCCTAGAAGCGCGTCGTCAACAACTCCTCGATGTAGCCAAAAACATCAAGGTGGAGAAGAAACGCATGTCAACTAAGGACTACATGTCTCGATTACATCAGAAGACACGGAAGCGTCACACCAATGACGACCAATTCCCATGTGTCCGTGCCGTCCTTTTTGGAGAAGAGATGGGGAAGCCGCAGAAAGATAGCAATGGAGATTGGGTTTACCCAACCCCAGTACAGAATACCGTGGTAGCCCGAGAAATTCTATCGGCTAATCCAGGACCGGAGGAGATCCGTTTGGGTATCAAACTACTCAACAAGGGACTGGAGCAGCAAGAGGTCGCCCTGTTCAGAAGTCAAAAACTGATCTCGGATTCTGACCAATGTCGCACAGATTCGGCATGGGCTAGCGTAAGATCCCATTACGTTTGGGCGCAGTATCATAACCCCGAATGATGGGAAGACAATTATTCAAGAACCGGATCGTCAGGACAGCAACACAAAACTGTGCGTAACTGGAGCAATGTCACTCCAGAGGCTGAGAAAGATGTCGTTGCTGCACTGAATCCGAAGAACCCTCCCCGACGAGAGTCTAACAATCGAGGGGGAGAAACTAAAGAGAAACGTCGGGAGGAGGATCGCCAAAAAATGCCACCTCCTAGACATGCAAGCCGTCCGGCTGAGCCTCACCGTGGTGGGAATGATGGACGAAAGAACGACAGAAACCATGCTGGTACAAGCCGGCGGGGGGCTCGTCGTATTCAAGATCCTCCCCGGAACCGGAATAATAACGCTCCGGACGGAGGCCGGTGATCAGCCGGAAACAATTCAGCTGCCCCACCCTCTCCACCAAGCAGCCATCACAACGGCTCCCAAGGGGGACAAGGAGGACGACGTGGCGGAGGAGGTGGTGGCAGAAGCCGAAGTCCGGCTCCAAGGCACCGCAGCCACAGCCGACATTCGGGGCGATCTCTATCCCCGAGCGACACAAGGCACAGGATCAATTCCAACATAGAGGCGCGGCGCTATGAAAACGATGACATGTACGTGGGCCCAAAGTGCTTTGGACCACGCATCAGAGCTACAAGATTCCCAGAAGGATTTGCTATCCCAATGCATATCCAGGCCTACGACGGCATTGCTCGGCCAGACACTTGGCTACAGGATTTTTTCCAAGCTTGCTGCATCGCCAAAGGTGGAAACAGCCTGGTCGCAACCCGATATCTCCCGCTTATGCTATGGAAGACGGCGCGATCATGGCTCAATGAACTTCCGGAGAACACCATCCATAACTGGTATGACATGCAAAGTGCGTTCTTTCGGAATTTCGAAGGCACATATCGGAGGCCCTGTTTGGTCGGAGACCTACAGCGTTGCACCCAGAAAGCCGGAGAAACTTGCTGGGATTACCTCGAACGATGGATCGACACCAAGAACTCTTGTGAAGGAGTAAACGATCAAACCGCGATTGAAGCTTTCATCATAGGACTCCCAATTGGTCTATTACGTCGTCGCTTGAAGTGTGACAAGGTCACTGATTTTGGAGAGATGATAGAAACAGCGAGCAAGTATGCAGATGCTGACGACGATGCAGAGGGATTACTCAATGTCCTGGCTATACCTCAGTCAGCAAAGACAAAGCAACAAGCTCAGAAGCGCAAAAATACCTCGGAAGAAAAACCCAACGCGGAAACAGCGGTGGTTACTACTGTTTCCGGGTCTGGAGGACGAGGAGGACGCGGCGGAGGCCGCGAGCGTGGCCGTGGGACTTCAAGGGTCCAAGGTAGAGGAGAACAACAACCAGCAAAACCTACTCTTGGGCCGACATTGCCAATAACCCATGCGTGCATCACTTAGACGCCAATGGGGGCTCATCCCACACCAACGCTGAATGTCGTTTTAACGACGACATCAAGAGAGATGATACCACGGGCTACAAAGCTAAGCAGAAGAAGGGAAAGAAGAATCCCGAAAAAGACAAAGAGACCAAGGAAGATTCCGACATGGAGGAAGCTGATGCTTCAAATCCCAAGCCAGAAGGGAAGAAAAGTTTTCCCACCAAGAAAGACACTTATGTCACCTTCCTCGGATCTCAACTAGCAAAGGTCAAAAAAGCAGTTCTCCACGAGCTCAACGCAACAGTTCCGGCTGTCCCTCAATATCTGGACTGGTCAGAAGTGGCAATCACATTTGACCGCGCTGATCATCCGCCTAAGTTGCATAGGCGAGGAAAATACGCCTTAATCGTCAATCCACTTATTAACGGTTATGGTTTCTCCAAGACCCTCATGGACGGTGGTAGCAGCATCAATATTCTCTATGTCGAAACGCTACGCCGGATGAAGATCTCGGAACCCAGCTGAACCATAGCTCTGAGATCTTTCACGGAGTTGTCCCAGGAAGACAAGCTAATTCCCTAGGAGAGATTACTTTGGATGTTACCTTTGGAACCCCAAAGAATTATCGGACGGAGGCACTTTCCTTCGAAGTGGTCCCGTTCAAAAGCACATACCACGCTATATTCGGACATCTGGCTTACTGGGATTTTATGGCTCGTCCGTGTTACATTTACAATATGCTGAAAATTTCAGGTCCCAACGGCGTGATCACCATCAGGGGAGACCCGAAGAAAGCGCGAGAGTGCGAGGACGGAAATGCCGCCTTTTCCGAAGCCGTGCTGCACGCCCAGGAGTACCAGGAGATCAAGAAGAGCATAGATCCGTCCGAGATGCCCGCAACGAAGAAGGAGGTGACAAAGCCAAATCCGGAGTTCAAGGCATCAGAAGAGACGAAGAAAGCGCCATTGAAGGATGATGACCCCTCCAAGGTGACCCAGATAGGCGTAGGCCTAGGTAGCACATAGGAAAGCGCGCTCGTCAAGTTCCTCCAAGCAAATCAAGATATCTTCGCATGGCAGCCATCTGACATGACATGAGTACCTAGGGAACTTGTCGAGCACTCTCTAAATGTAAACCCGAACGCTAAACCCGTCAAACAGTCCCTACGATGGTTTGGCGATGAAAAGCGTAAGGCAATAGCTAAGGAACTAGCACGGCTTGAGTTAGCTGGATTCATGGAAGAGGTCATCCACACTGAGTGGTCGGCCAATCCTGTAATGGTCCCTAAAAAGGACACCACTGATTTAAGGATGTGTGTTGATTATACTGCCTTGAACAAGCCTTGTCCAAAAGATCCGTTCGCTCTGCCTAGAATTGAACAAGTTATCGATTCTACGGCAGGCTCGGAACTCCTCTGTTTTCTGGACGCATATTCCGGTTATCACCAAATCCGGATGAAGGAATCTGACAAAGTCAAAACTTCATTCATAACCCCCTTAGGAACCTTCTGTTTTGTTACGATGCCCTTTGGGCTGAAGAACGCAAGAGATACGTACCAGCGCACGATGCAGCGTTGCCTCCACGACCAACTCAGACTCAATGTACATGCATACGTGGATGATATCGCGGCGATGTCCAAAAAGAAGGAAACACTGATTTCCGACTTGGAGGAGACGTTCGCCAATCTACGAAAATACAACATCATGCTAAACCCGAAGAAATGCTTCTTTGGAATACCAGCCGGAAAATTGTTAGGTTTCATCATGTCTCAAAGAGGCATAGAGATGAACCGGGACAAAATCAAGGCTATACTCAATATTTCCAGGCCAACTCGCCTGAAGGACGTACAAAGATTAAATGGCTGTATTGCTGTGGTCGGTCGATTTGTAAGCCGGCTTGGTGAAAGAGCCGCACCATTATACAAACACCTGAAAAAGACCGAGGATTTTGTCTGGACTAACGAAGCTGAAGCTGCACTACAAGATCTGAAGAGAGTACTCGCATCTGCTCCTATCCTTGCAGCGCCGGAACCTCAGGAACCGATGTTACTTACATTGCTGCGACAAATAAGGTCGTCAGTATCGTCATGGTGGTGGAGAGACCAGAGGAAAATCAGGAACACCTGGTGCAGCGTCCGACGTACTTTGTCAGCGAAGTCCTGATAGAATCAAAACAACGGTATCCGCACTATCAAAAGTTGGCTTATGGTGTTTTTCTAGCATCTCGTAAGCTACGACATTATTTTCAGGAGCATCCAATTACCGTGGTGAGCAAAGCTCCCATGAGAGATATAATCAACAATAGTGATGCCACAGGACGCGTCGCCAAATGGGGCATAGAGCTTTCAGCTTTCAATATTGAGTATAAACCCCGGACAACAATCAAATCCCAGATCCTTGCTGACTTTGTCGCTGATTAGACGGAGACGAAGGAGAACATGAACCTCCCTGAGTCGGAATATTGGACCCTCTTTTTCGATGGGTCTAAGGCTCGAGGGGGCTCGGGGGCTGGCGTGGTGCTCAAATCACCCCAAGGAGATAAACTTTTATACGTGTTGCAGATCCACTTCACAGCGACAAACAATATTGCCGAGTATGAAGCACTGCTGCATGGAATCCGGATTGCTAAGGATTTTGGCATCCGACGTTTGATGTGTTATGGAGATTCGGATCTTGTTGCTCAGCAAGTGTCGGATATTTGTAATGCAAATAAACACATGGCAGCATATAAAGCTGTCGTAGATGATCTATCTAAATCGTTCGAAGGGTTTGAAGTTCAACACATCCCTCGAGCAGAAAATGAGGAAGCAGATACAATATCTCGGATAGGTTCTGCGTGGAAAGAGGTCCCGGATGGCGCTTTTCTAGAGCACCTCAAAGTTCCCTCAATAAAGGGAGTAGATGAGGAATATCCGAGCAAATCCGACTCACCTTTGATAGTAGTTCTGGCTGTAATCCCTAGCTGGACTCAACCCTACCTCGATTATTTGGTAGATGGAAAATTACCCGAAGACGAGGTGCTGAGCCGGTAGATTATCCGACGAGCAAAAGCCTATACTATTGTTAAATGTGAGCTCCATAAACGGAGTGTTTCTGGGGTCTTTCAGCGCTGTGTATCTCCGGAAGAAGGAGTGGAAATCTTAATAGAAATCTACGAAGGCGAGTGTGGTCACCACGCTGCAGCCAAATCTTTAGTGGCAAAAGCTTTTAGACACGGATTTTTCTGGCTTCCAGCTCAGGCAGATGCTGAACGATTAGTCAAGACGTGCAAAGGCTGCCAAAAGTACGCCAAGCAAGCTCATGTTCCGGCTGATCAGCTGCGAACAATACCTATAAGATGGCCCTTTGCGGTCTGGGGGCTTGACATGGTAGGACCATTTAAACGAGCTCCAAGTGGATTTACTCACCTCTTAGTGATGGTGGATAAATTCACTAAATGGATTGAGGCTAAACCTATCACTAGTTGTGATGGAGCAACAGCCAAAAGATTTGTCGAGGATGTTATAATCCGGTATGGTTATCCGCATAGCATTATCACGGACAATGGGAGTAACTTTTCTATGGGAGAATTGGCTGAATTCTGCAACGAGCAAAATATCCGGCTTGACATTGCGTCAGTCGCACATCCACAAGCTAACGGACAAGTCGAAAGAGCAAATGGTTTAATCCTGCAAGGCCTAAAACCGAGACTCGAAGCACCACTATGACGTGATGCGGGGGCTTGGGCAGAGGAATTACCCTCTGTAATTTGGAGTTTACGAACAACTCCAAACAGGTCAACGGGATACACACCTTTCTTCTTGGCCTATGGCGCAGAAGCAGTTCTTCCTAGTGATTTGATTCATACTTCTCCTAGAGTGGCCACGTATATTCAAGAGGATGCCGACATTTCTCGACAAAATGATCTCGACTTAGTCGAAGAAGTTCGCGTCGTTGCTGAAATGAGATCTACAGCCTATCAGCAGAAGTTATGCAACTATCATAGCCAGAGAGTCCGAAATAGATCTTTCAATAAAGGTGATTTGGTTCTCCGGCTTGTGCAACAAAGAAAGCACAAACTTTCCCCAGTATGGGAAGGGCCCTTTTTGGTTAGTCGAGTATTACACAATGGTTCGTATTACTTAACTGACATGAGGCCAGTCAAAGAAAGACCTGCTACTAAGAAGAGAAAGAGAGTTGGAGGCAGTACAAATCCGGATGAGTTAGACAGACCGTGGAATATTTCTCAGCTATGTCCCTTTTATTCTTAGTTTATCCTTCTTCGTAATCATATATATGTACATGTTCTGTGAGAAATAAAAGTTTTGGTTGCCTTAAATTTTTCTGAGAAGTTTTTAACCATCTTATTTCCGAATGATCATGTCATAGTCGAAAATCCCAGAATGCTTAAAAGTACTTTATGCTCATGTTCGTTCTGGTTTAGATTTCCGATTCTAAAATTGCTACCTTCGGGTATAACTCTAAAATTTCTAGTCTTTACTTTGGTTATTTGTCTGATTGCTGGATGCGGGCATTTTCCGAGTAGTGAATTGTTGGTACTGGAAGCTGGCTTTGTTTCCAAGTTTAAACTGGTTTAGCAATTGAGCTCCGTTGCTCGGCAAAGTTTCTGGCAGAAGGTTTAGCCAGCTCACAAAAGGGACGAGGCGGAAAGCCAGATAAACGATAAGTAGAGACGAAAAAATACAAGTGCTTATGAAAACATTTCAGGCACACAAAAAAAATTCCATAGCCAAAAGTGCTGAATAGATCAAAAGCTTAGCACTAGCAAAGTTAAAGTATTACATATTTACAAACGCATCATGTTTTTTTCAGAATAATACATAAGTTTCTGGTCTATGATGCAGGAGGAGATGAAGGAGCTGCCGGCTCGTAGGTTACTCTGCCTTGATATCGTTCCGAAATGTCTGCATCTGAGGTGGTGCGTTCATCGTCGTAAACTTCTTATGTTTCTTTTGGAGGAGGAGGCGGAGTAGCTACGCGGGTGAAGAAGGGGATCTCGTAGCTGGTCATATCAGCCACGTGACACCCATATCCGGCGCAGGAGTGCATGATGGCTTGAAGGTCCTGCTCCTGGCCGTCTTCGTCTACCTTGCAGTACCCTCTGGTCACCTGCCATATCTCCATGTTTCCATGGTGGCTCATGACCATGGTGAGAGCGTTCTGCGCAGCAGTCCGCGCGTAGGACATATTCTAGTCCCGAACAAGCTGCAGCATCTCCTTGGCCTTGTCCCGCACCTAAAAATCCGACATGCTTGGCATGTCCGGAATCTTTAGAGCTTCGCCAATGTCCTCAAGGGACTGGCGGAAGTCATGAAGAAGGTCACCGACTTGGGTAAGCCAGTGGGTGCGGGGCTCGGAGGAGGAAGAGTCCGTCAAGTTCAGAGGACCTATACACAAAACAAGTTAAGAAAAATCTGACATTGATAGAAGTCGAAGAAAAAAGATAAGTCAGACAGATGGAACGTACCAAGAATGACGTCGTCAATCTTGGTCTTCTCCTCCCGGAGACTCTGGAATTCAGCCCAGAGCGCCTGGGAGATGTCCTTCTCTCTGCCAAGCTCATTCTTGAGGTCCGAGATTATTTTATCTTGAGCAGCGATCTTGCGATCACGCTCTTTGGTGGCCATGGAGGAGGATTCAAGGACTTGAGCTATGCTCCTTTCATGATCCGCCTTGAGCTTATCCGGCTCTTGGCGAAGTCCCTTGTTCTCCACCACCTGGGTCTTGAGGTTCTCGGCCTCTTCAATCATAGTGATGGATTGTTTCACCAACGCCGTAAGTCAAAAAGAACAATAGTTCAGAAAAAATTCGACATTGAAAAAGCAAAAGACAAGGTTTGAATCTTGGAATGTTTACCTTCGGCTTCATCCTTGGCTACTTTAAGTTCAGCATTTTTAAGTCGGAGAGCTCTGATCTCTCTTCGCTTATCGCAGACATTGGTCAATAATTCCTGGTTATAGGAACATACTTTCTGTAAGTCAGAATAACTAAAGTCAGAAATCTACTTAAGACTCGGGCTAATATTTTTGCTAAATATCCGCACGAGCCTTGGGGGCTACACTAGTTCATTCTTTGGCATCCTAATTAAGCATAAACCCGGATTATATATCCTACTTCATGCTTGGGGGCTAGAGGATATGATATAACATAATGGAAAAACAAGAGTTGGAATTCCGACTTACATATTGCTCGTGGGTGAGTTTATCCAAACCCGCGTTCACTTCAGCAGCCACCTTCTCGGCAAGAGTAACAGGGATCACTGGGGCTGTTGGAAGCCCGCCAGTCCTAATCCTCTCGTCGCGAAGGCGGACTTGGGCAAGAAGGTCAGAGAACTTGACGTCCTCTGCTTCTTGCGCTTCTTCTTCAGGAGATAAATGGCTTTTCTCCAGGACTTGCCTGGCTAGCCGCTGGATCTCTTATGCAGATTTCCGGGATAGGCCAAACTTGGCAAGTCCCAGATTGCTGATGAGATTTTCGGCGAAGATTTCTGCCGACGGATCATTACCCGAAGAGGGTTCACCCTTATCTTGATCTGACACACCCATGGTGACGTCAGTTTGCGACCCAAGGATCGCAGTCTCCATCAGAGGAGCCAGATCTTCTACAACCACCGGAGAAGGAGTGATCGCCGGAGTTGCAGAAGGTTGAGGGGCAGGAGTCGGAGGAGCCACGAGAGGGGAAGCTATGGTGAGCTTCGTCTGTCGCAGGGGCTTCGAAGGAATCCCTTTCCCCTTGCCCTTGACGTGCGGTTTTGCTCTGAGAATGTAATAAATTCGGAAACATTACATCTCGGAAAGAAATTTGAATAAAGTACAAAGGCGGAAATTGTGATTGAAAGTTACCTCTTCACAACAGGCACCTCCTTGTGCCCACAGCCACTGTCGAAGCTTTGCGCTTCTTGAGCGCAAGGTCCGGCAATGGGACCACTTCTGTCTCCTGAGAAAACTCAGGAGGATATCCTTCGAGCGGAGCAAGTTCCGACTTGGGGAGGTCGGCAAGCTGAAAACAAGAAAACATATCAGTATTGCAATATAACTCGAAGATTGAAACACATAAAAGATGTACTGATGGAAACTTACCGGCACTACGGGGTTTTCCGCCGTGTGCATCTCCAGAGAAACCTCCGGAATTCTCCTCTCGATCCGCTCCTTGATCAGCCACTTGATTTGGCTTATGTAGCCCTGCGTGGTGTAGGCCTTGGAGCTGATGCGGAGGGAATCTTTCTTGGATGATGTGATGGAGTGCATCAGTCGATCCCCGTGGTACTGAAGGGGATGGATCCGACGTGAGACCCAGAATTGGACCAAGTCGGATCCCTTCAGACCCTTGTGTTTGATCAAATATTCGATCCGCCTCTTAGCGAGGATCAGATCGTCGGTGAGAGCCGGAGTAGCCTCGTCCTAGGAAGCTTGGGCCGTGGCAGCTCCGTCGACAAAAGCCGGCAAAGCAGTGGCTTTGCCGGGAGCCGGAATATCCTTATGATAGAAAAATGTGGCTGGCCATTGTTTGACCGAGTCACTAGCTGAAATTTTGGGATATGCACGCTCGCATCTAAGCGAAAAACTAATAGTGACGGTGATGTAAGGAACACCAACAATAATGGAATTTCTCCGGACATGGAAATAATACCGGAAGAGAGTCAAACTCGGCCTAATGCTGAGAAAGCCCTCGCAAAGCAAAGCATACACACTCATCTCTAAGAGTGAGTTGGGAGGAAGATTGTGGAGTTGAACTCCGTAATGATCTATCACCTCGGAGAAGAACTCCGAGGGAGGAAAGGACAGACCTCTATCGAGGTGGGTGCCGAAGTGGACCCGCTCGCTGTCGCGCGGATTCGGGACGGTTTCTTCGAAGCCGCTCCGCTAGTTGCCGGCAGCGAGAAGCCCCTCCTTCTCCACGTTCTTGAGGCCCTCCTCGTTGAGGGCACAGGGAATCCAGATCCCACGGAAGCTCTCCTTCTCTGCCACCGCTTCCGCTGTCGCCGCCGCCGCCGCTGCCGCCAAGCCGGAGGAAGAAGATGAAGCCATTTCTCTGGCGAGAGGTTTACCTAAAAGGGGTGGCGCTGGGAGTTCTGTGGAGGGAGAACGAGGAAGCTCTGTGCGCGCAGGAGGATTGGGAAGGAGAGGAAAAGGCAAGGACTGGTGGAAGGAGAAAGAGAAAATCCTAACCCCTTATATTCACCTACCTGCGCCAAGATACGTGCAAACGCTACAGTGTAACCGCCACGCGTCGTGGAAGGAACTGGGAAGGACCCACGCGATGATTGCGTCGCCTCGATCTCCACGCACGCATTGAAACGGCGCCTAGGTTCCGCGGACCGCGGACCCACCAATGGTCGTGCTGACGGCATGCCTGTTAGCTGACGTGACTTGACCATAACTTGTGTCAGGTGGCGTTAGAAACCAAGTTCCAGCTTAGTTTGAAATCAAGATGGAAAATCCGAGTAACCTGTTGATAGGTCCGACTTATTTTTAAGACCCGGATCGTATTTTTTTGTTGTGAAGTTTCAGGAACCCTTCAAGATTCTGCAAGCCGAAGATCAAGCTAGACGATGATAAATCTGACTTTGGATCTTGGAGGCCTCCGGGGGCTGCTGTTGGGGATATACTTTCCGGGTATCCTCACAGTTCCTCACTGAATAGGGTGGCCCACTTCGGGTTAGAGCTTTGCTTCATGGGCGGCCCAGTCAGGGAGAAAGACGGAGTCCAATCCAGCTACGGGAAGGCCCAGAAGACTTACCAACTTAGGCCCATAATGTTACTTGTGGTCCAAGATGTACTCTGTAACCAACTCTTAGTCGTAGCCGGATTGATCTCTCATGTAAACCCTAGGCCGGATATCTATATAAGCCGTCCTAGGGAGAGACTTTAGGACACACCTCAATAGTCTACAATCTCAACTCGCACAGGCGATACCATTGTAACCCATATTCCGGCTCTGCCGTATTACTGGATTGCTAGCAGGAGTAGAATCCGTCCAAAGCCGGCGGATTCGAACCCGGGTAAACTTGTGTGCTCACCGTCCCGGAACACCATACGTCTCACACCCCTCTCTTCCGCACGCCTCGAGGACCCCCTCATGGCATACTTGTCCTCAATCCGACGACAGTCATCAAGCTAAACTTCATCGGGATCATCATCATCTCCACCAGCACCATCATCACCACTCCATACCGCTGTAAAAATTCGGTTGAATCTTGCATAGTTCTTAGGGGAAACTTTCCCGGTGTTGATTACTTGTTGTAGTTGATGCTATTGAGTGGAACCATTGAATTATTGTTCATGTTCAGATTGTTACTTATCATTATTTCATCTCTGATCTTGATCCATATGATGTCTCATGAGTAGTTCGTTTAGTTCTTGGGGACATGGGAGAAGTCATGTTGTTAGTAGTGGGATTGTGTTGAGGAAGATTTAATGGTTTGATATTTAAGTTGTGGTGTTATTCTTCTAGTGGTGTCATGTGAATGTCGACTACATGATACTTCACCTTTATGGGCCTAGGGGAATGCATTATGTATTTGGCTACTAATTGTGGGGTTGCTGGAGTGACAGAAACATGAACCCCCGTTAGGAAACCTTTGCACAAGGGAGTGTAGGATCTCAAAGTTTAAGGTTGTGGTTAGGTTTTTATCTTAATTACTTTCTTGTAGTTGCAGATGCTTGCAAGGGGTATAATAAAAACTATGTATTAGTCCTAGAAAGGTGAGTACATTAGCATAGGTTCACCCACACAACACTTATCTAACTAGAGAAGATTAATCAACTATATGAAGTGAAAGCACTTGACGATATTCCCGTGTGTCCTCGAGAACGTTTGGTCATCTTAAGTAGTAAAACCGGCTTGTCCTTTTCTAAATAAAGGATTGGGCCACTTGCTGCAATTATTATTATTGTCTTTATTTACTCGTACTTTATTTATGTGCATTATCAAAAAACCCTAAAAATCTGTTTGCTAAGTATTTACAGAGAATTCCCGATCCATACCACTTGTCAACACCTTCTGCGCCTCGTTGGGTTTGACACTCTTACTTATCGAAAATACTGCGATACACCCCCTATACTTGTGGGTCATCAAGACTATTTTCTGGCGCCGTTGCCGGGGAGTGAAGCGCTATTGAAGAGTGGAACTGGTAAAGGAAACTTCTACTATGAGTATTGTTTATTTCTGTTAGTTACTTTATTTCAATATGGATAATTCACTTAGTTCTTTATTTCGTAATGCTACTACCACTGCTAAGGTAGTAGATGAACCACCACCTACTGAAAATGATACTTTTAAGATACCTAAAAAATTGGTGATCGTGTTATGGATAACTACTATTTTACTGTCCATCCCGGTGATCATTTGCTCTTTATACACAAATTATGCGGATTGTTTAAGTGTGCAGGTATTACAACAGATCAAGTTAAGAGGAAGTTATTCTTGTTATCATTCAAAGGAAGAGCCGAGGAATGGTTTAAGCTGATAAAGAATGGCCAATCTCTTGAATGGGAGGAAATTGTACCTCTCTTTTATTCCAAATTTTATCCTCCTAGTGAGATTCATAAAGATCGGAATCAAATATATAACTTTTGGCCTCAAGATGGAGAGAGTACCGCCCAAGCTTGGGAGATATTGAGGTTACTAATGCTCAAATGTCTTATTCATGAGCTCCCTAATAATATTATTATCAATAAATTTTATGCAAGGCTTTCTCTTCATGATGAGGATTTATTGGATGCTTCTTGTGCTGGATCATTTACACGTATGGGAGAAGAGGCTAAATGGGATCTTCTAGACCATATTCAAGACAATGTTGAAGCATGGGAGAATGATAAAGGAAGAAAGTCAGGTATAAATTATGATTATGAATGCATTAAATCTTTTATGGGAACTAATGACTTTCATAATATTAGTACTACTTATGGTCTTGATTATCAAAGCATTGTAAATTGTTTTAAGGCCTTTGCCTCTTATATTGAAATTCCTAAAAAGAAATGAAACAAGTATCATGAGCCATATAAAGATAGTGTTAAAAGGGTTCCTGCTAGAAATACTGAAGTTTATACTGCTAATCATATTTTACCTGAACCTTACATCAAGAAAATACATTTCCCTATTAAGGTAAAGGAACATTCTATGATAGCTAGTATAGTTAATGAAAGTACAAATAAAGCTGTGGAACCTGATGAACAAATAGATGTTGAACTTGCAGTAGCAAATGTGAAAGACTTTGTCACTAAATATGTAGAAGATGGGCACATACTTCTAATATTGTTTCACATAGTAGTATTAGGAGAGCTAGTGTCCCTATGTTTTCTATTAGAATAAGTGATCATTGCTATTATGGTTCATGTCAGAGTTATATCGTTAAATTTATTCATGATGCTAAAAGTTATTATGAGAGAGGGGAAAATGTTTTTATGTATCTCAACAATATTAAGTTTCCTCGCTATATGCTGAAAGTCTTTATGTTGCAGTTGTTTTGTCTTCCTATGCTGGTAGCCTCCGGTCTTAATAATTTATTTTCTTACAAAATTCCCTTGCATAGGAAGTGGGTTAGATTTAAATATGTTTATATTTGCTTCTTGATTCTCTCTTTTACTTCAATCCATATTATTATGTGAGCATCATTGAAATTATCATGCCCATCTTAATGTCTATAAAGAAAGAGCTTTTGGGGAGACAACCCAGTATATTTTTGCTTTCAGTTTATTTTTGTTTATTTGAGTCTTGGAAGTTATTTCTTCTGAATAACCTCTCCTTATCCTTTTTGTTTGGTTTTTCTGTCAAGATCAACCTCCAATGAGAGAGAAGTAAGATTTGGGGAAGTTGTTGTCCTGAAACAGATTTTGTGCGTCACTATAAAAAATCGTGAAAAATCCTAGAACGTCGTACTGATCTGTAATTTTTTGTGTGCATGCCCCAGGTATTATTTAAATTTCGTTAATTTTGCACTTTTTGATTCGAGCAACAGAAGATTTTCGAAAAAATCGATCTTTATCTGCTGGTATGTTTTGACAGATTTCTGCCATTTTGCATTTGCCTCTTAAATCGATTTCATTTTTGAATTCTTTTTGGTCTTTCGAAAAGAGTTGCTTCAGTAGCTTATGTTTTGATGGATTTCGGTTGTTTATTATTTTGCATGCACTAATGTTGCTAATGAAGATTGTGTGAAGTTTTGTATGAAAGAAATTTTTGAGTGTTAGGAGAGAATGGTGTAATAAGATGGTGAATGGTCAAATACTCAAGCACTATATTGCTGGGGATTCTTACAATGAATATATTGATGTTATTCAAGTGGTGACTCCGAAAAACTTTATCAAAGACCAAATTCAGAAACCTGCAGAGTCCATTTTCGAATAGGTAGTAGTTCTGGTAAGAAAAGGTCCACGAAAACCTTTCAATTTATATTTTTGTAGTTTTTATCTAACGTGGAAGATAATGAGTCGAAAGGGGGACGGAAATGGAGCTCGAAGGGCTCGCACCACCCCGTGGCACGGGCCCACATGGCCGCGCCACCAGGGGGTGTGGCCACCCTGGAGACCGTTTCCGACCCGTTTTCTCCCAGTACCTTCCTTTTGTTATTAAACTTCGTAATATATAATTCCCTGGATCCCTCGAGATTCGTATATCGTGTTCTCGTCGTGTATTTGTTTCGATCTGTTCTATTCAGATGTCGTTCTAGGATTCGTCTTCAGAGGGCTATGAGTTGCGACGTCGGCGCGAGCTCCATCGCAAACCCACAAAAAGGACTTTTGTGGGATGGGTGAAAGAAGAAAGGATCGCAGCTAGGCACGAAGACATGGATCGGAGCATCAAGGAGGAAGTAAATAACATGTCAGCAGGCATGAAGGGGCTGATACCTCCAACTCTAGACCTTAGTTCATGCCCTGCAGCAGTGGGAGCTTTACAAGCCACTGATGAATTCTGCGATAAGTACTGAGCCTTAAGGAGAAAGGTGGATATACTTCAAGAGGAGAATAACAGGCTTTGCAAGTTGCTGGAAGATTTTCTCACTCCGATCATGAGAACACCACCACCGCCGAAGGAGTAATTCGTCATCAGGTTTTGGCATCCCCTTGGTTTGTTCCAAGCTTGGGGGAGTGTCGTGGTATCACATCATTATCTTTCATCTTTTTACCTTTCTAGTAGAGTCATGTCATGAATAGAGAAGTTATCATTTAGGATGGGTTGCATTGTGGAAATATCTCACCCCTAGCTAGTTACCTATGTATCCCTTGGTGTGTATTGAATGTGATGCTTCTTGTCTGTATTATTTTTATCGACACTTCACTCCATAAACCTGTGGTCATGTTTATTGAGCTTAGTTTTCGCTTGGGGACAAGCGAGGTCTAAGCTTGGGGGGAGTTGATACATCCATTTTGCATCACTATTCTATATCATAATCTATTGTTATTCATTGATATATTTCATATTAAGAGATGATACTTATGTTATTTCATCTACTTTTGCATGGTTGATGACTTTTGGAGGATGAACCACTGAAGTCAGGATTCTGATGGAAAAGGAACTATCCAGGTGCAAAATTGGCGAAGATCAGAAAATCCCAGAAAATATACGGAAATTCCTATATTTCCATAAGACGTAGAAGGCTAGAAGGGGAAGTGGAGATGGGCCACGGGGGGCCCACACCACCACCTTATGCGGGCCACCCCTGGCCATTCCACCGGGTGGTTTGGCCACCCTGGCCCACCTCTGGCATCTCTCTTTGGCGTATATAATCCCCTTGAAACCCTAAGACTCGGGGTGCGACCATAGAAAGGTTCTGCCGCCTCTGCGGGGCGGAAACTATAGAGAGAGAAAGAGCTCTCCGGCAGGCAAAAATTTGCCAGGGAAATTCCTTCCTGGAGAGGGGAGGTCATCGCCATCAACACCGTCATCAAGCTAGACTTCATCGGGATCATCATCATCATCTCCACCAGCACCATCATCACCACTCCATGCCACTGTAACAATTGGGTTTAATCTTGCATAGTTCTTAGGGGAAACTTTCCCGGTGTTGATTACTTGTTGTAGTTGATGCTATTGAGTGGAACCATTGAATTATTGTTCATGTTCAGATTGTTACTTATCATTATTTCATCTCTTATCTTGATCCATATGATGTCTCGTGAGTAGTTCGTTTAGTTCTTGAGGACATGGGAGAAGTCATGTTGTTAGTAGTGGAATTGTGTTGAGGAAGATTTAATGGTTTGATATTTAAGTTGTGGTGTTATTCTTCTAGTGGTGTCATGTGAACATCGACTACATGATACTTCACCTTTATGGGCCTAGGGGAATGCATTGTGTATTTGGCTACTAATCATGGGGTTTCTGGAGTGACAGAAACCTGAACCCCCGTTACGAAACCTTTGCACAAGGGAGTGTAGGATCTCAAAGTTTAAGGCTATGGGGTTTTTATCTTAATTACTTTCTTGTAGTTGCGGATGCTTGCAAGGGGTATAATCACAAGTATGTACTAGTCCTAGGAATGTCAATACATTAGCATAGGTTCACCCACACAAAACTTATCTAACCAGAGAAGATTAATCAACTATATGAAGCGAAAGTACTTGACGATATTCCCGTGTGTCCTCGAGAACAGTTGGTCATCTTAAGTAATACAACCGGCTTGTCCTTTGCTAAAGAAAGGATTGGGCCACTTGCTGCAATTATTATTATCTTTTATTTACTCGTAATTTATTTACCTGCATTATCAAAAACCCCTAAAAATCCGTTTGCTAAGTATTTACAGAAAATTCTTGATCCATACCACTTGTCAACACCTTCTGCTCCTCGTTGGGTTCGACACTCTTACTTATCAAAAATACAGCGATACACCCCCTATACTTGTGGGTCATCAACCCCTCTCGGCAACATCAATTTTCCTTTCAAAAGGTATGTTTCATATACCTCCAAAACTTATGCCTGAAGTTAAAACATCCATGGAAGAAAAAGTAATAGTAGCATAACTCATAAAATAAAATAAAGTGGATGTTCTCCAAACCTTTTTTCTAGAAGATGAAATGAATCTCGTGCTGCAAAAATTTAGACATCACTAACATCAGTTTCGTGATAGAAATTATAAGCGCTTAATGGTCCAAAAGAAGAATATAGAAGAATCAACCATAGTTTTCGATGATCTAGGACATGCTACTAGACATCTTGATAAATATATAAGTATGGTTAAAACCCAATGTGATCAGATAGCTGAAACACAAGATTTTAAGTTAAGTCAAAGTAATTCTGATCGCAATTCTATTTCTACTAATGTTAATTTGCTACTAGACGTGGTACAGAAATGCAGGAACCTCAAGGGCCACCTTGGTACCAATAAGAACAAGCCCGGAAAGCAACAGAAATTCAAGAAATGAGTCAATAAGAAGAGGACCTTGTTCATCCACAAGATGATATTGATCTTGAAGCTCAAAGAAAAGAAAAGGAAGCTTCAAATGAAAATGAAGAAGAGGAAGTGGCAAGAGACAAGGATAAACAATACGACTTTGATGCTGAAACTATCAATCCAAGAGAAGAAACTAAACTTAGTCAAGAACAGGAAGAACAAGTTATCACATCAAATGAGAAACAAGTTGAGAAGCAAACACCCGTAACAAATAAAAAGAACAAAAAGGAAGTTGATCCAATGTCCAAGGTAAAGGAAAAGGTAAAACCAACTAAAAAGAAAATCCCTTATCCTAACTATGTCCAATATGAACCTGGCAAGAGTGTTTACGACTCATTTGTGAAGGCTCTAAGTAATCTTTGTTTATAACTTCCTCTAGCTGATGAAATTCAAGTTCCTACTTATAAAAGTTCATGTGATATATTCTTAACAGAAATAAAAAGGGGTAACAAAGACTGTAGCAGTGATTATAAACTTTGGTGACAAGTTTCCTACTAAGCTTGGGGATCCTAGTATACCAACTATCTCTTGTGCTATTGGTAAAACTAACATTCTCAATGCTCTTTGTGATTTAGACGCAGGTGTTAGTGTTATGCATTATTCCCTCTTTAAGAAACTAAATCTTGGAGATTACTCTCCTACATCAATTACCTTGCAAATGGTTGATAAAACCACTAAACAACCTGTTGGTATGATTGAAGATGTTTTACTTAGAATTGATCAACATGTCATACCCACTGAATTTATTTTACTTGATGTTCCTAAAGATGACAAACTTTCAATCATCCTTGGAAGACGTTTTCTTAGTACTGCAAGAGCAAATGTGGACTTCTCTAGCGATAAAATTGTTTTCAACATATACGATGATCAGATTGTTCATTATTGGGAAATATGTACCACCACCTAAACGTGTTCAAGTGGTAAGTACCCTCGATAAAGGGAAGCCCAAGGTATGTGCCAAAAACTCAGAGGTTGGTTAATTAGAATCAACCGTTTTAAAATAAAAAGCTTGATGGGAGTCAACCAATTTCATGATAAAGTAGCATAGTTATTTTTGTGTTTTAGTTTAGTTAATATAGTCAAATTATTGTATCCAAAATGTGCATAGGAAACATGCCAATATGAAGCTAAGGTTTAATTTTGAAGGAAATAATTTAAAAGCAAAGAAAAAGAAAGGGTTATGAGCCTTTAACATGATGTTGTACGACCGGAGACTGTACCGTGTGCCCGCATCGAGGGACTGAGAAAATAAAATAATTGCCCTTTGATACAAAGCACTTAACGAGTAGTGGTACGACCAGAAGTCCCTGCATAGTCCGCCCGTACTGGGCACTGACAAAGGCAACCATTTTGTTCTCCCAAGGTACTAAGCGATTAATGATCAGCAGTACGACCGGGTCCCACCATACTATCCGCCCGTACCGAGAATTAGGTTTGATCTTGGAACCCTAACCGTGTATCCAACTATGACAACCATCAGTATGGGCGGGATGCGCCCATACGGTCCACCCGACCCGACTGCGTCACCCCGTAAAAATGATGGTGGTTGGCTGTCGACCTAGCCAGCCATCTTATTCCTCTCATTCTCTCCCTTTCTCTCTCAAACTCAAACCCTAACCTCCTAGAATCCTTGATTTCATTCGTTTGAGTGGGGGAACCTTCACATCGGTAAGTTTCTCACCTGATCCATGCTTTATTTTCTGAAATCCATGGTTGAATCTCTCACATTGGCTATCTATATGAGTTCCTCATACTTTGAGATTTTTATTGATTCCTCGCGTTAGAATTTATAGTTTCTACCTGTAATTGTTTGTTTATATGATATAAACCTTATGCCTATAGTTTTGCTTTGAAAGTTTTCAGTACAATCAATACTGGAAAGATTTTTCGCACTAGGAAGGGCTTGGGAAGCTTGGGACCAGGCAGCTCCACATCGTCGGGTGCAAAGAAGAGACGTTAGGAGGGGGATGCTCTGAAGGCCTCCCTGAAAAAGGACTACAAAGGGTGAGCGAATGCAAGGTGCTACCCACCAAGTGGGCATGCTATGACTTCCTCTCTTGCCATTGTCTGAAGGAGTAATTCGACACGATATTTGAGAATGTTGGTATGGTCGCCTTCGGCATCTTTTTTCCCGACACCTTCGAGCACTCCATGTGGGAGTTTCTTTCAAGTTTCCACGATGACCTCACACTCCAACAACACCATTTCAATGTAAGTTTAGTGCTTAATTGGCAACCAAGGAGCCTTACTTTTTATCAATCTTTTGATTGCTTTGGATTCTCCTACAAGGGAGAGCTCGATACCACTGAAGAAGTCCTCGCAGAGGCAATGTTTGCTTGGGAGAAAATTTGTGTTTTCCGAAATGTTGATTAATTGCGGAAGACAATCGCCACCATCCATAATCCCACCATCCGTTACTTCGCCACCTTCTTAGAGAATTCCATCTTGGGGAACGGAGACACTAGGCAATGGCAGGCCCTGAGATAAGTGTGATTCACATGGCTCTCCATCCAGAGATGGAGCATAAGGTAAACTTGATTGCTTTGATGATCCAGCACTTTCGCGCCAAAGGTCGGATCATTCAGGAGACATCCGTTGTAGTGGCTTGATCACTCAGATCGCCTATGCAAGTGAGTTTGTCATGCCTCGTGAGAGACCGGTGGCTGGTAGTAAGTTCTTGGATGATGCTCACATGGCGAGTGTCAAATTCATGGGGGTGTATAGGCCTGAATGCTCTCTTCATGCTTACCAGTTTTATTATGAACCTAATGGTGATGTTCACCATACTTTGCTTCCATTTGTACAATCTTTAGGTTTTAAAAAAATTGTCCAAGCTTTTGGTTTGCCATGAAAACAGATTTGTGACCTCAATGAGGAGGAATTCCATCAAGTAATGATCACCTCGCAAAGGATTGTGCCCTGGGAGGAAATCCCGCTTGGGAGAATGCGAGAGGTAGCCAAGAGCAGCACCAATTGGAGTAGGAGAAAAGCTGGAACATGATGGGATGGGATGACTATGGCTAGCAACACTAGCATCAACCCTACTTTCCCTAGTACCAGCAGTAGCAGAACATGCCACCATGTCAGCCAAGGTACAACTATGTCCTAAGAGGTGAGTATGATCAGTTGGCGTCTCGCGTCGGTGATGTGGAGAACACACTGCATGACGTGAAATCCAACGTGACCACCCTCACATAGGACTTCACCCATTTTATGTCTGAGTATCCAAACTACTACCTGTACCATCCACACCAGCAGCCGTCGCCCAACGATGGCGACGGTATTTGGTTCGAGATAGACTAAGAGTCTAAGCTTGGGAAGGTTGAACTCCTCCTCACCTTTTGCACTCATGTTTTGTTTTCTTCTTTTTATTTGTTTATTTTTATTTAGCTTCATATTTACCTTCAGTTTGCATTGATAAAAGAAAACACACACAAAATTAAGAATAGCTTTTATCTTATTTTTGTGTGAAGTTCTCTGGGTTTTCTTTTGATTTCTCGCAGGTTATCCACTTCAAGTGACTTAGCTATGGAGAAGAACGCGAGGAGTCGATTCAAGTGTAAAATGAGAAAGCAGGAGGAGGTTTCCTATTTTCTATCTTCCTGTAATTTTATTATTAAACATATTATGTTTGTTCGGTTGCACTTGAGTTCTAGTGCACGCTTAGCTTGTTATATTTCAAGACTTACTCTCAAGGCTAATGTCAAAAAACAACCACAATGGATTAAATTCCAATCTTTTAAGAAAAGTGTCTTCTTGACAACTTTGGTGCCATGTTTTTGTCTTAAGGGCTTAATCTTATCAGCACTCAACCCCACATCTTAACGGTTTTACTTGATTATACTTTTTGAAAAAGATTTGTTTGTAGGAATGGATATTTTGCGGTGGTTGAGGGAGATGCCAAACTTGTCTTGCTGAGTTGAAAAGAAATATGTTATTGAAGTGAATTATTAGAGTACCAAAACTTCATGGAACAAACAACTCCTATGGCCTACGAACGATCTTGATTTCAAATCAGATTTCGGCTACGAGTTGGCTAGATATTTTTAGCATTGCTACAGTGTGCAAAATTTTAATTCCATGAGCCCAAGTACTAGAGAAAAATAAACTTCTCGCAATATTTGAGCTGAAATTATTTGATTTATATGAAAGACTCGGCATCTCCTCACTACTTAAAAGATTAAAGTTCTTGAAAGACAAGGAAAAGATAAGGTGTTGGAAAGCCGCGATTTTCAAAGTGGGTGTTCATCAAAAGATCTAAGTTTATCCTTCTTTTTGACATGTACTAGTGCACCCTTAATTTGACTAAAGCATTCTTGCTTTAAATGGTTTTACTCTCATAAAAGTGAGGCGCCGAAAGAATTTATTCGCAAGCCTAACCAAAATTTTGACAATCTCTTTTGAGTCTAAAAATTATTGGCTAGCAAGGTATATGCGGTTAGGAAGTGAACTTAAGTGCATTTTTTCTGATATATTATGCTCACGTTCATGGTTGTAGGATTTGTGACGATGGAATATAATACCCACTTAAACTTGTGAGTTTTCTTGCTTGAACTTATTTCTCGCTGTTATTCTTTATAGCTTTTTCACTTGAGGGCGTGTAACATCTAAGATTATGGAAGTTGATAGCTCCAAATTTTGACACTTTTTACTGACAATTTTCCATTGGTTTTCACCGGGTTTCGTTGATTTTGATCTTTCAACTAACGCTAATACTACAAGTTATATTCCTACTTTGGTTTGTACAGAGAGAGAGAGAGATTCGTACTTGCAAGATTAGGGTTTGAACCTCTATTCCTACGTTTGTTTGTACTTGATTTGATCTTCAACTTTATTGTGGTTTTCTATGGTAAAGTTGAGATGATTTCTATCTGCAATATGATTATATCTTTGATCTATTCTCCTCTCATGTGTGAGTAAATCCCCATAGGCATGGGAGATGTAAGGAATTGGTGAGATATGTTGCGCCTCCTTTATTTCCATCCATTTTTCATTATTGTTGTGATTATTTTATTTTGAGAATGATTATCTATGTTTGCCTAATGCTTGTTATCCAATTTAAAGGCCCATGTAACATGATCTTGAGATCTCATAGATATGAACTTATTTACTAACGAATCGACGACCCCCAAGTAACAAGGCCGATATCAAAGAGGAGCTAGTATAACTCGAGGACAATAATTAACCATCAAGTTTGAAGCCTTGATCTTGTTGGAAGACCTTAATTGATGCGCTAACCATGGCTTTGGCAACAGGTAGAAGGATCATTGGGATCGAGAAGAATCTACCAAGAGGACTCGTGATTTGTATACGGTTTGCTTGCCTACTCACATATGAATAAGAAGTATCATAATAACTTGGCACATTTTATTCACCTGGCACATTCACTATCACCATGAACCGTTTCTCTCTGCGCCTAACTTCTCATCTGCAGGAATCTCGAACAACCTTCTTACTTTTACTTTAATGTTATTTACTTCAAGTATCATTCAATACTTAATTATACTTCCTTTTCACTCACCCATTTTCACTCTCAACACTTGCAGTCAATACACTCAATACAAAGTGACACCTTGGGTGCGACAAAAACGCCTCAGATAAACATTTTTCTATGATCCTTTTTGGGATCGATATAAAAACTGGAATTAATACTTCCACGAAAACGTGCTCTGATGAACCTGTGCTCTTGCAGGTCATCATGCCCCAGATGGATAAGCTTAATCTACTTCATAAGGACCTTCCCATTTTGATATTAGTTTTCCTAGAACAACTTGAAAGAAGAATTGCACAATAATACTTTATCTATAGTTTTAAACACTCGATTCTCTATTTTCCTATCATGCCATCTTTTTACCTATTCATTGAAAATTCTATCACTCTCATAAGCTTCACTTCTAAGCTCATATAAGGCATGTATATCGAATAGGATCTTCTCTCTAGCAATTTTAAAGTTACAGTTTAAGTATTTTATAGCCCAATAAGCTTTATGTTCTAATTCTAAAGGTTGATGTCATGCTTTACCATAAACTATTTTGTATGGTGTCATTCCCATGGGATTCTTATAGGAGGTGCGGTAGTCCCAAAGTGCTTCATTCAACTTCATTTCCCAATCCAATCTTGACTTCTGCATCATCTTCTGTAATATTACCATTATCTCTCGATTTGAAAGTTCGACTTGTCCACTTGTTTGTGGATGATAAGATGAAGAAACATGGTGAGTCACTCCATATTTGTGTATGATTTTTCATAAAGTTCCTTTCATAAAATGAGTACCACCATTAGTTATTAAAAATCTAGGAACTCCGAACCTAGGAAATATGATGGCTTTGATCATCTTTATGGAAGTAGCTACATCTGCATGGGCAGTTGGTATTGCTTCAACCTATTTAGTAACATAATCAACATCAACAAGGATATGTGTATAACCATTAGAGGGTGGAAATGGACCCATGTAATCCATTCCCCAAACATCAAATGGTTCTATAATTAAGTTATAATTCATACTCATTACTTGTTTCTTGCCTATATTACTCATGTGTTGACAAGCATCACAATTATTAACAAACCTACACGCGTCCTTTCTTAAAGTTAGCCAACAAAATTCGGATTGTAGCACCTTAGTAGTAATTCGATCACCAGCATGATGTCCCCCATACGGGTTATCATGACAAGCTCGTAGAATGGCATTCATCTCATGATCAGGTCCACATTTCTGAATCATTCCATTGGGTACACGGCGATATAAATAAGGATCATCCCAAAAATAATGCCTTAAATAATTAAAGAATTTATGTCTTTGAATTCGAGACATATTAGTAGGCATATGCTTTCCTACAAGAAAATTTGTGTAATCTGCAAACCAAGGATCAATAGGAGTTATAGTAGCAAGATATTCTCCTAGAAAAGATTCATCAATAGGTACAGGATCATCAACTATTCCTTCCATACGAGAGAGATGATCAACTACAGTATTATATTTACCTCTTATATCTATAATTTGTAGATCATATTATTGAAGTAATAGAACCCACCTAATCAATCGTGGCTTCGCATCTTCCTTTGCAAGAAGATGGCGCAAAGATTGATGATCAGTATGCATAATTAGCTTAGAGTTTTAGTTTATAATGTAGGATCTAAACTTGTTGCAAGCAAATATGACCGCTAAAAACTCTTTCTCGGTAGTAGCATAGTTTATTTGATCCTCATCAAGGGCTCTACTAGAATATTGGATAACATTCAAACCAACACCATCATGTTGCCCTAAAAGAGACCCAATTACATAGTCAATAGAATCACACATGATTTCAAAAGGTTTCCCCAATTGGGAGGTTGAGTGATTAGGAAAGAAACTAAACCTTTCTTGACTTGTTTGAAGGTTGAAAGGCATTCATTATCAAAAACAAATGTAACATCTTTTTGTATGGTATTAACTAGAGGAGTGGCAGTTCTTACAAAGTTTTTAATAAATCGTTAATAGAATCCAGCATGCCCAAGAAAGTTCTTAACTCCTTTAATATCTTGGGGTATAGGTAGCCTCTCTAATGCAATGATTCTTGAATCATCAATCTCATTACCTTTTTTGGCGACTCTATGGCCAAAAACTATACCTTCTCGTACCATGAATCTGCAGCGTTCCCAATTCGAAACGAGGTTTGTTTTCCTGCACTGATGCAAAACTTTGTTAAGATATAGAGACAACTTTCAATGCAGAACCATAGACAATGAAATGATCCATAAGTACTTCCATTATATTATCAACAAAATTATCAAAAATCTTGAGAACACACTCTTGAAAAGTTGTTGTGGCATTACACAAACCAAAAAGCATTAGTATGTAGGTATCAGTACCATAAAGACAAGTAAAAGTTTTTCTCTCTTGATCTTCTGGTTGAATGGAAATCTGAGAGTAACCAGAATAACCATCAAGAAAACAAAAATAAGAATTACTTGTTAGTCTCTCCAGGATTTGTTCCATAAAAGGTAGCGGTTTAAGTTCTTTCAAAGTATCCTTATTCAATTTCCTAAAATCAATGCACATTTTATATCCATTAATAATTCTTATAGGCGTTATCCCATCCTAATTATTTTGTATAATAGTAAGACCACCCTTCTTGGGACACAATGAGTAGGACTAACCCACTTGCTATCCTAAATAGGATAGATAACATCTACATCTAACAAACGAATTACTTCTTTTCTTACTACTTCTTTCATTCTGGGGTTAAGTCTTTTCTAGGTGTCAAGGAAAGGTTTGTCATCTTCAATCATAGGAATTTTATGAGTAACAATATCAGGCCTTATTCCTTTTATATCAACAAGTGTATACCCAAGAGCCTCACGTTGTTCACTAAGCACGGTTATTAACTTTTTACTTTCTTCATCCGAAAGTGCATCATTAATAATAACAAGATACTTAGTTTTAGTGTTTAAGAATTCATACCTTAACCCTTATGGGAGATTTTTTTAGTTCAGATGGGGGAAGTTCTTCATCTCCATTCCTTTCTAGCTCTTCATACTTCCCTTCTAGTAAACTCTCAACGTCTTGTGTTTCGTCAAAATAGTCATCTAGTTCTTCTTTTTCTTGTGTTTCATCAAAATAGTCATCTAGAACACACCATATGCCAGGATCTATCTAGGAGTAATGTTGTAATGGAGGAGTTCCGATAACATACTATGTAGACCAAAAGCGGTTAACGTTCTGCGGGGAATGTGGATGATGTAGTCGTACTCGTAGCCGACCTCAATATCACGAAGCTCTTTGCAAGTCATCCCTTGGTCCTTGCACGACAGTCTGGGTGCCACTAGTGGCAGCACCCCCTGGTTCGCACACATATGGTGTACGATGACAACCTCTTGTTCTCTGATCTCTGCTAAGAGTGTGGAAGTAGATCTTCTGGCTAGAATCCTTGTAGCACAACTGCGTGCCACAACGATGTCATATCTTGCATGTAAAGTCCTTCAAGGAACCACGCCATTGCAAAAAGGCAACGAGAGAGAGAGAATTTCCCTAAGGAAAATGCCTTATAGAAATATCGGTGTGTGTCTCCCTCTCGTAGGCCCCTCCTTATATAGGGAAAGAGGGCATTCCCAACTAGCCAAGTCCTGGGGTGGGACTAAACCAAAGGGAGGTGAGAGGAGGAGGCACGCAAGGGAGGAGGGTCGACCGGGGTGGGCCCCAAGAGCGCGGCCCAAGGCAGGCATGTGGCCAGGGTGGCCCTCTTCGCGCCCCATGCCAGGTGGCGGCGGTGGCCCCTTTGGCCCTTGCCATGGGCGGCTGCCCTATTGGGCCTTTTTTCCTCCGGGGATTTTGGCACATTAGGTAAGTTTGCCAATTTAATTTAGTTTTAAATATATATTTAATATTAATTCTAGTAATTACTATGAAATACATATTATTAAATTCCTTTTGACCCGAAACACCTTTCCATTCACTCCGAACAACTTCGGATCCTCCTAGAACGATTCCGTTTCTCTCACGGAACACTTCATGTTTTCTCTTCTCTTTCATCATGTGATTCCATAATAAACTCCAAGCGTCATCGTACCATTAAGCATGTTACCCCCAATAATTTGGGAACATCACAGACATGATCGAGACACCTCTCATATCAATGATCATTAGCGGGACCGGGATACCCATAATGACCTCTATGCATTCCACGATGTTTAATGTCGTTTGAACCATAAACGTCGAGTCCAATTCCCTTTGTTACTTCGATAATGACTTGTTCGAGATCTGGTCATTGGTATCACTATACCTTGTCCAATCTCATTACCGACAAGTGATGTTTTACTTGTTTCCGTGATATTCCATCCCTGTGACCTAGTCACATGTTCCAACATTATGGATGTAATTTCACCAAGTTAGCCTTGTGTATCTTCCATCACGCGGGTGAACAAATCCCGATCTTGATGCGTAGGCCTCAACATACCCCTCTAGAATACCCGACATACAATATTATGATCACCCAGTTACGGTCATGACGTTTGATGCAGTCAAAGCAGCCTTGGGTGATAGTGATTAATATGATCTTAGGGTCAAAGGTGAAGGATACTTCATTTCAAACTATTGCAACGATGAACCATGTGACTTGATCGTGTTGCAATACTTCTATTGGGTAATGTCCATCACATAATTCACTAATAATATGACTTCATTGTCAACTGGCATAAATGCTCCATGATCAGAAAACCTTGATCGTTGGTTGCCCAATGAACTAGTATAAATAGAGGCTACTAGGGACTTGTTTTGTTTACATACCACACATGTATCAATGTTTCCACTTGATACAGTTATAGCACCGATGTAGCCTAACACATGTCAATCACCATTGGTCCACGTCATGCTACACCAACCACTCCTACTAAGGTGAATTCCTTCCATCTCTTGCGTTCCTTTGGTTATCATGTGAATGGTATCCTACTTGAGACAAATGCATATAGTATGACTACGTCCATGACCATGACACCAAGAGGAGGAGATAAGGATGCCCCAGGAGCCAAGACCCAAAGCAAGAAGCTTGGAAGAGGCGAAAGAAGAAGCAGCACCAGAGTCTCCAGCCCCTCCAGCCTAGAGTCTCTGGTGAGACCAAAGTCTCTGCCCCTGCGCACCCGGAGTCTCTGCCCGCTCCTCGTCCTGCCTATGACTGCAAGGTTCTGGAGTCTTCACCTCCAAACTAGAGTCTCCACCCCGGCCCAGAGTCTACACCCGCTCCTCGACCCGCCTACGTCTGCAAGGATCTGGAGTATGTTCGGAGTCTCCGCCACCCTGCCCGGAGTCTCCGCCATCATGACATTACTCTGCCTTAAGTAAATAGGCATGCGAGCCTTGAAGTTGGGTCTAGCCCATGTAACACCCCATCTCGCTCAGAACTTTCTATTTATGCCTAAAATACTCTTATTTAAGTGGATGTCTATAAATATGCCAACACCTCCTCCTAGAAAGCCTAGAATGAATATTGAGTTGAATTGGCTTTAGCCTCCATTTTCCCTAGGGAAAACCTCGTCGTATGAATATGCCAACACATCTCTGAGCCTCGGCTTCACGATGCAGCAAAAAAAGGATATTGGGTCCACGTGAACACGTGACAACGAAGGTGCAAAGGCTGTAGTCTAAATGATGTACCGTCAACGCTTTGATGTACCGTCATTTTCATTTGCAGGATTATTGTCCCCGTTCCAGTTCTGTGAATTTGGAAAAACAATTTTACTTGCCCTCGCATACTCGTCACCGACAAAGTTCAAGTACTCTGTGCACGAGGCCACTAGCATCCAATCGTGCAACAACCAGCCTTTACACCTGATGTTTATGCTACAATCAGCTGAAAGTAACAACATTCTATAGCCTCAATCATCTGGGTGAAAAATTGGATGATAAGCAAGCAAAAGGTGCATCGGGAATCCAATGTGGCATCGCTTGCATGCCTTATTACCATTGCAAGAAATAAAATGACAATTTGAAGATTGCCGATACAGCAAATGTTGCATCCAATAATGACACAAGAACCTACTGTTGCCAAAATATATGGGAAAAAACCCAATCAAAAGGGAGGCAAAGATGGGGGAAAGCGGACATGCATCCACTGCTTTTCATAAGCTGATACGTGTGCCCATCCTATCTCCTCAATCAGCTGGAGCTTCAAATCGTAAAGTTTTTTCTTTGGTTGCTCAGAGTCCTCTTGAATCATGTCATTTATAACCTAACACATCATAAAGATCGCTAATATAAGCATGAATTGAATTCAAGTTAAACACAGAACAGTAGGGTTCTTTACTTATTTACAAAAAAAAAGCACTCCCTCCGTTCTAAAATATAAGATGTTTTAGCTTTGTGAAATTAATGTACCTAGACACGTTTTAGTCTAGGTCCACTCCGACCTACACACTAAAAACATTCTAGATACATTTGCTTCACAAAGCTAAAACATCTTATATTTTGGAACGGAGGGAGTACAAGTAAAAAGTTGTGCCAAAATTCAGATCCGAATCTAGTTTTGTTCGTTTTAATCTTTCATCTTGTTTTGATTGTGTTTTGTCAAGGGTGAACTGTGGAATACTCTGGTTTTCATCCTTCTGTTACTTCCCAAATAGACCGTGCAAGTGCAAATTAATGGTTATGGCAGTACAAATTATGTGGGTAACGGTTATTTTGCCAGAAAATTGTACAGTAGCTCCCTACGGTTAATTTTCTATTGAATGATAAAGGTATTTACAACATATTTCTATTGAATGATAAAGGTATTTACAACATATTCACATGTTTGGGTCTCCAGGGACCAAGGCACAGAGTTAAACCAACATATATTTACCTAATGTTTGTAGAGTTGACATCAGCATATAATTGAACCATAACATATTAGTTAGTACAACAAAACTTGATAAAATTTCTACTCACACTATGAATAAGCAAACTATACAAAAATAGTATATTAGCATAAATTTATCGGTTAGGATTAAAAAAACATGTTACCAGAGTGACACTTTATTGAGTGGTACAAAGTAATAATTAATATTCTATATGTTTTCGTAACAAGGACATAGCATTTGCTGACAGCCAAGCAAAGCTAATGAACATAGGTTGAGTTGCACACGTCAAAAAAGTTGCGTGCGAACTAGATTCACTGGACGACATATTCTGTAATGTTATATGTATTTACTTAAGAACCCTCAACCACTCATTCATAGAGCTATTTGACAATGTCAACCTTCTATTTTCATTATAGTCCTTGTAATTGCAACTGCAAATGCTAAGAGTGCAGATAACGTGTGTTTGGTAAGGAGAATATACCTTTAGTGCCGTGCCACATCTTCCGCAGCGCCTCTCACGTAGGACGGTCAGAGTGCCATATTTTGTAGTTTTGGCATCAACCCATTTAATTAATTCTTTGTAGTTCTCCTCAAAAACATCTTTAGCAGATGCTTCAGTTGACTCATCAGGCTGAAAGAGATTTTCCATAAATAATACATGAAAAATGCAGACAAAACATAAATACATGTCCTAGATTAGAGACTGCCAGTTTATAATATACAAGGCCAAGAAGGTTATCCTTGCGCCCAAGCAAGGCATCTTCACCAGCATGAAAAAACGCTGAAAGCTGATAAAGGCAAAGAAAGGGAGGATGAGGGTAAAAGGAAAGGATTAGGTTGTTAGATATATGTATTATAGCTGTTTTAGGTATCTATATGCAACACCTTATAAATGTACTTCTACATATTGTCCTACAGCCCCATGGCATACACAAGTCGGTATACCTAACATGGTATCAGAGTAAGGTTTCTAGGGTTCAGATTTTTTCCTTCTTTTTGCCTGCACGCCAAGAATTACGCACAGCCAGCACGCCATCTGCACTGGTCACTACTTCATACCACGCCATCTCCACCTCACAGCAGCACCATTGCCACTCGTCTTGCTGGTGCTCACAGCTGCCCTATTCAGCCACCACCAGCGGTTCAACCAGTCCAGCCCAGATGCCCGTGAAGAGTGCAATTGCCAAAGAAGCTGCCAGCAACACTGACTAGCAGTGGAGGTAGAGAAAGCAACAACGCCAGAGCTGTGGCAAAGATGAACGCTGCCCTTCTTTCTCTCTTGATTTGCCTCTCAAAGGCAACTGGGCATGATGACTCTCAGACTGCATCCACCTGGACACCAAGGTAACCCCTAGATAACATTGGCTAATACGTATAAAGAACATACATGATTGTGGCATCCTGGCCCAAGGCTTAAAAGGATTGATAAACTACTCATGCTAACAAGATGCATCTTCTTTTCTGGAAGCTCATCTCGATAGAACCTCTCAGTCAAGAGTGCTTGACTGGGAGCAACATTGGGATGCATGAGCTCCTGGAGTTACAACGATTTACACATCGGCTGAGCACAATGTTCGAAATTCAAATATAACAAAGGTTTCTAGACTAGATTGTCAAACAACCTGGTGCCGAAGCCAGTTTCTAGGTTATAACAATTGATTGTATGGATATATAATTTTAACTTAAAAGGTAACTTGACGTTCAGGTAGAGGAAAATATAAGATGTAAAGGAAGATAATGCACCTTTAGCGACTCAATCTCTGCCAATGCAAGACCTTTTTGGTATAGTGCATCCGCTAGCTGGTCTCGCGTTTCTTCCATCTTTTTCTTAGTTTTCTATTCGACATAAAATATTTCAGGAAAACAACATTCAATAGGAGCTGGTACACTTGACTAAGTAGAAGCAAAGGTGGTAATATCTTATACCTGTGATTCTTCGTCCTCAGGATCAGGTTTTAAAGACAGAAGCTTTGCCAGTTCCTCTTTGTCAATACTGTCCACAACCTCGTCAGCTGCAGCAATAACCTAAACACCAAGAAGATCGTAAATAAAGTCAGAAACAATCCTCTTATTGGAATATAAACACCAAGAAGATCGTAAATATGAATATAGTTGATTTGCGTGTGAATACTGACAAAGAACTACAGTAGTAATATATGTACATTTTGCTTTAAATTAAGAATTTGATATCATTGTTGATTTGCGTGTGAATACTGACAAAGAACTACAGTAGTAATATATGTACACTTTGCTTTAAATTAAGAATTTGATATCATTTATTCTGACACCAAAGAATTGATCTCCCGCCATCTGAAGCAAGGTTGAAGAGCACTGTGAATAATATTTAGTTAACGAAAACAAATTAACCTGGGGAATTATATCAGGCAGTTATATAAATATAATGCGGAAGATGCAAAAAACCATGTGACTGCCTGATTGATGGCTAGAACCAACATCTGTATACCAGAAGTTTTGATGTCCTTAATCAGTCATGAAATCCTTTCAGGTTTCTATCCACTTAAGGCCTGAATTCAGGTATTTAGTTCTAAGACTATTCAGTTTTATCAGCATATCAAACGCGAGGGTATACTAGTGAACTTCAGGCCAAGGGGCAGACCCATGTTATGGTGAGTGGCCCCCAGTCAATTTTCGTATTTACACCAGGTAAGTCCAGTATTTTGTACTAGCCCCCGCTCTACTCACCCCACTGGCCCCCGCTCTACCCAGCTTACTGGCCCCAGGCCTTCGCTGCTGAGCTGTTGGCAAACAAAAAGTCTTACAGCCCATTGCCTCGCCTGGATTGCCTCAGGGCCCAGACGTAGCAGGCTAATAAGCACAAGTCAAGACAGGCATGAAGCGGTCGATTCCTCTCGTGTCACAAGTCGCAACCAACTCAAGAGTACCTTAAATTCTTGATATTTTTTGTACTTAGAGACAATGATGCCAGTCGAGTATATTTTATCATGTGCTTGTAATCCTAATTACTCGTAGGCTTGGGGATCTTCCAGTGCAAGCCATGGTTGCTAGTACTCGCCATTTTCCTGCACAATTTAGTTGCCGCTTTGTTTCCTTAAGAACTAGCTTTTAAATGAATGTTTTTCTTTTGGTCAAATATGCATGAAATAGTCTAATATACATTAGTGTATCTACAGTAGAGTACTATGAATAACTTTGAGTATATCTTGTGATTTTTTGTCAAGGTGAGTTATGAAGCTATGCTTGTGTTTTTCTAGTGAAACCGCAACACTCGCTATTTTAAGAAGCCACCTCATGGACTAAAACATTCATATGCTTGATTTTTTTCAATCTTACGCTACATACATGTGTAATGTGTTATATAATAACCCCTAAAAGGTATGTTATCTAGGCTTTCTGTAGTCTTGGAGAACTTTATGTGAGCATCATGGGTGACACTAGCAAGGGCTTGTGGGCACACATGTCACCCGCGGTGGTGCCCCCACTGCCTTTTATTCCTGGGTCCGCCCCTGTTCAGGCTGGTATTGTCATCAGCAAGAGTTTCCTTATCTGAAGGAATTAGACACATGATAACATTCTGTTGTGTCAAGTCATCAACGAAAGGAACAGATCTTTTTTGTAAAAAGTAAACTATACATTATTAGGTTGCCCCAAGTGGTTTGTTCCCCCTCAACCACATATCTTTTTAATGGACATTAACACGAATTGTTCCACGTATCCAATCAGAAGGACAGTAAAAAGTTATGAAAGTCTAAACAAGAAGCATGCTTCACATAAAGGCAGCACCTTTGTTCATAGTTGTTAAGACCAGCAATTCAAGAGAGATCAGTAAAGCATAAAGGAACAATCAATATCAGTTACCTCTTTGTGGTGGCTAATTTTATCATCAGAGGTTGATTCCTGAAGTACACATTCCAAAATCTTGGCAAACAAAGGTGTATATTTTGGATACTCTGACTGCAATATGCCAGAAAAGGTTATGGCAAGTTAATTGACAGAAGAGAAAACATCGATGCAACCAGTATTGTTCAGAATTTCGATAACAAGATAGCAGAAGGATGAACATGTCTAGCAAGAAAAATTCAAAAGATATAGAATGTACAGAAAGTTAGATTTAGCAGAGGGGCCAAAGTACTTCAAACAACATATTCTCATAAAAATAAAAATGGAAAAAAAAACTTGCAAGGAGCTATAAATTCAGATTGACATGATCTGTGAAATGTGTGAATGAAACAATAAATATCTACAGAGGGTTGAGTCATATTACTCTGTAACCATATAAATGATAATACCAAAAACAAGACAAAAAAGGAATAGCAATGCTTGCATATAAGATTCTCCAATGTTTAAAGAAAAGAAGTATTGTGAAGATTATACCAGAGTACTAGTACTAATAATAAAATTTGCCAAAGTACTGACAGAGTGATACATTTAATAACATACAACACAAAAGGAATAATTAACAAAGTACTGACAAAGCGATACATCTAATAGCACACAGGTTCAGTGAAATCCTCGCATCTGGTTTCTTTTCTGATTGTACTTAAAATTACAAGATTATAAATGACTATGGAATGGAAGTAATCACTACCTTAAGAGAAGTGACAAGCTCAGTCCAGGCAGACTTGTTGTCTTCCTCTTCTTTCTTAAGGCTGGAAAGAAACTTTATCTTGGTGTCTCGAACCTATTAATCCAATTTATTGTGAAGGTCATATAACCCCACAGGAATTTAAATTGCAATAAGGAAAACCGTTTTTATCTACTCCCTCCATCTCAAAATAGATGTTGTAAATTTGTCTAAATTTGGATGTATCTAGACAATATTTAGTATATAGATACATCCAAATTTAGACAAATTTCCGACATCTATTTTGAGACGGAGGGAGTATTATCTAAAAACAGCATTATTCATGATTCTTACCAAACAACTAAAGATTGCTGTATTCTAACCAAGGACCAAGATTTATCATCGATGAAAAAATTACATGGACATAGCATTTACAATACCGACAAATATTGAATTCTTGTCAACTAATAAAGTGAGTTGAGACGATATGAAACAAAATAATTTTGTTAGAAACTTCAACAACAATCTAAATTCAAGTAAACAACATTTAAGTAACTACTGAAGTGTGCCAACCTCGTCACTTAACCGCTCAGAAACACTCTTCTTCATTCCAACTGAAACCCCCTTTTCTTTATTATCATCGACCTGCAATAATCATACCAAATACCATGAACATGTGAGAAAAACTGATAGCTGAAAACATATAGTGGCTGAAAAGTGAAAACCACTAGGAACGTATTGATATCCTATTCGATTTACATCTGAACTGGGGGTCTAGCATTATAAGGAACATAATAAGAAATAAAAGAAACAGAAAATTAAAGGGAGTAGACATTTCAATCCAGTGCTACTGACCTTTGATGGTGGAATGACACATAAAATACTATAAGAAGTTGGAGCATGCTGGCTTTGTTCTTCTTTCTTGTTGAACGAGCTTACTACACCATAGGTTATGGAGCCCACTAAAACAGAACCAGGTGGAGAACTCTGCAAAGCAATTCAATATATAACACCAAAACAAAATAGTAAAACTCATTTCAAAACAAATATCACAAAACTGATATAGTATCTCGTGATATCTAATTAAATATCATCAACAGGATATTGTACCTTTGGAAGTTTTTCTGTAGATGGTGGACCCACATAGAATGCTTCGGGTTCTCTTCAAAAATAAAACGATGGTGGTGATGAGGTGTTATTGAAGTAAAAGAGTACTGAACATTCAAAAGGAACATACCCAGGTACTAAAATAGAGGACTTAAAGGTGGCATTTCCAACTATAGGCCCATCAGGTTCAGAGTAAAAACTCAATTGAATGAAATCCTGCAATTAGATCAAAAATTTACATTAACCTTGTATTGATAATTGGTATATAAATGATCTGGATGTGCAACATTCATCATGAGCATCTATAGTTTTGCTTGCAACTTGCTTAGTAGTTGGACATATTGAGAGAAAGAGACCCATTCTCCATCCTGATAGATTCAATAGTAACAGCATAGTGTTTTACGCCACAATCAATGGAGCAAAAGAATATTACCCTCAATCAGAGTGTGATTGTATGCATGCAAAATAGTAAACATTGATCATACATTTTTTGTGTGGTGCCCAATGTACAAAACCACATTAAAATAGCAGATGTTAGCATGCAACACTAGTACTTATGCGGCGCTAGTGCTTACACAGGATAACTCGCAGAAAGATGATTAAGCTAGATATAGCAATTTACCGAATATAATGGCTTCTATGTCAAAATATATTACGTATAATATCGACAGTCAACAAGAAAATTTATCATCAGGCCATCATCAATAAGGAAGTACAGAAATGAGTCTGATTAGCAACATATATTTAGTATTAGATGCAGTACCTTCTTCTCGAGTTTCCTCTCAATAAATAGAACCAATTGCTTAAGCTTCTCCAAGAATTGCACATTTTCATGCCTACACTCACCATAAGACAAATTCATGTAATAGACCATAGATGAAATAGCCAACAGAGTCTAACATAAGATAAGCATGCAAATGTATAATAAAAAGATCACATAGTGCCTGCAAAGAAATGTACTCCCTTCGATCCATAGTGTCGCTGATTCAGTACACTTATTATGGATCGGAGGGAGTACTATTTTTCCATCTCTACTTCCTCCTCGGACTGTTTAGCTATCGGACGGATTTTGTTTGAGAATACGCAAAAGACTTAGAAAGACATCAAATGAGTGCAGTCTAGAAGACACAAAACTATGTTCTCTTTTGTTCATTTACCAAAATAAAAAATATATTATGTATCCTATCAACATTCAGCACTGGTGCTCTAATCATAATATGTATTCTTGTCAACTTCTAATATTGGGTTAAGAATGAGCTAAAACAGTATAGTCAGAAGAATCCCGGAGTATTAGTGGGGGTGCGACGAAGGTCGATCTCTAGTATGCTCAGTTTTCCATTCTCAATGTATCACTATCCTGATCTTAGACTCAGTTTGAGGTTGCTGTGCTGAACTGTGGTATTTAGTAACTGTAGTAAAAAAACTCTGTTACACCTAAAAAGAAGGTGCTACCAATTAATTTCTATATCTATGTACAATATAGTACTTTTAAGAAGCCAACACAATGCCAAACAGAACCCTATCCAAGCTAATAATGGTTTATTTAGTTCTGACTGTTTGAGTGCTGATTATGCAAGATCACAGAAGTCATCTAACCATATATACAGCAATACTTAGTGGGTGGGAGGGCTGTACCTTATGTACAATTGCAGTGTGTATTCACCTTTTGGAAGTTTCACATAACTAGGATAGACATCGCCAGAAGAGTAAACAGACTATTTTCAAACAAAAAGGAAACATTCTGAGTCAGCAACAGAGCATCATATACGTAGGTTGAACTAATAATGGGTCCAGGTTAGGGATAGCCCTGAACTGAAAGGAATAAGCCATAGGAACCGTGCTGAAAATACCGCAATTGCTTATTCAGTACTTGGATGGTACAAAATATTACCTTAGTTCACTTAGTATATGGCGCCTTTTTCATAACACAAAAAGGATCATACGAGAATACCAAATGCAAAGTAGGTCTAATACTTCATTATCAAATGGGCATACGGTAGTTCTATCCTTATGCCAGATTTAGTAACATTGGCGCTTGCAAAAGCAAGCTTTTCCCAACAGATTACATGCCTCTAGTTGGATTGCCTAAGGCTCTAAGATAAATCTAAACATATACGGAGTATCATGCAAATTTTGTTGGTAAATTCAAAAGGTAGTACTAAACCATCTCAACTTGTAATTTAAAAACGAAACTATTATGTCTTTCAACTTGCTAACAAGATATCAAACCAATTACTACTGCTTGTTATGACGCAGATGCATGTGGGCAAATAAGACTGCGTGACTGGACTAGCGCAAGCAGAATGGAAAGAAAGAACAAAAGTAGCAATGCTTTTGTTGTCTGCATCTCCTGTACATATGTGCCACTTGGGCCTCAATGCAATACAACTAATGTTACACCAAGAGCATTGTTTAAATCACCACCAGAAATAATAGTTACTGGAATCACATATAAAGCATCCTGCCACTGAAGAGATACAGGAATTAAACAAATAATTTTGTAAAATGAAAAGAAATGTACCTTATTTGAATCTGAAATTCTATAGAACTGAGACTCGAACTTATTATCGTATATTCTGTTGTTAAGTAAGGGCAGATGGGGCTTTATTTCAGCACCTTCCTCTAGTTTGATTTTGTAACTGTAGAGGTTCAGAGGGAGAAAAGAATGTGAGAAACCATATCCAGGACTAACTAGAACATAAGTTACCCAGAACCAAATATAACTCACGTTAAAGTCAGTGCAATAATTTGCTTGCCAGAGGGTAGTCTATCGCGGCTAGTGGTAAGTGGACAAAAGTTACACTCCACTGGTCGATAAGGTATCCTGATCTGCAAGACACAAAAGTAAACATATGGTAAAAAAGAGTAACTTTTGACAGCCATCAATAGATTCTTGACCAACCTTGTTCAGAGTGGCGACAGGAACAAGCCTTTCTGATGCTAATAATGATCTAGCAACAATCCGCATAGGTGACTCACTACCATCAAGGGCAATTACTTTCTGATCAACAGAAATTCCATGAAACACAATCTGCAAAGGAGCAAATGAATATGTTTAGCATAACGCCGTTAATATAAACCAGACACTATGCATTTACAAATGTTAGGCTTTTAGCTAGGCAGCCACAGATTAAAGCTGACCAGAAATATTGGAAGTTGATAAAAGTACCTCGAAATCAACACATGTAGGTTCATGGCTAGCATTTCCACTAGACCAGAACTGGGCTATAGACAACTCCAAAGTCAAGCCACCTTCAACAGAAAAACTGAAATTCTTGAGAGATGGTGAAGAGAAAGTAACAACAGCCTCCCACTTAATAGGTCGCTTCAGTGGACACATCTGTAATATACTCACATTTCATGTTAGAAATCACACATTAAATCACAGGAATAAAGATAGAATCTGGATGTAGTATATACCTGAACAGTATCCAAAAAGAACCTTCTAGGAGTATCAAATGCTGATGTGCGCATGGTAACTTCCGCCCACGAAGCCCCAATAGGCACATTTATGAACCTCCTTTCGATATGACCTGCAATCAAGAAGATGGAAACAAACCAACTTCTCTTTATTTTGTATTATAACAGAATAAAATAATTAAATATATGGCAGCGTATCCACAGAAGTGGGAAAAAGCCTGCTCCAGAGTTTTAAACAATTGAACCTGATGGTATTGGCTGATAAATTTCTTCTGGTCAAGGTTTAGCATAGTTTTTTTCTTTCTGAAAGAAGACTGTACAGGAGGTCCTAACAGGTGGGAACTTCCCAGGTAAAAATAAAAGGTATAGTGACCAATTCATCACCAAAGAGAAAGGGAGCTTGATCATATTATGAGTGATCTTAACTGAATCTATGCAAAACGACAAGAGTTTTCTTGTGTTGGTGGGGACAAAGGGGCAGTCTGAGTCATTCGTGCGGGTGTGCGTCATTCAAAATAAATACAGAAATATGATGGTAGGGGAAGTCAAATCTACACATAAGCATCTAGTTCCTTCAAGAGACAATATGCATATGTAAAAGAATGCGAGCAATGACAATATAATAATTTGAGTAAAGGGGCTCACGGTAAGAAAGAAAATAATAAATACCTGACTTAAAGTAAAGTTTGGAAAGTGACAATACTGGTGGCTCTCCTGATAGAGCAATGGGCTTTATTACAGTAATTGGCACTCGGAAAATTGGCCCACGCCATGGTGCTCTGCAATCCATGCCATAAACTTCATAGTAGTGAAGGCCACTACTAATATTAACGGGATTGACAACAATGCTGCAAAAAGGCAAGGCAAACCAAATGAAAGCATGACACTTGACAAAATGAACAGAGCATGTAATTGATCAATTATTTACTACTACTATAGTGCATGTCTAACTGAAAATGCCTTAGTTTCATCTTCCATTTTGTGGTATGATACTAACATACAATTATTTGTACTTGAAAAGCCTTTGTAAGTTACTATTCCTCGCTAGTTTTTAGTGATGTTAGGTTGCTACATGCATAACTATAGAAGAATATCCAACATACACAGACATTGCATAATAATTACCTATAGTTAGATGATCTACAGTGCAGTTCAGTTTATCAGGCATGTCCTTACAAACCCAGAATGTCAACAATTATAGAAAGACCAACTACAATATCATATTTAAAATTATTAACTGTTGAACTGAAGAATGTGGAAAGAATAGATCATCCAGTTGGACAGAAAAAATATACGAACTTGAAACTGCGCCCGTTGTTTGTCAACAATATATACTCGGGGATATTGATAACAGAGCTATCAGTGGAATGCAGCTGCAGGCACTCCTCAAATGGAACCAATTGCTCCAAATTGCTGGCATCCTCATGAAATTTTGGGTTAAGTTGAACAGTCCACTGTAAAGCAAAGCAATAAAACATAAAGTTGATTGTAATGAATGAAACAATAGAAAACATTGAGTAAAGATAATATATCTTTGCTCCACCACCGACAGACTGCTAAAGAGCATCGATCAACTGACAGAGGATTTTGCATAGGGTAAGGCATTTTTTTTAATCTTATTGATCATAAATGAGTCAAACATTCCAACTAGGTTACTAAAGAAATTAAAGGAGACACCATCTTACAGTGGTCAAATACACTGCTAAACATCGACACTCTTTTTGGAGAAAGAGAAAATATAAGCATGCTAGGATAATCCAAACAAGTTACCAGGAACTGACCTCACTCGTTTGTTGACATGCATTACTCCCACGAAGATATATCCCTCTTAGTTTTGGAACTGCAAATTATGCATTGTGTTATGTTATCAAATATATAATATATAAACTCAACATCAATTAGTGTGAATCTACAAGTGTTTCTGCTCAGGTTTGGAAACTGCTATTCTAGGCCAAGACATCATCCCAAGATCAATAAAAAAATATTAAATTACCAATAGAATCATGGTAAACTAGAAGCTGTAACTGTGACTGTCCACTGCATTTGTTCATGGCCGTGGGAGTCCGTTGAGCAATCAAATGTAGTAGCTGTAGTGTCTCCGCTCTCTATGTATACCATTATAATGAGCACGTGTTAAGATGAGATACTTTTGATCTGAGACGTCCGAAATCTTTGATTAAATTTCTTAATTATCCACTGGCTGTGGACAAACGCTATACCCTCCTCTAACCATTACAGTACTACATTTATAGCCCCTATTCAAAAAACGGCAAATTCGCCAGTTGAGCAGCCGATTGATCCCTGCTCGGAGGGTCACCAAGCAGCCGATTAACTGATTTTTCGACCGATTAACTGGCCGATTCGCCTATTAATCCTCTATACTCGCCAGTCGACTGAGCAGTTAGCAGTTAACAATTGTCTCAAAATTGCCTATAGCCTCGTAATTGTACTTATGGCCTCTTAAATATTCTCTATTTTTGCTTTGTATACATGGGAATTGTCTTTTCCGTGCTTACATAATCTGTTTCTTATGTGATATTTATTTCACTGAAAACATAGTTCATGCCTTTGTTCTCAAGATGAGAATGTCATCTGAATATTTCTCATGATACATTGTAATCTTATGCTCCCTCTGATCCAAATTAATTGATGCAGATCAAGGAAAAATGCTGCCTAAATCTGTCTAGGTTCAATGAACCTGTGGGAACTAATTTGGATCAGAGTGAGAAAAATTGTGCACTTATGATCCGTTTGATTTAATATACACCCTTCTTAAAAGTGTGCAGTTACATGTCATTTTCTTATAATTTTCTTCCACATCAAAAAATTCAAGGTGAGAAAACATGTAAATTTTGAAAATGTGTGCTTTTGCACATCAAAAAAATCATGTTTTGAGTATGTTATAGTTGAACGTGATTAGTCTCTGCTTAAATGCTTCGAAGACCTTCTCAGAAGAAAACAGAATGAGAAAATAAAATGTTTCAGAAAAGGTTTAGTGGTTGTAGTACGATGTTCAGCAAGGGTCATTCTTCGTTCTTGTTGACTTATGTAAGATTTAATGCTTAATTGGTTTGCCGCACGGTGGGCTATGGACAAATATAGCAAAATAGATATAGTAACATCAACTCAGCACAACCACAATGAAAAATGTTAAATAAAAAAAGGAGCAGCACACACATGCAAAACCGAGTAAGAATGCCTTCAAATGAAAATGAAGGACCTTGCCCCCACTTGACTAGATGTAATTTTATTCAGCAGAAGATTAATTACATGAAATACCAATGGAAAGATATGATACTTACTCGACTTCCCTACTTGATTGATTGAGATTCTGTAAGAAACAAGTGGCAACTTCTTAGCTTGACGCGCATATTCAAAAGCCCTGAAAAAGCAGCAACAGTATGATGTTAAACTAAAAATCAACAGCACTGATTAGGAAGGATTTCGCTAGAGCATAACAGGGAGAAGATGATTTGTGTCAACCTATCAACTTGCAAAAGCCCATGTCCTGTAGTCAGTTTCTCCTCAGGCACATCACTTATAGATGCAGCTGTGTTTTCAATTGCCTTCCTCACAGTATAAGGGCTTAATGGAATGCCTTCAGCCTAAAATATATACATCAAAATAACTGAACACATGTTTTCCTGCTTCATTAGATACCAAAAAATGTTGCTCTCATAGCATCAACCGAAAAGTTGTTGGCCAGACAAACCTTCATGGCACTAACAAGAAGAGCTACACATCCACAGGCAGAAGGAGATGACATGGAAGTACCATTCATGAGCATGCGAGACTGAAGTGTCCATGTTGGTACAGGGGCCACTGCTCCACCAGGCGCACTAATGGAGACACCAAGATCCCCATCAGCTGTCGGACCTCGACTAGACCTTAAAAATCAAAGAACTTCAATTAGTAATAAAAAAGATATTATTTGAGAATTAGAGGACAATGAGCACGCCTGGCTAGTATTGTCCAATTGCTCATTGTGCGTATGAGGACTAGATTCAAGATGGCCTCAGATGATGCTATAGTTTGAGAACTATATTGTCAATGCAATAACAGAATTATCAACTGATCACATACCATGTATATTCCATCCCCTCTGATGGAGGTTGCACGACACAGTGAGCTCCAGCAGCCATAGCTGGTGAGACATAAGCACCAATACCAATAATGCTTGAACTAGTCCCACCAGGAGCACCAACAGTGTTTAAAGCAGGGCCGTTGTTTCCAGCACTGCTAATAAATATAATACGATGCTTGTCTACAACCTGTGAAATAACATAGGGCTCCGGCTAAGTTTCAAAAAAAAAACATTCTAAAAGATAAGACTGGAATGTCCCAGAATAAATATGTATAAGAAATAACAGTATACAACAGGAGTTCACCTCATTAACAAGATCGATGAATCTTCCATAGTCAGGAAGAAGAGTAGGCTCACCATAGCTCATGTTAATCAGATCGCATTTGTGCTGGATATACAATAATACAAGGAAGCGGGCCAGTAAAAAAACTTGAGATGTCAGACAGAACAAAAAATGAATAATTACTTCTCAAACATTAAGCATTTGATTGGGAAACATTTATGAGGGAAGTTGTAAATATACCAGAGGAAAATACACTGTTATTTACTCTGACAAATGATGCACACAAGTGAGGGAGTATTATAACCTCTACTGCAGCTATCAAGGCCCTAACTAGGCCGGTCCCTGTCTCCATTGATCCTAAGCGATTATCTCCAATTCTACAAGAAATCAATTGTGCTCCAGGTGCAACTCCATTAAGCAAAGGTTCCTGTTTAAGAACATCTCAATAAATTAGTATTTGTATAATTTTGGTCTAAATGAAAAGCCAAAGGTTAAGAAACATACTTCAGGATGAAAAGCAGCTGCAATGCCTGCAACATGGGTAGCATGCGGAGAGCAATCAGTTACTATGCTGACAAGGTTCCCATCATCATACACATTTGCTACAAAAGAGCAAGCATCTAATTTGCTAAAAATCCCAAACTTCCGCTCAAGCCTGCAGATAAAAAAAATATTGACCAGGAACACAATAGATGGACAATAACCTTGTAGGTAATATGGATAAATTGCATAAGATGAGATATGGGAACAGCATACTTCTTCAAGTACAAGTGAAATAATATGATTACAGATTTGGTAATAGAGCATCTCATATCTGATAACCAGCTTCTGGATCTCTAGGTCTACAAGTCATGCATACAGTTGCATAGAACCTACAATTGCTAGCTTCTCCAACCACATGAAGCGATACAGGCATACAGCAGCATTCGTATAAAACAACTAGGTAACTACCAACATGAAGATGGCGGATAAGGGGTTGGGGAGTCGAGCATAGGTTAGACAGGACAAAAACAAGAGACAATAAATTGATAAAGAAATTATGCCATTCACTTATTGCTTACTCATCCCGTCACAAAATATATAAGATTCGTTAGGACAAGCCTCTGACCAACAATTACTCTATTTAGTATATAATTTATGTGACATAAATTTGATGTCATTAGTTTTGTATTCAGAAGTACTTATAATTATGATTTTGTATCACCATCATGAAGTAATTAAGACCCTCGAAACAATTAACACTTGCCACACCTGAAGTATGCATGTGAACACAGCACATTCAAATAGTTAACAAGAAAATAAAATATCTTTACAGACTAGAAAGGAGCAACGAACACTGTCCGCAAGGGATTACATCACCTACTTTACAACATCAACACCACAAAATCAACCATACCTGTAGTTTGTCAATGGAACGAAATCTGCTAGTTTCCCACAATCTTTGTTACCCTCAAGCCCCTGAGTATCAACTGCAACCCTCCACACATCACCATCATGCCATACAACAACATCAATCACAGGTCCCCTGTCATCATAACCCTACAGAAATAGAAATAAGACGTATACAGTAGCTGAAATCAGCTAAAGCTTCCAGGACCATATGTTCGCTTTCTTACATCTGACTGTTTCTTCAGGTAATCAAGTCTATCTTGCAGGTCTGCCTTAGCCTTTTTCAGTTTGGCATCATCAGGCTTACTGTGTTTCTGCAATCATTTTCAGTGGAGGCGAGTCAGTATGTAAAAAGGTGTTTAAACAATATCATAAAGCAGAGTTGAGGACCAGCAGTATCCATATTAGCTGGAATTTCAATTCAATATTACAAATACATATGCAAATTCACTTGATACATGGCTTTATGAATCTCCTAGCTGAACCACTTCATTTATTTGCAACATCACAAATTCACAATGCTTGACAAAAGCAACAGTGACTCCTTTAAAAAAACAGTGCAAAGTGTAATCTGTATGGAGTACATGTAATGAACAGAAGAAAAAAAAACAGCATGCGAAGGAGAACCAAAATTGTAACCAGAATAAATCTAAACACACTGAAAAAGGTCACTCCGAACCTTTTCAAATTCATTCAGCTGGTTCAGAGCTCTGGATATTGCTTCTTGGTTTTCTTCATCCCATTTCTTTTTTCTTTCCTTCTGAAATCATAACGAGTAGATTCTTGATAAAATACCAAGTGTGATGAAAACCTTAAAAATGCAGGCATTGAAATATCGGATTTACCTTCAGTCGAGAGATAAGTGTGTCCGTAAAGAGTTCATATACTAATTTGTAGCCAACACGCCACTCTTGAGAAGGGTTCTTCCATGAAGAGTTCACAATCAGACGAGTTCCTGGGTGTAAACAGAGTTCAGCATAGGAATCAGGCAGGAAGTCGCCTTCCAGAGTAAGGATATTTTTCTACGCATGGAGCGTTACAGGCTTCAGCTATTGAAAAGACCATGTACAATTTACACAACAGTAGAAGTCAAAATACAATTGGTAAATGGTACCTTAAATACCAATGAATCACAATCACTATGTAGATGCAAAATTTGAACAGCATTAACAAAAAAACGTTGCAACTTACAAGTTATAAGTGCCAAGTTCCTACTATCATTACAAGGAAGAAAAATTAGTTCAGTTTTAGCACATTTTGCTAATTAACAGAAATATATTTGACCTTCTAATTCTATCCATATTCCAATTAGATGAGTAAAAAGCCCCTGAAAGCAATACCAACCTGAAGCACCAATTATAGCACCATCGGCATCAGCTTTCACCACATTGGACGTGTCAACATCACCGCTACCCGTGCTACATTTAAGAGCATACTTGTTGGTAAGTACACCATTCAAGAGAAGTTGGCATCCGCAAAAATAATAGAACAGTTTCTGGTAGTGTCTAAGTATACCAATCAATAACATCAAGGATCTTGGGTTTCCCGTCAGAAGTCGTCTGCAAGCCAGCCGCAGCCGGGTCAACCCCAGAATCTATCACACATATAAGTCAGATCAGCATAAAAATCCTATGAAATATACAAAATTGCATGCTGGAGTTGTACCCATGTAACTTGCATGAGATCTTCCCTAAACGAGAAACCTTCCAAGCACTATCTACTAGAGTTGCAAACTTGTAATAACCTCTTACTCGTGAGCTTTCAGAGCATGATTGTCTTCTGACATACATGACTACTTGCAGGAGCACGTCTTTTTATCAAAAGAAATTGGCTGTGTTTCTTTAGAGAGAAGATAAGTGATTATCTTCTATGAGTTGTTCAGAGCATGATATTATCTTCTACGACTTGTTCTCTAAAATGGCAACATCTAGGGAGACGTTTAAATCACCATCATGCAAACCAAGAAAATGGTGCTACAATAGTATAAATCATGCACGATGCAACAAGCAGGTGAAGTCACCCCCATGTATGTAATGCGAGAGATTGATTAAAGGCCTAATTGACTTACATGTCATGCGATCTAGTGTTTATATAATCTTGTTTGCAGCTTATGTGGGTTTAATCTGGGAGTATCAATTTTGCCAATTGTTGGACTGAGCTAGGTAAACCCCACAGCCTCCATGCCATGCGACGAGCCAGCAAATCCTCTGAAGCTAGTACACAATTCAATGCAGACACCAGCTTGGGCAGTACAAACAGCGCAGAGCGACGAGTCAAACCCTCTCGTGAACTCCACTCTCGACTGGACGACATGCCATCCAGTCTCTGGTGAGGTCAACTACAGCCAACCCTCATGGCAGTGGCAGGTATATGGACTACTCGGAGCAAGGAGGTGGGGTGAATCGGGAGGCGCTCACCGAAGATTGCGATGAGCGAGCCGCGGCCGTCGTACTCGGGGTGCGCGGCGAGGAAGCGGTCGACGCCGGTCTCCTTCTTCGGCATCAGCGACTCGAGGAAGGAGGGCTCGGTGAGGCGGAACCCACTGGCGGCGGCGGCGGCGGTCGTCTCGTCGGCGGGCGTCGTGGGCGCGGAGTTCGAAGAAGGCATCGCGGTGGCCGCGACGCCGGGGCTATGGCTCGGGCCTCGAGCCGCGACGGTGGGGGCGCTGTGGAGCGGTGCGGGGCTGGAGGAGGAGGAACAGGAGGCGGAGACTCTGAGGAAGGGCCGCAGGTGGGCGACGGGTTTATGTAGCGCGGCTGCTGTTGCGCTGCTCGCGCAGCTCCCGAGCCACATTATTAGGTGGCTTTCTTCACGCTTTTTCCAACGGATTGCCTTGTTTATTTTGACATGGATTCCACGAGTGTTCTGTTCGGATGCGAATCTGCGTGTAAAGCTTGGCTTTGTGAATGAAATTATAACGAGGCAATGAGTGGATTGGAGATGAGATGGCAGAGATGCTGTACCAGAGCAGCAATGGAGACTCCCCACTACCCAGCGCCGGCCGAAGCCGTGAGCGTGGTGGTTGGCTAGGGGCAAGCGAGCGTGGCGGTCTGTCAGATGCTGATATGCCCAATAGATAATTTGGCTGAGCTTGATGATACATGGAACATCCCAAAGACCCAAAAAGAGACGGGAGAGAAATATGTGGGCCTTGAAAGGATGATTTTCATCGTTTTAGTACTACCTGAGAAACTGAACATCAGGTCGTTGGGAACTTTTTGCTCTCTGTGTTTTCAAGGTCTCGGACTACAGAAATTTTTGAACGAATCGCACCATGGTTAACGCAGATGAACAAACATGACAAAAAAAAAAAGATGAACATACAGAGTAGCTATGCAGCATGGCATTCAAAACTTGCCCCGGGGGATCTCGCGGAAACAACACAAATCCAGGAGATATCTCTGCAACCGAAGTATTGCATTTCACCAAATCCATTACAGTACATGTCATATAGTACTACAAGGTTGGACCGCACAAGGCAACTGAACACGTATAACATAGCTAGTTCCAAGCACAGCGTTTATTGCAGCATTATTGAAGCCTCGGGTGATCCAAGCAATGCACCATCGCATCTCGTTGATCCAGCAATGAGATTTAAGAGCTCGCCAGCAGCTTCTTGAGGTCCTTCTGCAGAGATGTGCAAAGAGTAAGCACTACAAGATCATGATACGAGGCTTGATGAAATGGAGTACTCCAATATTGCACTGTTGGAACTTACCTCGATGCTGAGCGGGGATGTGGTTGGCGCGTAGCGGTCCACGACCCGCCCCTCCTTGTCAACCAAGAACTTGGAGAAGTTCCATTTGATGTTGTCTCCGAAGAGGCTGCCTTTGCTGTTCTTCAGAAACTTGTAGATAGGTGCAACATTGTCACCATTGACATCAACCTAACAGATAATGTAAGTTAAGTCAGAACACATTAGCTGCTTGGAGAAGTCTAGTATGTCAAGAAAATCCAAATCACAAAACCAGTTTTTATTTTCAGAAAGAAATAGAAGTTACAAAAAAAGATTTTCAGATAACCAACAGCAAATTCAGAGTTAATATCACAGGCTGCATACAAAATAGAGAACACATCTTGGACTGGATTTCCTCAGTCAAATGATGATTACTCTTCATCTTGGGCTGCATACTGAAGCTGATAATTGTTTCTTTCAGCTTGAAACATACACACATAAAAAAAGGGAAGTATTATGCGCAAATTTACCTTGTCAAAAATTGGATACTCAGCCTTGAAGCGAGTGCAAGCAAACTGAACGATCTCCTCATTAGTGCCAGGTTCCTGCCCGCCAAACTGGTTGCATGGGAAAGCAAGGATCTCAAAACCTGTGGTCACATAATTGTTAACGCGCTATCGATCATTAACTCAAAGCGAAGGGACTAATCCATACGCGGATAGACAAAATAGAACATTCCATAGCGAAGGAACAAACAAGGTCATGCATTAAATACTCACCCTGGTCCTTGTACTTCTCGTACAACTGGCTCAGTTCCGTGTAGTTGGAATTGGTCAAGCCACTGCAGTAATTACAGGTAACAACTAGCTTTGTTAATTCAACAAAATTGTCATCCTCTAAAGACTTGCATCACTCAACACGTCGATAATGATATAAAAAGGGAAAACGAGTCAATGTCACAGACACTTAATCTGCACAAAAAGTCTAGTTGTCTAACTGCAATCGACTTATCTGCTGATCAGCGTGATTTTCTCTATGTGTAGATAACTTTGATGCAAATGCCGATATTCTTTAGTTGTACAATGTACACACGTTACTCAACCTTGTAGATTGTGATTCAAACTTGAATGTGTTTCAAGATCATATAAATTGTATATATTCATTTGCTATCTTCGTAATACTAATGCAAAGGTCAATATAAAATGCATCACACTAAATGAGTGGGACTAGATGAGATGAGCATACCATTAACCTTAGAGTCCTAAGAAGCATCCTTTGTAAAAAAACAGTATTACCGAAGAACGTGGATCATTACAACATAAATAAATAAGAGATTTACATGACACTTTCTAAATAATTTCACAAGACATGAAAAAATTGAGAACAAAAAACAAAGAGCAGAGGTGAAGGGGCAGTAATAATTTGTACCACTGGGATGCAACGTTGACGATGAGGAGAACCTTCCCCTTGTAGGTGCTCAGGTCGACATCTTTCCCACTTGCATCCTGCAGGCAGAAAACTTTCACGATTCAGTTTCACACAGTACAAACATACTCTAGATGCAACCTCCGGGCAGAAAAAAAAAATCAGCTGGATTCTTGGTTAAGAAATACACAAGGGTGAATGGTAGCGGGAGCGGGGTCAGGGATTGGTACATCTGCAGGTGCAATTGTAAATACCGGAATATCCGGAGGGGCTTGGGTGCAAAAATTGGATTGAAGTGAGGAAGGGGGGCGTGCGGCAGGCAAACCTTGACGGTGAAATCGTGGACGGAAGAGGCGGAGGAGGCGGCTGCGGCCATGCTGAACTGCGCGAATCGGGCGGCGCCCGGGCGTACCAGGGGCGAAGAGGAAGCGACGAAGGCGGAGGCGCGGGGAACAGGCCGCGCGGCTGGGATAGCGAGGCGAGGGTGGCTGTACGGCAGCAGCGCGGAGGCAGGAGAGACGACGGCGGTTCTCAGGAGGCGGAGGCGGGAGATGAACGGAGCGGGGCGAGAAGGCATCGGGGATCGGAGACTGCGTTTTATAGCGAAAACGGGGGTACGGTGGTGTGGGACTGTGGATACAGGGCGACCCCCCCCCCCCCCCCCCCCCCCCCCCCGCGGTGAGAAGCCAGTGTGTGAACGCGGTGCCCGTGGCGTACAGACGTGCGCCCCAGCCCCCAGGTGGGGCTTGCCTCTAGCCACGTTCGACGTCGCGGGTCCGCCACGTACTATGAATAGAATCACCGGCCTAGTCGACGCTCGGGTCCTGCGGCCTGATCGACATTCGACGGTCGACGATGCATCTTCTTTCTTCTCGGGCAAACTTGACGGCCTCAAAACCCAACGACGCGTCATTGCGCATCAGCGCTTCGCTTTGCTGAGAGAGACGCGACGCGCTCCACGGGAACCTTCGATGACATATTGGAGCATCTTGCAAAAAAAAAATTCCTGTTGCCATCTGGCGTTCGGCCGTTTTATCTGACAAACAAAATTGTATGGAGAGAGTATAAACCCGGTATCTTCTTCTCTGGAAACATCCTTCATTTTTTTGTGCAAGATGGCGATGACAATTGTTAGAATTAGATTTTAGTTGCCCCAATATACTAAGAGTGTAAAATGTAAGAAGAAACACATTGGGTGATTATCCCCGTACGAAGCAATACGGTAGCCGTCGCAGGCGAATGTGAGGAACTAGCTAAAACTCATCTAGAGTTTCGTTTTCTCGCCGGCGACGTCGTCGGTCCGCTCCGTCTCCGATGGCCCTAGGGAATTGGTGGTGTGGCGGACCATGGCGTCTCGTCGGCGGGAGGTTTTCTGTTTTTTGTTTAGCCTGCTTTTCTGTGTCTTTTCGGAATATTGAGACGATGGCTACGTCTTGAAGTCAGAATAAGGTCCTTCCTACTCTATCCTCGTTCCGCTGGTGCATCTAGTGCCGCCGGAGGGCGCGTGGAGTCGTTTGTCCGGCGGATCTTCTGGGATCTGGTCCGTTTTCATTTTCGTTGGTATGATTCCAGGTCAGTCTCTTCCGATCTACGGTTGTCATCTTTGGCGATGGTTGCCGCTCTGGTGCGCTGGTCATTTGTGGCCTTAGCACAACGACTTCCTGGTTGTCTACTACAACAAGCTCTACTACGACAAGCTTTGCCCGGCTCTGGTGACGGAGGGGCGAGGACAGCGGCGCGCCTTCGCTCGCCCTAGTGGTTGTAGTCATCGCTAGGTGGTCCAGTTACCTGTTTGGGATATGCTAAATGGGTATTACCATTGCATGTCTCTAATCCGGCTAACCCGGGTGGCACACGGTTGGTAGCACGGCCTATGACCTGCTGGGCGGCCCAGTTATATGGATCTAGAAGGGAGGCCCTTGCTAGATAAAAGAAGGCTACGTTGAAGTCACCGGCCTACTCGGAGCCTTGGAGTACAAGTCACGAAGACTAATTAGTATTAGTCTAGGACTTTGTGACCTGTCCGGCAAGGTCTTTCCCTATAACCCTAGGTTCTGGCGCTTTTATAAGCCGGGAATGTGGGAGCCTTTAGGGCACGACGTACGACGTACAAAGTACAACGTACAATGATTCACAACACTCTCGCACATCGAACCAATCCCTTATAACTTGGCGTATTGCCATTATAGTGATTTATAGCAGGAGTAGAGTTCTGCCACCGTTGTGGGATTTAAACCTGGGTAAGCTGTGTTACCTCGTATCCGCCAACGCATCGCCTTCCCCTACCTCTCTAAACACGCTCTGTGAGGACCCCTCCATGGCGTACTCGTCGGCAATACCACGACAGTTGGCGCCCACCGTGGGGCAAGAGGCGCTTCGAGCTCTACATCGGGTGAGGTCCAATCTCTTCGCGGGAATCAGCGACACCATAGCCATTGGACGCGTCCTATTCTCCGGCAACGTTCCGATCGTCCCCTCGGACGAGTTCTAGATACCGGCAAAGACGAACCCCACCCGTTGCTCTGTTGTCCTAGTCAGGGACATCCACATCTTCATCGGTGAAACCGATTCGGGTCCTAGCTCCCGGGAAATCAGAAATTCGTCAAGGCACGCATGGACCGCCTACGGGCAAGATACGTTCGCGGAAGGATCTGGCCCGGATCTCTCTCTAGAGTTTGTTAGCTCAGATCGAAAAAATTCAAGGCCCACCCAAACCACCCATGTGAAGGATATAACGGTGGAAGAACCCCGCAGATCCGCTTGGCTTCCCCGAGCGTTAGAGATGCGGAGGTCACACTTTGTCGACGTCGTCACCATCTTCGACCTAGCCAGATGCGTTCAGAGGGACGGAGAATCCCCTGGTGAATACCTCGCTAGGTGGTTAAGGGTAATAGAAACCCTGGAAGGTGACCGCACTGATGAACTCATCTACCACTTCATGGAAGGGCTCGCGCTCAGAACACTCATCCGGCATACGCTTCGGAGGCGACAGGCTGCCAGCTTGCTCACCCTCAATGAGATGATCGCAACTGTTAATAGTTTCGCTGACGCCAACGAGGAAGCTGAGTCTGATATCGTCGCCACAACCGGAGGACGCAACAACAACAACAACAACAACAACGGCCCTCCACCATCCCCCTCCGCCTCCGCTATTGAGAACACCGAAGCCAACTCCGACTTAGTGCTTGATGCCCTTTACGCCAACATCAATATGGACGGCGGCGGCTCTAATGCTAACTCGGAGGAGTACGACGCTGCTATGAGCGAGATCGAAAAGGAGATCGAGAGGGAGGAGCGTGACGAGAAGGCTGTCACTTTCCGCCAGGTATTGATGGTCATCGGGAACGTGATAGAAGAAGACCAGCAAAACCAGGTTACCGGTCAAGCTCTGCCAGTAGCAGCGGAGGCAGGAGCCGCGGCAGCAAAAGGCAAAAAAGGCATCAACCCTATGGGTCCGGCCAAAGCCATGCCGCCTCCGGCTATTTCCTCGCAGCAGCCACAGGAACTCACCACTGGACCAAGCGCTGCGAACACAGCAAACATACCGCCACCACCGTCTACGTCAGCTGCTGTCAACCCCTTGGTTACTCTCACCAACAAGGTGATGTACGGTCCACTCCTCGTCGAGCCAATTACCATCGCCCATATTCGGAGCGTTAAGAAGCTTGATGAGAAACATGCAGAAATCCCCACGGGGGCCAAATGCATCACGGAACAGGGTGCCCAGCTGGACAGGGACATGGCTAAGGCGCAATAATCAATCAAGGCGGCAAGAGCAATGGAGGTTGAATACAAGAAGTTCCTATTAAAGAACAAGGAAAAGAAGGCACCAGCTCACATCGTCGGCGATCCCGGCGTTCAACGCAAGTTAGGATGGGACGCATCCAAACCAGCAAAGGCCACCCCATACATTGATTCAGAGGGGAGGCAAGTAATGCCAACTCCTGCCCTGAACATGGTCATCGCCAAGACCCTCCTCAAATAGGACAGATTGCCAGAAGCGGTGGCTCAGGTCTATGACCTCGTAGCCAAGGCTTGCAAGCAACAGGAGAAGGCCACCTCACAAAGACTCGAGTCCAATCCAGAGCTTTGATAGTCAAGCATGCATAACCTTCGAAGGCCAAGATCTCCCCGTGATGAAGGATCCAGCACGGGCTCCATGGAGCGAAGGCGGAGGGATGCGCGTAACAGGACCGATGCCATCCCAATTTCTTTCGGTAATGGAGACAAGGCTCACCCTCGTCGCTTGCCACCTCCCTTGCGGTCCCAACATCATGAGGAACCATATCCGCGCCACCATACAAGCATGCCACCTCCTAAGCGCCCCCAGGTCGGTATCGTCATACGCGACTAGGGGAGCATTCCTGGCATGACAGAGAGCGCATCGGCAACAAAGGACACAGGGGTAGATCCCACAAGGAAGCACCACATTTGGCAAGCAATCGTGACATGCGTGAGGATTCGCATGGAGGGAGCAGCAAGAAGGCTAACCCACCGACGCCACCGCCACCGTCTCCACCTAGTAGCCACCATGGCGGAGGACATGGCGGGTCCCATGGATCGCATCGCAACTCTCCTCCCCATGGCGGAAAGGGGAAGCAACCGGAGCCGTACGATGCACATTCATGGCTTGATAAGATTCAAGAAGCCCGGGAACTCCCATACCTGGGACATGTTGTTTCGAACCGGTAATACGGACCACAACTTACCCCAAGGGTCTCCGGATCGACAAGACTATCAATCCCTATGACGGCACTGCCAGGCTAGCCACGTGGTTGTAGGACTACAGCGAAGCGATTCACATCGCTGGGGGAAACCCCACTGTCGTCAAGTACCTCCCACTTATGCTCACTGGCACTGCCCGATAATGGATCGACAACTTTCCAGAGAAATCAATCTGCAATTGGTTGGACATGCATGAAGCATTAACTAAGAACTTCGAGGGTACGTACAAACGTCCCTGCACCGTCCGGGACCTACAGCGGTGTGTGCAAGAAAAGGACGAATCCTCTTGTGCCTACCTATCATGTTGGCTTGATATGAAAAATTCATGCGTGGGAGTGCACGATCAAACCGCTATGGCCACCTTCATCGACGGCCTAGAAAAGGGCACATTGCTCCAACATACGCTGAAGCGCCACCAAGACAACGGCAAGCTCGACCTCAACTCGATGATGGCCATGGCTAGCGAATTCGCTGCTGCTGATGACGACACTTGCGGCTCGTTGTCGGCCTTACCCATCCCTACCCAGGCCAAGAAGAACAATAACAATAAGCGGAAGAATTCGCTAGAAGAAAAGCAAAAAGCCGACATGGTCGCCATGACGTTCTCTAGCAGAGGCGATGGCGGACATCGTGGTCATGGTTGGGGGGCTAGTCGTGGACAGCAGCGGAGTGACCCTACACCCTCAGCGCCCCGTGTTCCCCAGACGTATGAAGAGTACCGTGATATGTCGTGCTTCGTTCACCTCGACGCAAACGGCAAAGCCACCCACACCAACCGCCAATGCAAGTTTATCAACGACCTCAAGGAGGACCTTAAGTCCGGCTACAAGCAAAGTCGGAAGAACAAACCCCGCGGAAAAGGCAAAGGGAAGAAGAAGGAGGAAGAGTCTAAGGATTCAGATGACATGGACGAGGGCGATACCCTAAATACGCTGACAAGGGCGATGGCAAGGGCAAGAACCCCTTCGAAAAGAAGGCTCCAGTCTACCACACTTTCCTTGGTACTCCCACCGTCTGGGCCCAAAAAACCTCACCGAGTATATTGATGGCTACCCTCCCCAAGTTCCCTAGTACGTCAGGTGGTCAGAGATTCCAATCACTTGGGACAAAGAAGATCACCCTGATCTCATCCCAACAGAGAACCAGTATGCCATGGTCATCAACCCTTTCATTGACGATAGTGAGTTCACCAAGTGCCTCGTGGATAGTGGAAGCAGCATCAACATCATGCACTTATAGGAGTTGTCCATTGGTTTTGCTTGGACCATGTGTTAGTTTTAAGGTGGAAGAAATGCATTGTCCAAGGGACTTGGGCCTTTTTGGAGTCATATGAGTGGCCATGGATCAATCAAGACAAGGTCAAAGAAGAGGAACTTCCCCATTGTGTATGGGGGAGCATATGTCATGTCTTCATCAAGCGAGTGCGTGCAAGAGCAATCAAGAAATATGTCCATCTTGAGAAGGACAAGATTGTCTACATCGTGCTCAAGTGGTTTGCTCAAGGCAAAGGTAATCTTGATAGGTTTTCCCTTTTGCCGGTCTCATTTTGGTAGTTGGGAGACCAGGTTTAGGATAGTGCGGTGACCCAGCATGCCACTACATGATGTAGTACACTATAGTCATTGACATAACACCAATGAAACACCGTTCACTAGTATTACATCCCTTAGAGTGGTATAACAAAAACACAGCAGGTCCAAGACATGACTATAGATTACAACTCGACTCTTTACAAAAGATCCAGAGAACACTCTAGGTTAAAGAGAGAGAGAAAAACTTCTTACCAAGAAGAATCGGGATAATAACTCAGAGCTATCTAGAGGCTAAGACTAGTATCTGAATTAATGGACTTGCAATTGCTGCTATTGCAATGCTCTATAAATATAGGTTTTATGGTTAGAGCATCTACTCATATCTAATCAAGATATTTGTCTTCATTTCAGTTGATGAATATGTTGATTTCATTGAAGAACTTGAGTTATCGATGATGGTTTCTTGAGCAGAAATTAATGTTGATGTCGTCTTCAATGGCTTAAAATCTAGCAAGGGTTAAGAAGGTACGGTTGAGTACGAGCGTACTTAGCAAGTTCATTAAAAAAATATGATGCACTATCTCTACAGCCACAGACCATAGGTCGTAGGCAATGCAGGTTTTCATAAACATTTCTTCAAAGGTTGCTTTTATTCTGAAAACTATGTCCGACAGCCTTCACAGGTTGACCAGAACCTTCATGGGGTTCCTTTCCTGCCGCGTTCGTAGCTCCCTCCCGGAATAGGGAGTAACAAGTTACAGTTCTTACACTCTATAGAGGTGCGTTGCTTTACCCATGAGAGAATGAATCCTTGTTGCACAACTGGGCGATCCTTCCCATCCACACTTCCTATGGTGTGGGGCCCAGTAGATGATCCAAGCCAATCACTACCCCCTTCGCGACCTCGCATGTCCCCTTGGTGTACACCATGCCCACATCTTGAATTATGGCAATGGTTAGTACAGACCGTCAGATGCTAGAACTATGGTGGGACGTTGAGGGTTCCCACCCCTATGCTGCATATCCTCTACGAATTACCAATTAATGCACGCTACAAGGATAACAGCCATGACCTAGCCATCCGGATGCATCTGAGAGGAAGAAGATACAGCTGACTTCTCCGTCCCATTCCAAATCTCATGGTTAACGCGTATTATATGGCGCTAGAATCACTGGCGACTGATGTCTACGCACTTCTATTCTTGTAGATAGTTGTTGGACCTCCAAGTGCAGAGGTTTGTAGAACAGCAGCAAGTTTTCCCTTAAGTGGATTACCCAAGGTTTATCGAACTTAGGGAGGAAGTGGTCAAAGGTATTCTCTCTCAAGCAACCCTGCAATAAAGATACAAGAAGTCTCTTGTGTCCCCAACACACCCAATACACTTGTCAGGTGTATAGGTGCACTAGTTCAGCGAAGAGATAGTGAAATACAAGTGGGATAAAAAACAACGGTGCTAGAAAATAGCTTGATGGCGTGGAAAAGACTAAAGGCAAACTGAAATAAAGATGGAAGCAAGCAAACATGTAATAGATCTAATTGCAAATGGTGTATCAATGCTTAGAAAAAAGGCCTAGGGATCATACTTTCACTAGTGAACACTATCATATAAATATATTCTTATTTATGATACTACGCTAAACTAATCTCCGGTTGGACACTCTAATCGTTGGTAGGGCTATAACAGCACACCTCAAAGTTCATCTTTCACATCTAGATAACCCCACATTGTCCCCTTGAGCACTAGATAGGTCCAACAAACACCACAATTTCATAAAGACATCTAACTCCAAATATAACTCATAACAAGTATTTATAATCTCTAGCCTAAGTGCCACCATGGTGTGCACACTGTCAACTTCACACACATGGGGAGAGCAAAGATCTATTAAAGCACTTGAGTAGCAAGGTAGATCTAATGGATTACAAAGCTCATGATCACATCAAGATCATGCACACAGAGAGAGAGATGAACACATAGCTACCAGTAGAACCCTTAGCCTCGAGAGAGAACTACTCCCTCCTCATCATGGGAATCAGCAATGGCGATGGAGATGGCGGTGGAGATCGATGGAGATGGCTCCAGGGGCACTTCCTCGTCCCGGCAGGATGCCGGAACAGAGACTTTCTGTCCCCCGAATCTCCCCTTCGGTGGCGGCGGCGCTGCGGAACTTTTCATGGCAGGAGGCTTGACGATCTAGGGTTTTTGCCTCGAGAGGAATATATAGGCGAAGGAGGCAAGGTCGGTGGCCAGCCAGGAGGCCCACACCATGCCCTGGCGCCGCCTGGGGGTACCCGCGCCTGGGGAGGGAGTGGCCAACCTGTGGCCCCTCTCCGACTCTCCTTCTGGCTCCGCGAGTCTCCCGGGAAAATAGGAACTTTGGCTTTTGTCCCGTCCAATTCTGAGAATATTCATTTTCTGACTTTCCTGGAACCAAAAACAGCAGAAAATAGATAGCTGGCATTGTGGCTCTTGTTAATAGGTTAGTCCAAGAAATCATATGAAAAGTACTCCAAAGTTGGAACAAAGCATAAGAAAGTAGATAAAACCAAGCATGGAACATAAATAATTATAGATACATTTGCAATGTATCAACATCCCCAAGTTTAACTCTTGGTCGTCCTCGAGTAGGTAAGTGATAAAAAGGAAGAATAATTTTTGAGGTGACATGCACCATCAAAGACTTGATCAAAGTATTTGTAAAACATTCAAAGCTGGGATCATAGAACTTCAATCATAACATGAAAGACAAAGTTCTAGCAATAAGACAAAGAAACTATGATGCAACATGAAAAGGCACAAACAAAAGATTCATGAATAACAATGCTTTGCAAGACGTTTGTTTGTTTCACATAAAGAAAACATAGCATAATAGTATTCAGCTTGTCCCTCATAGAGTATCAAATATAAATGCATAGGACACCTTCAAAGTTCATAAGAGTGACTAGATACAAATATTTTAAAACAAGCAATATCAAAGTTATGCATCAATCAACAAGTCTTGGGACAATGCACATAGAACTAAGAATGGCCACTATGCTCTCAAAGTAGGTGCATAAAGATAGAAGGTGGAGACTCAATATAAAAGTGGAAGAAAGGCCTTCATAGAAGGAAGTAGGGATTCAAGTCTCATAAAGAGCTTCCAAAAATTATGGTACTTATAGCTTTCAGCTCTCATTGCCCCTATCATAAGCATCTTGAAGTGATTACGGTTAAAGTGAACAAACTATGGTGTACATGCTTGACGAAGTATAAGTTAGAAATCTCATGTCCCTTGTATACGAGGGCCGCTCCTCATGCTACTCAAGTTTAGTCACCGGTAAGTTCTTATCATCGTAAGTACATCTGTATCATAGAGAACCGCCAACGGGGTACCCCTTGCCCGATGATACAGAAGAATCGCCATATCAAAATGACAAGGCAAGCAGACAACGAGCATCTCAGCAATCTTCTTATTTACCATGGGAATATGGTGCTTTTTCTCTCTTTCCTCTTTTCATAACATCTTTTTTTCTCAATATAGGACTCTTTTTTTTATAAGAAGAATGCTTCATAGACAGCTCATTATGGTTACGCTGCAGGTTTTCACCATGTCAGCATGGATTAGACCAGCGGCCCAGGCGTTTCTCTAACACATATACATAACTCCATGGACTTACAAGCTCCCCTTTCATTTCACACCAATGACATCCATATACAAAAGAGCATGATATCAACTAGGTACAAGTACCAAGTGCAATGTTGAAAGCGTTCCCCATGACAGCATGGTTCTGCTAATTCCCAACAAATAAGTGCAAGCATATACAACATAGACGACACAATGGTTCAAGTTTATTAAGGGCAAGAAAAGTAAAGTGTGCCATCAAGTTCGTGAGAGCTTTAATCACTAGTTTTCTCATAACAAGTTTAATTTGGAAGGTAAACAAAAGCATGAATATACTTGGAATAACATAAGCTAGTAGGTAGGTATGGTGGGCTCTTTGGAATAACTTGGTTTAGGTAGTTGGATGCATGAGTGGAACTCATACTTGGTTGTGGAGGCTAGCAAAATACTGGGAGCGACAAACTAAGAGAGCAATAATGGCCATAATCATGCAGAGCGACAAAACATCATTGATCAAAGCATAAAGTGATACTACAAGTTGAAAACTAAAGGATCATAAAGGCTATGGTGACTTTATATAGTCATAACATGGTGTGAGCATGCGCCAAGTCAACCCAAATAAAGCATCAAAGGAGAATACCATTGTACTATGCTTTAATATGCTAAAACAACACATGATTCATCCAAGGCACATTAAGCAATCTCAATTGTTTATAACAAGTCATGCTACAACAAAGAATACTAAGCATAAAGCCAAAACAATATCAAGCATGGCATGACAAAGCACATGCCACAGTAAAAAACAAGCTCTTTTTACCACATAAGTATGAACTTTCCTACTCTTTTCCAAACCAAACCAAACTATTTGAAAACCAATGTATGAAATAGGGGGTCCAACCAATTTATTCAGCAAACTAAGCAAACGAAAAACCAAAACGAAAACAAAAAAGAAGATGCTCCAAGAACAACACAATTGTGCATGAAACAATAAAAATGAAGTGTTTGGAAGAAACTTGGGATTTTTATTGATGAAGAAGGGGATGCCTTGGGCATCCCCAAGCTTTGACGCTTGTAATTCTTGGATATTTCTTGGGGTGACACGCATGGCATCCCCAAGCTTGAGCTTTAGTCCATCCTTCATCTCATTACTCATTCCTTCCATACACCTGAAATTTTTCCTTCATACAAAACTTCATATAATCTTTATTAGAAACATTAGTGCACTCAAGATAATAGGTCCTTAGGTTCATTTCTAACACCAATAAACTTCCATCAAAACACTAGCTACTGTAGCACTTCCCTCAAAAAGCTCAATTCCCCAAAAGAACTCAAAAAGGAACCAACAAGAAGCAAATGCAGAAAATGGCAGAAATCTGTCAAAACAGACCAATAGGTAAAGACGAATTTTTCTAAGACCTTTTGTTGCTCCAATCGAAAAGTGTTGAACTAACGAAAGTTAGATAACAACCTGGGGCAGAAGCTCAAAAATTCACGCCTCAAAAAGACGTACAAAGATTTTACACGAATTTTTACAATGAAGAACAAAAATCTATTTCGGGACAGCAACTTTCCCAAGCATTACTTCCTCTCTCATTAGAGGTTACTCTTGGCACAAAAAGCAAATAAAAAGGATAAGGAGCGGTCATTACAGAGGTAATAACTTCCAAGACTCTACTAAAAATTTTGGGTTATCTCCCAATAAGTACTTTTCTTTAACGCCTTTAAGTTAGGCATGATAGTTTGAGAATATGCTCACATAGAAAATATGAATTGAAGTAAAAGAGAGCATCAAGAAGCAAATTCAAAGCACATTTAAGTCTAACCCACTTCCTATGCATAGGAATCTTGTAAAGAAACACGTCATGAAAGCACAAAGCAACAAGCATAGGAAAGCAAAACAAGTGCAACTTCAAGACTTTCAACATAAAGAGGGAAAACTTAATATTATTGAGATACATAAAACCATGTTTCCCTGTCTCATAATAACTTTCAGTAGCATCATGAATAAAATTAACAATATAACTATCACATAAAACATTCTTATCATGAGCCACATGCTTAAAAGAATTAATACTCTCCACATAAACATAGTCATTCTTATTAATTGTAGTGGGAGCAAATTCAACAAAATAGCTATCATTATTATTCTCATCACCATAATCATCAAATATAGGAGGCATATTGTAATCCTAATTAATTTTCTCCTCAATAGTAGGTGGAATGAGAATATCATATTCATCATTGTAATCATCATATATTGAAGGTTTTGTATCATCATAAGCAATAGAATAGCTATCTTCCAAAGCTGGGGAACTAAAAAGATCATTTTCATAAAAACTAGCTTCCCCAAGCTTAGACTTTTCCATAACATTAGAAATAATGGTGTCCAAAGAATTCATACTAACAACATTGCTATTAGCATGCAAATAAAGTTCCATAGGTTTTTTAATTTTCTCTTCAAACATTTCATGTCCTAACTCAAGATAAACACTATAAAGCTCTCTAATTTTTTTGTTATTTTCCATTAAGCCTAACTAGTGAAAACAAGAAACAAAAAGACAAAATTGCAGAATCTAAAGGAAATAACTTCGAGCACTCACACCGGAGGATGTGAGTAACTTTTACCTTACCTCCCCGGCAACGGCGCCAGAAAATAGCTTGAGGTCTACGCACTTCTATTCTTGTAGATAGTTGTTGGGCCTCCAAGTGCAGAGGTTTGTAGAACAGCAGCAAGTTTTCCCTTAAGTGGATTACCCAAGGTTTATCGAACTTAGGGAGGAAGTGGTCAAAGGTATTCCCTCTCAAGCAACTCTGCAATCAAGATACAAGAAGTCTCTTGTGTCCCCAACACACCCAATACACTTATCAGGTGTATAGGTGCACAAGTTTAGCGAAGAGATAGTGAAATACAAGTGGGATAAATGACAACGGTGCTAGAAAATAGCTTGATGGCGTGGAAAAGACTAAAGGCAAACTGAAATAAAGATGGAAGCAAGCAAACATGTAACATATCTAATTGCAAATGGTGTATCAATGCTTAGAAACAAGGCCTAGGGATCATACTTTCACTAGTGAACACTCTCATATAAATATATTCTTCTTTATGATACTACGCTGAACTACTCTCTGGTTGGACACTCTAATCGTTGGTAGGGCTATAACAGCACACCTCAAAGTTCATCTTTCCCATATAGATAACCCCACACTGTCACCTTGAGCACTAGATGTTGTGGATCGGTGCGGAAAACAAAAAAATTCCTACGGTAAAACCCCAGAAACTAGCCTAGGATCTATCTATGTAGTAATGCAGTAACGGCCGGAGCGTAGAGAGTACATACCCTTGTAGACCGTACGCGGTTAACGTTCCGCGGGAAACGTGGTTGAAGTAGTCGTACTCGAAGATGACCTGAAGGTCACGAAGCTCCTCACAGGTCACCCATTGCTCCTTCTTGATCTTCATCATCTTCATCATGCAACAGCTCTGGCTCACGACATTTAAGCGCCCCAAGTGTTGCGCCTCGTGTCTTCGTACACATCTGTTGCACGATGAGACCTCCGGCTCCCCGATCCCGCGGGGAGTGTGGAAGTTGATATCCGGCTAGGAATCCCTGCAGCGCAACGGCATACTGCAGGTGTGCCTCGGTCACACAGCCTAGACATGGGGCCATGGTCACAAGGTATAGAGAGAGGGAGGGAGAAAGTCAACCAAAGGACTTCTCAAGTTGTGTATTTTTGGTGTGTTTTAATCCCACCCATGGGCACCCCTTTATATAGGCTAAGGGGGTGTACCTTTCTCAAAGGCTAAGCCATGTGGGACTAATACTAAAGGAAAAACTCAGGAAAAATTTGTCCTGGCCGAATGGGTCGAATCTGGGCAGCCCAAACAGCCAATAGGTTATCAACCGCCCATAGTAAAAGTGAGCAGCAGCTAACAGCACAACGCCTGGTCGGGTGGGCCTTGCGCGGCCCACTCCGCGCCCGCTGGCTGCCCGCGGCGGCGGCCTGGTGAGGCGAGCCCGGGTGGGCTTGTCACCTCGCCGGCCTGCTGGCCTCCTGCGGCCCAGCTCGCCCCGCCTCGCCCGGGCGGGCCGGCTCGCCCCGGCGGCCTAGCTCCCAGGCGCCCGCGTGGGCCAGGTCGAGCAGGCCCCGGTGCCCATGGGTGGGATTAAAACACACCAAAAATACACAACTTGAGAAGTCCTGGCCGAATGGGCCAAATCTAGGCAGCCCAAACAGCCAACAGGTTATAAACCGCCCATAGTAAAAGTGAGCAGCAGCTAACAGCACAGCGCCTGGTCGGGTGGGCCTTGCGCGGCCCACTCCGCGCCAGCTGGCTGCCCACGGCGGCGGCCTGGTGAGGCGAGCCCGGGTGGGCTGGCCACCTCGCCGGCCTGCTGGCCTCCTGCGGCCCAGCTCGCCCCGCCCCGCCCGGGCGGGCCGGCTCACCCCGGCGGCCTAGCTCCCAGGCGCCCGCGTGGGCCAGGTCGAGCAGGCCCCAGTGCGTCGGCTTGCTGCTTGCCGCCCAGTGCGGTGGCCATTATCTGCCGCCCACTTGGGCTGGCTCTTTTTCTTTTTCCATTTCTTTTTCTACAGTTTTATTTCTAGGTCTTTTTCCCTCTGGGATTCGGCCTAATATAAAAGTTGCTCTTATAAATCTTAACTTAAATATTAGTTAGAATATATTAATTCATAATTAACATATAATAAATATATATTTAAATTCCCATTTATCTGAAAACACTTTTCGGGGCTTTTCCTTTATTCTTTCTCCGAACAACTTCGGATCTCTCCACGAAACGATTCCGGCTTTCTCTCTTTCTCTACTGTGATTCCATCTTACGAATGATCGCTCTCATCGTACCCTTAAGTATATCCTCTCATGGCTCGGGAATGTTCTAGACATGATCTAAATCAATGATCAATAGAGGGACCAGGGATATCCATGTGACCCCTATGCATTCCTGATGACAATGTCATTTGAACCGTCTAAATGTAGCATCCTCTTCCTTTTGTTTCTCGATACAACTTGTCCGAGATTCGATCACCGGTATCCCATACCTTTGTTCAATCTTGTTCACAACAAGTTATGTTTTCTTGTTACTGTGATATTACATCCCTGTGACCTAGTCACATGTTGCAACATTTATAGATGTAATCTCACCAAGTCGGCCGTATGTATCTTTTCCCGTCATGTGGGTGAACAAATCCCGGTCTTGCAGTCACATGTCATCTATTGTTCCTTCGGAATACCCAACGTACACCTTTATAACCACTGTATTACCAAGTGCCGTTTGATGCAGTCAAAGCAGCCTAGGGAAACAGTGAGTAATATGAGCTCATGGTCTAAGGAGAAAGAGTCTAGGTATTGTTGTTGCAACAATGAACTATATGACTTGATCGAGTTGCAATTCTTCGAGGAATGTCCAACCACATCATTCTCCAATGATATGATCTCGTTGTCAGTCAGCATAAATGCCCACGATTTTGAAACCCAGATCATCTTCGTGACCAACGGACTAGTATGAATGGAGGCTACTAGGGACTTGGTTGTTTCATACCACACCTGTACCAATGTTTCTAGTTGGCACAGTTATAGCACAATATGAAACTATTATAAACTAATTGAGATATGACAATAAAAACCTATTTATTATTTGCCTCTAGGGCATATCTCCTTCAGACTCCCACTTGCACTAGAGTACAAATAATCCAGCTTGCATTTTACTCATATAAACCATATACCATATGCGTTTACAGATGATGCATGATCATGGGAAACGTCATGTCTATGTTCTGTTTTACCAGATCATTATGTCTTTTGCAAATCATTAATGTCTTCCTAATTTTTGACATTCACACCATTATCTTATAATGGGTCGAAATATTTATTTGGTAACAAAGCGAGACTTATGTTTTAGTGTTTTTGATGACGGTGTTTTCACGTTGTCATCTAAACTTCGAAACACACTTTGCTATCCTTTGTGTATATAATATAGTCATGGCAGCAGAATGAGGCTGGATTCCAGGAGCTTACAGTGATGCTAGATCAACCTCGAGGGCTTTCTCATGGGCACTGGGCCCTGGGACACATCATTCTATGTTAAAAGCGAACTAGCCCCGCCATAACATTATACATCACATCAGATGCAGCCTTTATACTTCTACATCTATGTAGATCCTAGTGCATGAAATGCAACTATGCCACTTACATTGCTTCTTGTTACTTAAGCACAAACTTAATTCTGGTTCAGTGACCAACTCAGGAATCACTTAAAGACACGTTCTTATAGTTAAGACTTTGTCCTACCAACCAGAACTTCGGGTCACATTACGTCGAGTATACAACATGGTTATATGGAAGAATCTATGACTGAAGCATAGCAGATGCAACACATCTCCTTCTTTCAACCATAGTTGCAATACTCAATACTTCATATAATAAGAACTTCTTTCTTACCTTGTTCCATTCTGAGCTATTTCAGAATCTTGTCTTAGGACATTCTAAACATCTTTCAGAATCAAGTCTAGGAAGCATTCGACATTCAGTGTTTATTAAACTCACCAATCTATCTTGATAGATCTTATTGTTTAATAACTTCAACTTCATTCTAACTTAAATATTATTAACACCAATCACATCATTCAAATATATCGTCCACATATCCCAGAATGATTTCACGATCCCACTCAAATATGACATTCATGTTTGAGATCCAGGGATTTCACTTAGCTCCCACTCAAAATATGTCAGCTACATATTATGAATTAGCCAAGCTAATTTGCTCCCACTCAAATATTAGGTCCTCTCAATAATCTTGGATATTCCAAAATTCTTTGATCATCATCAAATCGAGAATTCCACTAACGAGAATTCAATGACCATTGATTTCTCGTACTTAGGTCCATCACGCTTCTTTGTATTTCGTAGGTATGTCTTGTTGAAAACATGACAAGTGAATCAACTATAATTCCACAAACTTGTAGAATATATAGTTGAATCCTACTTTCTTTAGTAAAAGTATTCACTAAAACTTTATGATCATTAACAATAGTTTCTCCTCTATTTGTAGAGTTTGGTTTCACGAAACAAATTCCGCTGCGCCAGTCAACAATCCAGAGGCAAGGTCAAATACCTTGTTTTGATCTTTTACTTTCTTCCACCTGTATATTCATCAAGACACCTCAACTTTGGACAATAACATGTTTCCCCTTTGTGGAAGATGCATTCATAGCTTCCTAAGAATGCTCTACAAAGACTTGTTTATTCGCCACGACTTCGACTTGTCGAAGTCTCCAGAAACTCGAACATGCCATAACACTTATGGTGTTGTCTCCACGAATCTTTTGATGTTCCTTTGTATTTCAAATGAGTGTTTGCTTATTTTGATTTCTAACTCTAAACGATAACTATAACCCCTATAAGAGATAATATTATATCATATGTATCTAATACATAATGATTATGATGTTTGGATATTTCAACATAGTTTGAATTCATCCAATTATCATAATTTGTGAAACATCTTTCACAAGTTCCTTTTATGCTAAACTTAATTTGAATACTTCAGTCATGTCGATCAAATTGAAGAGACTTCGTATTCAATATCCCATTTAGTTACGAACTCATTTGAACAATTCAAATCATTTCAAACTTCATGTTTCATTAAGTAAATACGCTTATTCACTTAAGTCCACAGTTAACTAATGATTTCCATTACTTGTTGAAAATATGATACATCAATATGTATAAGATTCAACATTTCTTCGCATATCACTGTTTTACCAGAATGCGGAGTTTTAGGCATTCTGCCCAAGAGGCATGGTTTTGCAAAGTCTCTACATTATGCATCTAGGACCCCGATCTTTCATAAAGAACATGCAATAACCAAAATGACTTAAACTATAGTGTCTTTTCATTATTAAGCTTTGGATATCTTTTAGCATTCTAATCCTTTATAAATTTTTAAACTATTATCATTAACATAGTGATGAGAATAACTTGTTTGTAATCGTAATGTGACCATAAGGTATTATTCATAAGAATAGTACATACTGGCTTGTAACTTGTTCATATGAATAATCGTCTCGCCAAAAGCAAGACACACAAACAAGGATTACAAATTGTATTCAAGTCCACTAATCCAAATGATAAACCTTGAGGAAAGTGGTGATGTCGGCCATCAACTATTTTGCTTGCCGTCATCAAGTCACGTTGCCTCAAATCCAGCAATTCTCAAGCAGATTATCCTGTTTTCACAAAATGGGACAAGTATCAAATACTTTGCAAACTGCAATGAGTTTTGCAAGAACCACATTTATAATTTATATATCTTACATATACCTTTTCATCCATGATCTGCATTTTGCAATCAAGCCCTTCTAAGAGTTCTTAACTCTAATGCAAGATCACTGAGTGTTTTTGCAAACATTCTGGAGTCATCGAATTATCTTCTAATGGTTATTGTATCAAGAAGAGAAGATCACCTTTTACGAGGATATCCCTCAGGCGTGGGTATTAATCTATGAAGTTGGACCCTTTTGCTAAGTTCCACATTAAGCAATATATTCCCATGGTCGCAAAGGACCTCAATGGGATAGGCCAAGGTCTACTAAGATATTTGCAAACAGACATCTAGACTAAGTTATAATAAGAGATCAATGTATAATTGGTATCCACTAAAACGGTCATCCCGTGGACGATTTTAGTGATCGCATGATCCCTATCCTCTACACCTCCCCCGATCATCATGGCCATCAGTGCATTATCAAAGGTAGGCATTCAACAATGCCAATCACATCATCCATGTGACTCATGCTCGATCTTTCGATCTCTTGTGTTCCGAGGCCATGTCTGTACATGCTAGGTTCGCCAAATCTAACTTGTGTGTATTTACTGTGCAACATGGCTTACACCCACTGTATGCGAACGTAGATATGTCTGACCCTCGATCATCACGGCCGGCCTCATACTGAAGAACTTTCTTGGTGGTCCACACACAAGGGGAACACGGAACATTGGAATTAAATAGGGATTATCTTATTTTCCACCGTTGAGTATCTAAATACTAGCACACAATAAGATGTAAAACAGGTATCAACATCATATGTATAATGTGATATGATATGGTCTTCTTGCGCCTTGATCTCCATCGAGCGCTCTAGCATGATCTCCATCGTGCCCTTGGTTTGACGCCAAGTCCACGACGCCTCAACCAGGTCGTCCATCGGAATGTTGACTATTACTACACTACTTAGTAACAGAAAAGTAAACTACTTTACCTTCGCAATGACCAAAGCCATATCATAATCACATGCCCCCTGCAAAATAAAGTTAGACGCCTCTACTTTATCTATTGCAAGTTTTACGTGTTTGTTAGGGCTTTCGCACTAGAACCGTTTCTAAACTACGAACTTTCCAACCACAACATGGATCCGACAGTTGTCTCTACTACACCCCTTTCGGGGCCCTCCGTTGTAAATGTTATATCAACTATTGAATGAGAGATAGACACCCGCTAGCCACTTATACAGTACAAGCCGTATGTTGAGCGTGGAACCAGTCTCGCGTATGAATACGCGTAAGGTCGGTCTGGGCCGCTTCATCAAACAATACCGCGATATAAACAAGTACACATTAGAGGGTAACAACTAAGGGATCAATGCCCGCACAATACTTGTGCGTACTGGCCGTACAATACTCCTACACGTAGACCGGCTTTGATACCACTGTTGGGGATCGGTGCGGAAAACAAAAAATTTCCTACGGTGAAACCCTAGAAACTAGCCTAGGATCTATCTATGTAGTAATGCAGTAACGGCCAGAGCGTAGAGAGTACATACCCTTGTAGACTGTAGGCGGTTAACATTCCGCGGTGAACGTGGTTGAAGTAGTCGTACTCGAAGCCGACCTCAAGGTCACGAAGCTCCTCGCAGGTCACCCCTTGCTCCTTCTTGATCTTCATCATCTTCATCGTGCAATAGCTCCGGCTCACGACATTTAAGCGCCCCAAGTGTTCGCCTCGTGTCTTCGTACACATCCGGTGCACGATGAGACCTCCGGCTCCCCGATCCCGCCGGGAGTGCGAAAGTTGATATCCGGCTAGGAATCCCTGCAGCGCAACGGCGTACTGCAGGTGTGCCTCGATCACACAGCCTAGACATGGGGCCATGGTCACAAGGTATAGTGAGAGGGAGGGAGAAAGTCAACCAAAGGACTTCTCAAGTTGTGTATTTTTGGTGTGTTTTAATCCCACCCATGGGCACCCCTTTATATAGGCTAAGGGGGTGTACCTTTCTCAAAGGGTAAGCCATGTCTAAAGGAAAAATTTGTCCTGGCCGAATGAGCCGAATCTGGGCAGCCCAAACAGCCAACAGGTTTTCAACCGCCCATAGTAAAAGTGAGCAGAAGCTAACAGCATAGCACCTGGCCGGGTGGGCCTTGCGCGTCCCACTCCACGCCCGCTGGCTGCTCGCGGCGGCGACCTGGTGAGGCGAGCCCGGGTGGGCTAGCCACCCCGCCGGCCTGCTGGCCTCCTGCGGCCCATCTCGCCCCGCCCCGCCCGGGCGGGCCGGCTCGCCCCGGCGGCCCAGCTCCCTGGCGCCCGCGTGGGCCAGTTCGAGCAGGCCCCGGTGCGGTGGCTTGCTGCTTGCCGCCTAGTGCGGCGGCCATTATCTACCGCCCACTTGGGCTGGCTCTTTTTCTTTTTCCATTTCTTTTTCTGCAGTTTTATTTCTAGGTATTTTTCCCTCTAGGATTCGGCCTAATATAAAAGTTGCTCTTATAAATCTTAACTTAAATATTATTTAGAATATATTAATTCATAACATATAATAAATATATATTTAAATTCCCATTTATCCGAAAACACTTTTCGGGGCTTTTCCTTTATTCTTTCTCCGAACAACTTCGGATCTCTCCGCGGAACGATTCTGGCTTTCTCTCTTTCTCTAATGTGATTCCATCTTACGAATGATTGCTCTCATCGTACCCTTAAGTGTATCCTCTCACGGCTCGGGAATGCTCTAGACATGATCTAAATCAATGATCAATAGAGGGACCAGGGATATCCATGTAACCCCTATGCATTCCTGATGACAATGTCGTTTGAACCGTCTAAATGTAGCATCCTCTTCCTTTGTTTCTTGATACAAATTGTCCGAGATCCAATCACCGGTATCCCATACCTTTGTTCAATCTCGTTCACAACAAGTTATGTTTTCTTGTTACTGTGATATTATATCCCCATGACCTAGTCACATGTTGCAACATAGATGTAATCTCACCAAGTCGGCCGTATGTATCTTTTCCCATCATGTGGGTGAACAAATCCCGGTCTTGCAGTCACATGTCATCTACTGTTCCTTCGGAATACCCAACGTACACCTTTATAACCACTGTATTACCAAGTGGCATTTGATGCAGTCAAAGCAGCCTAGGGAAACAGTGAGTAATATGAGCTCACGGTCTAAGGAGAAGGAGTCTAGGTATAGCTGTTGCAACAATGAACTATATGACTTGATCGTGTCGCAATCCTTCGAGGAATGTCCAACCACATCATTCTCCAATGATATGATCTCGTTGTCAGTCGGCATAAATGCCCATGATCTTGAAACCCAGATCATCTTCGTGACCAACAAACTAGTATGAATGGAGGCTACTAGGGACTTGGTTGTTTCATACCACACCTGTACCAATGTTTCTACTTGGCACGGTTATAGCACAATATGAAACTATTATAAACTAATTGAGATATGAAAATAAAAACCTATTTATTATTTGCCTCTAGGGCATATCTCCTTCACTATATAGGTCCAACAAACACCACAATTTCATAAAGACATCCAACTCCAAATATAACTCATAACAAGTATTTGTAATCTCTAGCCTAAGTGCCACCATGGTGTGCACACTGTCAACTTCACACACATGGGGAGAGCAGCGATCTATTAAAGCACTTGAGTAGCAAGGTAGATCTAATGGATTACAAAGCTCATGATCACATCAAGATCATGCATAGAGAGAGAGATGAACACATAGCTACCGGTAGAACCCTTAGCCTCGAGAGAGAACTACTCCCTCCTCATCATGGGAATCAGCAATGGCGATGGAGATGGCGGTGGAGATCGATGGAGATGGCTCCAGGGGCACTTTCCTGTCCCGGCAGGATGCCGGAACAGAGACTTTCTGTCCCTCGAATCGCCCCTTCGGTGGCGGTGGCGCTGCGGAACTTTTCATGGAAGGAGTCTTGGCGATCTAGGGTTTTTGCCTTGGGAGGAATATATAGGCGAAGGAGGCAAGGTCGATGGCTAGCCAGGGGGCCCACACCATGCCCTGGCGCGGCCTAGGGGTACCCGCGCCTAGGGAGGGTGTGGCCACCCTATGGCCCCTCTCCAACTCTCCTTCTAGCTCTGTCAGTCTTCCGGGAAAATAGGAACTTTGGCTTTTGTCCCGTCCAATTCCGAGAATATTCATTTTCTGACTTTCCTGGAACCAAAAACAGGAGAAAACAGGCAGCTGGCATTGTGGCTCTTGTTAATAGGTTAGTCCAAGAAATCATATGAAAAGTACTCCAAAGTTGGAACAAAACATAAGAAAGTAGATAAAACCAAGCATGGAACATCAAAAATTATAGATACATTTGCAATGTATCAGGGACATTGGTTGTTAAGTCCTAGATCTTATGTTCTTTTACCATTGGAACTGTATCAATAGATTATTACCATTTGGTAAATAATCTATAATCATATTATTATGAAAATAGTGTTTCTGACATTTTTGAAATGCAGGTGATGACAACATTTGAGTTACAAGCATTTGATAGAAAATAATCAAAGGACATGAGCAAGTTGTGAACTTGCCTTTTGTGATTGCAAGATAATGCAGTCATGGTCTTCGAGATAATAGAAGATCCAAATTCTGTAAACAACATCATTGGTCCGGTAAGGACTAATGTTTAAAGAAGCAATATGCTGTGATGCATAAGTAACCAGTTTGGAAAACCTTGAAGTAATATTCAATATTGTGAATAGGTTAAGTTTGAGTGATTTCTGAAAGATTTAGTTTGTCTATAAGTTTACTTAAACAAATATATAAATGTAAGGAACTTAATGCTAACATGTATGATTCAAAGTAAGTATAACAACACATGATTAGAGTTATTTGATATCATGGAACTATTATGGAAGTTTATGTTTTAGATTGATAAGAGCTGAAGAACCTATTATGAGATTGTTGTTTGAAGTGGCAAAATGAGTAACTTTTGAAGAAAAGGTTTCTTTGATAAGGTTTAACCAATCTTTATGGTTAATATAATATGATCGATGTCATTTGCGTGTGTTCGATAAGTTTGGATTTGAGATGCCTTATGACTTAATTTGGAACAAACAAAAGTTAACTATAAAAACATAATTAGATCTAGGGTGTGATGTGTTTAAAAGTATTAATAAGCTTTAAACTTTCCAACAATCATGTTTGGAGGTATAGGATCATTCACTTTCAGCTTAAGTGAACGATGAGTTTAAATGTGATTTGTTATTATGAATCTAGTTTGTCTTATTAAGGAAAGTAAATTTAGATGATTTGAATAAATTATTAGAGCTAGAATCATGTTTAAGAATAGTTAAGAGAAAAATAGCATTCATTTTTAGGATGTTCAAAATTTTACTTCAAATTATTGGTTTAGATTGGACTCACTTAAGTTTTATTATAGATCCAAGTTATAGTTTTGGACTTAGAATTTAATTATTAGGGATTTAATGTGTTATATGGAGAATTGTGATTATTATTATTATTTAAGAGATGTTTTTATAGAATCTACAAAATAGGTATCTTATAAAATAGATAGGGATTTATTATTTTAAAATCTTGGAACCCATTGGAATAATATATTGAGTATTTTTCTAATAAAATATATTTATTTAAGATCTTAAAAATGATTTTTATATATTTTTATGTATTATTATTATTACAAAATTCTATAAAGGATTAAATGTCCTTGACTACTTGTTCCAAGTTTTATTTGTAAAAAAAATTAAGTTAGTATTTTTTATAAAATAGTAGATTTATTTTCATATGCAAAAATGATCTTTATTCATTTTTAGGACTTTTTCCTTATTTTATTAACTTTTAGTTAGAGTTTTAATGTCCTTAACATTTATTTGTCTTTTATCTAACTTAAACAAGTAAGGTTTATTATTTCCTTATTTGGTTGTTCTACCCTCTTAATTAAAGTTTGCTATTTTCTTTAATTAAAAAGAAAAGTATTACTTAAAGTCTTTGGAATTTTCATAAACATTATATTTAGAATTTTTTATAATGACTAGTATTATTTTAAGAGTTTAAAATTGAATTTATTTAGTTTTTAACTCTTTTAAATATTTAACTAAAAATCCTTTAAGAAAATAAGACTTTATTTTTATCAAATTAAATTTACCTTTCAAAGAAATACAAACTAGCATTTTTCTATAATAGCACTCCCTTTTAGAATTGTAAAAATGAATTTTATTCAATTTTATGTGTTTGATATATTTTTATAAAATTCCAAAGGAATATATACCTCAATAATAAGAATTTTAAATTTAATTACCTAAAATTCCATTTGTTATTTTTCTTTAATGAAGGACATATCTATGAGTTCATGATATTTTATTTATATTTTTGGTATTTTTATTTAATTTCTTAGAGCCATTTAAGTCCTAGGGGTATTTTGGTCATTTGACAATTTAATTAGATTTTTTCCTTTTAAAACTGGACCTCTCTCTAGTAAGGGGTACTGGACCACACTGGCCCAGTACGCACCCCTCATTCCTCTCGCCCTTTCGTGTTCTTCCTCAACCTGCTGTGGCGTGGTGTCGCCGACGCTGTTGCCGCTCGATTATCACTGTCCTAGGCCTTCCGGTCATCGCCGTGGTGCATGGAAAGGTAGCCGGTGCCGCTTCGCCGTCTGGTCCTGTTGGATTTGTCTACAAACCTCTCTCGTGTCCACGCTGACTCCACCCCGAACCCTAAGGTTTGGGGGTTGTCGGTGATGTGGAGTTTCGCCACCCCTGTGGTGTTGTACTGTGCTTCTGGCGGTCTTGTGGTGCCTCCGCCGCTGCCTGTGTGGCTGTGACCGTCGTGCCATGGCTTGGTGCGGGTGGCATCGCCTTCAGGGGCTCCCCATGTCGTCGTGTGTGCTCGCCCGTGACTCTGCTTCCTCTTCTATCTACAGCGAGGACCACAAGTGAGTTCCTTTTCTCTCACTCTCTGATTCTCTAGCTTACCTTGCTTCTCTCTGAGTGCTGGCCATGTATGAACCCTAATAACATCTGTCTACGGCACTAGGGTTCATCCCTCTATGCTAGGGTTCATCCCTCGATGCCATGTTTATCTAAGGTGGTTTCCTACTGAATCTAGTTGTGTATGATTCACTGCTATACTATGGTTCTTGGTGTTGACTGTTAATTCTGTTAGTAATCTGTTAACTGAACTTTTACTTACTGTCCTGTATTATGGCTATGATCTAGCTTGAGATTAATTCTCTGGTTATTATTGATATGCTTTGGGATGAAAGAATTGGAGTTGGATATTTAATCCAATTACTTTCTGATACTTGCAGATGATAGAATACAGAGGTGTCAAAATATGATTCCTAATTGCTATTTTAGAAAAATGATTAGGTGTTCTGCTGCAAGCATTGTATTATGGAATTCCTGGTAGAAACTGCTTGGTTAGGATAGGCCCTTGTGACACCCTCATTTGAGTGGTACACAGGTTCATCCAGATACTACACAGTTTTTTATTTGTGTTCTATTGTACCTGAGAGTTCCTGAACATTTTATTGGGTAAATTAGCCTGCGATGTGGGTCTGAGGAAAAGATACAGAGAAGTAGCTGTTTTCACCTACTGCTTTACTTCTTTGATGATCTGTGATGGATACTTCTAGGTATCAGTCATACAATTCTTGTGGAATTTACTTTGGTAGGCTATTGTAAGAATAATAAGGTGCGGTGACCCAGCATACCACTGCATGTGTAGTACACTATAGTCGTTGACATGACATCCACAGAACACCGTTCTGTAAATATCACATCCCTCAGAGTGGCACAACAGAAACATTGCGGGTCCATATTACAAACATACACACTTCATTATTATTACAAACCAAGAGTTCCAAACCTCAAGCATTACGGAATTACAAACCAAACTTAAACAGTTTCAGCGGAAGATATAAGATTCAAACTCCTACCCTGAATTGCGCTTAACAACCTATTTTATAAAGGTTATGCTACTCAGCTCAATTGTTTTACTAATAACTAAGGCAACTACTCGGACTCGTTGCCCTCCACTCCATAGCATATTTCATAGTCCACCCCTTCAACTCCTCTAGACAAGTCTGGCTCTTCATAGCAGACATCCTCTTATCCTTTAGCTGCGTACATCAAAGGGTCTTCTTGATTCTCAGAGTATAAGCAGGGGTTCGAAGGAAAGAGTGAGTAACAACGTTACCCAGCAAGTAAACTATATGCAAGGTGGGAAGTTTGATGCTCTATCTACCACCTCGGACGATACGTCCTAGGCACTATGCAGTTTTCGTAAACATTTCTTCAAAGATTGATTTTATTAGCAAAAACTATGCCCATCAGCCTTCACATGTTGACCAGAACTTCATGGAGTTCCTTTCCTGCCGCGTTCATAGCTCCTTCCCGGAACAGGGAGTAACATGTCACAATTCTTACACTCTATAGAGGTGCGTTGCTTTACCCATGAGAGACCAACTCCTTGTTGCACAACCGGGCGTACTTTCCCGTACACAATTCTGTGATGTGGGGCCTAATAGGTGATCCAAGCCAATCGCTACCCTCTCCGTGACCCCATATGTCTACACGATCCTCCAGGGCTGACTACACCTCCGTTAAGCCCCCATTTTGGGCAAGCTACAACCCTGGTGAGTTCCTGAAGACTCTATGAGCTGGTGATGCCCTGGCAAGCTCCATAAGGGTCCGACTATACCTCCAGCAACTACTCATAGATAATCTAGACACCAAAATCGTGGGGCCTAAGGGTACCCACCCATATGTTGGATCCACACCAGGAATCCAACGTCATGATAAGGTCATCTTGCCTCCATATGAAAGGAAGAAGATACAACTGACTTCTCTGCCCCATTCCAAATCTCATTGTTAATGCGTAATATACAACGCTAGAATCACTGATGTCATGGGTTATTAATCCTATGGTGACTTGTGCACCTAGAACCCTAAGTTCTGTTGCTCATCTTTATCATCACTTAGGATGATAACTATATCTTATTTATTAAAGAAGATGATATTTTCTTCCTCCAGATCATATGTGATAACACACAATTTGCAATATCTTTGATAAAGACTCTTCAAAGGACATGAGCAAGTTATGACCTTGCCTTTTGACTGCAAGGTAGCGAAGTCGGATGCTTCCACCTAACCTTGAGCTCTAGTTTCTATAGAGAACCATTATTGCCCGGTAAGGACAATATTTAAAGAAGCAATATGTAATGCATAGTAATGTCATGGAATGGTTTATTATCTGCTTCTTTACGTGTTTTACCCTCTTAGTAAAAGTTTGCTATTTTCTTTAATTAATAAAAGAAAAGTATTATTCTAAGAGTTAAACATATGAATTTATTTTATTTTATTACCCTTTTAAATATTTACTTAAATTCTTTTAAGGAAATAAGACTTTATTTTTATCACACTAAATTTACTTTTTAGAAATACAAACTAGTATTTTTTATAATAGTATATCCATTTAGGATCTTAAAAATGAATTTTATTCAATTTTAAGTGTTTCATATATTTTTATAAAATTCAAAAGTAATCGGCACAATATTAATAATGGACCCAAATTTTAGTTATCAAAAATCCTATTGATTAATAATGGACCCAAATTTTAGTTTTTGTTTCAGGGGCATATTTGTAAATATTTCTTTTAAACAACTATCTTAAAATATGGGCCTAGCCCGTTGGGCTGGCCCGGCCCAACCTGACCCGGCCCACAAGGCCTGGTTAAGCCCACTAGGGCAGTACTAGGCCACCCACTGGCCCAGTACCCCCCACACACTCACTCTCCTCTCCCCTTTCTCTCTCTGTCGCTCACGCGGTCACCTCCTCCGCTCGCTGCTGCCACCGCGCACGATTCCGGCCTGGTCTGGCCGCCGTTGCCGCCACCACGGTGCAAGATGGCTAAGTTGATGACGCCGCCCAGTTCTGTCCGAGCAGATCTGTCGATGGGGTCCTCTCCTGGCCGCGCTGACCCCTGCTCGAAGCTAGGGTTAGGGTTTGGCCGCCCTGGAGCTTCGTCGATGGTGCGCCGGGGTACTTACGGTGCTCTTCCCTTCATCTCCGGCTAGTTTTGATGTGCTGCAAGCATGGGTTATAGCGCCCCTTCGGGGTGCTCCCCGTGCCGCCGCTTCTGCACTGCCACCGCCATTCTTCTGCTTCCTCTTCAATTACCCTTGTGAGGACCTCGAGTAAGTTTGTGTGCTTCCCTTTTGTGCTATTCTCTTGTGCTTTAGCTATCTTTCCCTGGCATGATTACATGGTTAGCCCCCGTCTACGGTTCATCTCTGAACCCTAGGGTTCATACCCCGTGCAGTGATGTTGGGTTAATTTCTCTGATTCATCCTACAAGTGATATCCTTCTAGAGGTTAATTTGCTAGTGGTACCTGTCGCTACCTTGTTCTCTGTCAGAGAACCCTCTACGAAATCATATTGAATATTTATGTGATTACCCTTGTTGCACCTATGATGAGTTCATTTTTATTGAATTGAGACTCCCTGTTATGCTAGAGTTGGAATGCTCTCTGTTGAGGTAAGGTTGTTAGTATTTGCTTATGAAACAGTGATGTACTGTAGAGATGTTTAGAAATATGATTGATGTTGGGTTTGCACATAGAAAACAAAAAATTTCCTACGATGAGAACTATACGCCAAGATCTATCTACTAGATACAGAGAAACAGGTGGACATACATCCATCGAGAACTTACCCTCGAAGACAACGCGTTTTGTTAACGAGTAGGAACTCGTGGTTGATGTAGTCGTACACTTGCCAATCTCAAGATCGTGTGGAAGTCCGAGCGCCGCAAATCAGCAGCGCATCCATCCTCGCATACACGTTCAAGCCACCGGACAACCTCCACCTCCTCGCTCCAGCGATGCAGCGGAAGCAGCAACTTCTTCCAGACGAAATGCCACCGGGAACATGTATCTCGCTAATCCGAGACCATGGGGGAATAATTCTAGAGGGGGAGAGAGATCCTTCACGAGGAGGTGTAAGGAAGAAGGGTGAGAGGGGTGGCCTTTTATAGGAGGAGGGGGGTACCCCTCCCCATGGCCGTCGCCCCATGGGGGGTGACCTCTCACCTCCCCCATCTATGTGGTGGTAACTCCTCCACATTAAAATGCCCCTTCACATTCCCTTTTAAAGTCTCCACTTTAAATGCATTAAAATTCTCTAAGTTTAATGCTCTCTCATTTAATAAAACTCTTTTATTAAATTTATTCAGAACTTTGTTAATTACTTTAATTAACAAACATTCACATAAAACCCTTGCAACATTTGAATATCACATGCAGAACCACTTTCTGCAATTTCACCCGAAACAATTCCGGTTTCTATCGAAACAATTCCTGCGCTTTGCAATTCTTTCGTCTGAAACATATGTGCTCCAAAATGGTGTCCGACAACTCTTAAGTGTGTCAACCTACGGTTCGTGAATAATGCAGACATGATTGAGACTCCTCTCAGATCAATAATCAGAAGAGGGACCTAGAGATCCATACTGACTCCCGCATATTCAACGATGACTTCTGTGATCGTGAGAACCTTTAACGCTAGTAACTTAATCCCTTTGTCTCATGATATAATACATGTTTGTGAAGGGAATATGCCCGAGAGGCAATAATAAAGTTGTTATTATCTTATTCCATGTTTATGATAAATGTTTATTTTGCATGCTATAATTGTATTGATCGGAAACATCAATACATGTGTGTTTAATAAACAAAAAGGGTTCCTAGTTATGCCTCTCTTATAGACTAGCTTGTTGATTAACAAGATGATCAAGGTTTCCTGATCATAGACATTGGATGTTGTTAACAACAAGGGCACACCATTAGTTGAATGATGTGATGAACATTCATCCGACGTATAGCATTACGATCAAAGTCATTATGTTTATATTGCTATAACACTATACGAAGTAATATTTTAGCGGATACTATGATAGCACCGAATTTTACCAATTCGGCAGTTCAATCTTCGCATTCATGGACGTTGATAAGATCCTTCCATTTAGTAGCACCTTAGGATGGCATAGCCTTAACGTTAATGGCGAGGTTCAAAAGAGGAAAGGCTTGCGGTGGATACCTAGGCACCCAGAGACGAGGATGAGCAGTTTGCGAAGGCACTTGCCCCCAAACGCGCAAGCCTCCTCCCGACTCCGCGTAAAGGAAAAATGAAATGAAAGAAAGGCACAGTCTACTTATCCCTTCCCTTTAAAAGAAGTTTGCGAGTTCTTTGTCTCAGTGAATACCCGATTTACGGAGCCCTTTCCGGCTCCGTAGCGTCCCCCTTTTTTGAGTGGGATGCAAAGGAAGGATAAGATAGTAAGGGATACGGTAATAGTACCTTACTAAATTAAGGGGGCGAGCGGCGGGAATCGAACCCGTATCTTCTCCTTGGGAAGGAGATGTTTTACCATTGAACTATGCTCGCTGCGCTATATATTTTATAGCATATATCCGCTTGGGTCGACCGTCTATGTCTGGGTCGACCGTTTAGTTAGACCATGAGATCATGTTAATTTCTAACACCAGAAGAGTATCTTGATAACATAAAACATCACATCGTAACAGGGTGGCTATAAAGATGGGTTCAGTGCTACGAAGGTGTTATGTTGAGGCTCATGGATCAAGAGTGGAATTTGTTAATCCCGATGACGGATAGATATACTCTAGACCCTCTCGGTGATATCATATTGATATAGCTTACAAGCAAGTGATGTGATCACTAGAATGTTATATCACGCGAACGAGAAAAGAGTGCATGTCGGTAACGAGATCAAACTTGGTATGGATATATGGATGATCGAATCTCAGACATGTAATATATCGTGAGACAAAGGGATTTAGTTACTAGCGTTAAATGTTCTCACGATCACAGAAGTCATCGTTGAATGTGTAGGAGTCAGTACGGATCTCTAGGTCCCGCTACTGATTATTGATCGGAGAGGGGTCTCGATCATGTCTGCATTATTCACGAACCGTAGGGTGACACACTTAAGAGTTACCGGACACCATTTTGGAGCACATATGTTTCAGAAAAAAGAATTGCAAAGCGCAGGAATTGTTTTGATAGAAACCGGAAATTGTTTCGGGTGAAATTGCAGAAAGTGGTTCTGCATGTGATATTGAAATATTGCAAGGGGCTATATGTGAATGTTTGTTAATTAAAGTAATTAACAAAATTCTGGATAAATTTAATAAAAGAGTTTTATTAAATGAGAGAGCATTAAACTTGGAGAATTTTAATGCATTTAAAGTGGAGATTTTAAAAGGAAATGTGAAGAGGCATTTTAATGTGGAGGGGTTACCACCACATGAATGGGGGAGGTGAGGGGTCACCCCCATGCGCCGGCCATGGAGAGGAGGGGCACCCCCTCCTCCTATAAAAGGCCACCCATTCCCTCCTTCATCCACACACCTCCTTGTGAAGGATCTCTCTCCCCCTCTAGAATTATTTCCCCATGGTCTCAGATTAGCGAGATACATGTTCCCGGTGGCATTTCGTCTGGAAGGAGTTGCTGCTTCCGCTGGATCGCTGGAGCGAGGAGGTGGAGGTTGTCCGGTGGCTTGAACGTGTGTGCGAGTACGGATGTACTGCTGAGTTGCGGCGCTCGGACTTCCTCACGATCTTGAGATCGGCAAGTGTACGACTACATCAACCACGAGTTCCTACTCATTAACAAAACTCATTGTCTTCGAGGGTAAGTTCTCATTGGATGTATGTCCACCCGTTGCTCTGTACCTAGTAGATAGATCTTGCGTGCAGTTCACATCGTAGGAATTTTTTTGTTTTCTATGCTGCGGACCCAACAGTCCGAGATTCGATCATCGGTATCCAAATACCTAGTTTGATCTCGTTACCGACATGCACACTTTTCTTGTTCCCATGATATAACATTCTAGTGATCACATCACTTGCTTGCAAGCTATCTTAATGTGATATCACCGAGAGGGCCCAGAGTATATCTATCCGTCATCGGGATTGACAAATTCCACTCTTGATCCATGAGCCTCAACATAATACCTTCGTAGCACTGAACCCATCTTTATAGTCACCCTGTTACGGTGTGACGTTTGATGTTATCAAGATACTCTTCCGGTGTTAGCAATTAACATGATCTCATGGTCTAAGGATAAAGATTACTTCGTATGATGTTATAGCAATATAAACATAATGACTAGATCGTAATGCTATACTTCAGATGGATGTTCATCACATCATTTCACAAATGTTGTGACCTTGTTATTAACAACATCCAATGTCTATGATCAGGAAACCTTGATCATCTTGTTAATCAACAAGCTAGTCTATAAGAGAGGCATACCTAGGAACCCTTTTTGTTTATTAAACACACATGTATTGACGTTTCCGATCAATACAATTATAACATGCAAAATAAACATGTATCATATACGAGGAATACATAATAACAACTTTATTATTGCCTCTCAGGGCATATTTCCTTCAATTGATTCATATCTGCTTTATAGGAAGATGATTACTGGCTTCTGGCTTAGTGATAGACAGTGGTGATGTTTACTGGCTCATCTGGCACAAAGTGCCAAATATGATTCCTAATTAATTTAGGAAAGTGATTATAGATTTGTTTTAATAGCTACTTTTGAACCTGTTGGTACAGAGGTGCTACCCAGTTGTGGATGTGCCATGTACCAGCAGTGTGATATGTGTTGATCTAGTTAAAACTAGATCCACAGGTTTATGATGCTGGTCTGAAACCATCTTTGGACTTTGGTAATTAGTTTAAGACAATGATTCCCATAACCTTTAAGAAAATGCTTTGGTAACCATGCTGTGTAGTATAGAGCCTTAAGGTGAACAACTTCTAAGGTGCTACCATCCATTGGATGTGCCCAGAAGCATTCAGTTAAAGCTTTTGTACATGTGGATGTAAAAATATGTTTGATTATTCAAGATCAATGATGCAGAGGCTGAGATCTTGAAGTAGTTTGCAAAGATAAATAGTTTGGCCCTTTAATCTCTTCTGTGATGGATACACCCCACTTGGGTGCACTCTGAGAAGATCTTATATGATACAACACATGCTCATTATAGATTTAGCATGTGAGGATTTGGTATCAACTCACCACACAATTTCCTTGGTTGTGCTATGTTGATCTTGGTCTGCACCTCCTGGTGCTGTCCTGCTCCTCCCGATCTCCTGTGATCTTGAACTTGTTCTTGCTATCCTCATGTACCACCCCCTCCTTAAGTCACAATTTTGTGATGAGCTAGTGGTTGTTTTGGTGAATTAGCTAGTGGATTTATCTGGATCTAGCAAGCTCGTTGAGTTCCCGGTGTGTGCTTGAGAAGGTGAAATGAGCTTCCTATATCTGTGCTTCGACAGGGTGCCTTGTTTGAGTGTTTGTACTACTGCTGTTTGGATAGCACATTGCATGCATTTAGGTGACTCACCTGTGTGTCTGTGTGAGCTGTTCATGTGGATCAGCTCAAGTAATCTGACTTTCACTTTTACATGTTTACTTGTTATTGGCCTGGTGAAATGTGCCTCTCTCTACTTGGCTTCTAATGTGGCATTTGGGCTATTTACTTAAAAGAACAGATACTACACCTTTGGTGAAACTTGCACCTTTATTATTTACTCAATGATGTAATATGCACAATGCACTTCACTGTTCACCACTGAGAGTAAACTTAACTAACTACTAACCCCTTCTTTCATTTAGTTGTTTTTCTTATTTACAGGAACAAAATCTGGATATACAAGAGCTAATATAGGAGTAGATATGTAGTATAGGTTTTAATTGTAAACTTCTTTTTATTCTTTTTGTAAAGAATCTTGTAAAGATATGATTATAAATTAATAAAGTTTTATTTCTATTTTCTGTAATATTAAATGTTTTGGTGTTTTAATCACCATTTGTAATATTATTATGTAATTAGGAAATAAGATTCCATTTCTTATTTAATTTCCTTATCTGAAATCCTTATTGGTGTCTACTATATCTACAATTTAACCAAACAATGTTAATAAGGAATTTTGGAAAACAAATCAATATTACTAACTTCTAAATTTCAAATTCTTTCAAATTAATTTAAATTTCAAATTTGAATTCAAAGTAACTTCCCCAAAAACTTAATAATTCCTAAAGGTCATGTCAGAACTCATAGCAATCACTAACAAGAGCTATACCTACCTCTAGTTAGCGAAAGAAACTCTGATCCCTTTAGGTTTTTGTTTGGCAAAAAATTTACCCTAATTTTACAGATGCATGCATGCACAATCTTAGATCCCTAATTCTACCCTTCGTTGAATCCTAATGCTGGGGTGTTACAGACTTCCCCCCTTAAATCAAACTTCGTCCCGAGGTTTGCGGATGAGTACATGAATAGCTCTGGATATGCTTCTCTTACGTCATCCTCTTTCTCCTAGGTGGCTTCTCGCTCTAGGTGATGTTCCCATTGTACTTTACAGTACTTGATTGCCCTGTTTCTCAACCTTTTCCAGTTTTCCTCTAGAATCTTACAGGGTTTCTCGACATAAGTCAAATCTGCTTGTAACTCAATCTCTTGATGTGTGATGGCATCATCGGGAACTTTAAGACATTTCTGGAGTTGTGAGACATGGAAAACATTGTGAACCTGAGTTAGCCTTTTTGGTAACTCGAGAGCATAAGCTATTGTTCTATTCTGACTCAATCCCTTGAATGGTCCAATGTACCTTGGACTTAATTTACCTTTGTCTCCGAATCTCTTCACTCCCTTCATCGGACTTACTTTGAGATATACCATATGTCCCACTTCTGGATGCCATGATCTACGACTTTGATCAGCATAACTCTTTTGTTGACTTTGAGCTATCTTCAACCGATCTCTAATGATATCGATGATATCTTGCCTTTCCTTGATATAGTCTGCTGCATATTCCTTGCTACTACCAGGTTCATACCAGCAGATAGGTGATCTACACCTTCTTCCGTATAATACTTGATAAGGTGCTGCCTTCAGACTACTCTGATAGCTATAGTTGTAGGAAAATTCTGCCAACAGTAGATGATCTTCCCACGAACCTCCAAAATCCAATGCACAAGCTCTAAGCATGTCTTCCAAGATTTGATTGGTCCTTTCCGTCTAGCCTCCAGTTTCTGGATGATAAGCTGTGCTAAAATCCAACTTTGAACCAAGTGTTGTATGTAATTGTTTCCAAAATGCCGATGTAAACACATATCCTCTATCCGATACAATTTTCTTGGGTACCCCGTGCTTACTCACAATCTCTTTAACATAGATTTCCACTAATTTCTCAGCATTATCCTTTTGGTTCACTAGAAGAAAATGTGCACTTTTTGTGAGTCTGTCTACAATCACCCATATCATATCCTTCCGCTTCGGTGTCATTTGTAATCCTGGGATAAAATCCATACCAATTTCTTCCCACGTCCATTCTAGAATTTCCAAAGGCTGTAATGGTCCTCTTGGACTTTGATGTTCTGCTTTTACCCTTTGGCAAGTATGGCATTCAGATACATACTTTGCAATATCTCTTTTCATATTATTCCACCAGAATAACTCTTTTAAATCCATGTAGATCTTTGTAGTACCCGGATGTATGGAATATGGTGTTTCATGGGCTTCTCGAAGTATCACTTCTTGAGTCTCTAGCACATCAGGTACACAAAGGAGGTTTTGAAACTATAAAGATCCATAATCTCCTAGGTGAAAAAATGATGTTTGACCTTGAGAGATTCTTTGAATTTCTTCATCAATAAAAGGATCTTCACCTTGATGTCTAAAGATTTCATGTCGAAGATCACTACTTCGCTCTTCAATTCCCCGCATGGTAGCTAATCCTCCAAGAACTGTTGTACTTATAAATTGTATTTCCATCCTTTCCAAATCCATATGTAGTTCTTTTGGCAATTCTCTATTCATAGGTTGTGTATCTATGCTTTTCTGACTTAAAGCATCTGCCACAACATTTGCTTTTCTAGGAGTGTAATTGATTGCTAGATCATAATCTTTAATCAACTCCAGCCACCGCTTCTGTCTCATATTCAATTCCTTTTGAGTGAAAAAATATTTGAGACTTTTGTGGTCAGTGTATAACTCACATCTTGCCCCATAGAGAAAATGTCTCCATCCTTTTAAAACAAAGACTACTGTTGCTAACTCTAAATCATGAGTTGGATAATTCACTTCATGTGGTTTCAATTGTCTAGATCCATAAGAAATTACCTTACGGTCTTGCATAAGAACACAACCTAATCCTTCTTTGGATGCATCGCAGTATACTATGTAATCTTTTCATGGTTCTGGAATTGCTAGGATTGGTGTTGTGGTTAATCTGGTTTTCAACTCCTGAAAACTCACTTCACACTTCTCATCCCATATGAAAGGCGTATTCTTTCTTAATAATTTGGTCATTGGTCCAGCTATCTTAGAAAAACCTTCTATGAATCTCCGATAATAACCGGCCATGCCTAAGAAACCTCAGATTTGCTTCACATTGGTTGGTGCCTTCCAATCCAATACTGATTGAACTTTGGACGGATTTACAGCAATTCCATCCTTACTGATCACGTGCCCAAGAAACTCTACTTCGTCCAACCAAAATTCACACTTACTAAACTTAGCACAAAGCTTATGTTCTCTTAGGATTTGTAATGCTATTCTCAAATGTTCTGCATGCTCCTCTTTATCTTTGGAGTATATCAGAATATCATCAATGAATACTATGACAAACTTGTCCAAGTAAGGCATGAAGATTTTGTTCATCAAATTCATGAATATTGCTGGTGCATTGGTCAGACTAAAAGTTACGACTAAATACTCATGATGTCCATACCTTGATACAAATGTTGTCTTAGGAACATCTTCAGGTTTAATTTTTATGTGATGGTATCCTGATCTTAGATCAATCTTGGAGAATACTCTAGCTCCCTTGACTTGGTCAAATAGATCTTGGATCCTTGGTAATGGGTACTTATTCTTGATAGTGACATTATTAAGATTTTTGTAGTCCCCACACATTCTTCGTCCACCATCTCTTTTATCTACAAAGATTACTGGAGTTCCCCACGGGGATACACTCTCCTGAATAAATCCTTTTCTGGCTAACTCATCAATTTGTTCCTTAAGCTCTTTTAATTCTTTTGGCCCCAATTTATATGGTGCTTGAGCTATTGGTGTTGTACCAGGTATTAGGTCAATAGTGAACTCTATTTCCCAATCAGGTGGCATTCCTGGTAACTCTGCTGGAAAAACATCTTGAAATTCCTTCACTATAGGGATATTTTCCAATTTGACTTCCTTCATTTAATTCAATTGTAGATCCACCATGATATGACTATGTTTATCCGCCTGATAGACTATCCTTCCTCCACTTGGAGACTTGATTGAAACGGTTTTCTCCTCATAATTGATCTGAGCTCCATAGCCTGTCATCCAATCCATTCCCAGCACTACTGCTATTCCTTTTAATGGGATCACATAAAGATCCACATAATAGGTTTGACCACATATGGAAATGACTTGGTTTACTTTAATGTTTCTAACCACTACGATTCCTCCAGTGGTGACTACGATCATAGGTTTTTCTAACAGTGCCCTTCTAATCCCGAATTTATCACAAAATTCTTCAGATATGAAAGAAGCAGTTGCACCCGTATCAAATAAAACTTTTCCGGGATTTGTGAGAATATTGAGCGTCCCTATCACTGCTTGATCCAAGTTATCCACCTCCTCCAAGGTTGTGCAATTTAGCTTTCCAGTAGGTCTACCTCTCTTGCCATTGTTATTTTTGGCATAGCTTCCACCTCTGTTAGGCTGTCCACCTCCGCCTCCACTTGCTTGTCCTCCACCTTTTGTGGGCCAACCACCGGGTGGTTTGTTTGGGCAATCAGGCTTAATATGACCCTTTTGTACACAACCAAAGAAAATAATCACTGGCTGCCTACAATCCTTGCTAATATGTCCCGGCAGTTTGCAATTGTGACATATAACATTCCTTCTCGGATCGAATTGTCCTCCAGTGTTGTTGCTACTCCTGTTTTTTTAGATCTGTTGTTGTTGTTGTTGTAGGGTCTGTTTCTAGGTTGGAATTCCAGATTGGTTCTGGGTTTACTTGTTGAATCCTCTTTGTTTCCTTGTTTGCTCTTTTCCTGCGCTCCTCTTGGACATTTTTGTAATCATCTTCAAAGGTTATAGCTGCATCAAGAAACTGTTGAAAAGTTTGAGTGTTGGTAAGCCTCAACTGCATCTTCACAAATGGATTTAGTCCACTCATGAACCTCTTCTTCCTTCTCGCCTCCGTGCTAACTTCTTCAGTAGCATAACGAGATAAATCACTGAACTCCCGAATATACTTCATGACAATAGTGTGACCCTGTTGAAGTTCTTCAAACTCCCTACGCTTCAACTCTATGATACTCTCCGGAACATGGTATTCACGGAATCTTTGTTTGAACTCCTCGCAATTGTACTCTCTTCCTAGAGGTTGCATAGCTAACTGACCCTCCCACCATGATGCTGCAGGTCCGGCCAATAGATGTGCTGCATACCTCAACTTTTCTTCCTCATTGCATCCTAAAGTTTTCAACTTTCTTTCGGTATCTGCTAACCAATCCTCTGCATTCATTGGTTCTGGAGCGGATGCAAAAGGTAAAGGCCTGGTATCCTGGAAATCCGAAAGACTAACACCATGTCCTTGAGGTGCCCTTTGCTGTCCCACTCGATCTACCAACCCCTCCATGAATTTGTTCTAGGACTCTTGCATCATTTGCATGTACTACATAAAATTCTGCACCATCAATGGCCTCATTGGTGGTGGTAAATTTGCTTGCATTTTGGCGTCTTCATCTGCCTTTTCTTTGGCTTCGCGCTCCATACGCTGCTGTTTGGTCTCGTTTTCTACACCCGTTTCCATTCCCATAGTCCTGTAACATAAAGCGAATACTCATAATTACATCATGCATATGTGTTCTAAGCTCAACTTCATGCACAGAACTAGTCACACAATGGAAAATAAGATCCAAATAGGAACCAAATATGCATTACTCACATATTATACATTACAAACAACATAGTTTATACAATGTGATTACAAGTCCTTACTAATTAAGCATTATAAGCTCATGTGGATTCTATCCCACTTATTTATTTATATCCAGTCCTTAGACTCTCACTCCCGTATCCTGTAGAAATACTCCAAGTCAAAGTCACACTCCCCAGAAGTTGCGTCGTTCATCGTACATACCCGGAGTACAACCGTGCTGACGTGAAGTACGACGCACCATATGTGGAACGATTTGCCTCTTTGACGGACGATATTAAGTATCAGAAGTCTCTAGACTTGACACATCATTTAGCTGAAGTGCATCCATACCTTCCAACTCGTCTGAAGTATCTTAAGAATCATCCTCATCACTGTCTTCTTCATCCATCTCCTGCATCCCAATTCTAGAGGAATCAACAGAGAATTCCCCTTCCAATGCTCCCCAAGTACTCTGCCGGGTACGATAGTCCTCAGCTATTATTGGATAGTGCATGTTGTGTGGGGTAGGATAATTTTCTAGTGACTCGAACACCCTTTCTTCAGGATCTTCTTCATCGGACTCTACATCCTCCACATGGACATCTCTTCCATCAACGGAATAAGATCTCACGCCCATGCAACTAGTCTGCCCGATGTCCCCAACTGAATCTTCCATGGGAATAGGATTCAAAGCAGATCCGTCCATCGATCCATACCTCCATCCCTTGGAATTCCCAATAGGTAGTTCCGAGTCCTCAGTTCCCCAAGAACTCTATGGTACTAGATGACTAGTGCCCTCATAAGGATATCTAGTGGGTTCTGGTACTGGTGAATAAGGATATGGTGTAAAAGATGCTGGATCTATAAGTATATCCTTAAAAATTGGGTTCGACCTATCCGCTACTTCATTCTCCAGTTTAGATGCTAACTTCTCCCTTCTTTCAGGATTTGTTAAATCCTCTAACATATCAACCTAATCTTCTACGATAACCTGATGTGTCTTATACAAAGATCCAACCATCAGTCGATACAGGTCCATAAACTAGAAGCTAGTATTGGATGCCTCCTTACTAAAGTAAGATGATCCGGTTCTGGTTCCTCATCTATAGAGTCATGAGGAATCACAGAGTATGTGCTTCCAGCTAACTCTTCTGCGTTGTGTTCCCGAACATTGGCTATCACCTCCATAATAGCAACATGGTATGCTTCTAGGTGACTTCTACCTTCCCCCATAGGTAAATCGTGTTATAAACCAAGCTTCTTTGGTAGTTGGATGTTAACACGATATTTGGCTAACATTCGCCCATCATAGTATGTCATGGTATTGCCTCGGATATTAGTTGTGCAACCAAAAACCCTCAGAAGTTCTCGAAGCTGTTCAGTTAAAGCCCCCTCGTAGTCATCAAGAGTCTCTTCTTTTCTTGCCAAAGTCTGTTTTAGAAACTTTGGTGCCATTTCTACAGAAATAAATATAATTAGTATCCATTAATTTTAATGATGCATCATAATAAAGAATTGTCGCTCTAAAGAAATATAACGAAATATTCACAATTGAATACTCATCATATAATCTAGAGAACTCTTTACCGTTGCTCCTAGACTCCTACCGTTATTTCCCTTTACTAGGTTTCCAACCTAAGGTCAAAGCAATTGCTCTGATACCAGCTGCGGTGACCCAACATGCCACTACATGTGTAGTACACTATAGTCGTTGACATGACATCCACAGAACACTGTTCTGTAAATATCACATCCCTCAGAGTGGTACAAGAGAAACATTGCGGGTCCATATTACAAACATACACACTTCATTATTATTACAAACCAAGAGTTCCAAACCTCAAGCATTACAAAATTACAAACCAAACTTAAACAGTTTCAGCGAAAGATATAAGATTCAAACTCCTACTCCGAATTGAGCTCAACAACCTATTTTATAAAGGTTATGCTGCTCGGCTCAATTGTTTTACTAATAACTAAGGCAACTACCCGGACTCGTTGCCCTCCTGTAACATCCCAAAACTTTAATACAAGTGATCAAGATCCAAATCATCAAAATTAGGGTTAACAAAAACTTTTCCAATTAAAATTATTAAAGCATTCATATGTGTGTGCATTTAAATTAGGAGTTGATTTGAATTGCCATGATTAAGTGATCCATTGCTTGTAAAATGATTCTTAGGTGAAATAAACATCATCTAGATCATTCCCAAACAAATCCCAAAGAAAAACAAATCAAAATGAATAAAAGAAGCAAATGGTCATTTGTGCCATTTTAATCAACATGCCTACTTTGGCTATTTCTAGGACTCAATTCTTAACAGAAACAATTATGGATCTTTGCACCCCTTGCTAGTACATATAGTGATGTACCAAGGCCCACTTTGTGATCTGCCAAAAACTTTCAAACACTAATTTTAAATGGCAATTGAAAATTGAATCTAGTGTATGTATCAAGATCACACTAATTCAAAAACCACTCAAATGAGCTCCATTTTCAAAACCCAAGCAACCACAGAGGCTTAAGCATGTGTCTAGCAACTCCACAAAAATTCATCCAAAAATTCAAAACTTGAATTCTTGCGGCCATTTTTACAAACACCTTGTGGGCAGAATTCAAATAAAACATAAAACACTATTTGGAGCAGTGTTTGGACCAAATTGGTCTCCCATTTTGCAACCACAGCCACCTAGTGCACTCCCTACCCCTCTCTAGCCCAGCCACCCACTGTGCCACGACCAAATGGTCATGGCCATTAAGGCCGAGCCCCATTTGGGCACCCCACCGGTGACAGCACACCACAGCTGTCGCCAGCGTCGTCCACCATGTCCATGAGGTTGCTTGTGGTCCACCTCCACCGCCCAATCAGCCCTAGCCCGAGGACAGCGACCGGAGCAGCCAGGAACCGCCGCGCCCAAAGACTGTCGGCCATGCCGATGCCGCCTGCAGAGCGCGCATGGTCCCCCGCTCGACCAGACCACGCCTCGCTCCAGCCGCCCGCCTACACGGTCCCCACCGGCCTAGGAAGCTAATGGACATGCCCATTACCCCGACCGTGCCCTGTAGTCGCCGGCCGCCGCGAAACTCGCTGTCGGCAGAGACTTAGTGCGCGCAGCGCCACTCACCGCCCCGACCACAAACCATTGCACACTCACTGCCGTGACACTCGCCAGGGCACCGCCCACCGTCCTAGCGCACCGCCCACACCTCTAGATCGCTGTGCCGTCGTCACCGGCGAGCACCGCCCATACTCCTCTGCCGCTTAGCCGCGCCTATAAAAGGAGGCCTCCCCAGCACCCATTCATCACACCATCTCACTCCCCTCTCTCCATTGATCCTTCCCCACCTCTAGCCGGAGCAAGGCGAGCCACCATTCACCGGAATTTTGCCGGAGTCTCCCGCGGAGGGAGAAGAAGGGGGCCGTTGATCAAGGCCACCTCTCGGGATGCCGCCGGTACCAGGAGGATCACCGTCGTCTACCAGTTTGTTTGCCCGCCTTGCCGCAGTAGCTGGAGCCCTGGTATGCCCCCTGTGCACCCCCACCGAGCTGCTAGGGTTAGCCCTCGCTGGCGACATGTCCGTCGTCGACGACGAGCCCCAGCCGTCGATCTAGGTTTTAATCTAACGACCCACATCGCCCCGTACCGCTTCGCGTGTAAAGAGCCAATGACAGGTGGACCCCCCTGTCAGCTGTTCTCTATGCCCTGGAACGCCACTAGGCCGGCCCGTTTTCCTTCCCGCGCTAGCCCAGCAATTCAAATTTAGATTTTTCTATTTAGGTTTGAACTTAGTTCTGTCCCCTAGTTTTAAAATCATTTCAGAGAGATGTACAAATCCAAATGGAGTGATTCCAATTGTGTTGGAAAGCTTATGAAAAGATCTATCCAAGCCCGTTGGATTTAATTCATTTATAGTTAGAGATCTCTCCTAGTAAAAATTACAAAACAGAAGCATTTGCACCTTGCAACATTTTTATAAAATCAACCATGATAGCTTTTGAGTTGATTCCAACTCTCAAAAATCACATTTAACCATACCTATCTGAATATGTAATAATATTAAGGTTTGAATGCAGTGACTTTGGGCTAGTACCAAAATAATGCTATATAGGCATTTCTAGTCATTTTAAATCATTCAATAATAAACTTAAACTTAAGTAAATGTGATCCAACCCTTAAATCACATTCCCACATGTTAGAATATGTGGTGAGGACATGTGTCCACATGATCCCATATTTTAAGTGGTGAATATTAAATCTTAGTTATTTTCAATGAGTAGAAATTACTTTTCTTAAATAAAAAGGATGAAACTAGTTAATAGAACCTTGTGATGCTTGTGATAATAATAGATCATCAAATGTGTGCCTTAGAGTGCTAAGTAGACTAGTTAAGTATTGTTTGGTGATTGTGTACTCCGTGTGTATTTATAGACGATAGTACCGACCAAGCTTTCGAGGAGGAGGAGTTCTACCTAGAGGAAGAGGAAGAAAACTTCAACCACTGCACTATCCAAGGCAAGCTAACACTTGCAAGTATTCTACTAGTAAGCCATCAGTAACAATGGAAGCTAACCCTTGCAAGCTAGATAACCTAAGCCAAGGCATTATGCATGCTTTGGTGATACCATTTGGATTTATACCTAGTCCAAGATTTAATTCCAAGATTTTACTTCTTTACTTTACCAAAGTCCTTTACTTGTTTTGAAGGTAGCATAAAAGGTATAAAACTTGACCTATCTAGATAACCTTAGATGTCATTCTATGGCATGAGATTGATCCTATCATCCCACCTTAGTGAACACTCTTAACTTAGTAGATTAGAGCTAGATCAAAACTTGAGTCACTTTTAGATGGGAATACTTGGTGAAAATGAATTGTGAAAACCTTGGAATGAGGAGTCATTCTATTGAGATGTTTTGACATGTGTTGCGAAATAAAAATGATTTATGATGATGAAAATGTTGAGGCCTGAGCCTTGACCCTTTTATAAAACTGATGGTTGGATTCGGATGCGATACCATTCCAAATTTACCATACAACCACAATACCTGAATTGGGTAAGGCTTAGCCGGAAGTTTATATGCATTAGTATTAGTTCCCTCGCGGGAGAGGTTTGAGCTGAGGCTACCTCTCAATGTTGTCCACCTATGTAGTGCCCAAGATGACAGATGGTCATGGTTGGGAGGCCATGCTCATAGGAGAGGTGCTTATACTAGGGTGTGTAAAGGAAAGGTTATGTTTGATTATCTGCATACTAAGTATGATGATTAAGGGTTATCCCTGATAGATGTATCGAATCTTGTGGTGAAAGTGTACCACCTCTACAGAGTGTCAAACTATTCGAATAGCCGCGTTCGCGATTATGGATAGTTGGAGTGGCCATACTGTTTCGTTGTCAGATGTTTTCAAAATGACTTATGAAATGAATGATGAATCTTGACTTGACCACAACAGGGTTGTGACAATGACACTAGCTTCCCAACTTAAGTGATTCTAGAGCTTTATTTTATATTTATTTGTTTCTGAACTCAGCTTCGGTTACAAACTTAACTTTAGATTTAAACTTAGAGTTAACATTTTTACTTTAGTACTATCCTACTTGTTAGTGGTAGTTTTCGAGTACTTAAAGCGTACTCATGGCTTTTGTCCCTAGCTATTCCTATGGCCAGACTATGAAGGAGACTACCAAGATGATGGCCAGCAGGACGACTATGATAACTAGGACTATCTGCCTTCGTCGGCATTGCCTGTGCCCCTGAAGATGGATCCCACTGCTACGCTTATTATTTATTCCGCTGCTTGTTGTATTAAGACTAGATCATGAGATCCTTTATTCGTGTAAGACCTTATTATGGTTTGTAATGGATGATGTACTGTGATATCCAATCTGTTATGTCTCGCAAAAATGGTAATCCTGGGATTGCGATGTATGACATAACAAGCATCTGGGATTAAAAATCCGGGTGTTGACACCTCCACTCCATAGCGTATTTCGTAGTCCACCCCTTCAACTCCTCTGGACAGGTCTGGCTCTTCGTACCAGACATCCTCTTGTCCTTCAGCTGCGTACATCGAAGGGTCTTCTGGATTCTCAGAGTCTAAGCAGGGGTTCAAAGGAAAGAGTGAGTAACAGCGTTACCCAGCAAGTTCACTATATGCAAGGTGGGAAGTTTGATGCTCTATCTACCACCTCGGACGAGACGTCCATGGTACTATGCAGTTTTCGTAAACATTTCTTCACAGATTGATTTTATTAGCAAAAACTATGCCCACCAGCCTTCACAGGTTGACCAGAACTTCATGGAGTTACTTTCCTACCGCGTTCGTAGCTCCTTCCTGGAACAGGGAGTAACATGTCACAATTTTTACACCCTATAGAGGTGCGTTGCTTTACCCATGAGAGACCAACTCATTGTTGCACAACCGAGCATACTTTCCCGTCCACAATTCCGTGATGTGGGGCCCAGTAGGTGATCCAAGCCAATCGCTACCCTCTCTGCGACCCCATATGTCCGCACGATCCTCCGGGGCTGACTACACCTCCGTTAAGCCCCCATTTTGGGCAAGCTACAACCCTGGTGAGTTCCCGAAGACTCTATGAGCTGGTGATGCCCTTGGCAAGCTCCGTAAAGGTCCGACTATACCTCCGGCAACCACTCATAGATAATCTAGACACCAAAATCGTGGGGCCTAAGGGTGCCCACCCATATGTTGGATCCACACCAGGAATCCCAACGTCACAATAAGGCCATCTTGCCTCCATATGAAAGGAAGAAGATACAGCTGACTTCTCTGTCCCATTCCAAATCTCATGGTTAACGCATAATATACGGCGCTAGAATCACTGATGTCATGGGTTGTTAATCCTATGGTGACTTGTGCACCTAGAACCCTAAGTTCCATTGCTCATCTTTATCATCACTTAGGATGATAACTATATCTTATTTATGAAAGAAGATAATATTTTCTTCCTCCAGATCATTGGTGATGACACACAATTTGCAATATCTTTGATAAAGACTCTTCAAAGGACATGATCAAGTTATGCACTTGCCTTGTGACTACAAGGTAGTGAAGTCGGATGCTTCCACCTAACCTTGAGCTCTGGTTTCAACCATTATTGCCCGGTAAGGACAATATTTAAAGAAGCAATATGTAATGCATAGTAATGTCATGCAATGGTTTATTATCTGCTTCTTTGCGTGTTTTACCCTCTTAGTAAAAGTTTGCTATTTTCCTTAATTAATAAAAGAAAAGTATTATTCTAAGAGTTAAACATATGAATTTATTTAATTTTATTACCCTTTTAAATATTTACTGAAATTCTTTTAAGGAAATAAGAATTTATTTTTATCACACAAAATTTACTTTTCATAAATACAAACTAGTATTTTTCTATAATAGTATATCCATTCAGGATCTTAAAAATGGATTTTATTCAATATTAAGTGTATCATATATTTTTATAAAATTCAAAAGTATTTGGCACAATATTAATAATGGACCCAAATTTTAGTTATCATAAATCCTATTGATTATTTTTAATTAATAGGGAATATTTTTGTGAGTTCATAGACATATTATTTATATTTTTATGATTTTTATTTATTTTTCTAGAGTTGTTTTTGTTTCAGGGGCAGATTTGTAAATAATTCTTTTAAACAACTCACTTAAAATATGGGCCTGGCCCGCTAGGCTGGCCCGGCCCAACCTGACCCGGCCCACATGGCCTGATGACATGTGTCAACATGATCCCATATTTTAATTGGAGAATATTAAATCTTAAGTATTTTCAATGAGTAGAAATTACTTTTCTAAAATAAGTTAAATAAGACTAGGTCCTTATTTCATGTAATGATTGTGATGATGTTAGGTCATCAAGTGTGAGCCTTAGTGTGCTAAATAGAAGTAGTTAAGTATTGTTTGGTGATTGTGTACCTCGTATTCATTTATAGATGCAAGTACCGATCCGGGATACGAGGAGGAGGAGTACTACGAAGAAGAAGAGAACTTCAACCACCGCACTACTCAAGGCAAGCTAACACTTGCAAGTTTCATAACTATGCAAGCTAGAACTATGCAAGCCATCCTTGCAAGATAACCTATGCAAGATGCATTAGGCATACTTGGTTATGCAACTTTGATTATACCAATCCCAAGTTTTACTTGCAAACTTGTTCTTTTACTTTTACCAAAGTGCTTTACCTTTAGTTAGGATTTATGAGTATTCGAAAAATAGGATAGATGCCATAAAGAGTATAAAACTAGGCCTAAGTAGTTATAATTAGATGCCATTAAAAAGCATAAAACTAGATTTGGATAGTTACACTTGATTAGCACCCCTCATTAGTGAATACCCTCAACTTTAGTGGCTAGTGCTAAGCATAAAAGTTGATCACTTTAGATGGGAATACTTGGTGAAAATGATTATGAAAACCTTGGAATGATGATTCATTCTATTGAAATGTTTTGACACGTGTTATGAACACAAAATGATATGATGATGAAAATGTTGAGGCATGAGCCTTGGCCCTTTATAAAAACTGATGGTTGGGTTCGGATGTGATACCATTCCAATTTTACCGTACAACCACAATACCCGAATTGGGTAGGGCTTAACTAGAAGTTTATATGCCTTAGTATGGGTTCCCTCGTGGAAACAGGTTGAGCTGAGGCTACCTCGTGAGAGTGAATGTCCACCTATGCAGTGCCCAGGATGGCAGATGGCCATGGCTGGGAGGCCAAGCTCATAGGGGAGGTGCCTATACTAGAGTGTGTAATTGAAAGGTTATGATTGATTATCCGCATACTAAGTATGATGATTCAGGGTTATCCCTGACGGATGTATCGAATTTTTTTGGTGAAAGTGTACCACCTCTGCAGAGTGTCAAACTATTCGAATAGCCACGTCCGCGGTCATGGACAGTTGGAGTGGCCATACTGTTCCATTGTCAGATGTTTTCAAAAATGACTTGAGTTGAACTATGACTTTGACTTGGCCACAATAGGATTGTGGACATGAAAACTAGGTTCCCACTTAGGTGATGTAGAAAATTATATTAGTTTCTTTACTTTTGAACTCCTTACGAAATAAACCTGGCCTTTTGCAAATAAACCTAGAGCTTAAGATTCCTACTAGAACTACCTTACTTGTTAGTGCTAGTTTGCGAGTACTTAAAGAGTACTCATGGCTTTGTCCCTAGCTATTCCCGTGGCCATACTATGAGGAGGACTACTAGGAAGATGGACAACAGGAGGTCTATGACAACTAGGATCATCTCCCATCGTCAGCATTGCATGTGACCCTGAATATGGAGCCCCTACTATGTTTACTTTCCGCTGCTTTGATTGTATTAAGACTGGATCATGAGATCCTTTATTTGTAAGACCTTTATGATGCTTTGTAATGGATTATGTACCGTGGTATCAATTCTGTTATGTCTCACAAAAATGGTAATCCTGGGATTGCGAGGTATGGCATAACAAGCATCTAGAATTAAAAATCCGGGTGTTGACATCCGTCTCACAAAAGGTCAAGCATACAAACAAGAATAATGGATAATCCAGCACTTGCTTAAAAAATGTATACATGTTGGATCTAGTTAAGTAGCAGGAGGCTTGTAGCCAAGTTTTCTGCCTTACCCATACATAAGTTTTCCGCATACAACATTGTAGAGATACATTTAATACAATAATGTTTTTTATGGCTCTGCTGCAGGGGACTTTGCCACTACATCATCAGCAGCAGGTGAGCCAGACCTGGGAAGATCATCAAACTCGGAGGATCACGGGCTAGACTCTAAAAATGCTGGCTCATCATCCATCTCCTCGGTAGGCACATAGATGTCCGCCTTGACCATCTTGGTGACCTGAGTGTCATAGCCGGTGAGGGAGTTCCATATAACATCGCTATCAATTTAATTCCCTTCCTAATCCATCTTTGGCATGCCGGAAGTCACCATGTCCATGTCGGCATCGTCGTAGTGCACTCTCACCAAGGACAAGGCCATCCTAGCACCATCCCAGACATAAGAAGCTTTCCAGCTCTTGGCTTTCTCGGGGGCCCGGCGCAGGATCTCCGCGTACTTGGCCGCAGAATCTATCGCCTTGATGGTGATGTCCAGAGGCTGAGCTATCTCCTTGGCCTGGGTGATGGCAGTGTTGATGAAGTGGCCCGCAAGAATCATGCACTCATGTGGATCCGGAGCACCTTCACCCATGTTGGTTAAACCAATGGGAGTTGTGTTTTCGTTAGAGACAAAGGTCATGAGTATAAACAGTATAAGTGACCGACTTACAGAATTAACATAAGCCGGAGGAAAGTTACCAAAGATGCTCGTCTCAGCTTGATTGCAGGTCTCCACCAAGACGTCATGCTCCTTATGAAGCTTCTTGTACACATCAAGGCCCCGAGCATTCTGCTCTTTGGCAGCTTGGTTTTTCTCCTTGAGTTATTCAATTTCGCTCTTCAGGCGCTGAATCTCGGTGTCGAAAGATTCTTGCATCACCTTTATTGTCTCTTCATGGCCCTTGACAATATCAGCCAGGTCTTTCTTCAAAATTTTGTTTTCATCATCAAGCTTCTGGATATGCTTGGATTGCTCGACGATGCTCTTGGCCTTGGCGATGGCCTCTGTAAGACAGAACAAAGATAACATTGTGAGAATTTGGATGCAATGGTTCCAAACGAAAAATTGGGAGATGTTGGAGGAAAACAGACGCTTGCTATTTTTGATTTGTTCCTTCAGAAAGGCTATTTTACCCTTTTCAATGTTCATAGCTTCCCGCAGCTTGAAATATTTTTCGTTAGCGGCCTGCCTCCGGGTATTCTCATTCTGCAAAGAGATAGAGTGCTTAGTTTCTCTAGAGCATCTAGTCGGAACTTCTTAGTTTCAACTAAACACTCAGGGGCTACAGTACCAGATTTTAAATCACGTGTGTTCTTTCTTAGAGTATCTAGTCAAAATTATTCTAACTAGAGACTCGGGGGCTACACTATCAAGTTCTACACTTAGTTCTTTGGAGCACTCATGCCAAAAACTATCGGTTTTCCGCCTAAGAGCTCGGGGGCTATAGTGGGATATATTACAAAGTAAAAGAGCAAAATTTTAGAGACTTACAATGGCAATAATCTTTAGATTGTTGGCCAGGTGAGCGTATGCATTCTGAATAGTCTGGGCATTATTATAGACAATATATGCCTGCTCGATAAGATCATCCAAGTTTAATGTCGGAGGAGTCGAAGGCAAATGAGTTGTGGAAGACGGAGGCATGGATGAAGCCCTAGTTGCCTCCTACGTAGTTATTGCAGTTGATGGCGCAGAGGCTCCCGACTTTTCCGTTTCTACTGCCGCTATTTCTTATCCCTTTGCTGGCTGCTTCCCTTTCTTAGTGGAATCCTTAGCCGAAGCTTCAGCCACTTTGGAGGAAATGCTCTCCTGCGTCACCTGACCACCAGGAACAACGTCCATGCCGGTAGAGCCTGAGACATCCGGAATCGGATTGATGTCTATCTCCATGGCGGAGGTCTCAGGGATGACGGGGGATGAGGATCCGGTGGAGCCTGTTGTAGGTTTGGCGGCAGGGGTCGGGGGAGCAGCAATGGGAGATGACTTAGAGAACATATCACGAATATTCTTAGAACCTCCAACATCTTTGGAGGTCCACCTTAGACCAACACCGGATCTCTTCCTGAAAGATACATAGTATAAGTACAGGAATGGAGTAGGTGCAAATCAAAATAAAGCTGGAGAATGAATATACTCACACTATGGTGGAAACCTTAGCTAGGGGGATGCCGGTGGATTTCTTCTTCTCTGCCTCTAAGGTGGCAATGGATTTTTTGGAGACTCCACTCTCCATTTTCTTCTTCTTGCCCTCGGCATCAGCTTCAGAGGTGGAGCTCTTCCACTTTTGCGCTGCCAGAGCTAGATGATCCTTGGGAGCATCATCATCAGACACAACGTGTATATCTTTTTGCTTTGGGTCATATACCTGGGAGGCCATCTGATCCGCCACGAAGGTCGCCGGCTAATAGATCAAACTGTGAGTCAAACGAGTAATGCATTCAAGATGGAAAGCCTTAGAGTATACGTAACGAGCAACAAAGGAAAAATAGTTACCTCTAGGCAGTTGCCACACTCAAACATGTGAAATATGGTCTTGAAGCCACGCTTCCTATCTTTCACTTTGACAATGTCTTTTAGCTAGAGCTTGATGGAATCATTAGAGAAGTTGTCCTCGGATATCCGCATGGGATCTTTTCTATCCTTGAAATACTTGTGCATCAGCTCGACGCGGTGCTGCAGGGGATGGATCTACCTCGTGTACCAGCACATGGCTAGGTCCAAGCCGGTCAGTCCTCCGTCTACCAGCCACTCGATCCGCCTTACGGCGCGAGCGGCTTCGTCATCAGACGGGAGGGGTCTTGGGATCTCTAGGTGGTGGCCTCAACGGTTGCTCCGTCGACAAAGTCGGAGTATGATTCTTGGCGGCTGGCTAGAGGAATATTTGGGCCGTAGAAGTATGTTCGCTGCCAGTTCTTGCAGGACTCATGACCGACGATGTTGGGGAATCGCCGGTGAGGACAAATCTTAAAACTAATCGTTCCACAAACCCATAACTCATCCTTGGATTCTACGAACTCTCTCTTGATGGTGAAAAATAGATAAATAGATCTAACCTAGGCTTGATTCCTAGGTATCCTTCACACAAAGCCATGAAATTCCTAAGTACGGGGATATTGTTGGGAGAGAGGTTGTGGGGAAGTACCCGGAAGTGCCAAAGGATCTCGAGGAAGATGTCGGAGACTGGAAGGCTAACGCCATGCACTAGTTGGGATTTGAGGTAGACCTTCTCTCTGGCTTGGGGAGAAGGGACCACCTCGTTGGCCGACGCCGGCCACCAGACCAAGCCCTCCGCCGCAGGAAGATAGCCTTCTACGACGAGTTATTGAAGCTGCTTAGTGGAGAGGTCGGAGCCCCTCCACACTCCCTTGTGGGAGTCAACGTCCTCCTCCACAGCGTCTGGCGCCGCCTGTTTCTGGTTGCTGCCGGTGGATTCCACCACGGCGGAGACCGGGATCACCATCCCTTCCGGCGGGACATAAACTGAAGGAAATATGCCCTGAGAGGCAATAATAAAGTTGTTATTATGTATTCCTTGTATATGATAGATGTTTATTTTGCATGCTATAATTGTATTGATAGGAAACGTTAATACATGTGTGTTTAATAAACAAAAAGGGTTCCTAGTTATGCCTCTCTTATAGACTAGCTCGTTGATTAACAAGATGATCAAAGTTTCCTGATCATGGACATTGGATGTTGTTAATAACGAGGTCACATCATTTGTGAAATTATGTGATGAACATTCATCCGAAGTATAGCATTACGATCAAAGTCATTATGTTTATATTGTTATAACATCGTACAAAGTAATCTTAGTCCTTAGACCATGAGATCATGTTAATTGCTAACACCAGAAGAGTATCTTGATAACATCAAACGTCACACCGTAACAGGGTGACTATAAAGGTGGGTTCAGTGCTACGAAGGTGTTATGTTGAGGCTCATGGATTAAGAGTGGAATTTGTCAATCCCAATGACGGATAGATATACTTTGGGCCCTCTCGGTGATATCACATTAAGGTAGCTTGCAAGCAAGTGATGTGATCACTAGAATGTTATATCACGGGAAGGAGAAAAGAGTGCATGTCGGTAACGAGATCAAACTAGGTATTTGGATACCGATGATCAAATCTCGGACATGTATTATATCATGATACAAAGGGATTAAGTTACTAGCGTTAAAGGTTCTCACGATAACAGAAGTCATCGTTGAATGTGCACGAGTCAGTATGGATCTCCAGGTCTCGCTTCTGATTATTGATTTGAGATGAGTCTCAATCATGTCCGCATTATTCGCAAATCATAGGGTGACACACTTAAGGGTTGCCAGACACCATTTAGGAGCACATATGTTTCAGACAAAAGGTTTGCAAAGCACAGGAAATGTTTTGATAGAAACAAGAATTATTTCGATAGAAACCGGAATTGTTTCGGGTGAAATTGCAGAAAGTGGTTATGCATGTGATATTGAAATGTTGCAAGGGGTTTTATGTGAATGTTTGTTAATTAATGTAATTAACAAAATTCTGAATAAAATAAATAAAAGAGTTTTATTAATTGAGAGTTGCATTAAATTTGGTGGAAATTTAATGCATGTGAGTGGAATTTTGGGTGGAGTCGAAATTGATGTGAGTGGAGCTTCCACCACATGAATGAGGAAGAGGTGGGGGCACCCCCCTTCGCTGCCGGCCATGGGAGGGGAGGAGCCCCCTCTCCTATAAAAGGCCCCCTCTCCTCCCTCACAAGACACACCTCCTCGTGAAGGATCTCTCTCCCCCTCTAGATATTCCCCCATGGTCTCGGATTAGCGAGATACATGTTCCCGGTGGCCTTGCGTCTGGAAGGAGTTGCTACTTCCGCTGATTCGCTGGATCAAGGAGGTGGAGGTTGTCTGGTGGCTTGGACGTGTGTGCGAGGACAGATGCACTGCTGATTTGCGGCGCTCGGACTTCCGCACGATCTTGAGATCGGCAAGCGTACGACTACATCAACCATGAGTTCCTACTCATTAACAAAGCTAGTTGTCTTCGAGGGTAAGTTCTCCATGGATGTATATCCACCCATTGCTCTGTATCTAGTAGATAGATCTTGGCGTATAGTTCTCATCGTAGGAATTTTTTTGTTTTCTATGCTATGAACCCAACATAAATACCCCGCGATGGCTCGACTATAGCATCGGGAGTCGCCGCTGTTGAGGGAGTGTTGCTGCTGGAGGCCATTGTAAAGGTGGATGAAAGATTGGGGGAGAAAGAATCTAGCTAGGGTTTTCTGCTAGATAGCTCGAACGGTCACACGACGAGAGGAAGAAGAAGACGCAGGGAAGAATGCGGGTAAAAGAAAAATGTCTAGCCGCAGTAAATATTTATAGACCCTAGCACCAAGATTTGTGCAAGGAAAATATAACGCACATAGCGTCTACAACATGTGGATGAATGTGTGCGGTAATTTCGCCACATCCCTCGATTTGCCGCATAACATTTAGGATTTTGCATGCGCGAAAATAGCTAATGATTAATTCACTGCTATATGTGAGTTTCGAGGTAGCATAGGCTGTAGCCTATGTCATCCTTCTGACAGTTGCAGTGGAAGTGTCACGTTTGATGATTCCATGGAAGGCATAAACTATCCGACTCTAGAAGAAAGGACTTGAAGAATCTCTGGCTTACACGATGAAGATGGAGAGGATTGCATGGTTCTTTGGAAGACCTTTGAGATATTGCTTGATGAATTGTTGGCATCACCTAGACAGAGCATTCAAGATTGAAAGGCAAGACAATGCAAGATCTCAAAGTCCTCTGGGGGCTACTATTAGGGATATGCTAAATGGGTATCAACATTGCATGTCTCTAATCCGGCTAAATCGGGTGGCCCATAGTTGGTAGCACGGCCCACGGCATGCTGGGTGGCTCAGTTAGACGGATCCATAAGGGAGGCCCCTATCGAATAAAGGAAGGCTACGTTGAAGTCACCGACCTACTTGGAGCCTTGGAGTACAAGACACGAAGACTAGTTAGTATTAGTGTAGAACTCTGTGACCTGTCTGGCAAGGTCTTTCCTTGTAACCCTAGGTTCTGGTGCCTTTATAAGCTGGGCATGTGGGAGCCTTTAGGGCATGACGTACGACGTACAAGGTACCACGTACAACGATTCAAAACACCCTTGCATAGCGAACAAATCCCTGTAACTCGGCGTATTGCCATTGTAGTGATTTATAGCAGGAGTAGAGTTCCGTCACCATTGTGGGATTTGAACCTGGGTAAGCTATGTTGCCTCGTACCCACCAACTCACTGCCTCCTCCCACCGATCTAAACACACTCTGTGAGGACCCCTCCATGGCGTACTCGTCGACAATACCACGACATTACCTATTTGTAATTTTTATTACTTTTGGGCCTCTCTATACTACAGTTGATGATTTTTAATAGATCGGTGTAATTTCACAAAAAATACTACAGTGTGTTCAATTCTGCAATTAAGTGAAATTGTATGAAATTTTTCCATGCATAGAACCAATTCTAGTATCCGGTTGGGTTAGAGGTATGGAACAAAGTGGACCTATAAAAGGGAATATACCTGAGATGTGGAATGCAGTCGTTCTATCAAACCGGTTGAACATGGTGGAATGAGTCCCTCATCATCAACCATCATCACTTCACAGACTAAAAAAACAAAATTCCTATCCTTACCGACCAAACCCTCGCTCACTCGCCTCTGCCCTCGTCTCTCTCTCTCATGCATTGCCACTAGAGGCTAGACTCGTGAATCAACTCGCAGGCGGAAGGCCACATCGACGGCGAAGTGGGAGCGGGGCGGGAGAAGCAGTTCTGATAGCAGCGGCAGGAGGGAGAGGTAGTGGTAGAAGCAGGCGAGAGAGGCGGCAACTATAGTGGCTACAAGCGGGAGTGGGGCCAACAGCTACACCAAGCGGGAGAGGCGATGACGGCTGCACCAAGCGAGAAAGGCGGCAGCTGCTGCATCAACTGGAAGAGGCGACAACAGTTTTGATTTGGAGCTCCACCGACCAAAAGCAAGCAAGTTATTGACCATGTCTCTGCATTGTGATTTTCTTGCCATTACAAGCCCTGTCCACTTCGACATTAAGCAGAACAAACCTATTTTTTACAGGTTGTGTATTTTAGTTATTTATGGTATAATACATGCCTTGTAGATGAGCAAGATGAGTGATAGAAGGAAAAAATATGATTAGGGGAGCCGTTGTCTTTGTTGTTTTTGCGGCAATTGTTGTAGATGTTTGGAGGTATGTTCACCAGAGCTATGAAAGTGGTGAGCTGAATGTAACATCCCAGCATTAGAGGTTGTGGTGAGCTGAATGTAACATCCCAGCATTAGAGGTTAGAAATTAATTGAGATCGAACGTGTGCATTGCACTCATGCATAGAAAATCTAGATATTTTCACGCTTTTGATTAAAACTTGTCAAAGTGATTGACCCTTCTCTTAACTTGATGGAACTAAAGTAGATCACCAAGTTGAGTATGATGGGTTTCAAGATGACCTTTTTAAAACATTATTTTATCTAAAGGTGATTTGATCTATGGGTTAGATCAAATGGAATAAAAATAAAACAACAACACATTACTTAAGGATCAAATACCAGATCTTCTAGAGATCATATCATGGTATTCCTTACAAAAATTTGTGGATACAAAATCAATTACATAACTCAAATAAAATAAATACAATAACCAAATATTGATATATCTTGTTCATATCTATTTCTACAATGATTATCATGGTATTTCCTAAACACTACTTGAATTCATATTAAGTAGAAAAAGCAAGACTTTCCATCTTGAGTTTATCATCATCTTATTTGTCATTACCCCTACTGGATCATGTTCTATTATTAGCTAATCATCAGTGTATGAAATAAAAAACAATTCAAAGCATCTTGAATACATTTTATCTATCATTTGAAAACAATTGGATACTATTTTCCAAACATTTTTTACAAGTTATAATGAAACATTCTTTCTATCATGTATTTTACAAGTTTGTGAATTTATTTAAATCCAAAGAAAATTCTTATTTAGTTAAGATAATACCATTTCCTTATTTATAAATTATAACCTCAAACTTCTATATTGATGAAATATTTCATTAACTTATAATGGCAATAAAACTCAACTCAAATAAGAGTAATGTTACTTTGATTAAAATGTTGTGTAATCTCATAAAGTGAACAAAGTATAATATCATATTCCATCAAATATTTCCAAGTCTGAAATACAAGTAATGTGTTTAATTCCATTATAGTAGTGGTTTTCTTCCATAGTATTTTAGAGTTAGGATAAACCCTAAAAGTAGCTATGTAAGTTTTTCTCTAAAAGTTATTCTTTTAAAAGTACTTTAGAAGTAAACTTTGAGCATCTCTTGAAGTTTCAAACCAAATAGCAAACTTTTATAGAAGAATATTTTGGCCAACTACTAGTAAATGTGTGTTATTTTTGTATGCTTCCTTGTTAGACTTGTAAGTCATTTCACACACTATCACAGCCCCTAATAAGATGCACAAGTGAAGAACTAAGCTAAAAAGGACAACACACCCAAAAGAAATCATCATAACTCAACAATCACTAAACAATTGAAGCGTATTCCAGGGTTTTGGGTTTAGAACGACTACATAGCATTCGTTATGCATAATAGCATATTTCTTCTTTAAACATTAGTACTTACTAGACCAATAATGTTGTTTTGATATATTGAATTTTATATTGTCTCGAAGACCTTGGTTGCATAATCTTGTAGTCAAAAAGGCAAGTTCGTACTTGCTCATGTCCTTTGGTTATTTTTATATCAAGTATTTACAATCTACTATTGCTCTCATCTGTATTTCAAAAAGGATGGAAGAAAATACTAGTTTCATAATAACATGACTTATGGTTAGTGGTTCGAGTGGTGATAATATATTATGGCTGGATGGAACCATGGTGTGGATTGGTGGAGGTTCTGTTTGCACAAGAATGTATCATATAGGACTTAATAACAAATGTCGCCAGTGATTCTTGTGCCGTATATTACGCATTAACTACAAGATCTAGAATGAGATGGAGAAGTCAGCTAGATCTTCTTCCTTCAGAACGTAAATGGAATACCCTATCATGACGCTATTAATTCCTCGCTAAGGATCTAGCATACGGGTGGGACGCCTTAGTGCCCCCACGATACCTAGTGTCTATGAGGGTCTGTAAGGTGATGTTGGAGGTAGGTTCTTCCATTTTAATGGGGGTTACCAGGGACAAGGTTCTGCTTTCAGAATCGGGTGGGCATGCAGTGTTATGGAGAAGGGAAGTGATCGGCTTGGATTCTTATACCGCGCCTCATAGCAAGGAAGTGTGAACAGGTGGGTTACGTGGCTAAGCAACAAGGATAAGGATCTCTTATGGGTAAAGCAACACACCCCTACAAAGTGTATAAAAGTGTGACATGTTACTCTGTTTCGGGAAGGAGCTATTACCACGGTAGCAAAGAAACTCCATGAAGTTCTAGCAAACCTATGAAATCTGACATACATAGTTTGTCAGAATAAAATCCATATTTGAAGAAATGTTCATGAAATTCTGCATTAGCCTATGACCTATGCTCTGTTGCTATAGATGGTGTATCAGACAATCCTCTTTAATGAATTTATTATGCTCGTACTCAACCATACCTTCTTAACTCTTTCTAGATTCTAAAGTTGTTGAACACATCATAAAGACCAATAAATGCTAAAGAGAATTACTACATGAAGCCAGAGTTATTCAGTGAATCCAATTGGATTCCACATGTCCACATCTATACCAACCGTAGTGGAGACAAAGTTCAAGAATAGATAGGACACTAATATCTTTCTCATAGAACCTATCTCTGTTGGACATTGTTGTAGTAGTAATCACAAGCCAGATAGTATTAGAGGTAGATTTTTTCGTAGAATAGTGTAAGAGTTGTTATTTCTGGTTTTTCCTCTATACGGATATTTTTCCTCTCTGTACTTAAAAAGTTCTTGAAGGGAATATGCCCGAGAGGCAATAATAAAATGTTATTATCTTATTCCAAGTTTATGATTGATGTTTATTTCTCATGCTATAATTGTATTAATAGGAAACTTTAATACATGTGTGTTTAATAAACAAACAAAAGTTCGTAGTAATGCCTCTCATTATTCTAGCTCGTTGATTAACAGATGATCAAGGTTTCCTAATCATGAACATTGGATGTTGTTAATAATGGGATCATACCATTAGAAGAATGATATGATGAACATACACCCAAAGTAGATTTAGCATACAATCTAGTCATTAAGTTTACATTGCTACATTAAACACATACGAAGTATCCCTAGTCCTTATACCATGATATCATGTCAATTAGTAATACCGGAAGAGTGCACTGATAACATCAAACGTCACACCATAACAGTGTGACTATAAAGGTGGGTTCAGGTATTCCGAAAGTGTTATGTTGAGGCTCATGGATCAAGAGTGAGATATGTCCATCCTAATGACGGAGAGGTATACTATGGGCCCTCTTGGTGATATTACATCAACACCGCTTGTAAGCACGTGACTAGGTCATAGGGATGTTGTATAACATAATGAGTAAAGAGTACTTATCATGAACGAGATCAAACTAGGGTATGGTCAACTTGTGATCGAATCTCGTACTAGTAAAGTATCATGAGACAATAGAATTGGATACGATGTTGATGGTTCAGACGGTCATAAGACTTATCGTTGAATGTGCAGGAGTCAGTACAGATCTCTAGGTCTCGCTTTTGATTATTGATAAGAGAGGTATCTCTGTCATGTATGCATTTTTTAGGAACCATATGGTGACACACTTAAGGCTCTCCGACACTAAGTGGTAGCTAAATCGTATCTGAGAATAATTTTGTTAGAGATGAAATTGTTTCGATGATCACCGGAAGTGTTTCAGGTCAAATTGCTAAAAATGGTTTCAGATGTGATATCGAAACAATGCAAAGGGTTTTATTCAAATGTTTGTCAATTAAAGTAATTATAAAATTCTGAATAAAATAAATAAAAGAGTTTTATTTAAAGTGAAAAATGCATTTATGCTAATGGGTAATAAATGCATGTGAGTGGAGATGGAGTTTATGTGAGTGGTGAGTGCACCACATGAATGAGGGAGAGGTGGTGGCACCCTCCATAGCCATCAGCCATGCCCCCTTGGGATGTCCCCCTTCCCTATAAAAGGATCCCTCCTCCTCCTATCCATTGGCACCACCTCCTCGTGTAGGTTCTATTCCCCCTCTAGCATTTCCCCATGGCCTCGGATTAGCAAGGTACATGTTATGTTGGATTCTCGAAGTAAGATGTATCTACTACTTTCACTGCTCTGCTAGAGTGGAGGCGTGGAGGTTGCCGGGAGTCAGACTTGTGCCCAGTCAAGGACGGATATGTTGCTGGGTTGGGGTGTTCTTCAACATGATCTTGAGTTTGGCAAGTGATCGACTACATCACCAACGTTGGTGTTTTCATAAAAGCTTTCGGTCTTCGAGGGTAAGTTATTTTTGTTACCCTCTTACTCGTTACTAGCATCTACTAGGTTAGATCTTGGCGCAATTAGCGTTCTTATCGTAGGAATTTTTTTGTTTTCTAAGTTGCAAAACCTTCAGTGGTATCAGAGCCATATCTATTTGTAGATATTCTATACACGTAGAACATATATGGTTGTGGGCGTTGATGATCATGTTATTGCAACTTTATGTGTATATTGGATCTTAGTGGCATAGTAGGATGAAGCGACCCGGACTAACTTTAGATGTCCTTACACATGAGACTTGTTCCACACTTAACATGCAACTCGTATTGCATAAGTGGCTAGCGGGTGTCTGTCTCTCCTACTATAGCTATGATCTAGTTTACAACGGGTTGTTAATAATTTGTTTATCACCGTTATGGTTTGAAGTTCGTAGGATGAACGGTTCTTCTTAAGCCCAAATCCACGTAAAATATGCAAAAGAAATTAGAGGCGTCTAACTTGTTTTTGCAGGGCATGTGATGTGATATGGTCATATGTCACAAATTTTATGTATGCAATGATATCAGTTGTAAGTTATGATAACCGGTTGGAGCCATATGTTTTTTATTCTTTTAAAGGCATGCATGCCTAAAATGGAAAATCCATGTAATTTGAATGAGTGGAGAATAACCAAGATGGTGGCATCATGGACCTTGGAGCCACGCCGGTGGAATGATGGTGATCAGACCATGGAGCATAAGATGGAGATCGAAGTGCAAGAAAGGACCATATCATATTACATTTTTTGTGCATGTGATGTTTATCCCTTTTATGCATCTTATTTATGCTTATGTATATCTTAGAACTTGGCGGTAGCATTATAAGATGATCCCTATCACTAAAATATCAAGGTAAACATGTGTTGCTTCTTTAGTACGCACCGTTAAGAAAGTTCGTGTAACATCCCAGCATTAGACATTAGAAATAAGCTGAGATGAGGTGTGTGCATTGCATTCATGCATAGAAAATTTGGATAATTTTCGCGCGAACTAAAGAAGCTAACAAGGGATCGGGATCTCTCTTGTTCTGATGGAAACATCCGGGCGAGTGCGACAGATTCTGACATGACCTCTACTGTATCTTTTTATTCCAGGGGAATCATTTCATATTTGAGAATACAAATGATTAAATTGAATTCAAAAGAAATTTGAATTAGATTATAAATAAAGAAATGATTTATTGAATTCATTAATGTTATATAAATATTACAATGAATAAACAAAATGATTAAGTATATAAGACTTCATAATGGATAAGGATAATATTTATTATTACATAAGTACATATAGTATTATTGTTCTTCTACAATAAGAGAATGAAAATAAAGTACAGGAAACAAATAAATAGAAAAAGGAATTACAATAAAGGAAATAACTAAAAAGAATTCTTTATTACAAAACAATATATACATTGCAAGGTATTTTACAAAGGAATAAGTAAATTATAAAAGAATAAAGAAAACACTTATAACTAAACTCCTACATCCAGTAGAGATCTTCATGTATTTCCTCTGGGTACCAGAAAAACAAAGACTAATAAAACAAGAAAATAAAATAAAAGGCTAGTTAGTTAGTTTTACTCTCAGTAGTGAACAGTTTGGTGCAATGTTCTTTTTACATCATTGAGTATAGGTAAAGGGGCAAGTTTCACCACTATGTAGTATCTGTTCTATTTCATCCAAAAAGCTTCAGTACCACATCATAAGCCTAGGAGAAAGGGGCAAATTTCACCAACAAAGTAACTAGTAATAGGGTAACATGTGAAGATACTTTCACTTGAACTGATCCACATGACCAGACCATACAAACATACATCTCAATCACCAAAATGCATGGGGTGTGTTGTCAAGACAGCAGCAGCAGTGCAAGCACTCAAACAGAGCACTCAGTCGAAGCATAGCTACATGCAAAGCATTTCTCCTTCTCAAGCACACACTCAGAACTCATTGAGCTTGCCAAAACCTTAACAAAACCACCAGCCAGTTTAGCAAATCAACCACCAGTTCACCACAAGATGGTAACATAAGGAGAAGGTGAAGCAGGTGGATAGCAAGGCCAAGTACAAGATCACAGGAGCAGCACCAGGAGGTGTAGAGTCAGATCAAGCCAGCAAGCACAAGTTCACAAGATCAAGCCAGGAAACAACACCACAACCTCACCAGCCATCAAGTAGTGTGGTGAGTACACATAAAACCATCACATGATCAAATCATCATAGGTTAAATAGAGCATGTGTTGTTTTATATGATCTTCTCAGAAAAACACCCAAGTGAGGTGTATATCCATCCTAGAAGAAAGATAAAAAGCCAATGATAAATATTTACAAGTCACTACCAAGATCTCTGCCTTTGCATCATTGATCTTGGAGAGAAATCTCTAGTTTCTTAACTAGATACACAAGCATCTTGAATAAACATTTCTGGGCACATCCTATGGATGGTAGCACCTCAGAGATGACACATCTTAAAACTTTATCTTAAATAGTAAGGATCTACCTTATGTAACACCCCAACATTAGGATTCAATGAAGGGTAGAATTAGGAATCTAAGATTGTGCATGCATGCATCTGTAAAATTAGGGTAAATTTTTCGCCAAACAAAAACCTAAAGGGACTAGAGTTTCTTTCACTAACTGGAGGTAGGTATAGCTCTTGTTAGTGATTTCTATGAATTTTGACATGACCTTTAGGAATTATTAAGTTTTTGGAGAAGTTACTTTGAATTCAAATTTGAAATTTAAATCAATTTGAAAGAATTTGAAATTTAGAAGTTAGTAATATTGATTTGTTTTCCAAAATTCCTTATTAACATTGTTTGGTTAAATTATAGATATAGTAGACAACAATAAGGATTTAAGATAAGGAAATTAAATAAGAAATGAATCTTATTTCCTGATTACATAATAATATTACAAATGGTGATAAAAACACCAAAACACTAAATATTACAGAAAATAGAAATAAAACTTTATTAACTTATAATCATATCTTTATAAGATTCTTTACAAAAAGAATAAAAAGAAGTTTACAATTAAAACCTATACGACATATCTACTCCTATATTAGCTCTTGTATATCCATATTTTGTTCCTGCAAATAAGAAAAACAACTAAATGAAAGAAGGGGTTAGTAGTTAGTTATGTTTACTCTCAGTGGTGAACAGTCAAGTGCACTCTGCATATTACATCATTGAGTAAATAATAAAGGGGCAAGTTTCACCAAAGGTGTAGTATCTGTTCTTTTAAGTAAATAGCCCAAATGCCACATTAGAAGCCAAGTAGAGAGAGGCACGTTTCACCAGGCCAATAACAAGTAAACAGGTAAAAGTGAAAGTCAGATTAGTTGAGCTGATCCACATGAATAGCTCACACAGACACACAGGTGAGTCACCTAAATGCATGCAATGTGCTGTCAAAATAGCAGCAGTACAAACACTCAAACCGGGCACCCTATCGAAGAACAAATACAGGAAGCTCATTTCACCTTCTCAAGCACACACCAGGAAATCAGCGAGCTTGCCAGATCTAGATAAATCCACCAGCTAATTCACCAAAACAACCACTAGTTCATCACAAAATGGTGACTTAAGGAGGGGTGGTACAGGAGGATAGCAAGAACAAGTTCAAGATCATAGGAGACTGGGAGGAGCAGGACAGCACCAGGAGGTGCAGACCAAGATCAACACAGCACCAACAAGAAAATTGTGTGGTGAGTTGATACCAAATCCTCACATGCTAAATCTATAATGAGCATGTGTTGTTTCATATAAGATCTTCTCAGAGTGCACCCAAGTGGGGTGTATCCATCACAGAAGAGATTAAATGGCCAAACTATTTATCTTTGCAAACTACTTCAAGATCTCAGCCTGTGCATCACTGATCTTGAAGAATCAAACATATTTTACATCAACATGTACAGAAGCTTTAACTGAATGCTTCTGGCCACATCCAATGGATGGTAGCACCTCATAAGTGGTTCACCTTAAGGCTCTATCTACACAGCATGGTTACCAAAGCATTTTCTTAAAGGTTATGGGAATCATTGTCTTAAACTGATTACCAAAGTCCAAAGATGGTTTCAGACCAGCATCATAAACCTGTGGATCTAGTTTTAACTAGACCAACACATATCACACTGCTGGTACATGGCACATCCTCAACAGGGTAGCACCTCTGTACCAACAGGTTCAAAAGTAGCTATTAAAACAAATCTATAATCACTTTCCTAAATTAATTAGGAATCATATTTGGCACTTTGTGCCAGATGAGCCAGTAAACATCACCACTGTCTCTCACTAAGCCACAAGCCAGTAGTCATCTTCCTATAAAGCAGATAGGAATCAATCATATTTCTAAACATCTCTGTAGTACATCACTGTTTCATAAGCAAATACTAACAACCTCACCTCAACAGAGAGCATTCCAACTCTAGCATAACAGTGAGTCTCAATTCAATAAAATGAACTCATCACAGATGCAACAAGGGTAATCACATAAAGATTCAGTATGCTTTCACAGAGGGTTCTCTGACAGTGAACAAGGTAGCAACAGGTACCACTAGCAAATTAACCTCTAGAAGGATATCACTTGTAGGATCAATCAAAGAAATTAACCCAACATCACTGCACGGGGTATGAACCCTAGGGTTTAGAAATGATCCCTAGACGGGGGCTAACCATGTAATCATGCCAGGGAAAGATAGCTAGAGCACAAGAGAACAGCATAAAACGGAAGCACACAAACTTACTCGAGGTCCTCGCAAGGGTAATTGAAGAGGAAGCACACGTGAAGATACTTTCACTTGAACTGATCCATACGACCAGACCACACAGACATACAACTCAGTCACCAAAATGCATGGGGTGTGTTGTCAAGAAAGCAGCAGCAGTGGAAGCACTCAAATAGAGCACTCAGTCGAAGCATAGCTACATGCAAACCATTTCTCCTTCTCAAGCACACACTCATAACTCATTGAGCTTGCCAAAACCTTAACAAAACCACCAGCCAGTTTACCAAATCAACCACCAGTTCACCACAAGATGGTAACATAAGGAGAAGGTGGAGTAGGTGGATAGCAAGGCCAAGTACAAGATCACAGGAGCAACACCAGGAGGTGTAGAGTCAGATCAAGCCAGACAAGTTCACAAGATCAAGCCAGCAAGCAACACCACAACCTCACCAGCCATCACAGATCATCAAAGAAGTAAAGCAGCAGGTGAAAACAACTACTTCTCTGTAGCTTTGCCTCAGACCCTCATCACAGGCTAATTTACCCAATAAAATGTTATGCAACTCTCAGGTACAATAGAACACAAATAGAAAATAGTGTAGTATCTGGATGAACCTGTATACCACTCAAATGAGGGTGTCACAAGGGCCTATCCTAACCAAGCAGTTTCTACCAGGGATTCCATAATACAATGCTTGTAACAGAACACCTAATCATTTTCCTAAAATAGCAATTAGGAATCATATTTTGACACATTTGTATTCTATCGTCTAGAAGTATCAGAAAGTAATTGGATTAAATATCCAACTCCAATTCTTTCATCCCAAAGGATATCAATAATTACTAGAGAAATAATCTCAAGCTAGATCATAGCCATAATACATGACAGTAAGTAAAAGTTTAGTTAACAGCTTACTGATAGAATTAACAGTCAACACCAAGAACCACAGTACAGCAGTGAATCATACACAACTAGATTCAGTAGGAAACCACCTTAGATAAACATGGCATCTAGGGATGAACCCTAGCACAGAGGGATGAACCCTAGTAACGTGGACAGATGTTATTAGGGTTCATACATGGCCAGCACTCAGAGAGAAGCAATGTAAGCCAGAGAATCGGACAGGGAGAGAAGAGGAACTCACCCGTGGTCCTCACTGTAGATAGAAGAGGAAGCAGAGTCACCGGCGAGCACACACGGCGGCACGGGGAGCACCTAAGGGCGCTGCCACCCGTGCCAAGCCATGGCACGGCGGTCACAGCCACACGGGCAGCGGCGAAGGCACCACATGACCGCCGGAAGCAAAGTACAGCACCATAGGGGCGGCGAAACTCCACAACTCCGACAACCCCCAAACCTTAGGGTTCGGGTGGAGTCAGCCTAGACACGAGAGAGGTTTCCAGACAAATCCAACAGGGCTAGACGGCGGAGTGGCGCCGGCTACCTCGCCATGCACCACGGTGATGGACGAGGAGGCCCAGGGCAGTGGTAATCGAGCGGCAACGGCGTCGGCGACACCACACCGCAACAGGTTGAGGAAGAACATGAGAGGGCGAGAGGAATGAGGGATGCGTACTGGGATGGTGTAGTCCAGTACCCCTCACTGGAGAGGGTTTGACCAGCCGGGTTAGGCCGGGTCAGGGCTGGGCCAGCCCAATGGGCTAGGTCCAGTTTTAAAAGGAAAAATCTAATTAAATTGTCAAATGACCAAAATACCCCTAGGACTTAAATGGATCTAAGAAATAAAATAGGAATACTAAAAATATAAATAAAATATCAATGGACTCATAGATATGTCCTTTATTTAAGAAAAATAACTAATGGAGTTTTAGGTAATTAAATTTAAAATTCTTATTATTGAGATATATATTCCTTTGGAATTGTATAAAAATATATCAAACACATAAAATTGAATAAAACTCATTTTTACAATTCTAAAAGGGAGTGCTATTATAGAAAAATGCTATTTTGTATTTCTTTGAAAGGTAAATTTAATTTGATAAAAATAAAGTCTTATTTCCTTAAAGGATTTTTAGTTAAATATCTAAAATAGTTAAAATCTAAATAAATTCAATTTTAAACTCTTAAAATAATACTAGTCATTATAAAAACATACTAAATATAATGTTTATGAAAATTCCAAAGAATTTAAGTAATACTTTTCGTTTTAATTAAAGAAAATAGCAAACTTTTATTAAGAGGGTAGAACAACCAAATAAGCAAATAATAAACCTTACTTGTTTAAGTTAGATAAAAGATAAATAAATGTTAAAGACATTAAAACTCTAACTAAAACTTAATAAAATAAGGAAAGAGTCCTAAAAATGAATAAAGATCATTTTTGCATATGAAAATAAATCTACTATTTTATAAAAACACTAACTTAATTTTTTTACAAATAAAACTTGGAACATGTAGTCAAGGACATTTAATCCTTTGTAGAATTTTGTAATAATAATAATACTTAAAAATAAATAAAAATCATTTTAAGATCTTAAATAAATATACTTTATCAGAAAAATACTCAATATATTATTCCAATGGGTTCCAAGATTTTAAAATAATAAATCCCTATCTATTTTATAAAATACCTATTTTGTAAATTCTATAAAAACATCTCTTAAATAATAATAATCACAATTCTCCATATAACACCTTAAATCCCTAATAATTAAATACTAAGTCCAAAACTATAACTTGGATCTATAATAAAACTTAATTGTAACTTATTAACCTTATAAAACTCTTTTAAAATCATAAGTCCAATCTAAACCAATAATTTTAAGTAAAATTTTGAACATCATAAAAATGAATGCTATTTATCTCTTAACTATTCTTAAACATGATTATAGCTCTAATAATTTATTCAAATCATCTAAATTTACTTTCCTTAATAAGACAAACTTTATTCATAATTACAAATCACATTTAAACTCATAGTTCACTGAAGCTGAAAGTGAATAATCCAATACCTTCAAACATGATTGTTGGAAAGTTTAAAGCTTATTAATATTTTTAAACACATCACATCCTAGATCTAATTATGTTTTTATAGTTAACTTTTGTCTGTTCCAAATTAAGTCATAAGGCATCTCAAATCCAAACTTATCGAACAAACGCAAATGACATTTATTATATTCTATTAACCATAAGGATTGGTTAAACCTTATCAAAGAAACCTTTTATTCAAAAGTTAGTCGTTTTGCCACTTCAAACAACAATCTCATAATAGGTTCTTCAACTCTTATCAATCTAAAACATAAACTTCCATAATAGTTGCATGATATCAAATAACTCTAATGATGTGTTGTTATACTTACTTTGAATCATACATGTTGGCATTAAGTTCCTTATATTTATATATTTGTTTAAGTAAACTTATAGACAAACTAAATCTTTAAGAAATCACCCAAACTCAACCTATTCACCATATTGAATATTACTTTGGGGTTTTCCAAACTGCATTACATTACTTATGCATCTCATCATATTGCTTCTTTAATCATTAGTCCTTACCGTACCAATGATGTTGTTTACAGAATTTGGATCTTCTATTATCTCGAAGACCGTGAGTGCATTATCTTGTAATCACAAAAGGCAAGTTCATAACTTGCTCATGTCCTTTGATTATTTTCTATCAAATGCTTGTGACTCAAATGTTGTCATCACCTGCATTTCAAAAATGTCAGAAAACACTATTTTCATAATAATATGATTATAGATTATTTACCAAATGGTAATAATCTATTGATACAGTTCTAGTGGTAAAGGAACATAAGATCTAGGACTTAACAACCAATGTCGCCAGTGATTCTAGCGCCGTATAATACGTGTTAACCATGAGATTTGGAATGGGACGGAGAAGTCAGCTATATCTTCTTCCTCTCACATGCATCCGGATGGCCAGGTCGTGGCTGTTATCCTCATAGCGTGCATTAATTGGTAATTCGTAGAGGATATGCAGCATATGGGTGGGAACCCTCAACGTCCCATGATAGTTCTGGCATCTGACGGTATGTACTAACCATTCCCGTAATTCAAGATGTGGGCATGGTGTACACCAAGGGGACATGCGGGGTCGTGAAGGGGGCAGTGATTGGCTTGGATCATCTACTGGGCCCCACACCATAGGAAGTGTGGACGGGTGATACATTGCAAATGTATCTATAATTTTTGATGTTCCATGCTTGGTTTTATCTACTTTCTTATGTTTTGTCCACACTTTGGAGTACTTTTCATATGATTTCTTGGACTAACCTATTAACAAGATGCCACAGTGCCAGTTGCCTGTTTTCTGCTGTTTTTGGTTCCAGGAAGTCAGAAAATGAATATTCTCGGAATTGGACAGGACAAAAGCCAAAGTTACTATTTTCCCGGAAGACTCACGGAGCCAGAAGGAGAGTCGGAGAGGGGCCACAGGGTGGCCACACCCCCCTTGGTGCGGGCTAGCCTAGGCCGCGCCAGGGCATGGTGTGGGCCCCCTAGCCGACCACCGACCTTGCCTCCGTCGCTTATAAAGTCCTCCCGAGGCATAAACCCTAAATAATCAAGCCTTCAGCCACGAAAAGTTCCGTAGCGCCGCCGCCACCGAAGGGGAGATTCGGGAGACAGAAAGTCTATGTTCTGGCACCCTGCCGAGACGGGGAAGTGCCCCCGGAACCATCTCCATCGATCTCCACCACCATCTCCATCACCATTGTTGATTCCCATGATGAGGAGGGAGTAGTTCTTCCTCGAGGCTAAGGGTTCTACCGGTAGCTATGTGTTCATCTCTCTCTCTCTCTATGCATGATCATATTGTGATCATGAGCTTTGTAATCAAGTAGATCACCTTGCTACTCAAGTGCTTTAATAGATCTCTACTCTCCCCATGTGTGTGAAGTTGACAGTGTGCACACCATGGTGGCACTTAGGCTGGAGATTACAAATACTTGTTATGAGTTATATTTGGAGTTGGATGTCTTTATGAAATTGTGGTGTTTGTTGGACTCATCTAGTACTAAAGGTGACAGTGTGGGGTTTTCTAGATGGGAAAGATGAACTTTGAGGTGTGCTGTTATAGCCCTACCGTTGATTAGAGTGTCCAACCGGAGAGTAGTTCAGTGTAGTATCATAAAGAGAATATATTTATATGAGAGTGTTCACTAGTGAAAGTATGATCCCTAGGCCTTGTTTCTTAGCATTGAAACACCGTTTGCAATTAGATCTGTTACATGTTTGCTTGCTTCCATCTTTATTTCAGTTTTACTTTAGTCTTTTCCACGCCTTCAAGCTATTTTCTATCACCGTTACCACTTATAATTATCCATACCACTTGTATTTCACTATCTCTTCGCCGAACTAGTGCACCTATACACCTGACAAGTGTATTGGGTGTGTTGGGGACACAAGAGACTTCTTGTATATTGATTGCAGGGTTGCTTGAGAGGGGATGCCTTTGACCACTTCCTCCCTGAGTTCGATAAACCTTGGGTGATCCACTTAAGGGAATACTTGTTGCTGTTCTACAAACCTCTACACTTGGAGGCCCAACAACTGTCTACAAGAATAGAAGTGCGTAGACATCAATGGGAAGGATTGCCCGGTTGTGCAACAAGGATTTGGTATCTCATGGGTAAATCAACGCACCTCTGCAGAGTGTAAGAACTGAAACTTGGTAGTCCCTGTTCCGGGAAGGAGCTACGAACGCGGCAGGAAAGGAACCCCATGAAGGTTCTGGTCAACCTGTGAAGGCTGTCGAACATAGTTTTCAGAATAAAAGCAACCTTTGAAGAAATGTTTACAAAAACCTGCATTGCCTACAACCTATGGTCTATGGCTATAGAGATAGTGCATCATACATTTTGTTAGTGAACTTGCTGAGTATGCTCGTACTCAACCGTACCTTCTTAACCCTTGCTAGATTTTAAGCCATTGAAGATGACATCAACATTAGTTTCTACTCAAGAAACCAACATCGACAACTCAAGTTCTTCAATAAAGTTAATGAATTCAACATATTCATCAACTGAAATGAAGACAAATATCTTGATTAGATAGGAGTAGATGCTCTAACCATAAAACCTATATCTGTAGAGAATTGCAATAGCAGCAATTGCAAGTCCATTAATTCAGATACTAGTCTTAGCCTCTAGATAGCTCTGAGTTATTATCCTGATTCTTCTTGGTAAGAAGTTTTCCTCTCTCTCTTTAACCTAGAGTGTTCTCTGGATATTTTGTAAAGAGTCGAGTTGTAATCTATAGTCATGTCTTGGACCTACTGTGTTTCTGTTGTACCACTCTGAGGGATGTAATACTAGTGAACGGTGTTTCATTGGTGTTATGTTAACGACTATAGTGTACTACATCATGCAGTGGTATGTTGGGTCACCGCAGCTCGTCATTTTAAAGCACCACGTGATAATCGGGTGTGATAGAATCTACGTTCACATACAACGGGTGTAAGCCAGATTTACACATGCAATTACTAAGGTTCTACTTGGCGCACCTAACATGTACATTTATGGCCTCGGAACACGAACCGAAAGGTAAAGCACGAGTCATATGAATGATATGATGAACGTGTTGATGTTTGCCTCTGAACCTATATCATCTCACATCATGATCGGTTGTGGTGTAGTGAATTTGGTTCGTGTAATCACGAAAACAACTAGAGGGATGTTATTTTTGAGTGGGAGTTCTAGTAGTAATTATGAATTATTTTGAACTCAATCTTTCATAAACTTAATCTAAATTGTCTGTGCAAATATGTTGTAGATCATGGCACCACCTGCTTTCAATTGCAATGTATTCATGGAGAAGGAGAAACTTAGCACAAATGGTAGCAACTTTACCGACTAGGCCCTTAATCCGTGGATTCTCCTCTGGACTTCTCAAAGGAGCTATGTGCTAGATGCACCTCTAGGACCCCCTCCTACTGAAGATGCTACCCATGATGAGAAAAATGTGTTTCTCACTCATAAAGAGGATCACAACTTAGTTCATTGCGGTATACCACTTAGTTCATTGCGGTATACCGCATGGGATGGAGCCTGCGCTTCGAGCTCAACAATGCCTATGATACAATGGTTTAATTGAGAATGATTTTCGATAACCATGTTGCTATAGAGAGTCATGAAACTTCTGAAAAGTTCTTTAGCTGCATGATGGAATAGAACAACTCCATTAGCAAGCATGTACTCAAAATGTCTGGGTACACCAATAAACTCGTAGCTCTGGGAATTGTGATTCCAAATGAGTTAGGAATTCATATGGGTTCTCCAATCACTCCCACCAAGTTACAAGAACTTTGTGATGAACTATAATATTCAAGGCATGAATAAGTCGCTACATGAGCTTCTTTTCATGCTAAAAACTGCTAAAGTGGAGGTAAAAAAGGAGCATCAAGTGTTGATTGTTAATAAGAACACTAGTTTCAAGAAAGGCAAGAAGAAGGGTAACTTCAAGAAAGGTGGCAAGTCTATTGCCACACCTGAGAAGATGACCAAGAATTGCCCAAATCCCGAGACTGAGTGCTTCTATTGCAAGAACACAGGACACTGAAAGCGCAACTGCCCCAAGTATCCGACTGACAAGAAAGTCGTCAAAGTGAACAAAGGTATATACAGTATACATGTTATTGATGTGTACCTTACTAGTACTCATAGTAGCACCTAGATATTTGATACCGGTTCAGTTGCTAATATATGTAACTCGAAACAGGGGCTGCAAAACAAGCGTCAACTAGCCAAGGATGAAGTGACGATGCATGTCGGCAATGGATCAAAGGTTGATGTGATCATCGTCGGAACACTGCCACTTCACTTATCGTTGAGATTAGTCTTGAACCTAAATAATTGTTATTTGTGTCTGCGTTCAGCATGAACGTTATTTCCGGATCATGTTTGTTGCGAGACGGTTATTTATTTAAATCGAAGAACAATGGTTGTTCCATTTATATGAATAATATCTTTTATGGTCATGCACATGTGAAGAAAGGTTTATTTCTTTTGGATCTTGATAGTAATACACATATTCATAATGCGGATGCAAAAAAGAATTAAATTGAGTGATGATAATGTTGCATATATGTGGCACTGCCACCTTGGTCATATTGGTGTAAAACACATGAAACAACTCCATTCAGATGGATTGCTAGAATCACTTGATTATGAATCATTTGAGACATGTGAACCATGCCTTTTGGACAAGATGACTAGAGCCCCATTTTCTGGTTCTATGGAACGGGTAATAGACTTACTAGAAATCATACATTCGGATGTGTGTGGACCAATGAGTGTATTAGCGCGTGGAGGTTATCGTTATTTCGTTACGTTCATGGATGATTTGAGTATATATGGGTATATCTATTTGATGAAACACAAGTCTGGAACCTTTGAAAAGTTTAAGGAATTTCAGAGTGAAGTGGAAAATCATCGTAACAAAAAGTTTAAATTTCTGCGATCCAGTTGTGGGGGTGAATATCTGTTGACTCGTAGTTGATGTAGAGCTCGTTGGGAATCCCAAGAGGAAGGTATGATGAGCACAGTAGTAAGTTTTCCCTCAGTTATGAAACCAAGGTTACAAACTTTATTTTTCATGTTATGATTGAAGTACTATGATCCCAGCTTTGACTTTTGCAAATACTTTGATCAAGTCTTTGATGGTGCTGGCAAAGAAACTATGATGCAACATAAAAAGTTACAAACAAAAGATTCATGAATAACATGCCTTGCAAGACGTTTGTTTGTTTCACATAAAGAAAACATATCATAATAGTATTCAGCTTGTCCCTCAATAGAGTAGCAAATATAAATGCATAGGACACCTTCAAAGTTCATAAGAGTGACTAGATACAATAGTTTAAAACAAGAAATATCAAGTTATGCATCAATCAACTAGTCTTGGGACAATGCACATAGAACTAAGAATGGCCACTATGCTCTCAAAGTAGGTGCATAAAGATAGAAGGTGGAGACTCAATATAATGGTGGAAGATAACCCTTTTGTAAAAGGAAGTAGGGATTCAAGTCTCATAAAGAGCTTCCAAAAATTATGGTACTTGTAGTTTTCAGCTCTCATTGCCCCTATCATAAGCATCTTGAAAGTGATTAAGGTTAAAGTGACACAACTAAGAGGATATGCTTGACAAGTTGTAAACCGAAATCTCATGCCCCTTACTTACGAAGACCGATCCTCATGCTACTCAACTTTAGTCACGAGTAAGCTCTTGTCATTGTAAGTATATGTGTATCATTAAGAACCGCCAACGGGGTACCCCTTGCACATGATACAGGAGCTTTCCCATAATCAAAATGACAAGGCAAGCAGACAATGAGCATCTCAGCGATCTTTTTATTTGCTATTTGCATAGGTTTTTATTGAGGATGCTTCATAGAGTGCTAATTATGGTGATGCTGCAAGTTTCTACCATGATTAGGCATGGCTTAGGCTAGCGGCCTAGGCATTTCTCTAACACACATACAAACTCCATGATCTTACAAGTTCCACATTTATTTCACACCGCCGAGATCCGTAAGCAAAAGAACATGATATCAGCGGAGTACAAAGTACAAGTGCGATGTTGAAAGCGTTCCCCATGAAACATGGTTCTGCTAATTTCAAATGATAAAGCGCAAGCATATACACAACAAAGAAGGACCCAATGGTTCAAGTTTATTAGAGGCAAAAAGTAAAGTGTGCCATCAAGTTCGTGAGAGCTTTAATCACAAGTTTTCTCATAACAAGTTTAATTTGGAAGGTAAACAAAAACATGAATATACTTGGAATAGCGTATGCTAGTAGGTAGGTATGGTGGACTCTTTGGAATAACTTGGTTTAGGGAGTTGGATGCATGAGTGGAACTCATACTTGGTGGTGGAGGCTAGCAAAAGACTGGGAGCGACAAACTAAGAGAGCAATAATGGCCATAATCATGCAGAGCGACAAAACATGATTGATCAAAGCATAAAGTGATACTACAAGTTGAAAACTAAAGGATCATAAAGGCTATGGTGACTTGAGATAGTCATAACATGGTGTGAGCATGTGCCAAGTCAACCCAAATAAAGCATCAAAGGAGAATACCACTATACTATGCTTTAATATGCTAAAACAACGCATGATTCATCCAAGGCACATTAAGCAATCTCAGTTGTTTATAACAAGTCATGCTACAACAAAGAATACTAAGCAAAAAGCCAAAGCATGGCATGACAAAACATATGCCACAGTCAAAAACGAGCTCTTTTTACCACATAAGCATGAACTTTCCTACTCTTTTCCAAACCAAACCAAACTATTTGCAAACCAAAGTATGAAAGAGGGGGTCCAACCAATTTATTCAGAACACTAAGAAAAACAAGCAAACTAAAAACCAAAACAAAAACAAAAAAGAAGACTCTCCAAGAAAAACACAACTGTGCATGAAACAATAAAAATGAAGCGTTTGGAAGAAACCTGGGATTTTTATTGATGAAGAAAGGGGATGCCTTGGGCATCCAGAAGCTTTGATGCTTGTAGTTCTTGGATATTTCGTGGGGTGACACGCGTGGCATCCCCAAGCTTGAGCTTTAGTCCATACTTCATCTCATTACTCATTCCTTCCATACACCTGAAATTTTTCCTTCATACAAAACTTCACACAATCTCATTAGCAACATTAGTGCACTTAAGATAAATAAGTCTCAAGGTTCAGTTCTAACACCAAATAAACTTCCATTAGAACACTACCTACTGTAGCACTTCCCTCAAAAATCTCAATTCCCCAAAGGAACTCAAGAAGGAACTAACAAGAAGCAAATGCAGAAAATGGCAGAAATCTGTCAAAACAGACCAGCAGGTAAAGACGAATTTTTTCGAAGACCTTATGTTGCTCAAATCAAAAAGTGTTAAACTAACGAAAGTTAGATAACAACCTGGGGCAGAAGAAAAAAAAATTACAGCTCAATCCGACGTACAGAGCTCTCTCAGGAATGTTTACGGTGAAGCACAGAAATCTGTTTCGGGACAACAACTTTCGCAATCATTACTTCTCTCTCATTAGAGGTTACTCTTGGCACAAAAAGCAAATAAAAAGGATAAGAAGTGGTTATTACAGAGGTAATAACTTCCAAGACTCATCTAAAACTCTTGGGTTATCTCCTAACAAGTAATTTTCTTTAACGCCTTTAAGTTAGGCATAAAAATTTGAGAAGATGTTCTCATAGGAAATATGAATTGAAAGTAAAAGAGAGCATCAAGAAGAAAATTAAGAACACATTTAAGTCTAACCCACTTCCTATGCATAGGAATCTTGTATGCAAATAAATGCACAAAAAACAAAGTGACATGCATAGGAAGATAAAACAAAAGTAACTTCAAAACTTTCAGCACGTAGAGAGGTGTTTCATTACCATAAAAACTTCTACAACCATATTTTCCTCTCTCATAATAATTTTCAGTAGCCTCATGAATAAACTCAACAATATAACTATCACATAAGGCATGCTTTTCATGATCTACAAGCACTAGAGCTTTATTATAAACTTTTTCAAAAGAATCCTCGGGAACATAACATTCACCCTCCTTTGATAAGCATGGGGGACAATCAAATAATGTAAGGGATAAAGAGTTACTCTCATAAGAAGGTAGGCATGGGTAATCCATTATTCCTCCTTTTGTCCATCACTCTGCTCCTCTTTTTCATCTAATGAGCTTTCAGGTTCAGCAATTTCTTCTTCCATGGAGGTTCTAGCAGGTGGTGGTTCATCTATTACCTTAGCAGTCATAAAACTGTTCCCAAATAGGAAACTGAGTGAGCTATCCATAATGAAATAGTGATTGGAGCAGAGCTAGTCATAAAGGCAACTTAAGAAAGGAACTAATTTTTTTTGTGTTTTTCAAATAAGAAAGCAAACTTGTAAAACTAATTTTTTTTGTGTTTTCGAAGAACAAAACAAGCAAACAAAGCAAAAATAAAACTAAGCAAAACAAAAACAACAAAGTAAAGAGATTGGTTATGAGGGACTCCCCTTGTGAAGATGTCCTTGACTCCCCGGCAACGGCGCCAGGAAAAATCTTGGTGACTCGTAGTTGATGTAGAGCTCGTTGGGAACCTCAAGAGGAAGGTATGATGAGCACAGCAGTAAGTTTTCCCTCAGTTATGAAACCAAGGTTTAATCGAACCAGTAGGAGCAAGTAAACACCCCAAAGGTGTTACTAGCTGAGCTTTGGCAGGGCGCACTACCGGTGCTAGTAGCAACATGGATACCTGCACAACACAACCACAGAACTTTGTCCCCAACTTGCGATGAGGTTGTCAATCTCACCGTGTTTTGCGGAAAACAAAGGATTAAACGTATCGAATGGAAAGAAGTAAAAGTTTGCAAAAAGTAAACACAAAGTAGTAAAAGATTGTAGATTGTATGTAAAGTAAAAGGATCGGGATCCATAGTTCACTAGAGGTGGCTCTCCTTAGATAGACAACATGCTAGGTGAACAAATTACAACGGGGAAATTGACAAACACCGAGAAAGCAATACATGCATATACTAATCATCTTGACTCCTCTGAGACTTGATTGGGCATTAAACATAATACATAGACCGCCATCCAACTGCATGTATGACTAATAATCCACCTTCAGGTTATCATCCGAACCCCCTCCAGTATTAAGTTGCAAGCAACAGATTATTGCTTTACGAACTGCGTGTAAAGTAAACAATACGATTGTTCTATGAACAAAGGATTGTTGTTTTCTCCCTAGTAGCAACATCACATCTAGTACCTTAGAGATTTCTGTCAGTTCCCAGATTACTAGAGGCATGAACCCACTATCAAGCATAAATACTAACTGTTGGAGTTGCTAGCATCTACTTGGCCAAGATAGCTACTAACAACAGAAAGCATGCAAGATCTCAAATAACAAAGACATGATAGAATCAATAATCAGTCTGAAATAGCATCTCAATATCCATCGGATCCCGCAAACACAACATGTATGAATTACAAATAGATGATCTTGATCATGAACGGAGCTCACAAGATCTAAACATGAAAGCACAAAGGAGCAGAAACCAGCCATCTAGCTACTACATGGATCCGTAGTCCAAGGATGAACTACTCACGCATCACACCGGAGGCTTGCATGGTGATGAAGAAGGCCTCCAGGGTGAATTCCCCTCTCCGGCAGGGTGCCGGGAAGAGCTTCAGATCCCTCCCGATCTAGGGATGGAGATGACGGCGGCTACAGACTCTTTCGTGGATTTTTGATCGGGCCCTTAGGGTTTTCGTCCCGAGGGCAACTTATAGGCGGAAGGAGAGGACGAGGGGGTGCCAGGGCTGGCCTTACCACCCCCTGGCGCGGGCCAGGCTGGGCCGCGCGGCCAGGTGGTGTGGTGGCCCCCTGGTCCCTCTCCGTCTCGTATTCTGGCACTTGATCCCTTCCGGAAAAAATAGGCACTTTGGCTTTTGCCTCGTCCAATTCCGAGAATATTCATTTTCTAACTTTCCTGGAACCAAAAACAGCAGAAAACAGGCAGCTGGCACTATGGCTCTTGTTAATTGGTTAGTCCAAGAAATCATATGAAAAGTACTCCAAAGTTGGAACAAAACACAAGAAAGTGGATAAAACCAAGCATGGAACATCAAAAATTATAGATACATTTGCAATGTATCAATATCTAAGTTATGAGTTTAGCATACACGTGAAACAATGTGAAATAGTTTCACAACTCACACCTACCGGAACATCACAGTGAAATGGTGTGTTAGAACGTCGTAATCGTACATTATTAGATATAGCTCGATCTATGATGTCTCTCAAAGACTTGCCATTGTCATTTTGGGGATATCCACTAGAAATTGCCACATTCACTTTAAATAGGACTCCATCTAAATCCGTGGAAATGACACCGTATGAATTGTGGTTTGGTAACAAACCTAAGTTATCATTTCTAAAAGTATGGGGATGCGATGTTTATGTGAATAAATTTTAACCTGATAAACTCGAACCCAAAGCAGAAAATGCATGTTCATAGGATACCCTAAGGAAACAGTTGGGTATACCTTTTTATCATAGATCCGAAGGCAAAGTTTTTGTTGCCAAGAATGGATCCTTTTTACAGAAGGAGTTTCTCTCAAAAGGTGTGATAAGTATGAAGGTGGGACTCGACGAGGTTATTGAACCTTCTCTTCATGGAAATGGCTAATAGTGATCCATCAAAAACAGCGAGTGGCGCAATGTTGGAAGATGTTCTGGTGTCAACTTCACCAAATAAAGAGGGAACTAATGATAATGATCATGAAACTCCAAAAGAGAACACTACCAAAACTCGCAGGTCAACTAGGACACATGCAGCTCCTAAACTATACGGTAATCCATTTATGAATTTCATGGTAGATGGAAATGATGACCCTACAACCTATGAGGAAGCGATGGAAAGCCCGGATTCCAACAAATGGCTAGAAGCTATGCAATCCGAAATAGGATCCATGTACGAAAACCAAGTTTGGACCTTGGTGGACCTACCTCATGACCGAAAGTCCGTTGAGAATACATGGATCTTCAAGACAAAAATTGAGGATGAAGGTGATGTGACCGTTTAAAAAGCCATACTTGTCACAAAAGGTTTCGAAAAATTCAAGGAGTTGACTATGATGAGACTTTCTCTCCTGTAGTGATGCTAAAGTTAGTTAGGATTATGTTAGCAATTGGTACATATTTTGACCATGAAATTTGGCAGATGGATGTGAAAACCACATTCTTAATGGAAACATTGAGGAAGAGTTGTACATGGTACAACCCAAGTGTTTTATTGATCCTTAGGATGCTAACAACATATGCAAACTTTAGAGATCCATTTATGGACTGAAGCAAGCATCCCGGAGTTGTAATCTCTGTTTTGATGAAGTCATCAAAGGGTTTGGATTTGTCCAAACTTACGGAGAAGCTTGTATTTACAAGAAAGTGCGTGGGAGCTCTCTAGCATTTATAATTTTATATTTGGATGACATATTGTTGATTGGAAATGATATAGAACTTTTGAAGAGTGTAAAGGATTATTTGAATGGTAGTTTTTCAATGAAGGACCTCGGTGAAGCAACATATATACTTGGCATCAAAATCTATAGAGATAGATCGAGACGCTTGATTGGACAAGCGTCTTACAAGATCTTGAAGAATTTCAGAATGGACAAGAGTAAGAAAGGTTTCTTACCTAGGTTGCAAGGCAAGATATTGAGTAAGACTCAAAGTCCAGCTATGGCAGAAGATAGAGAAATGATGAATAAGATTACCCATGCCTCAGCCATATGATCTATCCTGTATGCCATGCTATGTACAAGACCGGATATGGCACATGCTATTAGTTTAACTAGCAAGTACCAATCTGATCTAGGTTTGTAACATTGGATAGCGGTCAAGAATATCCTTAAGTACTTGAGAAGGATATGTTTCTCATGTACGGAGGTGAAGAAGAGCTCGTCGCAAAGTGTTATGTTGATGCTAGCTACGACACTGATCCGGATGACTCTAAGTCACAATTCGGATACGTATTTCTCATGAATGGGGAAGCAGCAAGTTGGAGGAGTTCGAAGCAACCCGTGGTGGTGGGATCATTGATACCTTCGATCTGGATTCACGGATGTAGTATAATAGCTTTTTCCCTAGTAGACCTAGGTTTAATCGAAATTTGGAAAGCAATGCTAAAAGGAAATAAAAAGGACACGTCTACAAGACTTTGTTTCTTTTTTTTACCTTCATTTCCCGGACCAATCTATTTTACTTTTATAATGGGTTGATTCAATGGATGGAGATAGGCCAGGGTTGAAGATCCACCTGCAGCTGCACATCATATGGGATAAAAGATAATAATAAGCATAGTCATGTGTAAAGTTTTAATAGGGATAATCTCTTGTGGGAAACACATCCTAATATACTAGAGGGCCCATGATGCAGTGGGCATAGCAATAGTCTTTTAATCCAAATGAGTGCACCACGAAGCAACAGGCTACAAATGATTATTAAGTGTAAAACACAGGTCAAAGCATTAAGTGGTGATGTTTTTGGGATCCCGATTGGGTCGCCAAGCAAAGACCGTACTACCCTTTCTATCACTTGGGTTCCTATGAGATTGGGGCCTTGGGTACCTAAAAGTCCAAAGATCAAGACAAGAGACAAAGAAACAAAAGACACAAATATCTATTTCAAACAATACACCATGCTCCCATAGATTAGATGCACATAATCGCTGTGAGGTTTCTCCCCAACCTGCAGCCCGTGAGGACTACTCACTCATAACAATAAGTTCAAGGATCGAAAACATTATGCAAAATACTTAGATTGAAATACAATGGTCGTCGAATCACAAGGAGATCTAAAGTACAAAGTAATGGCTATGGCTAATGGAGGGGATGGAAGATGTAAGGGATGAACAATGGTGTGGATCTCCTTTGGTGGTGGTGTGATGCAATCTGAGAATGGTGGCCTTTTGTCCGGTGGCTAAGACCTCAACATATATATGCGTCTTCATGAAAGTTATAGGGTTTGACGATACAGAGGCATCGCCACATGGTACGGGCGGACGGTACGGGCGGGCCCTGCCCGTACTAGTGGTTGTTACGGCTGTTGTCGCCTGGAATTGACTACACAATTACTTGGTCGTGTGGACTTCCTCAAAAACCTTCATCATGACTCTAGATTTCGGATTAAAAAGCGTGATTTCCTGCACAACACAATTCAGAGGAATGGTTTGCATATCTTTGCAATTATTAGTCATTAGTGGTAAGGATTGAGAGTTTCTGGTCAAATGCTTGACTAAAAACAATGTTTAAACACGGTGGAAGATGGATATTTTTGGATCCATCAATCTCTCCAAAGCTCAAACCTTGATCACCCTCGAGCAAGAGTAAACAAAAGAACTATAAGGAATTCAGCGTTTAAACTTGAAACAACGGGAACAAGAATTCACTTACGGTTTGTAGTCATATGTGTCCAGCATTTCATCCATTTGAAAGGCTTATCAAAGTTAGAGAGATGACAAGAATACTATACAAGCTTTGGTAAGTTAAGAAAATCAAAGTAAAGTTTAATATAAGCATAAATAACTAGAAGTGTAACAATCAATCCAATTCTTCTAGTTAAATCTCAGCTTGCCAAGAAACACTAGGATGTTTTAATAGCATAATTGAGTAAGAGAGTCCATGTCCTAAGTAGCATAACAGTGAAGTGTGTTATTGACACCCACATCAATAAATCAAGGCTATCAAAACACTTCTAATCCAATCATTGTCTTTCAAGAAAATTCATAGAGTAGTAACGATACCATGCCAAGGACTTGTTATGTGGATCTTCATATATATATATATATATTCTTCCTCTTTCAAGGATCATCACGTGTTTCTTTTACAAGTGCTTGCACAACCTTTGAGAGTACCAATACTTTTCCCCATATATTGACATGTATGCCACTCATGTCATCAACTCATAGCCAAAATCTGGGGTTATACCATAGATCGTTCAAAAGCTAGCGGAGTTGTTGGCATCCCAAAGGTGTGCATGAGAAACATGGAACTTTTTCTCTCTCTGTTTTTACTAGTACCATGGTTTGATCCACAAGGTTAGCTTTGGCATGCATCACAATTACCACTAGACTTCATTTCAATCAAACAACTCCTTTCAAGAGTGCCATCAAGTCTATCAAAACATCTATGGGGTTAAGTATCTTAAAGGGTATACTCTCAAGACAATCATTCATCAAACAAGTCTTAAATTTCAGACTTTTCCTTGTTGTACTTGTTTGGCAATATTATTTCCAAGGCAAGACACGGTTAGCTAAGAGAACTAGAGCAAAAGCTTCCACAACTAATCATCCATACCAATAAAAGCTTTACTCTAACTATTTTGAATTACTCCCACTAGCATGGCTCTTAGCAAATCAACCAACTAAAAATAAACAAATCAAACTTCAAAAGTGGTAGACATAGGACATACCTCTGACGAGTGACTTCATAATTCTCTTCCTTATAGGGATGTGTTCCTTCAAAACTCAAACACGAGTATTCCCATAATAATATTAAAGCAAAGAGGCAAAGTGTGAATCCACATTCATGAAAAAAGGAAAAACCTTTTTGTATTTTTGAGAATAGAGATTAAAGAATAGAAAAGAACTTGTGACCAAGCAAGGAACTAAGAAAAGAAAAACAAACAAAGAACAAAAGCAAACTAAAAAATGAAAACAAAGGAAAAGGCAAAGTGTTGAAATAAACCAACACGAGTGTTTCAAAACTCTCAAGGAGCTGGAGTACAACCTCACTATTACACAAATAAAATTGTCGGGGGAACACATCCCCAAGCTCAGGCTTTTGTGAGCCCTTGTGTTGCTCATTGTGGTAGTGGATAATTGATACGTTGCTAACGTATCCATAATTTTTGATGTTCCATGCTTGGTTTTTATCTACTTTCTTATGTTTTGTTCCAACTTTGGAGTACTTTTTATACACTTTCTTGGACTAACCTATTAACAAGATGCCACAGTGCCATCTGCCTGTTTTCTACTGTTTTTGGTTCCAGGAAAGTCAGAAAATGAATATTCTGGGAATTGGACCGGACAAAAGCCAAAGTCGATGTTTTACCGGAAGACTTATGGAGCCCTGTCGGGATGGGGAAGTGCCCCCAGAGCCATCTCCATCGATCTCCACCACCATCTCCATCGCCATTGCTGATTCCCATGATGAGGAGGGAGTAGTTCTTCCTCAAGGCTAAGGGTTCTAACGGTAGCTATGTGTTCATCTCTCTCTATGCATGATCATATTGTGATCATGAGCTTTGTAATCAAGTAGATCTACCTTGCTACTCAAGTGCTTTAATAGATCTCTGCTCTCCCCATGTGTGTGAAAGTGACAGCGTGCACACCATGGTGGCACTTAGGCTAGAGATTACAAATACTTGTTATGACTTATATTTGGAGTTGGATGTCTTTATGAAATTGTGGTGTTTGTTGGAACCATCTAGCGCTCAAGGTGACAGTGTGGGGTTACCTAGATGGGAAAGATGAACCTTTAGGTGTGTTTTTATGGCCCTACCATGGATTAGAGTGTCCAACCGGAGAGTAGTTCAGAGTAGTATCATGAAGAGAAGATATTTATATGAGAGTGTTCACTAGTGAAAGTATGATCCCTAGGCCTTGTTTCTAAGCATCGAAACACCGTTTGCAATTAGATCTGTTACATGTTTGCTTGCTTCATCTTTATTTCAGTTTGTCTTTAGTCTCTTCCACGCCATCAAGCTATTTTATAGCACCATTGTCTTTTATCCATACCACTTGTATTTCACTATCTCTTCACCGAACTAGTGCACCTATACACCTGACAAGTGTATTGGGTGTGTTGGGGACACAAGAGACTTCTTGTATCTTGATTGTAGGATTGCTTGAGAGGGAATACCTTTGACCACTTCCTCCCTGAGTTCGATAAATCTTGGGCGATCCACTTAAGGGAAAACTTGCTGCTGTTCTACAAACCTCTGCACTTGGAGGCCCAACAGTTGTCTACAAGAATAGAAGTGCGTAGACATCAATAATCTCCCATGTTCCATTGGCTAATCCAATCATGGAACTAGGTGGTGAGGTTGGCAGAAGCATCCCGTAGGTTGATGGAGAGGTTTTTCATATTTTGGATATTTCCTTCGATAGCATATATATCTTCATAGGTGGTGTCGTAGTTTGGTGGATGCACATCTTGTTCGGGTCCTTCTTGTTCTACTTCTTCATCTTCTCCTCCTCCTCCCATGGGTATTTCTTGATGGGGTAAACCTGCCTCAACCTGTGCGTCAAAACGCAAACGTCCATCCTCGATAGAGAATAGACCATTAGGCAACGGAGATGGGATCAAGTGATCCGCTCTAGGTATATCAAGGAAGTATCTACCATTAGTTCTAGAAATCATACCACACGCTCTTAGAGTAGAAAAACCAAGATGGCGACTTCCTGTCAACAGCTGTATATTACCTAGGTTGACGTGAAGTGCACGTGCAAGAGCGGTTACAACTCCTCCTCCGCATATGGGTCCTCGAGATTGCAGATCTTGATGCTTAAGGAAAAAACACAAGAAGGGCGCCCAAATTTGGGTTAAGTTACAATTAATAATAGCAGTTTTGCGAGGACCATCATGCCCTCCTCATTGACTCTAGTAAAATCACCACGTGCCTGCAAGGTGTTAGCAATAACATAAAACAAATAGTGAATAGCAGGACGATCAATTTGGTTCCCCGTGGGTGTGTTTCCACGAATTCTCATTAAATTAAAGTACTCCCAAGGTGCGGGATTTAAAACAAAGGTGGTGGAGCGTATGTCGGTGTTGTTTTTGGCAAACCCAAAACATTGAGCCCATTGGTCGAGCATCAAGGAGTACTCATAGTTTATAATATGGAAGTTGATGCGATCAACTCCAGGCATTTTCTCCTCGGAATAATAGTGAGAGCACACCGTATGCATCAAAGTGCTGAGGAACTCAAGCGTCAAGCAGCGATATGTGGCGACATCTTGGAAGAAAAGTCATACAAACCAACATTGTTGCAAAGTAAATCAAAACTAGCATGAAAGCCAAGTTGGTTCAGGATATAGGGACACGCCCACTTGGTGGACTTGATTTCACGGAGCTTGAGACGGTCGAAACGGTTCAGCTGAAATTCCTCGGTGAACTCAATACCAAGTGACTAGGGGTTCAACGTATCAACGGGTGGTGCGGCAGGTTCCGCAGCCATCACATATGTACGGCTCCTCATGTTCATCTAAAACAAAATAAATAAAAATTGCTAATTAAAAATTCAGTCCAATAGAAACATAGCATAAACAATTCTCTACACTTGTTACAAAATAAAATCCTCTAAAAACAATACTAAGCTTGCTCAATATTAAGATTATCTCAAGAACCAGACCTAATTCTAGATTCATAATGATGAAAGTTTGAGTAGAGTTCTGTTGCAAATAAGTTGGGGATCAGAGGAGAATCATATCTTAGATCGATTGGGTGCGAGGAATCGAAGAAAGTTTGGGAGTAAATTTGAAGATCCAATGGAGGTGGTTTGGAGTTTGGAGGAAGAAGGGTTGACGAATCCCTTCCGGCGATGCACTCGGTATGGGGCGCGGTACGGTCACGCGCGCCCGTACTACTGGTCATGATGCGTTCAGTACTTTTTGCTTGAAATCTGATGTTTTACTCGAGGTACGGTACGGGCGCGTCCGACCATACTAGTGGTAGTTACGACCCCTAGGTCCTGCGGCAAAAAAAGAAAGTTTCTGTTTTCCAATGCCTCGAGGTGGTACAGGTGCACGGTACGGGCCCTTCCGGCCATACCACTGGTCATTATATGGACAGTGAGATGAAAAACTCAAAGAATTTGATTAGTATCTTCATGCATCTTTACACATCTTATCAAAGGACATAATAACAACAAATAGACTTCATAAAAATAAGCAATACTTCTTAGGCCATGTGTTAGCAAAAATAAAAGATCGAGGATTACCTTATTTCTTCTCCTCTCTCCAAAGGTCTTCTTGAACACTCATTATTAAAAACAAAAACAAAACAAAACTAAACAAAACTAACACAAGAGTAAAAACTTTTATTTCACATGGGTTGCCTCCCATGAAGTGCTTCTAGTTAAAGTCAATTAGCTTGACCTAGATGGTGATCATTTAGGTTTAATGAGTGGAACACCCACTCCAAAGTAATTGGCTTTCAAAGTAATTATACCATCGTCATCATTAGGCTTGGCCTTTTTTTTCCTAGGGAAGTGGACTATTAAAGGATCTATAGATGGTAGTCCTATTCTCACATTCCATTCATGTAAATGGATTAACGCTTTAATAGTTCTTAGGAAAGGCCTACCTAGAATTATAGGTGCTATGGGATCTTCAGGCATGTCCACAATAACAAGATCAATAAGAGTGGGACTACCTTTAATTTCAATAACTACATTTTCTTTTATCCCAATAGCTTGTTTATAATTGAATCCGCTAGATAGAGTCTTAGTTCAGTAGTTGCAAATGGTCCCAAGTTTAGCTTGTCAAATAGGCTTTTAGAAATTGTTGAGACACTTGCACCAAGATCACAAAGTGCAGATATCTCATTAACCCTAATCTTAATTTTAATAGTGGGCGCAAATATATCATCTAGCTTAGCACGAAGCTTATCAGCTAGTCTCTTATACTCCATCTCTAAATCTCGAACTTTAGATGCGACTTGTTGAATAAATTTTTGGTACATAGCATCATTACCTTGTTCTATACCGAAATTCTTCACGGTGATCATCTTTAGGAGATCTTCCACGGTATATTCAGGTGTTGGCGCGTTGCTATAATCCAAATCTTCAGGCTTCTCTTCGTTTGTTACCACCCTCATCAACTTGAGGTCTTCCACCAGATTTGACTTAGGCTTCCCCGTAAACTTTGCTAGTATGAGAGCTTGGCACTCGGCTACCTTGCCTAATTGAGCTTTCACGGTCTTTGTCCTTTCCTGTAGAGCCTGCACATCATTTCTAATTGCAATAGCTTGGTTAGATAATTTTCCTATACTACTTTCATGGTTCTCCATAATTTTAATAAGCATATTATTTTGCTCGGTTTGAGCTTGCATAATGGTTCTAAATGTTTTCTCAAACGAAAGTTTGCCATGATTCGCTCCATCATGATTATCATAATTATTTTAAGGAGCTCCTACAGGATTAGAATAATGTTTTTGAACATTAGAAGCAAAATTTTGGTTCTTCCATGCATGATTATAAGGAGTGTGAGCTATAAAATTAACATCAATAACATCGGTAGTGATAGTATTAACTTGGGTATCTTCCTTAACCTTTACTATGTTGAGTAACTCATCTACCTTAGATGTAAGCTCTTCATTGTTTACCTAGGTGATTGAACTCACACTTCTCGAGATTCTTTCTAAAGGAGATATGCCCTAGAGGCAAATAATAAACGGGTTTTATTATCATATATCATTAGTTCATAATAGTTTTATATCATGCTATAACTGTATCAAGCGGAAACATTGCTACATGTGTGGTATACAAACAAACCAGGTCCCTAGTAGCCTCTATTCAACTAGTTCATTGGGTAGACGATGATCAAGGTTTCCTAATCATGGGCTAAACAAGTCACTCACAATGAAGTCATATCATCTAGAATGATTTGATGGACACTTCCCACCAATGATTGTTGCAACACGATCATGTCACCTATTTCACGTTGCAATTGTCAAGAAACAGATTGTCCTAATCCTTAGACTGTGAGATCATATTAATCATTGTTATCGAAGGGTGCTTTGACTGTATCAACCTTCATCTCGTAAGAGGGTGGCCATAAAGGTACACGTTGGGTATCCGAAGGAGCACGTAGAGGCAATATGCTTCAAGATTGGGAATTGTTCTCCTGTGTGTGACGGGAAGATACAACTGGGCCCACTCGATGAATTACATCTATGTTGCGCAACACATGACTAGGTCATGGAGATGGTATTTGTTGGAAACGAGATCGAACAAGGTATGATGATACCGATGATCAAATCTCGGGAAAGTCTTATATCGCGAACAAGGGAATTGGATATATCCTTTCAGGTTGAACACGATGGAGAATCGTGGAGTGCATATGGGTCAATATGGGCATCCCACCCCTGTTGATCATTGATATGGATCATGTCTATAGCATTCCTGAATTAAGGGAAACACGCTTAAGGGAAATACGATGCTTGGAGATCGTTCTACTAGAAGGAATCATAGAAGAGAGAAAAATCGAAATTGTTTCGGAAAGATCCAAAGTTGTTCAGAGAAAGAAGGAAAGCAAAAGCCTGAAAGGAGTTTCGGATAAATGGCAATTAAATATATGCATTTATTATATGTTAATTATGAAGTAAATAATACTAAATAAATATTTAAATCCAAATTTATAAAGTGACTTTATCATTAGGCTAAAATCCTGGAGGAAATTGGCCTAAGAAAAATCCACAAGAAAAAGACAGCAAAACAGGGCTGGTTTGACCAGCCCAAACAAAGTGAGCGGCGAATAGTGTGTGCTGCGCGAGGCAGGCACTAGCCGCCGGTCGCCACAGCCGGCCTAATTCGACCCAGCCCAAGGAGCTCGTGGGGAGCTGGCTAGGCTGACGGGCCGGAGGCGCAGTGTGGCCCACCTGGGCCAGGCAATAGTCGTCGCTACGCGGGGAAGCTGGGCCATGGGGGGCAGCTGGCCCACTCAGGTTGCCACCCCTGTGCCGTGCAAGTTGGCTCGGCCGGGGGCACGAAGCGGCCCACCCGGGATGACTTCTCCCACCGCTGCTCCATGTTGCTCTGGCTGGGCCGGCACGAGGCTGGTGGACCATGCGGCCACCACTTCAATCCTAACCGGTTGCATCTGTATATTTTGCACTTTTTTCCTTTGACTTTAGTCCCATATGGATTAGCCTTTGAGAAAGGCACACCCCCCCTTAGCCTATATAAAGGGGTTCCTATGGATGAACTAATAGACACAATATTTTGAGGTATTCCCTTTGGTTGGAATACTTCTCCCCCTCTCTCTAGTTGCCTTCGTCGTGGTGCAGTCCCAAGTTAGGACTGTGTGTGCAAAGTCAACGCATCTACGGCACGTCGTTGTGCTGCGGGGATTCTGCCAGGGGATCTACTTCTGCAACCCCACCAGGGATCAAGGAGTTTCGAAAGTCGTCGCATTGCACCATATTCATGTGATAACTCGGTGGGGTTATTGAAGCTTCACGACCATCGTACAAGGACCTAGACAAGGGGCGACATGCGAGGAACTTCACGACCTTGAGGTCGGACGCGTACGACTACATCATCCATGCTCCTGCATGAGCGTAACACTCTCTTGGTATTCAAGGGTACGTTACCGTTGTCTTCCTCCGTTACTACATTACTTCTAGATATGTCCTAGGGCATTCAGAGTATTCCGAGTAGTAATTTTTTTTGTTATTGCTGCAAAAACCCTTGAGTGGTATCAGAGCCTAGGTCTATGGTTAGTATGCTAGTATGGATAGACACATGCAAAGTGTGGGAATCGATACCTTAGTTGTTACCTTCCCACGTGTATTTGTTCATATCGTGGTACTGTGGGATGAAGCGGTCCGGACCGACCTTACGTGTAATCCTATGTGAGACTGGTTCCACACTCGACATATGGCTTGTACCGTATAAGTGGCTAGCAGGTGTCTGCCTCTCTCTAGTAGTTGATATGGCATCTACAACGAAAGGCCTAGAAAGGGGTGTAGTAGAGACAACTATTGTATCTATGTTGTGGTTGGAAGTTCATAGGTAGAATTGGTTCTATCATGAAAGCCTTAACAACCACGTAAAATATGCAATAGATAGAGTAGAGGCGTCTAACTTTATGTTGTAGGGAAGGCTCTATGATGTGATATGGTTGCAAGTCGTGAAAAGGTAAGGTAGTCTACTTTTCCTATTGCTAAGTGATGGCTCAAGATATCTCGAGCTCGTTGGGAACCTCAAGAGGAAGGTATGATGAGCACAGTAGCAAGTTTACCTCAGTTATGAAACCAAGATTATCGAACCAGTAGGAGCAAGGAAACAACTCCAAGGTGTTTCTACCAACTTGGAATCTTGTACGACACAACCATAGAACTTTGCCCCAACTTACAGTGAGGTTGTCAATCTCACCGGTTTTGCTGAAAACAAAGGATTAAACATATAGAGTGGAAGATAGTAATTGCTTGCAGAAAGTAAACAGTAAACGGTAAACAATAGATGGTATATCAATGGTAAAAGAATGGATTGGGGTCCATAGTTCACTAGAGGTGTTTCTCCTTAAGATATATATCATGTTGGGTGAACAAATTATAGCGGGGCAATTGACAGATTTGAGAAAGCATACAATGCATATACTTGATATCTTGACTCCTATGAGATTTTATTGGGTAGTACAACATAATACATAGACCGTAATCCAACTGCATCTATGACTAAAAATCTACCTTCAGGTTATCATCTGAACCCCTTCCAGTATTAAGTTGCAAGCAACAGATAATTGCATTAAGCAAAGTGTGTAAAGTAAACAATACGATTTCCCCATGGACAAAGGATTGATGTTTTCTCCCTAGTAGCAACAACACATCTACAACCTTAGAGATTCCTGTCACTTCCCCAGATTACTAGAGGAACCCACTATCGAGCATAAATACTCCCTCTTGGAGTTGCAAGCATCTACTTGGCCAAGATAGTTACTAACAATTGAAAGCATGCAAGATCACAAATAGCATAGACATGATAGAATCAATAATCAATCTGAAATAGCATCTCAATATCCATCGGATCCCCGCAAACACAACATATAAGATTACAAATAGATGATCTTGATCATGAACAGAGCTCACAAGATCTAAACATGATAGCACAAAGGAGGAGAACCAACCATCTAGCTACTACATGGACCCATAGTCCAAGGATGAACTACGCACGCATCACACCGGAGGCAGGCAAGGTGATGAAGAAGGCCTCCAGGGTGATCTCTCCCCTCCGTCAGGGTGCCGGGAAGAGCTTCGGATCCCCTCGATCTAGGGATGGAGATGGCGGCAGCTACAGACTCTTTCATGGATTTCTGATTGGGTCTCTGATCGGGTACTTAGGGTTTTCGTCCGGGGAGGACTTTATAGGCGAAAGGGCAAGGTTGCTGGAGCACCAGGGGGCCCACACCCCCTGGTGGTGCGCCCCCCAAGCGGCGGCGCCACCGGGTGTGGACGCCCTAGTACGCAACTTCGTCTCCCCTCCGGACTCCGTGTTGCTTTGGGTAAATTATTGACTTTGGCTTTTGTCCTGTCCAATTCTGAGAATATTTCCTTACTAGCTATTCTGAAACCAAAAATAGTAGAAAACAGGCTACTTGCACTGTGGCATCTTGTTAATAGGTTAGTTCCAGAAAATGTATAAAACCATCCCAAAGTTTTATTGTCATATCTCATTAGTTCATAATAGTTTTATATCATGCTATAACTGTATCAAGCGGAAACATTGATACAGGTGTGGTATACAAACAAACCAGGTCCCTAGTAGCCTCTATTCAACTAGTTCATTGGGCATACGATGATCAAGGTTTCCTGATCATGGGCTAAACAAGTCACTGATAATGAAGTCATATCATCTAGAATGATTTGATGGACACTTCCCACCAATGATTGTTGCAACACAATCATCTCACTTAGTTCACGTTGCAATTGTCAAGAAACAGATTATCCTAATCGTTTGACCGTGAGATCATATCAATCACTGTTACCGGAGGGTGCTTTGATTGTATGAACCGTCATCTCGTAAAAGGGTGGCCATAAAGGTACACATTGGGTATCTGAAGGAGCACGTAGAGGCAATATGCTTCAATATTGGGAATTGTTCTCCTGTGTGACCGGAAGATACAACTAGGTCCACTCGGTGAACTACATCTATGTTGCACAACACATGACTATGTCATGGAGATGGTATTTCATGAGAACGAGTAAAACAGTACTTATTGGAAACAAGATCGAATAAGGTATGATGATACCGATGATCAAATCTCAGACAAGTCCTATATCGCGAACAAGGGAATTGGATATATCGTTTCAAGTTGAACACAATGGAGAATCGTGGAGTGCATAGGGGTCAATATGGGCATCCCGGTCCCCATATTGATCATTAATATGGATCATGTCTATAGCATTCCCGAACCAAGCGAAACACGCTTAAGGGCGATACAACGCTTGGAGATCGTCCTGCTAGAAGGAATCACAAAAGAGAGAGAAATCGGAATCGTTCCGGAGAGATCCGAAGTTGTTCGGAGAAAGAAGGAAAAAGCCCGAAAGGAGTTTCAGATAGATGGAAATTTAATATATGAATTTATTATATGTTAATTGTGAATTAACTTATACTAAAGAAATATTTAGATCCTAATTTATGAAGTGACTTTATCATTAGGCCAAAATCCCATAGGAAATTGGCCTAAGAAAAAGCCACGAGAAAAAGATAGCAAAACAGGGCTAGTTTTACCAGCCCAAATGAAGTGAGAGGCAAATAGTGCACGCCCGCGTGGGGCAGGCGCGAGTCGGCCTAGCTCGACCTGGCCCAAGGAGATCGCGGGGAGCTAGCTAGGCTAATCGGCCGGGGGCGCAGTGCGGCCCACTAATGACTGCAAGTGCACAGATCGTTTGTAGCTAGTTTCGAAATAAAGATATTGATCCCACAGAGAGCATGAGTCTGAAGTCTAATAACTCTTGAATTAAATACTACAATAGAAATGCTAAATAAAGTTCTAAGTAACAAGATAAAATGTGAGTATTATGTAAAAAGGTGTTTTGGGGTTTTTGGTATAAGAGAATAATAAGTAAAGTAAAACAACTGAACACAGCAAATAAGTATCGCCTATGTAAAAGAGATTGCAACTCCAATAGGGAAAAGGCGTTCTCAAGGAGTAGCGGGTACACCTCTAGCATTATAAGGAACTAAGGTAAAGATTATTATCATGAACATTCTCAACTATGTATGTGTGGGAGGAACTGCGTATTTGGACAAATAGGCAGCAACCACTGCTCACATCATCCTCATAACCACAACAGACAGCAATCGACATCAAGCGAATTTCTACACTATTAAGGGACGTAATCCCGTAGGACGTACCCATGCATGCATAGGGTTCCGTGAGTTTCCTCGGTTCCCAAGTTGATACATAAGGAGTGCCAATAGATTTATAGTCACTGTAAGTGCTAACACACCTCCGTCTATCAACAAGTAGTTCCCTCCATTAAGTCCCCACAAGAGGCAAATATTGAGAGGTTGACTTCTCCCAACATCAAGATGAAGACAATCTAACACATGGTCACAATGATGAATATCATAATAAACTTTATCTTATCTCAATCTCATACTAGGGTTTCTCCATCTCCCCAAGAACTAATGATCTACTCAGACATGGAGGCAATCAACATCATGGCAATAACAATGGAATCTATCATAGATGAATAGTACTTGTATAAATCCACAACGAGTATGGAAATTACAACAAGATCTAGACAAGATGTAGATGTGATGGATGGGGATGGTGGTGATGCAACGGTTGATGATGAAGATCGATGCCTTAGCCTCCCGGATCTGCACAGGGCAAAGATGGATCCTCGGTGCACGAGTTCCCCCACCAGATGCCTTCCGGAGGTGAGGTTTCGGTGATTTCTGGTTGTTCTGTATGTCGTCTCTCCGATCCAGTTGCACGGGGTGAAACTATTTGAGGAGGCGATGGTGGCACCAACTATACGGCAGGAACTATACGACTGGAAAATTTATTCCAGCCGTATAGTTGGTTGTTAAACCGTCTGTATGCTTTGTCCGCTTCGGGTTTTCTTCTAGTGTTATTGATATTTCCCAAATAAGTGACTTACATTGTTTTTTACTCCTTTTCTCCCCAATACAACTGCTTCAAGAATTGTGTCCATTGTATCCATCATTTGTCCTGATCCTGGTGAAAATAGACATAAAATGTGTGTGCAAGCGCCGCAAAATACCAAGATCCTACATCTACAATGCAAAATAATAATATAAAACATGATGCAAATATGCACTCATCAGCTTCACCAAGCTTAGACTCTTGCCTGTCCCGAGCAAGTTAGCTTAATGGATGTGATCCTCATATTCATGAAGCTGAGTCAATAAAATAAAAGTGGCAGTTGCAACATGTGTGTATCATATATGATACATAGGAATAATTTCATGAATAGTATCTTACATCCGAATGATATTAGAAGGCTTCCACACTTTAGCATTTAACAGTTCACAAAATATCACTCTCAATATGATGTAAAAGTATTTGGTTCAGCCGAATGAGTTAGTGAGGTAGTCCCAAGTGTTTTAGGATTAACATATTCACTTGGGATTCAAAATCTCAAAATGTCTCTTTGTCATACTACAATATAGTGGCGTATGCTAATTTTCTCTTTGCACATTCGCTCTTTTTCTTCTTTCTTTTCTTCTTCCTCTTTTATATATATATATGCTCACACTTTTGTTTAAGTGTTGTGCAAAGGAGCTAGCCATACATTCCACTTCATGCAAGAATCCAAGGTTAACGATCTCAATTACCAAATTCCAATTGTATATGAAGCATCTTTATGACTTGAAGATTCTACCTTGACTTGTTCTCACTCTATTTTGATAGCACTTTTAATTTTCCTTTGTTCAAGGTTTCTTTTTCAACTTGACTAATCAGATTATTTTTACTTTTGTAAATAAAACCATGAACTTACAACATATCAATTAAATTATCTTTATATGTTCCATTAATACCAATGGTGTGGACGACTCCTATTGCTATCATCAAGTGCAAGTAAAATTATACTCAAGCCATTCATATATCCGATAGGACAAACACAAACTCAATATTGCTCCATATATGATAATAAACTCAGAATTTCATAAAAGGGATCGTCTATTCCTGAAGGGAATTCTAATGATGCAAACTTTATTTCTAGTTTGAACTAATAATGCAAACACTAAAATAGTAATATCAAACTTATAAGATAGATTACAAGGTCTTAAAGATCTCCCCAAGGTTGGAATCAAGCCAGGCGAGATCAAATAATCCCTTGCGATTATTTGATACCGTGATTATTGTCGATCAATGTGGCGCCATGGCATGTAACACCATGGTGCATAGCTTCTTGTTGGTATCCTCCAAAGTGGTAATGCGGCTATAGCACCTGCACAAATCAGATTGCAAAGTGTCCACTTTATCTGTGAGTTTAGACACCAATGGGAGAAGATCATCCTTCTTCTCTATCTCCTTGAGACGGTGACAGACTTTGTTGTGATGGAGTAGCTCCTACTTCTGATATATCTCCAGTGCTCGCACGCGGTCCTTGGTCCTGGGAGAAACTTCTTCCGCATCCATGATTGATGGATCAGGGAAGTGGAAACCATTCCTCCACTCTTCTTAAGGCTTCACCCTCATACGGGCACCAATAGTAGGCTTCAAGAGTGGCACCATCACTCCATTGCTAGCACCTGCACCATTAGGTAATTCCTTACACTTGTGTGGCTTGGGGTTCATGGCGATGAACCTGACCGTCTCCACACGTCCTTTTCCATGCGGCTTGCGACCTTCTCTCTCTTCTTGAGCTCCTCATTGCCGCCCAGTTGATCTTTGGTGGATCATAGACATCACGACAGATGTAGACATCACTCACTTAATAGGAATCGTTGTTGTAGAAACTTGGCTCGACGTACTCCTTGTACCGCGGGCTAAACCTCTCCACCTCCTCGTTGTCGTCCTCCATGGACGGGCTACTAGAGCGGTCCCTGGAAGGAGCAATGAGACCCAGGGGTTTTCCACGACCTGGGACGGGATAGCGAATTGCTAGATTGGTTACTGGAGATTATGATTAGAGAGAGATAATGGTAGTATATAAGAGGGGTCAGAGGTCGGTAAAACTCGTGAGAAACACCGAATTCATGCCCAAGAAAAGAATCTTAACGGAATAGGAAAAGAAATTGCAGATTTGGAGGAGTCCTACCGCGTAACGATCAACTATACGGGCGCGACCCGTATAGCTCCGGCCGTATAGTTGGTTCCGGGCAGAAATTTCCAAATATCTTGAGTTCAGGTCGGTTAAGGTACGACTCGGAACCGACAATACCTTTTTTTGCTCGGGAAGACGAAAAAGTAAACGAAAATGTCTAAGAGTTTAACGACCAACTATACGGCCGGAATATTTTCTCCGATCGTATAGTTGCGACCGTATAGATACAAACATCAAAAATAAAAAATGTCTGAGAGTTTAACGACTAACTATACGGCCTGAATATTTTTGTCCGGTCGTATAGTTGCGACCGTATAGATCCAAACATTGAAAACAATTTTGCAAAGAAGATACAGAGGGTTTGACGACCAACTATACAATGGGATATTTCTCTCCGGTCGTATAGTTGCGCCCGTATAGTTGGTAAAAACCTCAAGAAACTTCAGAAAAGCACGAGGAATTCAAAGGCAAAGAAATTAGGAGTGAATTTTGTGAAAACTGTAGGGGTTTCGCGTATGAAAACAATAAAACCCCTGAACCCCTGATGCTGCCAGGACCTATCTATGAGTAGTACAGTAACGAGAGGGGCTTTTCACGAACTTACCCTTGAAGATCAAAAAGCGTTGTCAACGCTCAGGAGAGCGTGGTTGATGTACATGAGCCGAAGTCGACCTCAAGGTCATGATGAAGTCCTTGCGCTCCTGTGGCTCAACGACTTGAGTGCCTCAAGTGTGACACCTCGCGGGGAGTTACAGAAGTACGGTGCCTGACGATGACTCCCGCTTCTCCGATCCAGCAGCAGTTGCGGAAGTAGAGCTCCTGGATTCAAATCCCACAGCGCGACGGCACTCCGCGATGAAGATGTCTCCCGATCGCGCAGTCCGAACTTGGGACCATGGTCACGAGAGAGAGAGAGAGAGAGAGAGAGAGAGAGAGAGAGAGAGATATCAATTGGAGGTCTTCCCAAAAGTGAGAAGACCTTTATTGAATATTGTGTGTATTTATCTGGCCAAATACCCCCACTATATATAGGGGGAGGGGAGGTACTACCTCCCTCCAAGTCCCGGGTGGAACTAAAGGAGAGGAGGGTGATGAACCTGACCGTCTCCACACGTCCTTTTCCATGCGGCTTGCGACCTTCTCTCTCTTCTTGAGCTCTCTTCATTGCCGCCCAGTTGATCTTCGGTGGATCATAGACATCACGACATATGTAGATGTCACTCACTTAATCGGAATCGTTGTTGTAGAAACTTGGCTCGACGTACTCCGTGTACCGCGGGCTAAACCTCTCCACCTTCTCGTTGTCGTCCTCCATGGACGGGCTACTAGAGCGGTCCCTGGAAGGAGCAATGAGACCTAGGGGTTTTCCACAGCCTGGGACGGGATAGCGAATTGCTAGATTGGTTACTGGAGATTATGATTAGAGAGAGAGATAATGGTAGTATATAAGAGGGGTCAGAGGTCAGTAAAACTCGCGAGAAACACCAAATTCATGCCCAAGAAAAGAATCTTAACGGAATAGGAAAAGAAATTGCAGATTTGGAGGGGTGCGTAACGATCAACTATACGGGAGCGACCCGTATAGCTCTGGCCGTATAGTTGGTTCCGGGCAGAAATTTCGAAATATCTTGAGTTCAGGTCGGTTAAGGTACGACTCCGAACCGACAATACCTTTTTTTTGCTCGGGAAGACGAAAAAGTAAACGAAAATGTCTAAGAGTTTAACGACCAACTATACGGCCGGAATGTTTTTGTCCGGTCATATAGTTGGTAAAAACCTCTAGAAATATTAGAAAAGAACGAGGAATTCAAAGGCAAAGAAATTAGGAGTGGATTTTGTGAAAACCGTAGGGGTTCTGCGTATGAAATCAATAAAATTTTACCCTACGCCCCTGAACCCCTGATGCTGCCAGGACCTATCTATGAGTAATACAGTAACGGGAGGGGCTTTTCGTGAACTTACCCTTGAAGACCGAAAAGCATTGTCAACGCTCAGGAGAGTGTGGTTGATGTAGACGAGCCGAAGCGGACCTCAAGGTCGTGATGAAGTCCTTGCGCTCCTGTGGCTCAACGACTTGAGTGCCTCAAGTGCGACACCTCGCAGGGAGTTACACACGTCCGGTGCCTAACAATGACTCCCGCTTTCCTGATCCAGCAGCAGTTGTGGAAGTAAAGCTCCTGGATCCGAATCTCGCAGCGCAACGGCGCTCCGCGATGAAGATGTCTCCCGATCGCGTAGTCCGAACTTGGGACCATGGTCACGAGAGAGAGAGAGAGAGAGAGAGAGAGAGAGAGAGAAATATCAATTGGAGGTCTTCCCAAAAGTGAGAAGACCTTTATTGAATATTGTGTGTATTTATCTGGTCAAATACCCCCACTATATATAGGGGGAGGGGAGGTACTACCTCCCTCCAAGTCCCGGGGTAGGACTAAAGGAGAGGAGGGGGAGGGGAAACCGCAGGCCGGCCTTAGTGGGCCCCACACGGGGGGGGGGGGGGGGCTAGTCCCTGCCGGCCACCCCCTTGTCCCTTCTCCCTCTCTCCTTTCCCTAATGGCCCCTCTCCCCTCCGAAAATTGGCCCATTAAGCCTTTGACCTTTTAAATTGATTTTCTCTTTATTAAATAATTATGAATAAATGATTAAATCAATATTTAACATTCATTCACATATTATTCAACCTTCGTGGCTATGGAACATCTTCCATCTCCACTCCGGACATCCTCCGGACTTACCGAAACGCTTCCGGTTTTCTCTCTACTATTCTTCGGTGATTCTTCCGATCCTATAAACACTCTCTAAGCATCATCAAGCCCTTAAGCGTGATACCCCAAGGTTCTGGAACACTCTAGACATGGTCGGGACACTCCCACACCAATGATCGATAGAGGGACATGGATGGCCATGTGACCCATGTGCGTTCCACGGAGATCTTTCGTCGTTTGAACCGGGACAGTCGTGTCTTATTCCCTTTGTCTCTCGATACTTGCATTTCCCGAGATCTGATCAATGACATCACCATGTCGTGTTCAATCTCGTTACCGAACAATGCTACTTAACTCGTTCCGATAGGTGATATCCCTGTGATCAATCACACGCTGTGCAGCTATTGGGTATAACTTCTCCGAGTGGGCCCTTGAGTATCTTTCTGTCACATGGACGGACAAATCCCGCTCTTGACATATATTGCCTCTACGGTTTCCTCTGAGTACCTGAACACACCTTTATAACCACTATATTACCAAGTGGCGCTTGATGCTATCAAAGCACTCTCGAGAGACAGTGATTGATATAGCCTCACGGCTAAGGAATAGTCTACGAGGATCCATTTCTAATCATCGTAACTTGAACTTCATGACAAGATCGGGTCATGATGTTTAGGTTGGGTATTGGTTCATCATCTCATTCTCCGAATGAGTTGACTCCATTTCTAACTGGCATAAATGCCACATGATCAGGAAACATGATCATGTGTTGACGAATGAACTAGTGACTAGAGTTTCATTGGGAACACCTGGTTGTTTATATATCAGACGTGTATTGATGTTTCCACTCAATACAGTTATAGCATGATATAAAACTTAATCATAAACTATATGAAATATGATAATAGTCCTTATTACTATTTGTCTCTAGGGCATATTTCCAACAGTCTCCCACTTGCACTAGAGTACAAATACACTAGCTGCATTTGTTCTTAATCATTGGCACCATATCCGGTACCCTGAACATGCTTGCTCATGGAAGAGGTTGAGTCTTGCATCTGTAGTTTACAGTCCCAAATCCGTGCAACTTACTAATGTCACCTTGATTGGCATTAATACTTTATCATCACATGATAACATCTGTGTGTTTGCATCGTCGCTATGGTAGGATAACGAGGCCTGTTCCAGGAGCCTATAGTGACTTTAGATCAACCTCGAGGGCTTTCTCATGGGCACTGTGCCTTGGGACACATCATTCTATGTTAAAAGCGAACTAGCCCCGCCATAACATTATACAACAGTTTAGATGGTTCCCTTATCTATTATTATAAATGTATTCATCGAAACACCAGTGCACTCTGTGCAACTTTCGATGTTTTTGTTCACCTCGCTTCCTACTTGACTTTAATCGGTATTTCGGGAGTTTCCAACATATTTCCTTATAACATAACCCTTTATGTTTTAAGATATGTCATCCTTTATGGATCTAGAAAATATGTCTACTATTCTCTATCAGACACTGCGGACAAACTTAGCTCAACGTTTCGTGATTCAAACTTAATCACTTTTCAATGTTACTTATTGGATCATATATTATGTTAAGTTATCATCTTGGTTTTCTAAGATAGAACCTATGTCTCAACATAGTGGATGATAATCATCCTTTTCTTTCTTTCAACCATTGATGTTAAACTTAATACTATTCCTAACTTAAGTTATTAAGGACCAGTTCGTTAATTAACTTCTATTCTGAAACTCTTTTCAGAATCCCTTAAGGAATACTACATAATATCATAATACACTTATTATCAACTTCTACACCTTATAAATCATTATTTATTGGTATTTGCGCTTTTATTCTTAACACACTTAAGAATCACTTCTATAAGCTCCCACTCAAAATATGTTCCTAACATATTTGGGTATGAGTCACTGCTCTTACTTAAACTATGTTCCTACATATTTGAATTTGAGACTTATATTGCTCCCACTCAAAAATATGTCATTCACATATTGTTTTAGGAAGACTTTAATAGCTCCCACTCAATTTTATGCAAATTGCATATCTACTCACTATTTTGAACAATTTGAAAATCCTTTGATCAAATATAAAACTTGGAGATTTACTATGAGATACCAGTACTTTTACTAGTTTTAAATCCACTAGACATTAAGCACACATGAATCAAATTCATTTGAATTCGTCCAATACTTGACAAATTGTGCTTTTGTCATGCACCCCCTTTTCCACTATGGCTTTGCAGTCATTTGGGAAAATTCCAAGTAACCCCGTTTACTTGTGAGATTCAGTAACGAATTGCTTTCTAATCTCAAGGGAATTTTGCTTTTAGGATTTCTCATAATTCTAGTTTACCATTATTTCCTTAATAGTTTGTAGGTATGTCATATTCCAAGAATCATGATAAATGATTCACAAATGTTTCCATACAAGATATGGTTTACATTTTGAATCTTACTTCATGTAGTGACACTACTAGTGGGCAAAACACAATGATCATTATCATTGATTCTTTCCTTTGTGAAGAGAATCATTCAGGAACGTTGTCCGTTGCGCTTCTCAACACTCTATGCGGGGATTTGAATCCTCATCGTGTTTCTCACTATCTTCCATTTGCTCCATAATCGAGAAATATCGCTAAATGTGAACTTTCTCGAAAATATACAAAAATCCAAGCAGTACAAGTTTTTCTTTCCTTTTGGTTTTAGCTATGGATTTCATATTCAAAGTTTCCAATGAATACTCTACAAGGACTTATTCGCTATTGTTTTGGTTATATCGAATAACCCCAAAACTTTTACGACGATCCATACTTGATATGTGTAGCACCCCAATTGTCTAACAATTGGAATGCTACTTGTCCTAGTAAGGTATTGGCTACTCCACATATATTATTGTTGCATCATAATTATATCATGCTCATGTCATCATGCCACCTTGCATTTGAGCATCATATAAAAACTCCTTTTTCTTTTGGTTCTTCTCTCACATGCATTATAAATTGTATTTGCCTCTTGATATTGTATTTGGTTGTTGATATATTGTCTAAATGCCCAAGTTGAGTTGGGGGCATATCTTTTATTTCATTTCCACCACTTTTCTCTTCCACCACTTTATAATCCCACCATCCCATTAACCATGAGCTTGTTTCTTTTTCTTTAGCTATTTAATTCTAGCTCATGTAGTTTGGGGTGGATTAAACCCTCTAAATTCTTGTGCTTGGTTTATCTCCATTTCTTGGATATGCATAGAGTAATGCCATAATAATCATATTGTTTTCACAAAATAATTAATGGCATTATTATTTTGCATGGGCCATGCAAAATTCTTCACCACCTTTCTCTTCTTTGGTTTTTCTTTGGTTTTAATGGATACTATCTTTGTGAAAACATCTCCTACCACTCCACCATCCTCATGGGCTCATGTATAACTTATCTTCTTAATTTATTCTCCATGTATGCACCATATGAGGCCTAGTCCCTCATTTTTCTTTCTTTTTCTTTTCTTGCTATTCTCTCCCACCTCATCTCTTGTGACTTCTAGCTATCATCATACTCCACTTGGGGGTGATCTTTTGCTCAAGCCTTAAAAATCTAAATCCTAAACAAACCTACACCTAGCTTTTTACTTCTAATTCTTTCTAGCCCTAATTCTCTACACCCTAACCCTAATCCTCCCCCTCTTTCTCTCTCTCTCGGCCAAGGCCACCAGCTCCGTCGCATGCGCCCCTGGTCCCCTCTCTTCCCTCAACCAGAGCATCAAGAAAGAGAGAAGAAGTCACCGAGACCTTTCCCTTTACATTGCCAAAAGTGGAACACCCCATGTGCCTTCCCCCTCTCTCCCTCCTCACGTCCACCCCCAGCATCACCTCAGGTCGAGGCCAGGAGCCCCATGCTCCCCACTTTCCTCCCTCCTTCCTCCTTCGACGTCCATAGCCACCGCCTGGCCGAAACCCTAGCCACCTCGGCCAGATCAGAGACCTGCGCGTCTTGGGGCTCTCCAAGCCATCCAGGAGCGCCGGCGAGCTCGTCTGCTTCCTCTTCTTCTCCTCGTACCAGCCCGGAGCAAACACCTTGCCGGAGCAAGTCTGGCGCCGCCGTGCACCGCCGCAGCCCGAGGCCATCGTTCACGAGCCCCGCGCCAGATCCCCTCCACCTCCGCACGAACGGCCACGCCAGCGACACCCCGGTGAGCTCCTGCACCCCCTAGACAAGGTCTCTCCCTCCCTCATGCGTCGTAGCCCCGCCGCGCTCCGTCGAGCAGCCTGCGTGCACCGCCGCGCGCCGCGCTTTGCCAGTCAGCCGCTGCAGCAGCCACCGACCGCCTCTGTTCCCCGCCGTGTACCGCGCGCCATGGTCCTCCTCTAGCGACGCCACCTGAACAAAACTTGTAGACCGATGTCCCCTCTTCGTTTTTCGTTTTTGTGGCGACACGTTTCATCCACCGTAGGCGTCGCCACCGTCGCCGGAAGGCGGCCAGATCCGCCGCCGGCAGCACCGCGTCTGTCAGCGCGTCGCGACAGCCGATGTCGTTTTGCGCATGACCCCCTCCCCTTTTTCCCGCCTAAACCCGCAGTCCTTGAGACCCCACCCGTCAGTCCCGGTAGCAATCTTGCAAGAACACCCCCGCGTTCCGGAGATTCCCCGCTCGCGCAGTCCCGGACCGCCCACGTGTCACGCCCCGGCTGGGTGACGCGCGCGCGTGGCCCCGCTGAGCACGACCCCACATGTCAGCGAATGCGGCTAGGAGCGGCCCGGTGAGAAAAGTTGTCGGCGCGTATTTTCCTGCCAGTCAGCACCAGGCCCACCCGTCAGTGACTGGGTCTGAGTTTCGCCTGAGTAACAAAAGTTTTCCTGTGTCTGTTTTTATTTAAACATTTCCAAATTGTTTTTAAATTCAAATTCAAATCAGATTTAAATAATTTATAAAATACAAACCCAAATAATACATGTAATATATGTTTTGGAATCAGAAAAATGTGAGGAATTCAAATATGCCCTTCAAAAGATATTTTGCACACTTTAAATTTCGAGTTGATTAAAATTACAAGAAAATGCCCTTTTTACTTGATTAATTAATAACTTTTGTTTTATAATTCCAAATTTGGCAAATAATATGTCTAAATCGATCAGCGCGACGAGCCCGTCCTGTTTATGCAGTCCTTGTTCTGAATTGAAGCATGCATCATGTTGTCATCTAAAATCTGAACCGTTTATGACAATAAAACTTGGGCAAATAAATAATAAAGTGCTTTATTTATAGTATCCACACCTCACCTTTGCCATGCTACTTAAATGCCATGCAAATTGTGCATCATTCATCATGGCATGCTTGGTTGCTTGTTGCATTTCAATTTATATGCTTGCGCACTTTATTTATGTTGGCCCTTGTTTGTTTGGTTCTTCTTCGAATAGACGCCCAGCAGGAGAATTGTCAGGAATCACAGGAGTATTACCCAGATCCATCTCTCTCTTCAACTGAGCTGCTAGGCAAGCACTACCACATGCTTGCATACATACAGTACCTATTGCCTCTATCTTATTCTTGCATCATTGAGTCGCGATTGCATTAAATTGAATCCCAAGTACTGCATAGCCTTTACTTTTAAACCACACTAAGCTTGTTCCGGTCCCATGAGCCATTACTACAGGAGTTGTTTGAGCCATGCGAGTCGTAGAAAAGCATGAGTAGGGTATGTGAGTGTCGGATGGATAACGAGGTACCTAAACAACATAACCTGAGTAGTAATGGGATAACTAATGAAAGAGGCACCGGTGAGCAATATCTGCTATTTGGTTTTTCATGCTCACTTGTGTCCCGTAGGACCCCGAGTACTTGATTCCTGTTCCTTGACTATTCGCACTATCCACATCCGGGAGGCCTATGGACCCCCCTGAGCCAGAGCTTGATTCATTCTTATTTCTTGGGGCCACAATTAGTTTGGGGCTTTATTACTATCGTGTACTTATGCCATGTTACTGTTTTATTTAAGATTGTGCGAGGAGCACCTGTACTGTTTTGGATCGTGACACGTTTTCGCTGTATCGACAAGCCTAGTCTCATTTTCGGGTTCCCAGTCGTTTACCGCCGTCCACACAAACCTTGGGTCCGTCTCGGAGCCGGCCAACTTCGTTGCGGGTAGCTTAATGGGGTGGCCCCCTGAAATATTTCTGAATCCTGTGATTGCTTTGTCGTGAATGCCTCGTTGGGTTTTGATTTGGTTTTTCCGAGGTTGATCGAGTGTGTGTTGCTATTCGTGCACCCCTGCAGGGTAAATCTTTCTGAAAGCCGTGTTCACGGTTATGGACGACTTGGAGCACAGTTTCTCGATCATAGACAAGTATAACTAAAGTACCGTTTTTAATTTGACTAAGGACTTGACTAGTAAATAGCGCAATACTCATGGAATGGTTAATAAAACTGCCAACGGATGATGGGGGTAGTTCGTCCGCTTCCTCGTTGGTAAGCGAGGAGGAGGATGGATCTGTTAATTATACTGTTATAACTATTGTTCTTAATTCACGGACTTCCGTCTATCATTGGTTAGGCGGAAGGTTAGCGAGTCTCTATAGAATTGTTAGGTATTATCTTTTGCTGCAATTGCGTCACCCCAGGTTGTGTCCCCTTTAGTGGCATAAAGACTTGCTGAGTACCCCTAGGGTCTCACACGATAAATTGTTTGATTCAGATGAACAGGTGTACCCACAAGATGGATACTGGGTGGAAGAGACAGATGATGTTGGCAACGATCATTCGGTGTAGAGATTCCGGGAACGGGGATCCGTGTGATCTGTGGGCGGGATGTGTTTATTTATGGGGCATCTTATGCCAATTTGCTTCTTATCCGTACTCGGATCTCGTTTCCGCTTCCGCCTGATACTCTGATGTGTGATGTATGAGGAGCTATCCTAAATTATTATCTCTATCTAGGACATTTGGATCTTGCCGTATGGCGTTGCAATATTTCTATTTCTTTTAGATGGAATGGCTCTGATGTACTGTTGTATGTGGCTTGCATACATACTCACTTGTGTATGTAGTTGATCCCTTCGCCTGCCGATTACGCCGCTCGTTCTTGTCCCGTTGTCCGAAAGTGGTTAGGACGGCCGAAAGGTCTACCGTGAGTGGCCCTGGGCCCCACCGTACTATTTTAACCACTTTCGTTCATCCAGGCATTAACTAAGAGCGTAATTCACCGAGGTAGTTACACTTGCCCAACACAAGCGGCGACCAATTCATTATGGTTCACTGGGAGTGGGTCGTCACCCTTGTACCTGGCGATCTCCCTTTCCCGCTGGTTAGCAAAGAAGGCATTCTAGGTGTCATAGTTGTCGGGATCCCAATGGGGATCCATTCGCTGCTTCATCGTGAGCTCGAGGTAGAAGTGGTTCGTGATGGCCGCCTGGCGGGCGGAACCTTAAGGCACAAGAGGGACATGAACTCCTCTAGCACTCAGCATCCAGTCGACGGGCAGCCGGTAGCCTGGCGGGCATGGGTAACTGGAGGCCCATAGCGCCTCGGTCTCCTCGAGGGTCAGAATGGCCCAGTATGCGGTGTCCATTGTTGTGAGAGAGGGAAGATTTGGATGTGTGGATGGCCATGGAGGCCGGCCTAGATATAGAGGGAAAAGGCGAGAAAATATGGTGGGAAGCGGAGGGAAATGGCGGGAAAGCATGACGCGTGGCTTGACGGCTCTGAGAAGGGCGGGAAATATCTTAAGTCCCTGTTATTGGCTCCAACCGGGATTAAAGGACCCCAAAATATCTTAAGTCCTGGTTATTGGCTCCAACCGGGACTAAAGGCCCCCAAAATATCTTAGGGTTCGAGTTAGACCCTAGAACCATAAACCATAAACCCTAAACCCTAAACCTAAACCTGAAACCCTAAACCCGAAACCCTAACCCTAAACCCGAAACCCTGACCCTGAACCTAACCTGAACCCTAACCCTAAACCCTAAACCGTAACCCTAAACCGTAACCCTAACCCTAAACCTGAAACCTAAAACCCTAACCCTAAATCGGAACCCTCCCCCAAAATTCCCATCATTTTTAATAATATTGATATACTAGTTTATTTAATTGTATGCAATAAGGCGGGAAACAGAGATTTCAGTCAATTTTTTTAAAAAGGGACCTTTAGTCCCGGGTCGTGTCACGATCCGGGACTAAAGGGGTACGGTTAGCGCGCCCCTGTGGGCTGGTGCCGAAAAACCTTTAGTCCCAGGCTGTGGCACGCACCAGGACTAAAGGTCATACCTTTAGTCCCGGTCCGTGGCACGAGCCAAGACTAAAGACCCTTTAGTCCCGGCTCGTGCCACGGACCGGGACTAAAGGTCATTCCATATATATATGTGCGCTCGTTCACTCCCCAAACCCCCCATCTCCACACTCTGCAAGAAATCGCGGCAAGGACAACGAATACGCCGACAGGCTGCCCGATTTTTTCTCCGGCCATACCACCTCTCTGGGTGTTCGCGTCGCCGCCGCCTCACCGACGAATGCCGCTGCGCCGTGCCTTTCCAGCCGTTGTGCGCGTGCGTCCCCACCGGCCAGGTAAACCCCCGTGACGCCCTCCGTTTCCGTCTCTTTTTCGCTTCATAGCTTTCCTTATTGACTGAAAACTGCAAAAATATAGTTGGATTGTATTTTCGCGGAACTTTTCTTACCAAAACTGTTACCTAGTTGGAAACGGACTCTGCAGGTCTCTGAATTTGGTATTTAATGGATCCTTCCGGAGTAATACCTGCACACTTGAACAACCCGCATAATTCATGTATAAAGAGCAAATGATCACCGGGATGGACAGTTCCATCTCCAACATAGTAGCTATCCATAACACGATCAATAATTCTTGTAGGTATTTTAAAAACATCATTCTCAGTAGGTAGTGGCTCATCTACTACCTTAGCAGTGGTAGTAGCATTACCAAATAAGAAACTCAGCGATTTATCCATAACAAAAATAAAGCAACTAACAGAAGTAAACAATACTCACAGTAGAAGTTTCCTTTACCAGTTCCACTCTCCAATAGCGCTTCACTCCCTGGCAATGGCGCCAGAAAATAGTCTTGATGACCCACAAGTATAGGGGGTGTATCGCAGTATTTTCGATAAGTAAGAGTGTCGAACCCAGCGAGGAGCAGAAGGTGCTGGCTAGTGGTATGGATCAGGAATTCTCTGCAAATACTTAGTAAACGGATTTTTAGGGTTTTTTGGTAAAGCAAGTAAACAAAGTACGAGTAAACAAAATAAAATAGGAATAAATGCAGCAAGTGGCCCAATCCTTTATGCAGCAAAGGACAAGCCGGTTGTATTACTTAAGATGACCAAACGTTCTTGAGGACACATGGGAAGACTGTTCAGTGCTTTCGCTTCATATAGTTGATTAATCTTCTTTAGCTTGCTAAGTGTTGTGTGGGTGAACCTGTGCTAATGTACCGACCTTCCTAGGACTAATACATACTTGTGATTATACCCCTTGCAAACATCCGTAAGTACAAGAGAGTAATTAAGGTAGAAACCTAACCACAGCTTTAAACTCTAAGACCCTTACGTCCCTTGTGCAATGGTTTCCTAACGGGGGTTCAGTTTCTGTCACTTCGACAACCTCTACGATTAGTAGCCAAATACACAATGCATTCCCCTAGGCCCATATAGGTGAAGTGTCATGTAGTCGACGTTCACATGACACCACTAGAAGAAGTACATCACAACTTAAATATCAAACTATTGAATCTTTCTCAACACAACTCCACTACTAACAACATGACTTCTCCCAGATCCTCAAGAACAAAACGAACAACTCACAAGACATCATATGGATCATGATTAGAGATGAAATAATGATGTATAACAATCTGAACATAAACAATAATTCAACGGTTCACTCAATAGCATCAACTACAAAGAGTAATTAACACCGGGAAAGTTACCCCTAAGAACTATGCAAGATTCAACTCAATTGTTACAGCAATATGGAGGTGGTGATAAGGGTGCTGATGGTGATGATGGTGGTGATGATGATGATGATCCCGATGAAGTCCAACTTGATGGTGGTGTTGATGGCGACGATCTCCCCTCTCCGGGAAGGAATTCCCCGGCAGAAATCTGTCTGCCGGAGAGATCTTTCTCTCTCGGTGTTTTCCGCTCTGCAGAGGCGGTGGAATCTTTCTGTGGTCGCTCTCCGATTTTTAGGGTTTCGGGAGGATAATATACGCCATAGGGGAGAGCCAGGGGTGGACCAGGGCGGCCACACCACCTGGTGGCGCGGCCTAAGGTGGCCCGTGCCAGGGGTGGTGTTGCCCCCCTGTGACCCATCTCCAGCCCCCCTTCTGGCTTCCTTCGTCTTCTGAAAAATAGGATTTTCCATGTATTTTCTCGGATTTTCTGATCTTTGCGAATTTTGCCTCCAAACAACACATTTTCCATCAGAATCCTGACTACAGCGGTCCATGCTCCAAAAGTCATCAACCATGCAAAAACAGATGAAATAACATAAGTATCATCTCTTAATATGAAATATATCAATGAATAACAGTGAATTATGACATAGAATAGTGATGCAAAATGGACGTATCATGGGGGTAGAGATCTATACCATGAGAGAGTTGTACTAGTCAGTGTCTTACTAAAACGTTTAACCCTTACCTCATTAGCAGTATATCTCGGTAATTGGAAAGTGCTACATATATCTTGAAAATGCAATATGCTCATATGGATCAGGATCTTCTTCATCCCCAGTAAATTTATTCTTGTGAAGAATACCAAGTAATAGATGATTTATTTCAAACTCCATTGTCTTCTTGGTGCAGTTGTCTCTTTTATAAATATCATAGGGCTTCCCAAAGTGGTTGAGTGGGTTAGCACTAGTCATATGCTCAAACTCCATCATGTTGGTGGAAACCTGTAACTCAAAACAAAACTTAGCAAGATAAAAATAAATAAGCAAAAACTAAAAGACCTACATCATTTAGCTCCCCTACAACGGCGTTAGAAAATAGCTTGATGACTGCAAGTGCATAAATCTTTTGTAGCTAGTTTCGAAATAAAGATATCGATCCCATAGGGAGCAAGAGTCTAAAGTCTAATAACTCTTGAATTAAATACTACAATAGAAATGCTAAATAAAGGTCTAAGTAACAAGATAAAATGTGAGTATTATGTACAAAGGTGTTTTGGGGTTTTTGGTATAAGAGAACAATAAATAAAGCAAAACAACTGAACACAGAAAATAAGTATCGCGTATGTAAAAGAGATTGGAACTCCAATAGGGAAAAAGCATTCTCAGCGAGTAGCGGATACACCTCTAGCATTATAAGGAACTAAGGTAAAGATTATTATCATGAACATTCTCAACTATGTATGTGTGGGAGGAACACCGTATTTGGACAAACAGGCAGCAACCACTGCTCACATCATCCTCAGAACCACAACAGACAACAATCGACATCAATCGAATTTCTACGCTATTAAGGGACGTAATCCCATAGGATGTATCCCATGGCATGAATAGTGTTCCGTGAGTTTCCTCGGTTCCCAAGTTGATACGTAAGAAGTGCGAATAGCTTTATAGTCACTGTAAGTGCTAACACACCTCCGTCTACCAACAAGTAGTTCCCTCCATCAAGTCCCCACAAGAGGCAAATATTGAGAGGTCAACTTCTCCCAACATCAAGATGAAGACAATCTAACACATGGTCACAACGATGAATATCATAATAAACTTTATCTTATCTCTCATACTAGGGTTTCTCCATCTCCCCAAGAATTAATGATCTACTCAGACATGGAGGCAATCAACATCATGGCAATAACAATGGAATCTATCATAGATGAATAGTACTTGTATAAATCCACAACGAGTACGGAAATTAAAACAAGATCCAGACAAGATGTAGATGGGATGGATGGAGATGGTGGTGATGCAGCGGTTAATGAAGAAGATCGATGCCTTAGCCTCCTGGATCTGTGCAGGGCGAAGATGGATCCCCAGTGGACGAGTTCCCCCTCCAGATGCCTTCCGGAGGTGAAGTTTTGGCAATTTCTGGTTGTTCTGTATATCGTCTCTCTGATCTAGTTGCACGGGGTGAAACTATTTGAGGAGGCGGTGGTGGCGCCAACTATACGGAGGGAACTATACGGCCGGAAAATGTATTCCTGTCGTATAGTTGGTCGTTAAACCGTCTATATGTTTTGATCATTTTGGGTTTTCTTCCGGTGTTATTGATATTTCCCAAATAAGCGATTCACGTTGTTTTTGACTCCTTTTCTCCCCAATACAACTGCTTCAAGAACTGTGTCCATTGTATCCATCATATGTCCTGATCCTAGTGAAAATAGACATAAAATGTGCACGCGAGCGCCGTAAAATACCATGATCCTACACCTACAATGCAAAATAATAATATAAAACATGATGCAAATATGCACTCATCACCCACCTGGGTCACCCAGGTCGCCACCCCTGTGCCGTGCAAGCTGGCTAGGCCGAGGGTGCGAAGCAGCCCGCCCAGGCTTACTTCTCCCACCGCTGCTCCCTGCTACTCTGGTTGGGCCGGCGTGAGGTTGGTGACCCGTGCGGCCACCACTTCAAGCCCAGCCGGGTGCAGCCGTATATTTTGCCCTTTTTTCCTTTGACTTTAGTCCCATATGGCTTTTCCTTTGAGAAAGGCACACCCCCTTAGCCTATATAAAGGGGTGCCTATGGGTGGACTAATAGACACAATATTTTGAGGTATTCCTTTTGGTTGGAATACTTGTCCCCCTCTCTCTAGTTGCCTTCACCATGGCGTACTCCCACGTTAGGACTGTGCGCGCAAAGTCAACGCATCCGCAGCACGCCGTTGTGCAGCGGGGATTCCGCCAGGCGATCTACTTCCGCAAACCCCAATAGGTATCAATGAGTTTCGGGAGTCGTCGCATTGCACCGTATGCATGTGATAACTCGGTGGGGCTATTGAAGATTCCGGGCCATCGTACAAGGACCTGGACAAGGGACGACGTGCGAGGAACTTCACGACCTTGAGGTTGGACGGGTACGACTACATCATCCATACTCCTGCATGAGCGTAACTCTCTCTCGATCTTCAATGGTACGTTACCGATGTCTTCCTCCATTACTGTATTACTTTTAGATAGGTCCTAGGGCATTCCAGCTATTCTGAGTATTAATTTTTTTGTTATTGCTGCGGAAACCCTTCAATTTTCACATGCCATTGGTCATGGTTGTTTTGCATATCATCAAATAATTTCTTTGCAACACTCACCTACTTTCCCATGATTGTTCCCCTTGCTGCAGTATATAGCATAGACTTAGACATTGGGGTAAGGCCATTATAAAATAAATGTAATATAAGTCACTCTTCCATCCCATGACTAGGACAGTTCATTATGGCTTCTTTCATCCTTTCCCATGCAAGCGCTAGTGGCTCGCGATCTTCTTTTCTAAAGCTTGTAATGTTGGATCTTAGCTACGTAGCTTTAGCTGGGGGGAAAAATTAGTCATAAACAACTTAGTGCATTCCTCACAAGATTTAATAGTGCCCTTAGGTAGAGCTAGCAACAAGTCCTTAGCCTTTCCTCTAAGAGGGAAAGGAAACAATCTTAATTGAAAAGCATTTGGATCTATGTCCTTAATACGCATCATGTCGCAAATTTCAGTAAAATTATTTAAGTGCAAACCTGAATCCTTAGAAGATGAGCCTCCAAATTGGTTTTGATAAACCAAACTTAAAAGGTTAGGATTAATTTCATGTGCTTCCGCATCAATAGCGGGTTGGATGATAGGTGCACGAATAAAATCATCAGTGGGAGTAGCATACTCCCCAAGTCTCTTTTGAGCCATGGCTCTTATATTTTTGCTATTTTTAAGTAAAGAGAACAAATAACAAGTAACTAATTTTTTTGAGATTTTCAAATAGATAATAGTAAAGTAAACTAATAACAAGAAATAAACTACAAGCAATTAATAAAACTAAAAACAAGGTCTCTAGTGACCTCACTAGGATAGAGAAATTGCTTCCCCGGTAACGACGTCAGAAAAAGGGTTGATTCCTTCGATCCAAATTCACGGATGTAGTATAATAGCTTTTTCCTAGTAGACCTAGGTTTAATCGAACCTTGGAAAGCAATGCTAAAAGGAAATAAAAAGGACACATCTATAAGACTTTGTTAATTTGTTTTACCTTTGTTTACCAGACCAATCTAGTTTACTTTTATAGTGGGTTGATTCAATGGATGGAGATAGGCCAGGGTTGAATATCCACTTGCAGCTGCACATCATATGGGATACAAGATAATAATAAGCATAGTCATGTGTAAAGTTTTAATAGGGATAATCTCTTGTGGGAAACACATCCTAATATACTAGAGCCCCCATGATGCAGCAGGCATAGTTATAGTCTTTTAATCCAACCGAGTGCACCACGAACCAACGAGCTACAAATGATTATTAAGTGTAAACCATAGATCAAAGCATTAAGTGGTGATGTTTTTGTGATCTCAAATGGGTCGCTAAGCGAAGACTGTACTAACCTTTATATCACTTGGGTTTCTATGAGATTGCCGCTAGCCAAGTATCTCACCTCAAGCCTTTATCAATGTATGGGGTCTTGGGTACCTACAAGTCCAAAGATCGAGACAAGAGACAAAGAAACAAAAGATACAAATCTCTACTTCAAACAATACACAATGCTCCCATTGATTAGATGCACATAATCGCTGCGAGGTTTCTCCCCAACCCGCAGCCCATGAGGAATACTCACTCATAAGTCATAACAATAAGATCAAGGCTAGAAAACATTCTGCAAAATACTTAGATTGAAATCAAATATTCTTACAACGATCGCCAAATCACAAGGAGATCTAAAGTACAAAGTAATGGCTATGGCTAATGGAGGGGATGGAAGATGGAAGGGATGAACAATGGTGTGGATCTTCTTTGGTAGTGTTGTGATGCAATATGAGAATGGCGGCCTTTTGCGCGGCGACTGAGACCACAAAATACATAGGCTACTTCACGAAAGTTGTAGGATTTGACGAGACGGGGCCATCACCACATGGTACAGGCACACGGTATGCGCAGGACTTGCCCGTACTAGTGGTCGTTACGGCTGTTGTCGCCTGGCATTGACTCCACAATTACTTGGTCGTGTGGACTTCCTAAAAAACCTTCACCATGACTCCAGATTTCGCACTAAAAAGCGTGATTTCCTGCACAACACAATTCAAAGCAATTGGTTGCATACCTTTGCAATTATTAGTCATTAGTGGCAATGATTGAGAGTTTCTTATCAATTGCTTGACTAAGAAAATGTTTAAACACCGTGGAAGATGCTATTCGATCCATCAATCATCGACAGAGGCGGAATATGTTGCTGCTTCGGATGCAATGTAGGAAGCGGTTTGGATGAAGGATTTCATAACTGAACTTGGTGTGGTTCCTAATGCGTTGGACCAGATGGTTATATATTGTGACAACATTGGAGCCATTAATGCAAAGGAGCCAAGTTATCACAAAAATTCCAAGCATATCAAGCGCTGATTTCGCTCCATCCGTGAATATGTCAAGGATGGCGATGTAAAGATTTGAAAAGTACATATAGATCTGAATGTGGCAGATCTGTTGACTAAAACTCTCCCTAGGGCAAAACGTGATCAGCACTAGAACTCAATGGGTGTTAGATTCATCACAATGTAATCTAGATTATTGACTCTAGTGCAACTGGGAAACTAAAGAGAATATGCTCGAGAGGAAATAATAGAATGTTATTATCTTATTCCAAGTTGATGATTGATGTTTATTTCTCATGCCATAATTGTATTAATAGGAAACGTTAATACATGTGTGTTTAATAAACAAACCAAAGTTTGTAGTAATGCCGCTCATTATACTAGCTCGTTGATTAACATATGATCAAGGTTTCTTGATCATGAACATTGGATGTTGTTAATAACGGGATCATACCATTAGAAGAATGATATGATGAACATACACCAAAGTAGATTTAGCAATACGATCTAGTCATTAAGTTTATATTGCTACCTCAAACACATACAAAGTATTCCTAGTCCTTAGACCATGAGATCATGTTAATCAGTAACACCGGACAAGTGCGCTGATAACATCAAACATCACACCATAACAAGGTGACTATAAAGGTGGGTTCAGGTATTCTGAAAGTGTTATGTTGAGGCTCATGCATCAAGAGTGGGATTTGTTCATCCTAATGATGGAGAGGTATACTATGGGCCCTCTTGGTGATATTACATCAACACCACTTGCAAGCACGTGACTAGGTCACAGTGATGTTCTATAACAGAACGAGTAAAGAGTACTTGTTAGGAATATTTGGGTTTGCAGCATAGAAAACAAAAAATTCCTATGATGGGAACTATACGCCAAGATCTATCTACTAGATACAAGCAACGAGTGGATATACATCCATAGAGAACTTACCCTCGAAGAAAACAAAGCTTTGTTAACGAGATGGAACTCGTGGATGATGTAGTCGTACACTTGCCGATCTCAAGATCGTGATGAAGTCCTTCAGGTCCAGCAGTTCCAGCACCATCAGGTCCAGCACCATCAAGTCCAGCACCACAAAGTAGCGGCGCATCCATGATCGCACACACGTTTGGTCCACCGAACAACCTCCACCTCCTCGCTCCAGCGATGCAGCGGAAGCATCAACTCCTTTCTAGATAAAGCCACCGAGAACATATATCTCGCTAATCCGAGACCATGGGGAATAACTAGAGGGAGAAGAGAACCTTCACGAGGAGGTGGGGCAAGAGGAGAGGAGGAGGAGGTGCTCCTTATATAGGGGAGGGGCAGCCCAAGGGGGCATGGCGCCGGCCATGGTGGGTGCCCCCGCCTCTCCCTCATTCATTTGGGTGGAGCTCCCACTCACATAAACACACGCCTCCACTCATGTCCACTCACATGCATTAAATTTCCACCAAATTTAATGCAAGCTCTCATTAAATAAAACACTTTTATTTATTTTATTCAGAATTTCGTTAATTACTTTAATTAACAAACATTCACATAATACTCCCTGCAACATTTCAATATCACATGCAGAACCAGTTTCAGCAATTTCACCCGAAACAATTCCGGTTTCCATCGAAATGATTCCAGCGCTTTCATAATATTTATCTGAAACATATTTGCTCCTAAATGGTGTCGGTATCCCTTAAGTGTGTCACCCTACGGTTCGCGAATAATGCAGACATGATCGAAACCCCTCTCCGATCAATAATCAACAGCGGGACATGGAGATCCGTACTGACTCCCACATATTCAACGATGACTCTTGTGATCGTGTGAACCTTTAACGTCGTAACTAAATACCTTTGTCTCGTGATATATTACATGTCCGAGATTCGATCATCGGCATCCAAATACCTAGTTTGATCTCGTTACCGACATGCACTCTTTTCTCGTTCCCGTGATATAACATTCTAGTGATCACATCACTTGCTTGCAAGCTATCTTAATGTGATATCACCAAGAGGGCACATAGTATATCTATCCGTCATCGGGATTGACAAATTCCACTCTTGATCCATGAGCCTCAACATAACACCTTCGGAGTATCTGAACCCACCTTTATAGTCACCCTTTTACGGTGTGACGTTTGATGTTATCAAGTTACTCTTCGGATGTTAGCAATTAACATGATCTCATGGTCTAAGGACTAAGATTACTTCGTATGATGTTATTGTAATATAAACATAATGACTTTGATCGTAATGCTATACTTCGGATGAATGTTCATCACATCATTCCACCAATGTTGTGACCTCTTTATTAACAACATCTAATGTCCATGATCAGGAAACCTTGATCATCTTGTTAATCAACGAGCTAGTTTATATGAGAGGCATTACTAGGAACTTTGTATTTTGTTTATTAAACACTCATGTATTAACGTTTCTAATTAATACAATTATAGCATGCAAAATAAACATTTATCATAAACATGGAATAAGATAATAACCACTTTATTATTGCCTCTCGGGCATACTCCCTTCAGGAATGAGATCAAACTAGGGTATGGTCAATACCTATAATCATATCTCGTACTAGTAAAGTATCGCGAGACAAAAGGAATTGGATATGACATTGATGGTTCACACGATCACAAGAGTTATCTTTGAATGTGTAGGAGTCAGTACAGATCTCCAGGTATCCCTTCTGATTATTGATAAGAGAGGTGTCTCTTTTATGTATGAATTATTCACGAACCATATGGTGACACACTTAAGGTTCTCCAACTCTAAGTGGTAGCTAAATCATATTTGAGAATAATTTTGTTAGAGCTGAAATTGTTTTGATGATCACCGGAAGTGTTTTGGGTCAAATTGCTGAAAATGGTTGTCAGATGTGATATCGAAATAATGCAAAGGGTTTTATGCAAAGATTTGTCAACTAAATTAATTAACAAAATTCTGAATAAAATAGTTTTATTTAAAGTGAAAAATGCATTTATGCTAATGGGTGATAAATGCATGTGAGTGGAGATGGAGTTTATGTGACTGGAGAGTCCACCACATGAATGAGGGAGAGGTGGGGGAACCCTCCATGGACGACAGCCATGCCCCTCCCGTATAAAAGGATCTCTCCTCCTCCTCTCCATTGACACCACCTCCTCGTGAAGGTTCTCTTCCCCCTATAGCATTTCTCCGATGGCCTCGGATTAGCGAGGTAAATGTTCTGTTGGATTATCGGAGTAATATTTATCTACTTCTTCCGCTTCTCTACTGGAGTGGAGGCATGGAGGTTGTCGGGAGCCATACATGTGCTCGATCGAGGATGGATACGTTGCTAGGTTGCGGCGTTGTTCAGCACGATCTTAAGATCGGCAAGTGATCGACTACATCACCAACAAAATCAATTTTCATAAAAGCTTTCGGTCTTTGAGGGGAAGTTATTCTGGTTACCTTCTTACTCGTTACTAGCATCTACTAGATGAGATCTTGGCGCAGTTAGCGTTCTTATCGTAGGATTTTTTTTTCTATGTTGTGAACCCTTTAGCTCTCTGGATCTTTTGTAAGATTTTGACTTGTAATTTAGTCATGTCTTGGACCCACGATGTTTTTGTTGTACTACTCTAAGGGATATAATAATGTTGGAATGGTGTTTCATTGGTGTTATGTCAACAGCTTGCATACTAAACCATCCAGTGGTATGTCGTAACACCCTCTCCTGATAAGGATGAGTACTATGTATAGTGCTAATTCCTGGATCGGTTCACTAACACACAGAATACAAAATGATACTAAATATAACTGTGCATCATAAATATAACGAGTATGATCCAGAACTTACATTATATATTTAGGTATAGAGCGGAAAACAAATACAAAGTAGATCTCCATCCTTCAAATGTGCCACATGCAAACAATTGTTGCGTAGAGTCTCGTGACCTATAACGATAACTCAGAAACGATATAACCTGCAACATGAAAGGTTGCAGCCATGAATGGTCAATACTTTGAATGTATTGGCAAGTAGAACTAGTATGTGGATATATAATGGAACCTATCAATTACATGCATATTTGTCTAGATAGAGTTCAGTCTCATTTGCATAAAAGCAATATAATTTTTCCCTACTTTTGAAATACTTTTCTTTCTTTCGGACAATCCGCCTAAGGACATACCAGCATAAACCCATATTGAAACAAGCCAGTTTAGCTTCATGTGCTCTAAACCCATGTTCACCCATCAAGTTTTAATAATTGAGAAATTAGGATGAGTGAGATCTTTCAAACAGTTCCATGCCTAGTTGCTCATAGATGTTCATAACCGGGGACACGGCTAAGTACTTAGATTTACACTCTCGAGAGGTTTGTACACTTTACCCGCATGACCCAGTAAACCCCCTCTTACCACTACACTCATTTTGTGCCACAGTAGGGAGAAAACCAAGGTGAAACCTTTCATAAGTAGAACCCCGAGCCCTCGGGACGGACCCATACCAACCTACATCCCCTACATCTGCTAGTCACGTCGGGTTAGGTTCCCACAACTTACTTAGTTAAGATAGAGCCCATATGACACGCAGTTGTACTAGAAGCTAATACACAAGAAACCTGTCCAATCTTTGAAACCTAGGTGTACTTTCCGCAATAAAACCATCCAACAACATCAATCCATCATACCCAAGAAATTCATTACTTTCTAGTTGTTTTCATTATAACAAAACATATATTTTTATAATAGAATCAATAATGATTTCCCTTTGCATTTCTAATAAGCATGTATAAGCAACTACAATACGATGGCTCAAAGGAATCAAGTAATGGAAATGTGGCAATCATGTCTGGACATCATAGCATAACATAGTAGTAAAACAAAATCCTACACATGCATCACTATTGAAAATCATACTATATGCATAGGAAAAATAATAGGACATTTAAGATAGCTCTACTTCCTTTTGTTGTAGACGTAGTCGTTTAGGTAATCCTCACTATATAAAACTTTTCACTTGTCACAATCACAATAGTTGCACTCCTCACAATCTAATGTTTAAAACACATCACAATATACACATTATTGAAACATTAAAATTATTCATGATAACATAAAATAATGGTGAAAAATGCATGCATGATGATTTAATATGTCACAATGATTGTACTTAGTTCTCTAGACATTATTAGATCACATGATGCATGTATAAAATAAACTAATGAAATAAATAATTTATTATTAAAGCTATATCAATTTAAAAAGGGTTTTCTTACTTTAATTGAAGTTCTGATGTTTTTGTCGAATTAAATTGTGATGTAAATATTACTGGATAGATAATCCAATTTAGAGACAGTAGCAATTGGAATCACCTAAAAACATTTACATATCTTTTCTATGATTCAATTACTATAGCAATTGGGTTTATAGCTTTCTACAAAATTTTCTGTTACAACATTGTCAATTTTTTTACAATTTCCATGCATAGGTATTATCGAAACTAAACAGTGACAACTGGTTTCACCAATTTCGGCTTTTGGGTATTTTCCTATGATTTAAATACTAGTTAATAGAGTTTAAATCATTTAAAAATATTATTTCGTCGAAATTTAGATCTAAGGCCAGATTAATGTCCTACACGATATTAGGAATTCGTAGTGTATTTTTCTAATCTATAAATAATTTACTATGATTTATTTACTCCAAAAGGCCATTAATACTAATTAAATTACTATATTAAATATATACTGTAAAAGTTAGATCTAAAAGCATATTAATGTTCTTCATATTTTTCTGAATCCAATAGTATATTATTTGTCATTTTTTCAACTATATTTGATTTTATATGAATTTTACAAAATTTCGTAACTGTTTGGCTATTTTTAATATTTAAAACAATTCGACTGACGACTTACTGATGCATGTGCTTGCTGACTGGGGTCTGAGCTGATGAAGCGCTAACCTGGGAGTGGACGTGGCTATGACGCGGCGCGCTGACTGGGCAGTCGACGTGGCTTTTTCTTACTCGCCGATACCATACCCTTTCGAGTGAGTGGTCTGATCTGGACCATTTGGGTCAAATCTGGCGACTGGGAGCATAAGGTTGCTGGGGGCTCGTCGGGGGTGACATCAGCGATGATAGTTGGCGGCAGCGTGCTCAGACAGTAGGCGGTGGCGTTGCTCTGGTGCTCGCCAGAGATGAGGGAAGGGTGCACAAGATGAAGACGAGGACGACGAATGTAGTAGTGATATGTGCGTCGCCATTTACTTCCTCTAGAGACAGACATAGGTGGCGGTGGACGCGAAGCTCCAGTGATGTACCGATGAGGAATTGTGGCTGCTTCTGTGTTCCTATGAAGGGGAAAAAGAGGTGAGAGGATACGGTTGATAAAAAGGAGGATCAGAGGAAGATCAGGGAGAGGGGCGACGTAATTCATCGATCTCGACCTGGGACTTGGCAATTGTGGCGGCGACAGACTCCGATTCTATCTAGGAACGGTAACTGGGGTTCTCGGTATTGCAAAAAAATCACTCGAGAGAGGAGGTTTGATATATATAGGAGGGATTGCATGCACGAGGGGGAAAACAAACAGAAACATCACGAAATCAAGGGAAATTCATTTGGGATAGAGGGATTCGTGCTCGCGTGGACTCCCATGCTGAGGAGGAAGACGGTGGGCGTGGGCCCCACACATCAGCGGCAACGGGGAATTTTTTCTAGTTTGAGTTTTGGGAATCCAAATGACTCCAAATTTGTTTCTGAAAATTTCTAAATTCAAAGTACACCTTTTAGGTTGTATAGAGAATTTTTTTATTTTTCCAAAAGTTGAAAATATCAATAGTGCCATGCATAAAATGCCTATATGACTATTTTGGAAAATGCTAATTGGGGTTTTTGACCTGGATGTTTTTGAAAAATGGTTTTTGAATAAGGTTTTGCATGATATTCCATGATGAAATGCCATGAGTGTAATGCTAATGCAATTTTTTGATATCTAAATTTCTAAAATTCTGGGATGTTACATATGCTGGGTCACCGCATTGTGAATGAAGTCAACAAATATGTATACTACCACCATGGTGGAGGAACGGAGTTGTCCTATGCTCCTACGTAGATGACATACTAATTTTGGAAAAAGTCTCAAAGTGATTGATGAGGTAAAAACCTTATTTTCTCATTGTTTTGAGATAACATATCTTGGAGAAGCCGATGGTATCTTAAATACCAAGAGGTGAAAATAATTGTATTACACTTGTGCAATATCATTGTAAGAGGTTGTACATATTTGGATGTGTTGATTGCAAATATGCACCTACTCCTTATGATACTAGTGCGATTCTTTGAAAGAATCAAAATTTCACTAAATATCAACTAACACACCTGCAAATTATGGGACCACTTATGTATTTATCTTACACTACGAGGTCTGACATCTCGTTTGCTGTGAGCAAACTTAGCTATTTGTGCCCAACCTAGGAGATGATCATTGGCATGATCTTGAGAGAGTAAGCAATCTAAAAGGAACTATGATCTATGGAATTCATTATACCGGATATCCGAGAGTACTTGAAGTGTATAGTGATTTAAATTGGATATCAGATGCTTGATGGGATAAAGGTCACAAGTGGATATATATCCACTCTTGCTGATAGTGTTATGTCATGGAACTGTTGTAAGCGGACCATATTAAAGAGGCCAACAATGGAACAGAACTCACATCATTAGATAGTGTCACTAGTGGGGAATAGGCCTTTAGTCCTGGCCTGTAAGGGCCTTTAGTCCCGGTTCTTGTACTGGGACTAGAGAGGTGGGACTAAATGCCCACCCACTAGTCCCAGCCCGGTTACCAACCGGGACCAGTGGGCGTCCATGTGGCCGCCCCTGCACGCGCTGGGTGCCCCCCATTAGTTCCGGTTCCTATTACGAACCGAGACAAATGGTTCGCTGCCGCGATAGAGTTCCTCTCTGCCGCGGTAGAGAATTCATTTTGTATCATTTTATTTATTTCTTTTTTCATTTTAAAATAGTTTTCTACGCTACCACATACCATACACGTTCGTGCATATATAAGATAACTTGTTTTAGGATCGGACATATAAATATATACATGATAGTTACATGGACATCACAATTACTGGGACTAGAGACCGTCTATTCAATTACACGGTCGAGGATCATCGGTAGCGCCTATTCACACTAAATTCTCTGGCATCATCTATCATCTCTTTCATCAAGAATCCTACCAGTTCTTTAGGAATTCCTAGTACGCGTTGCTCTGGTAGGAGCTAATCCCGCATTCTCTCGAACTATATAAGAAAAGGAGTTCAATATGAATACCAATCATGGTAACAAAAAGTGATGCTAATAAAATAATGTTATGAATGTATTGCTTACATCGACTCTATAATATTTGTGCTTAGTGGTAAACGTACGAATGAACTCGTAAACATAGAATCCACATAGATTCGTCCTAGGTGGCTGCCTAGCGCACTTTACGAGAATAGAATTCAATCAAAATAATAATCTAGCATCATAATTGTATTGAAACTGGAAGTAAAGAGATGCATGTACTACTTACTAAGACCGGCTTAAACGTCATCTTTTCACTAAAGTGACCCGTAACCGCACTCTTGAAGTGGTTCCAAACCCTGCCCGATAAAGAAAATGAATAAGTTATTTATTACATGATATCTCAAGAAATCAACGAAATAGACCGATGTAGCGCAAAATTACCTCTAAAGCATGTCCTGTATGTCCCTAAACTGTTCCGGTGGTCTCTTTAATGGGCCCATGACTTCAACTCTTCCCTTATCAAGTTGAATGTTTAGCAGAATCCAGTGGAATCTGCACACGTTTATATATACATCAGTAACTAATCAATTAAACTTAATATCGAGTAAGCAAAAGTGAATGTGTACAACAAAGTAAGACCTTCACTTGAAATTGTAAGGAAACAGTATGTGGTCACATAAATTTTGCTCCATTAGAAACCTTAGAAGGTTTTCCTCCGTCTCCTCGGGGTTATCCGTTAGCATCTTTATATGTATTTTATTGGGTCAATGAACCCAACACTAAAGAGTGGCCTTCTTTTACATTCCTGGATCTTTAGTCTGCATAATAATAGAGTACAAAAGGATATAATGAGGATAATTACATGTAATGAACTGAACAACTAAAAAACTGAACAACTTATATGTTGACAATGAATTCAATAACTTACAGACAATAGCAACTCATGATAGATTTGTCGAGGGCGTCGAAATTGTATAACTAGAAGAGTTATGGAAACTCAACTTGGACCTCATTGGCTCAGAAGTAGTAGTAATGTGGGACTTTCGCCGCGATCATTATTCTCTCCTCCTTTGCGGCATTCAAGTACCAATTATGTAAACTCCGCATTTGTGTTGGCAGTTGTTGCAAGCTCTCTATGCTGACCAACGGCATCCTGGGACATAGTGAGGGACTACATCAGCCTTGGGTAACTTGTCATCCTGGGAACCTTGCAATTCCTCAACAATCACATTCATAGCGGCCGCAAGATTCACAGCTTCTTTCGTATTCTGCTGGGGAATGCTATAGGATACCACCCTGAGGGATGGGATCGATTTTTTAGCCTATTTCCCGAGCTGGGGGACGTCCTTTCTTTTTCCCAGTTGCACTTTGACTTGATGATTTGCTCCCGCTTGCACTTCTACTTGATTTGCTCTTCTTCACTTCCTTTTGATGTGTGCGTAGATAGTCATCTGGCTTATGGTGCAAGTCATATTGCGATTTTGTGTTCAGAAAACCAAGTGCATATGCTTTTTGCTTCTCGATGTATACCGGGGCAGGCACAAATTTCTTCTTTTGAAGCTGCGCAACACATTCGGCCTTTGCGATCGCTGCGCTTTCCTCTTTAGTACGATCGTAAGGTCTGATGGGAAGATTCTTATGAGGTACTCTTGGGAGGGGCGACATTTGTCATTTTGGGCTTCTGCGTTGTTTAGTACTCATCAACGGAGCATGCTTCTACTTATTGTCCTTAGCAGGCGGCGAAGACGGTTGACCCTACGGCGGAGATAGAGATGGACTCGTGTTGTGGTGGTCGTAGTCATGGGGTGGGATTCTTGGAGGTGATGGAGGTGAAGGTGACATGCGACGACTCGGAGGCGGTGTTGGCCTTGGCACTGAGCCTGGAAGCTTGATGTTGTTCTTTTCCCATAGAATGATACCACCCAATACTTCTCCGAGTGTCCTCTCACCTTCAGGTCCAGGGATGTCAAGCTCCATTGGGTCCCGCCCTGTTGCGATTTCATCCACCCTGACTTTAGCATAGCCAACTAGAATCTCATGACCATGCCAGCGTGCATTAGGTGGACAAGGTAAAGCACATCCGATTGCCACCTTGATGGATAGGTTCTTCACCTTCGGATAGATCTCACAAGATGTCTTCTCCTTGATTCCATCCATGGGGTAGCCGAGACCGCCATCTACCATCCGTGCATTGTCAGACGGGACCTCCGATTCAGCCATGCTACTTCTCCACTGAGATGGGATGGCGGTAATATCGAGTGCAGGATCTTGCAGGCGCGCTACTCCTCGAAGTTCGTCAATCTGTTGCTGATGCTTTTCAAGTCTTCCTAGCAACTCGTTGAACCGGTCTCCCTCCTCCTCCTGTCGCCGCCTCTTTGCTCTCTCTCAGCTCCTATAAGTATCTCTGTGTTTGGGAAACCCCATCTCCCACGTATAACTAGGGCCAAGGCCTCGTACTCGTCCTCCGCATTCGTCATTCCCGAGGACCTTTGTCAGCAATTCTTTCTCTCTATCGGGACAGAACTTTGTTGTCCCCTCTTTAATTTCCTTCACCACTCTTTGCCATGTCTCCCGGGGTATCCTAATCCCGTCACTTCAAATAATGTCCCATGTAGTATCGTCACTCACTCCCATGCCCAAGGAACCAATTTCTTGCCCTCAAATCCCATTCTTCGCGTATTGGTTCTAGAGTGATCCCTTTAGCAAGCAACTCATTTTCTTTAGCATCCCACTTTGGCATGGCAGTCGCGTAGCCCCTGGCCCCAGGTGATGGTGATATTTCTTCTTCACGACATTTTTCTTGTTTTTTCTGACATTTCCTTAGCAGGTTCTGACTCCTTGTACTTCACAAATGCATCCCAGTTAGCCTGCTGCTTCGCTAGATAGCCTTCGAATTTAGGAGGAGTCTTCTTCTTCTGATACTTTTGCCATAATGATTTCTTCTAGTTCTTGAATAGTTCGGCCATCTTTATAAGAGTCCACTTCTTGACTTTCTTTCTCAATGCAGTTGTGTTGGCATCATCCTCATATTCTGGCAGTGTGAAATGTGTCATGAGGTCATTCCAAAGACCCTCTTTGTACCTATCGGCGACATACTCACCCTCTTCCGCCCCTTTGGTCCTATTCCACTCTCGAACGGTGATCAAGATGCGATCTCTAACCATAACTCTGCATTGTTTTACAAATACACTTTTAGCCTTTTCGGGTTCCAAGGGTTCACCCCGTGGTGATACCAGCGTAATTGTATAATGCGTAGATGCGTCCAACTTTTTGGCCGGGCCTCATTTGGAATATTTTTGGCTCGATGTGGAGGCCTAAGAGAAGAAACATTCATCAATTTATATATATATACAACTCAATTAATGCATCTACTGATCACCGACTTCATATATATACCTCGCCAGACTTAGTTAAGGGTCCACTGAAGCCGTCGGCTTCTCCATCATCGGAGTCATCAGCTTCTTCCTGATCATTTCGGTCGAATTCCTCACCCTCACCGGAGGGGTTTAAATATATTGACGGAGATTCGGGTGGATGAACATGGGGGGCGTCGTTGATCATATTCTCGACAATTTCTTCTTGTTCTAGGTCTCTACAGATTGGACTAGGCGGATCCATAGTTTTCTTCAAAATGCACACAATATAAAATAATACTAAATAATAATATGTACACCTAATTTGCTACAATAATACTAAACAATAGAAAAATTCTAGTGATGCCTCGCGTGGGACCCGTGTCCGATCGCCGACCATACCTCTATAAACCCCCTGACCTGCACCCATAACCTCTTTAAGTCCATGGGCCCACAAGCACCACCACCCTAACCCTAAGTCTAGGGGCCCGCGAGCACCAACACCCTAACCCTAAGTCCGAGGGCCTATGAGCACCACCACCCTAACCCCAAGTCCGGGGGCCCGCGAGCACCACCACCCTAACCCTAACACCAGTCGCCCGCGAGCACCATACCACCCTAACCCTAATTCTGGGGGCCCATGAGCACCACCACCCTAACCCTATCTCCATATATACTCCATGTATATATATACTCCATGTAAAAAAATATAATAAATAAATAATAGTATATACTATACACATATATATACATATAAATAATAGTATATACTATACTCCATATATACTATATACACATATTAATAACATATATACTATACTCCATATATACTATACCCATATATATACACATAAATAATAGTATATACTATATACTCCATATATACTATACACATATATACTATACAAATATATATATATACTATACACATATATATACACATAAATAATAGTATATACTATACTCCATATATACTATATACACATATTAATAACATATATATAATATACACATATTAATCAGCATATACATATATAAAAAAAGATAATAGGGGGGTCACCGCCCGGCCGGGCTCGCTCGCGCGCAGTGGCCGACGACGGACGCGTGCGGTAGCTCGAGAGACGGCGGTACGACGGCGTTCGGATGGCGGAGGACGACATGGCTGGAAAGGAGGGCGTCACGGGGGTTTACCTGGCCGGTGGGGACGCACGCGCACAACAGCTGGAAAGGCACGGCGCAGCGGCATTCGTCGGTGAGGCGGCGGCGACGCGAACGCCCAGAGAGGTGGTATGGCCGGAGAAAAAATCGGGCAGCCTGTCGGCGTATTCGTTGTCCTTGCCGCGATTTCTTGCAGAGTGTGGAGATGGGGGGTTTGGGGAGTGAACGAGCGCACATATATATATGGAATGACCTTTAGTCCCGGTCCGTGGCACGAGCCGGGACTAAAGGGTCTTTAGTCTTGGCTCGTGCCACGGACCGGGACTAAAGGTATGACCTTTAGTCCTGGTGCGTGCCACAGCCTGGGACTAAAGGTTTTTCGGCACCAGCCCACAGGGGCGCGCTAACCGTACCCCTTTAGTCCCGGATCGTGACACGACCCGGGACTAAAGGTCCCTTTTTAAAAAAATTGACTGAAATCTCTGTTTCCCGCCTTATTGCATACAATTAAATAAACTAGTATATCAATATTATTAAAAATGATGGGAATTTTGGGGGAGGGTTCCGATTTAGGGTTAGGGTTTTAGGTTTCAGGTTTAGGGTTAGGGTTACGGTTTAGGGTTACGGTTTAGGGTTTAGGGTTAGGGTTCAGGTTAGGTTCAGGGTCAGGGTTTCGGGTTTAGGGTTAGGGTTTCGGGTTTAGGGTTTCAGGTTTAGGTTTAGGGTTTAGGGTTTATGGTTTATGGTTCTAGGGTCTAACTCGAACCCTAAGATATTTTGGGGGCCTTTAGTCCCGGTTGGAGCCAATAACCAGGACTTAAGATATTTTGGGGTCCTTTAATCCCGGTTGGAGCCAATAACAGGGACTTAAGATATTTCCCGCCCTTCTCAGAGCCGTCAAGCCACGCGTCATGCTTTCCCGCCATTTCCCTCCGCTTCCCACCATATTTTCTCGCCTTTTCCCTCTATATCTAGGCCGGCCTCCATGGCCATCCACACATCCAAATCTTCCCTCTCTCACAACAATGGACACCGCATACTGGGCCATTCTGACCCTCGAGGAGACCGAGGCGCTATGGGCCTCCAGTTACCCATGCCCGCCAGGCTACCGGCTGCCCGTCGACTGGATGCTGAGTGCTAGAGGAGTTCATGTCCCTCTTGTGCCTTAAGGTTCCGCCCGCCAGGCGGCCATCACGAACCACTTCTACCTCGAGCTCACGATGAAGCAGCGAATGGATCCCCATTGGGATCCCGACAACTATGACACCTAGAATGCCTTCTTTGCTAACCAGCGGGAAAGGGAGATCGCCAGGTACAAGGGTGACGACCCACTCCCAGTGAACCATAATGAATTGGTCGCCGCTTGTGTTGGGCAAGTGTAACTACCTCGGTGAATTACGCTCTTAGTTAATGCCTGGATGAACGAAAGTGGTTAAAATAGTACGGTGGGGCCCAGGGCCACTCACGGTAGACCTTTCGGCCGTCCTAACCACTTTCGGACAACGGGACAAGAACGAGCGGCGTAATCGGCAGGCGAAGGGATCAACTACATACACAAGTGAGTATGTATGCAAGCCACATACAACAGTACATCAGAGCCATTCCATCTAAAAGAAATAGAAATATTGCAACGCCATACGGCAAGATCCAAATGTCCTAGATAGATATAATAATTTAGGATAGCTCCTCATACATCACACATCAGAGCATCAGGCGGAAGCGGAAAACAAGATCCGAGTACGGATAAGAAGCAAATTGGCATAAGATGCCCCATAAATAAACACATCCCGCCCACAGATCACACGGATCCCCGTTCCCGGAATCTCTACACCGAATGATCGTTGCCAACATCATCTGTCTCTTCCACCCAGTATCCATCTTGCGGGTATACCTGTTCGTCTGAATCAAACAATTTATCGTGTGAGACCCTAGGGGTACTCAACAAGTCTTAATGCCACTAAACGGGACACAACCTGGGGTGACGCAATTGCAGCAAAAAATAATACCTAACAATTCTATAGAGACTCGCTAACCTTCCGCCTAACCAATGATAGACGGAAGTCCGTGAATTAAGATCAACAGTTATAACAGTATAATTAACAGATCCATCCTCCTCCTCGCTTACCAACGAGGAAGCGGACGAACAACCCCCATCATCCGTTGGCAGTTTTATTAACCATTCCATGAGTATTGCACTATTTACTAGTCAAGTACTTAGTCAATTTAAAAGTGGTACTTTAGTTATACTTGTCTATGATCGAGAAACTGTGCTCCAAGTCGTCCATAACCGCGGACACGGCTTTCAGAAAGATTTACCCTGCAGGGGTGCACGAATAGCAACACACACTCGATCAACCTCGGAAAAACCAAATCAAAACCCAACGAGGCATTCACGATAAAGCAATCACAGGATTCAGAAATATTTCAGGGGGCCACCCCATTAAGCTACCCGCAATGAAGTTGGCCGGCTCCGAGACGGACCCAAGGTTTGTGTGGACGGCGGTAAACGACTGGGAACCCGAAAATGAGACTGGGCTTGTCGATACAGCGAAAACGTGTCACGATCCAAAACAGTACAGGTGCTCCTCGCACAATCTTAAATAAAACAGTAACAAGGCATAAGTACAGGATAGTAATAAAACCCCAAACTAATTGTGGCCCCAAGAAATAAGAAGGAATCAAGCTCCGGCTCAGGGGGGTCCATAAGGCCTCCTGGATGTGGATAGTGCGAATAAACAAGGAACAGGAATCAAGTACGCGGGGTCCTACGGGACACAAGTGAGCATGAAAAACCAAATAGCAGATATTGCTCACCGGTGCCTCTTTCATTAGTTATCCCATTACTACTCAGGTTATGTTGTTTAGGTACCTCTTATCCATCAGACACTCACATACCCTACTCATGCTTTTCTACGACTCGCATGGCTCAAACGACTCCTGTAGTAATGGCTCATGGGACCGGAACAGGCTTAATGTGGTGTAAAAGTAAAGGCTATGCAGTACTTAGGATTCAACTTAATGCAATCGCGACTCAATGATGCAAGAATAAGATAGAGGCAATAGGTACTGTATGTATGCAAGCATGTGGTAGTGCTTGCCTGGCAGCTCAGTTGAAGCGAGAGATGGATCTGGGTAATACTCCTGTGATTCCTGGTAATTCTCCTGCTGGGCGTCTATTCGAAGAAGAACCAAACAAACAAGGGCCAACATAAATAAAGTGCACAAGCATATGAATTATAATGCAACAAGCAACCAAGCATGCCATGATGAATGATGCACAAATTACATGGCATTAAAGTAGCATGGCAAAGGTGAGGTGTGGATACAAGAAATAAAGCATTTTATTATTCATTTGATCGAGTTTTATTGTCATAAACAGATCAGATTTTAAATGACAACATGATGCATGCTTCAATTCAGAACAAGGATTGCATAAATAGAACGGGCTCGTTGCGCTGATCGATTTAGACATATTATTTGTCAAATTTGGAGTCATGAAACAAAAGTTATTAATTAAGTAAGGAAAAGGGAATTTTATTGTAATTTTAATCATCTCGAAATTTAAAGTGTTCAAAATATATTTTGAAGGGCATATTTGAATTCCTCACATTTTTCTGATTCCAAAACATATATTATTTGTATTATTTGGATTTGTATTTTAAAAATTAATTGAATCTGAATAGAATTTGAATTTATATTAATTTGAAAAAGATTTGAATAAAAACAGCCTCAGGGAAAAACTTTTTACACCGCAGGCAATTCGACCCCAGACACTGACAGGTGGGGCCGGCGCTGACTGGGGCCTCGCGCGCGCAAAACACTTTTGTGACGCGGGGCTGGGCTAGCCCACAGCGGCGGACAGGCGGGCCAGCGGCGGAAGGGCCACGTGTCAGTGGGAAAGGCCCCAGCGGCTGACTGGTGGGGCACCAGCTGGACCGCGGGTTGCGTCTGAGAAAACGGAGGGGTTTTACTGCAAATCTTCTAGAGAGGCTGGCATGTGGGGACACTGGGAGCGCGGGTTGCGAGAATTAAAAAGGGTGCGGGCTTTTTGCAATTTAACCACGGCCCGGTTTACTGTTTATCTTCTCCTCGCGTCTGACGCGAATCTGGCGCACGGCACGGGGTGGGGGTTCGATCCGGGGACGTGTGCGTGCGCGCTGGGGTGGCTAACCAGTGCGGCGTGCTAGGGGAGCTGACAGGGAGGTGGGCGCGGGCTAGATAGGGCGAGCGTGGCGCGGGAAAGCTACAGACGCCGGCGAGCTCTGGCGCGCGGAGGCTGCTCGACGAAACGCACGGCGAGGCTATAGCGGTACGGTTAGGCGGAGGTTGGCAGGGAGAGGGAGATGCTCACCGCGAGTTGCCTGGTGGTGTTGGATCGGCGCGAGGGGCTGCGGAACAGCGAGGATGCAGACGCACCGGCGGGCTAGGGTTTCGGGGACGGCGAGGTACTGGAGACGCGGGGAAGCTTCTCGTCCACGTCGGCGGGGTCGGGGTGGTGCAGGGGGTTCCTCTCGGTCTTCTCCGCCACTTCACGATCGCGCTGCACGGCTGGTTCGTCGGGGCGGGGTGGTACCTGGCGGCGACCGGCGGCGGCTGCTGGTGGACGGAGAGGAAGAAGGGGAAGGAGGAGGGCGTCTCGGCCAGATCCAGGGAGGCCAGAGAGGCGTGGAGAGGAAGAAAAAGTGGGAGAGAGAGGGAGGAAAAGAGGGCGGGGAACGGCAGGGATAAGGGGCTAGGGCTTTGCCCTTTCTCCCTCGAGCACGTGCTCGGCCAGGCTGGGGCTTGTCCTGGAGCTGGACGGCGCGGCAGGGAGGCTGCAGGTGGGGTAGGCGATGGTGGTGCGGCTAGGCCCGCACGGCAGAGAGAAGGAGAGAAGGGGATCGGGTGAGCTCGGTTTAGCTAGGGCATGGCTATGGTTAGGGTTAGGCTTAGCTAGGTTAGAGAGAGGAGAGGCTGGGGTGGTGGTCAGGTAGAGAGAGGGTGGCCAGGTGGTACCCATGTTAGAGAGGAAGGGTGTAGAGAGAGAAGTGAGTTAGGGTTTAGTAGATTTAGAGAGAGAGATAGACTTAGCTAGGTTAGGTTTTAGTTAGATATTTAGATTTTAATTTTTGATTATGAGGCCAAAACAAGAAGACACATGGGCTTGATCTTGCATGGGCTAAAGTAGAGAAGAAACTAGAAAGAAAGAAGAAGAAAAGAATTAGGTGGAATAAGGCTCATGTGATCTTATATGTAGATAAAGAAAAATAAGATAAAAGAATGTGGTAAGATCATCTCAAGTGGAACATGGTGAGTGCTAGAATTGACATGAGGTGGAGGTGAAAGGAAATCCAAGAAAAAGGAAAAGAAAAGAATTATGGGCTAAGCCTCATATGGTTCATGCGTGGAGAAAATAATAATAAAAGAAGATTGTATGGTGTGACTAAGGAGAGGTGGAGATGGTTTTCCTAGATGGGATCCACCAAAACCAAAGAAAAACTAATGGAGGAAAAAGGTGGTGGAGAAGCTTGCATGGCCCATGCAAAATATTAATGACATGATGTATTATGTGAAAACAATAATAATATGATGGCATTAATCTTGTGCATTTCCAAGAAGTGGAAAATAAGCCAAGCAAAGAATTAGGGAGATTGATCCACTCCAAACTACATGAGCTAGAATTAAATAGCTAAAGAAAAAGAAACAAGCTCATGGTTAATGGGATGGTGGGATTATAAAGTGGTGGAAGAGAAAGGTGGTAGGATGGAAATAAAAGATATGCCCCCAACTCAACTTGGGCATTTGAACAATATATCAATAGCCAAATATAATATCAAGAAGCAAATACATTTAATAATGCATGTGAGACAAGAACCCAAAGAAAATGAGTTTTATATGATGCTCAAATGCAAGGTGGCATGATGACATGAGCATGATATAATTATGATGCAACAATAATATATATGGAGTAGCCAATATCTTACTAGGACAAGTAGCATTACAATTGTTAGACAATTGGGGTGCTACAGCAAGCCGGACTATCGTCGGTGTGATGCGCTACATCGCCCAAGGAGATCATCCTCGCATGTGGCGCCCGCACTTTGACCCTCCATAGAGCCACAAGAAGGGTGGGATGGTGAAGGCCACGGGCTACGTGGTGTCATCATCCAGGAGCCCCTCCCTCACGCGTCGTGAATCTGAGGCCGGAGTGGCAGGTGCCTTGGCTGGGCTTAGGATCCAGCCGTGTGCGCCTAGCGACGATGATGATGATGATGATGAAAAAGAAGACGACCCTGAAGTTGTGTACTATAGGGCTAGATATGAGTATGACTAATGGGGGCCTTTAGTCCCGATTCCGTAGTCCCAGTTTTTTAATAAAAATAAATGTCTTAAGTGTTAGTCCCGGTTGGTCTCTCTACAACTTTCCCGAACTATGAAGATGTTATTCTATTCTTGGGCCAAGGAGCTAACTAATTTCATATTAGGGAGTTCCTCTATGGCCAGCTAAAGGGAGATGCCTGAGGACAGGATCCTCCGACATCTCCCTCAAGTTGACCATAGTGTTGTCCTAGCTCTCGCACACCATCAATACGCTAGGAAGCTAACTAATTTCACATATTAGGGAGTGCCTCTATGGCCAGTTTGTTGGAGATGCCGGAGGACTGGATCCTTAGGCATCTCCCTATAACTAGTCGTAGTGGTGTCCCTGCTCCCTCAAGCTGGTCGTAGTGGATCCTTAGTATTTGAAGATGATAACTTCACAAGGATGACGGCCTATTTATAGTGTCGCCACCCATGTTTAGTCCCGGTTGGTGTCTCCAACCGGGACTAGAGATGAATCTTTAGTCCTAGTTGGAAACACCAACCGGGGCTAAACATATTTCCCGCCATGTTTTCCCGCCATGTTTTCCTGCCCTTTCCCTCTATATATAGGTCGGCGACCGTCATGACCACCACACATCCACACATTCCCCGCCACACATCCACATATTTACTGTTGCCTACTTTAGGATGCCACCGCGTGTTCGTCCACGACTCGGCGGCAACAACGGCGGAGTACTAGGCTCCATCAGGCATATCCGAGACTAGGCTCCGTCGGGCTGGCACTGCGAGGTGCTACCTTCTGGGATGCGTAGCTTGGTGAGGAATCCAGGTCCCGTTGTCGACCCTGAGCTTCTTTGGTGGCAGTCGCATGGTCTAGGAGCGGTGCAGAGGGAGACGGCCCCCGAGGAGGTGGTACGGAGATATCTTAGGGAGTAGGACGAGCACGTCCGCCGCTATATGTATGTGTTGGAGGTAGGTTTTCCAATACCTGGCAGCTTCTTCAGGGACCTCACCCGAGCTATGCTCCTTTGATGGTTCCTTCTCTTTGGGTGACCACCTCCCGTGGCTCAGAACCCGGTCGTCAACGTCCAGTTTGATTGAGCAAGATGTATTACATGAAAGGGCCTTTATGTCTCAAATAAAAGGTTTAATACATTACATAGATTTATGTCTCAAATAAAAGGTCTAATACATTACTACACATCACTAACATCTAGTGTTGTAGTTTTCTTCTGCACCATAGCCATGGAGAATCTTCATCATTTAACAGGATGCTTGGGTCAGTTTTCACTTTGAATGGCAGAATTTCATGAAACTTATTGTAGTCCTTTGACATGTATGTCTTGTCATCCACTCCCACGAGTGTCGTCGGCTGTCATCATCATGCTCGCCATCAACATGTAACGTCACCTCCTCTCCAGCAAGCACCTCTCATGCAGAAGGACCTGTTTTCAGTAAAACAAAACAAGTATCAGATATACTTAACACTGCAATGTGTTTGCAAGATTATAACATTTATAAAACTATATATCAAATATATACCTTTGTCGTTGACGACCTGAGCGACATCTGGTTCAACCAACACATTCCTGAGATGTGTCATGAACCGGTGGAACTCCATTTCTGTGTCGCCCCTCATTATGCAAGTCCTGACTTGTGCTTGGTAGCTTGGTGGCAGCGACCACAGCACAGCAACATTTGCAAAAGAGCCTGTAATCTAGACGTCCAGGAAGTATGCTGGCCTCATGTACACATCATGGATGTGCTCCAAGTGGTCCTCTAGTGATGAGTTCTCCTCCATCTTAATGGAGAGGAAGCCTCCCATCAGCTCATGCTCCCAAATGCGTGTCTGCTCCACGAAAAGTGTCCTAAGCTGTAGCATTACCGAACGAGGGTTGACATCACCCACGAAAGACCACAGCTCGTCCACCATTCCGAAACACATCACAACTGAAATATAGGAGGCCATCTCACAACGGAGATAGCGGTCTTTCCGCTCCTCTGGGGTCTCAAGGTCCGTGGACAGATCCAAATCCATACCGTCGAGTATGTAGTCGACCATGTCGTTCTCGCTAAGGAGAACATGGAGACTGGCAACCCAAATGGAGAAGTTCCATCCATCTAATCTGAGCTTCTCTCCTTCTAACCATTCAATTGTCAACACGAAAGGTCCCATCTACATTTATAATTGCAAGAGGAATTTAGACTAAGTTTATAATTAAATGAGTTAATAATAACTCCACTTAGAAACATCTATCCCCAAAAGGGTTCCTAGTGATAACACGACCCCTATCAGCCACATCTCCCCCGATCATCACGGCCATCAATGTGGGTTCAAGGGTGGACGCTAAACGTCGGTCACATCATTCATGCGACTCGTGCTCGATCTTTCGACCATCCGCGTTCTGAGGCCATGTCTGTACATGCTAGGCTCGCCAACTCAACCTTAGAGTTTTCGTTGTGCAACATGGCTTACACCCACTGTATGTGAACGTAGATATGTCTGACACCCAGGCCTGTAACACTGGATCGCCTCATACCGAAGAACTTTCTTGGTGGTGCACACTAAGGGGGAACACAATCGTTGGTAATTTTAACAGGGATCATCTTATTAGGCTACCGTCGAGTATCCAATACTAGCACACAATAAGACATACAAACAATAACATTGAATGTAAATGCTATGTGATATGGTCCTTCACGTCGTGATCTCCATCCATCGTCGCTGGGTTCCGACGCTAGGGTTCTGGCGCTGTAGACACCAGGGTACCGGTGTCATTCCGGCGTGGTAGTTTTTCACCTCCGTGACTATCTACTACAACGTAACAAAAGTTAATCACTTTACCTTTGCCACAACCATATCACAAAGCAACGCCCTTCCTGCAAAACAAAGTTAGACGCCTCTACTTTATCTTTGCATGTTTTACGTGGCTGAATGGGCTTTCGCACAAGAACCGTTCTTACCTACGAACTTTCAGCACAACACTGATCAAGTAGTTGTCTATACTACACCCCTTTCGGGGCCCTCCGTTGCAAATGGCATACCAACTAATGCGAGAGAGACAGACACCCCCTAAGCCACTTTATACGGTACAAGCCGTATATCAAGCGTGAATCAGTCTCGCGAATGAACACGTAAAGTCGGTTGGGAGCCGCTTCATCAAGCATTACTGCGGTATGCACAAGTACACATGGGAGGGTAACAACTAAAAGATCAACGCCCACACGCTACATCTCGTGTGTTCTACCCGTACTAGCATTACTACGCATAAACCTGGCTCTGATATCACTGTAGGGGTTCCACGCATAAAAACAATAAATTTTACTCTACGCCCCTGAACCCCTGAAGCTGTCAGGACCTATCTATTAGTAATACAGTAACGGGAGGGGCTTTTCGCTAACTTACCCTTGAAGACCGAAAAGCGTTGTCAACGCTCAGGAGAGCGTGGTTGATGTAGATGAGCCGAAGCCGATCTCAAGGTCGTGATGAAGTCCTTGCGCTCCTTCTGGCTCCAACGACTTGAGTGCCTCAAGTGCGACACCTCGCGGGGAGTTACACACGTCCGGTGCCTGACGATGTCTCCCGCTTCCCCGATCTAGCAGCAGTTGCGGAAGTAGAGCTCTCGGATCCGAATCCTGCAGCGCGACGATGCTCCGCGGTGAAGATGTCTCTTGCTCGCGCAGTCCAGGCTTGGGACCACGGTCACGAGAGAGAGAGGGGAGAGAGAGAAAATATCAATTAGAGGTCCTCCCAAAAGTGGGGAGACCTTTATTGATTATTGGGTGTATCTTTCTAGGCCAAATACCCCACTTTATATAGGCGGAGGGGAGGTACTACCTCCCCTCAAGTCCCGGGGTGGGACTAAAGGAGAGGAGGGGGTGGGGTGGCCGCCGGCCAGCCCCTAGTGGGCCCCGCGGGGGGGGAAAGGCCCAGCCAGCCTCTCCCTTGGTCCCTCTCCCTCTCTCCTTTCCCCTAATGGGCCCTCTCCCTCCGGAATTGGCCCATTAAGCCTTTTTGACCTTTAATTGATTTTCTCTTCATTAAATAATTATGAATAAATGATTAAATCAATATTTAACATTCATCCACATATTATTCAATCTCCGTGGCCATGGAACACCTTCCACCTCCACTCCGGACATCCTCCGGACTTACCGAAACCCTTCCGGTTTTCTCCCTACTTTTCTTCGGCGATTCTACCGATCCTATAAATGCTCTCTAAGCATCATCAAGCCCTTAAGCGTGATACCCCACAGTTCGGGAACACTCTAGACATGGTCGGGACACTCCCGCACCAATGATAAACAGAGGGACCTGGATGGCCATGTGACCCCTGTGGGTTCCACGAACATCTTTCGTCGTTTGAACCAGGACAGTCATGTCTCATTCCCTTTGTCTCTCGATACTTGCATTGCCCGAGATCTGATCAATGACATCACCATGTCATGTTCAATCTCGTTACTGAACAATGCTACTTGACTCGTTCCGACAAGTGATATCCCCGTGATCAAATCACACGCTGCGTAGCTATTGGATATAACTTCTCCGAGTGGGCCCTTGAGTATCTTCCCGTCACATGGACGGACAAATCCTGCTCTTGACATATATTGCCTCTACGGTTTCCTTCGAATACCTGAACACACCTTTATAACCACCGTTTTACCAGATGGCGTTTGATGCTATCTAAGCACTCTCGGGAGACAGTGATTGATATAGCCTCACAGTCTAAGGAATAGTCTACGAGGATCCATTTCTAATCATCGTAACTTGAACTTCGTGACATGATTGGGTCATGATGTTTAGGTTGGGTATTGGTTCATCATCTCATTCTCGGAATGAGATGACCTTATTTCCAACTAGCATAAATGCCACATGATCAGGAAACATGATCATCCGTTGACCAATGAACCAGTGACTAGAGTTTCACTGGGAACCCCTAGTTGTTTGTATATCACACGTGTATTGATGTTTCCACTCAATACAGTTATAGCATGATATAAAACTTAATCATAAACTATATGAAATATGATAATAGTCCTTACTACTATTTGTCTCTAGGGCATATTTCCAACCGTCTCCCACTTGCACTAGAGTACAAATACACTAGCTGCATTTGTTCTTAACTATTGGCACTATATATCCGGTACCCTGAACATGCTTGCTCATGGAAGAGGTTGAGTCTTGGGTCTATACTTTACAGTCCCAAATCCTTTGCAACTTACTAATGTCACTTTGATTGACATTAATATTCTATCGTCTCTTTATAGCGTCTGTGTGAATGCATCGTCGCTATGGCAGCAGAACGAGGCCTGATTCCAGGAGCCTACAGTGACGTTAGATCAACCTCAAGGGCTTTCTCATGGGCACTGTGCCCTGGGACACATCATTCTACGTTAAAAGCGAATTAGCCCCGCCATAACATTATACAACACTTTAGATGGTACCCTTATCTATTATTATAAATGTATTCATCGAAACACTAGTGCACTCTGTGCAACTTCCGATGTTTTGTTCACCTCGCTTCCTACTTGACTTTTAATTGGTATCTAAAGGAGTTTCCAACATATTCCCTTATAACATAACTCTTTATGCTTTAAGATATGTCATCCTTTATGGATTTGGAAAATATGTCCACAGTTCTCTACTAGATACTGCGTATAAACTAAGCTCAACGTTCTGCGATTCGAACTTAATCACTTTCAAACGTTTCTGATTGGATCACATATTATGCTAAGTTGTCATCATGGTTTACTAAGATAGAACCTATGTTTAACATAGTGGATGATGATCATCCTATTCTTTCTTTCAACCATTGATGTTCAACTTAATACTATTCCTAATTTGAGTTATTAAGGACCAGTTCCTTAATTAACTTCTATTCCGAAACCCTTTTCAGAATCCCTTAAGGAATACTACATAATATTATAATACACCTATTATCAACTTGTACATCTTATAAATCATTATTTATAAGTATTTGCGCTTTCATTCTTAACATACTTAAGAATTACTCCGATAAGCTCCCACTCAAAATATGTTCCTACATATTTGAATTCGAGTCTTATATTGCTCCCACTTAAAATATGTCAATCACATATTGTTTCAGGAAGACTTTCATAGCTCCCACTCAATTTTATGCAAATTGCATATCCACTCACTATTTTGAATAACTTCAAAATCCTTTTGATTAAATATCAAACTTGGAGATTTACTATGAGATACTAGTACTTTACTAGTTTTAAATCCACTAGACATTCAGCACACTTGAATCAAATTCATTTGAACTTGTCCAATACTTGACAAATTGTGCTTTTGTCATTCACCCCTTTTTCCTACTATGGCTTTGCAGTCATTTGGGAAAATTCCAAGTAACCCCTTTTACTTGTGAGATTCAGCAATGAATTGCTTTCTAATCTAAAGTGAATTATGCTATTGGGATTTCTCATAATTTAGTTTACCATTATTTCCTTTGTAGTTCGTATGTATGTCATATTCCAAAAATCATGACAAATGTTTCACAAATGTCTCCATACAAGATATGGATTTACATTTTGAATCCTACTTCATGTACTGAAAAACAATAGTGGAGGGAAAAACACAATGATCAAAATCATTGATTCTTTCCTTCCGTGAAGAGAATCGTTCAAGAACATTGTCCGTTGCGCTTCTCAACACTCTGATGCAGGGTTTTGAATCCTCATTGTGTTTTACACTATTTTCCATTTGCTCCATAATTGAGAAACACACTGAAGTGAGCTTTCTCAAGAATGCACCAAAATCCAAGCAATACGAATCTTGCTTCCCTTTTGGTTTGAGCTATGGGTTTCGTATTCAAAGTTTCCAATGAATACTCTACAAGGAATTATTCGCTATTGTTTTGGTTATATCGAATAACCCCAAAACTTTAACGAATTCAAATGGTTTACCAATTCTAATTGAGTGCTAACTATTTCTTAACTAATGGTCTCTACATATACACTACAACGATTTATTTGGTGCCTTCTATTCAACCCCCTTTGATATCTAATATCACATTGTGATGCTTTGTATTTTGACGTTTCAAAACGCTTTGCATTTCACAATTTCTTTTATGCCATTCTTATAAAGTTGAATTTCATTACTACTGATCAAATCATAGTAATTAGATTCTCTTTTATATTTATACCCTTTTATTGATGAAACACTTTGATCAAATCAAATAGTTTCATATTCATGTTTCCTTTGGTAAACTGCTTTACACATTTAAATAATCAATTAATGATAATTACCATTTTCGTTAAAACCCAATACATCGGATATGTATTAACTTTTAACAATTCATTAAACACTTTGTATTCAAGTAATACACGGTGTTCAAGTTATTTTGCCGAACTTAGGCATGATTTATATGTGACAAGAAATCGAATGACTTTCACATATTATCACATAACTTTGAATTTAAACAATGGTTTCATTCATTAATGAAATATCATTAAGTTGGATATTTTAAACAAGGCATTTTAATGTTTTACAAATGTTCATGCATTATCAATTAGTTTCAAACAATAAGGATAATTCACAAGTAATCAAACAAGATATGAACACGAATAGAAATCATTCATAAAAGTAGAACAACTGTTTTTTACAAACTGATATGAATAACCATCTCACGAAGTCTGAGACACACTAAAGAAGTTCACAATCTCTTGATTACAAAAATCATCCTAAAATACAAACTAAATGATAAATGGTGAGGGAGAGTGTCATCGGCTGTCATCATCATGCTCTCCATCAACACACAACGTCACCTCCTCTCCAGCAAGCACCTCTCATGCAGAAGGACCTGTTTTCAGTAAAACAAAACAAGTATCAGATATACTTAACACTGCAATGTGTTTGCAAGATTATAAAATTTGTAAAACTGTATATCAAATATATACCTTTGTCGTTGACGACCTGAGCGACATCTGGTTCAACCAACACATTCCTGAGATGCGTCATGAACCGGTGGAACTCCATTTCCATGTCGCCCCTCATTACGCAAGTCCTGACTTGTGCTTGGTAGCTTGGTAGCAGTGACCGCAGCACAGCAGCATTTGTGAAAGAGCCTATAATCCAGACGTCCAGGAAGTATGCTGGCCTCATGTACACATCATGGATGTGCTCCAAGTGGTCCTCTAGTGATGAGTTCTCCTCCATCTTAATGGAGAGGAAGCCTCCCATCAGCTCATGCTCCCAAATGCGTGTCTGCTCCACGAAATGTGTCCTAAGCTGTAGCATTACCGAACAAGGGCTGACATCACCCACGAAAGGCCACAGCTCGTCCACCATTCCGAAACGCATCACAACAAAAATATAGGAGGCCATCTCACGACAGAGATAGCGGTCTTTCCGCTCCTCTGGGGTCTCAAGGTCCGTGGAGAGATCCAAATCCATCCCGTCGAGTATGTAGTCGACCAAGTCGTTCTCGCTAAGGAGAACATGGAGACTGGCAACCCAAATGGAGAAGTTCGATCCATCTAATCTGAGCTTCTCTCCTTCTAACCATTCAATTGTCAACACGAAAGGTCCCATCTACATTTATAATTGCAAGAGGAATTTAGACTAAGTTTATAATTAAATGAGTTAATAATAACTCCACTCAGAAACACCTATCCCCAAAGGGTTCCTAGTGATAACACGACCCCTATCAGCCACATCTCCCCCGATCATCACGGCCATCAATGTGGGTTCAAGGGTGGACGCTAAACGTCGGTCACATCATTCATGCGACTCGTGCTCGATCTTTCGACCATCCGCGTTCCGAGGCCATGTCTGTATATGCTAGGCTCGCCAACTCAACCTTAGTGTTTTCGTTGTGCAACATGGCTTACACCCACTGTATGTGAACGTAGATATGTTTGACACCCAGGCCTGCAACCCTGGATCGCCTCATACCGAAGAACTTTCTTGGTGGTGCACACTAAGGGGGAACACAATCGTTGGTAATTTTAACAGGGATCATCTTATTAGGCTACCGTTGAGTATCTAATACTAGCACACAATAAGACATACACACAATAACATTGAATGTAAATGCTATGTGATATGGTCCTTCATGTCGTGATCTCCATCCATCGTCGCCGGGTTTCGGCGCCAGGGTTCCGGCGCCGTAGACACCAGGGTACCGGTGTCATTCCGGCGTGGTAGTTTGTCACCTCCGTGACTATCTACTACTACGTAACAAAAGGTAATCACTTTACCTTTGCCACAACCATATCACAAAGCAACGCCCTTCCTGCAAAACAAAGTTAGACGCATCTACTTTATCTTTGCATGTTTTACGTGGCTGAATGGGCTTTCGCACAAGAACCGTTCTTACCTACGAACTTTCAGCACAACGCTGATCAAGTAGTTGTCTATACTACACCCCTTTCGGGGCCCTCCGTTGCAAATGGCATACCAATTAATGCGAGAGAGACAGACACCCCCCTAAGCCACTTTATACGGTACAAGCCGTATATCAAGCGTGGACCAGTCTCGCGAATGAACGCGCAAAGTCGGTTGGGGGCCGCTTCATCAAGCATTACTGCGGTATGCACAAGTATACATGGGAGGGTAACAACTAAAAGATCAACGTCCACACGCTACATCTCGTGTGTTCTACCCGTAGTAGTATTACTACGCATAAACCTGGCTCTGATACCACTGTAGGGGTTCCACGCATAAACACAATAAATTTTACTCTACGCCCCTGAACCTCTGAAGCTGCCAGGACCTATCTATTAGTAATACAGTAACGGGAGGGGCTTTTCGCTGACTTACCCTTGAAGACCGAAAAGCATTGTCAACGCTCAGGAGAGCGTGGTTCATGTAGATGAGCCGAAGCCGACCCCTCAAGGTCATGATGAAGTCCTTGCGCTCCTTCTGGCTCCAACGACTTGAGTGCCTCAAGTGCGACACCTCACGAGGAGTTACACACGTCCGGTGCCTGACGATGACTCCCGCTTCCCCGATCCAGCAGCAGTTGCGGAAGTAGAGCTCCCGGATCCGAATCCCGCAGCGCGACGACGCTCCGGGGTGAAGATGTCTCTCGCTCGCGCAGTCCAGACTTGGGACCACAGTCACGAGAGAGAGAGAGGGGGAGAGAGAAAATATCAATTAGAGGTCCTCCCAAAAGTGGGGAGGGCTTTATTGATTATTGGGTGTATCTTTCTAGGCCAAATACCCCACTTTATTTAGGGGGAGGGGAGGTACTACCTCCCCTCAAGTCCCGGGGTGGGACTAAAGGAGAGGAGGGGTGGGGTGGCCGCCGGCCAGCCCCTAGTGGGCCCCGCGGGGGGGGCAAGGCCTAGCCGGCCTCCCCCTTGGTCCCTCTCCCTCTCTCCTTTCCCCTAATGGGCCCTCTCCCTCCGGAATTGGCCCATTAAGCCTTTTTGTCCTTTAATTGATTTTCTATTTATTAAATAATTATGAATAAATGATTAAATCAATATTTAACATTCATCCACATATTATTCAATCTCTATGGCCATGGAACACCTTCCACCTCCACTCCGGACATCCTCCCGACTTACCAAAACCCTTCCAGTTTTCTCCCTACTTTTCTTCAGCGATTCTACCGATCCTATAAATGCTCTCTAAGCATCATCAAGCCCTTAAGAGTGATACCCCACGGTTCGGGAACACTCCAGACATGGTCGGGAAACTCCCGCACCAATGATCAACAGAGGGACCTGGATGGCCATGTGACCCCTGTGCGTTCCACGAAGATCTTTCGTCGTTTGAACCAGGACAGTCATGTCTCGTTCCCTTTGTCTCTCGATACTTGCATTGCCCGAGATATGATCAATGACATCGCCATGTCGTGTTCAATCTCGTTACTGAACAATGGTACTTGACTCGTTCCGACAAGTGATATCCCCGTGATCAAATCACACGATGCGTAGTTATTGGATATAACTTCTCCGAGTGGGCCCTTGAGTATCTTCCCGTCACATGGACGGACAAATCCCGCTCTTGACATATATTGCCTCTACGGTTTCCTCCGAATACCTGAACACACCTTTATAACCACTGTTTTACCAGATGGCATTTGATGCTATCTAAGCACTCTCGGGAGACAGTGATTGATATAGCCTCACAGTCTAAGGAATAGTCTGCGAGGATCCATTTCTAATCATTGTAACTTGAACTTTGTGACATGATCGAGTCACGATGTTTAGGTTGGGTATTGGTTGATCATCTCATTCTCGGAATGAGATGGCCTCATTTCCAACTGGCATAAATGACACATGATCAAGAAACATGATCATCCGTTGACCAATAAACCAGTGACTAGAGTTTCACTAGGAACCCCTGGTTGTTTGTATATCACACGTGTATTGATGTTTCCACTCAATACAGATATAGCATGATATAAAATTTAATCATAAACTATATGAAATATGATAATAGTCCTTACTACTATTTGTCTCTAGGGCATATTTCCAACAGTGCGTCATAATATTGAAGAAGTATGGCGGGAACAACAACACGAAGATAAACAAACATTGGACCACATCAATTTGTAACCCTGATAGACTTTCTTGATCGATTACCTTCTGAGAAATTGCATTGAGAAATGCACATACGTTCACAATGGCTAGTCGAACATTTTCGGGTAGAATTCCCCTCAATGCGATCGGAAGTAATTGTGTCATAAGAACGTGGCAGTCATGAGACTTTAGGTTTTGAAATTTTTTCTCTTTCATATTTACTATTCCCTTTATATTCGACGAGAAGCCAGACAGGACCTTGATATTGAAAAGGACTTCAAAAAAGATTTCCTTTCTCTTCTTTGGTAAGAGCATAGCTGGCAAGCCCTTGAAACTTCCCTAGATGCTTGCCGTCTCGTCCTTTATGATGTTGATGGTCCTCCTGTGTTGCCTGGGTATCTTTTGACTTCCCATACAAGCCCAGGAAGCCTAGAATATTCACACAAATATTCTTCTTCAGGTGCATCACGTCGATTGCAGAGCGGACATCATGCACTTTCCAATAGGGTAGCTCCCAAAATATAGATTTCTTGTTCCACATGGGTGCGGGTCCGTCGGTGTCTTTCGGAACAGATTGTCCTCCAGGACCCTTTCTAAAGATTACATCTAAATCCTTGACCATATCAAATACATCAGCACCAGTACGAGGGACAGGCTTCATCTGGGTTTCTGTCTTGCCATTGAAATGCTTGCCTTTCTTCCTTAAGGGATGACTGGGCAGAAGAAAATGATGATTGTACGGGTACACATTCTTCCTACATTTATCCAGATATATACTTTCAGTCTCATCTAAATATTGCGTGCATGCATTGTATCCTTTGTTCATATGTCCTGAAATGTTACTAAGAGCAGGCCAATCATTGATGGTTATGAACAGCAATGCTTGTAGGTCAAATTCCTGCTGTTTGTGCTCATCCCACACATGTACACCTGGTTTGGACTACAACTGTAAAAGTTCATCAACTAATGGCCTTAGGTACACATCAATGTCGTTGCCGGGTTGCTTCGGGCCTTGGATGAGCACTGTCATCGTAATGAACTTCCGTTTCATGCACAACCAAGGAGGAAGGTTGTAGATACATAGAGTCACGAGCCAGGTGCTGTGACTGCAGTTCTGCTCCCCAAAAGGATTCATGCCATCGGTACTTAGACCAAACTATAAGTTCCTTGCATCACCAGCAAAGTCCGGGAAGTCTCTCTCGATTTTTCTCCATTGCCGACCATCAGCAGAGTGCCTCAACTTTCCATCTTTCTTACGGTCTTCCATGTGCCATCGCAACAACTTAGCATGCTCTTTGTTTCTAAACAAACGTTTCAACCGTGGTATTATAGGATTATACCACATCACCTTGGCAGGAACCCACTTCTTGGGTGGCTCTCCCTCAACATCATCAGGGTCATCTTTTCTGATCTTATACCGCAATACAGTGCATACCGGGCATTTATCCATATTCTTGTACTTCTCACCGTTGTAGAGGATGCAGTCATTAGGGCATGCATGTATCTTCTGCACGTCTAATCCTAGAGGGCAGACAAGCTTCTTTGCTTCGTACGTACTGGAGGAAAATTTGTTATTTCTTGGAAGCAGCTTCTTCATTATTACCAGCAACTTTTCAAATCCCGAGTCAGTCACACCGGTATCTGCCTTCCACTTCAGCAATTCTAGTGTGCTACCCAGCTTCTTCTGGCCATCTTCACAAGTTGGGTACAACAGTTTGTTGTGGTCCTGTAACTTCTGCTCGAACTGCAACCTCTCCTTTTCTGTGTCACAATCTCGCTTTGCATCAGAAATGACCCGACCAAGATCATCAGCGGGTTCATCTAGTTCCCGTTCTTCACCCCCTTCTTCTTCATTGTCTTCCATTGTGATATCAGCGTATTCAGGGAACATAGATCGGTAGTTGTCAGCATCGTTCTCTTCTTCATTGTCGTCTTCGATCATAACCCCTCTTTCTCCGTGCTTGGTCCAAACATTACAGCCGGACATGAAACTGAACCGAAGCAGGTGGCTCTGAATGACTCTTGAGGAAGTGTGAGCCTGCTCATTTTGACATTCAACACATGGACAACACATAAAACCATCCCGCCGCTTGTTCTCCTCGGCCACAAGACGAAAAGAACGCACGCCTTCTCTATAAGCGTCAGAGTGTCGGTCACCGTACATCCATAGATGGCTCATCTGCATCATACAACCATATATATCAAACAGTGCTCAAATTAGTACCGCGTGGTCTAAACGAGAAAATAGTTGCTAAACTTTTAGGACACTTCAAAACAAAGAGGAGAAACCTTAAGTGTGGCTCGGGAACCTCATATCATGTTTGTCTTGTGTGAACTCAAGTGGCATCGCTCTCACAGGCATTTCATCGAGCACCTCTAGTGCATAAGAGAAAAAACATAGCACAAACTTTGCCACACCTTCCCCCATGAAAAAATAGAGGAGAGCATGTGCCATATATATAGGGCCAGCCCATTGGTCCCGATTTGAGATACAAACCGGGACTAAAGGTCTCTTACGGGCTGGGACAAGTGATTTTGGGGGATTCTGGCCGTCCGGTTCGGCCCATTAGTCCTGGCCCCAGCCACGGCCGTGACTAATGGCCCAAACCAAAGGCCCCTTTTCTACTAGTGTGTGCCTATCAAAGCTGAATGGCTTCATGAACTCTTGACTGATTTTCCTATGGTTGAAAAGCCAATACTAGCAATTATTATGAAATTTGACAACCAAACTGTGATTGTCAAAGTGAACAGTTCTAAATGATAGTATGAAGAGTTCAAGACATGTCAACAGAAGATTGAAATCTGTTAAAAATTTGAAAACTCTAGAGTTACTGTACTGGATTATGTCCAAACGTCTAAGAATTCAGCATATCCTTTTATGAAAGTACTATTAAGAAACTCGATAGATAATGCATCGAGAGAGATATGTTTGAGATGCACGTGCATTGTCGAGAGGTAACCTAACTTATGTGATCAGGGATACCATGAATTAGGACTTGGGAAAACATACCAGAGTAACTGAGTTGAGAGAAACTTATAATACTTACACTTTGTTGTAGATGCAATTTTCTCATAGCCTAATGTTAGACATGTTGATTATATCTTAATGTGTTATGTTTATGTTTTATGAGCAAATAGACTGTCCTGCAGGGTAATAAGAACACACCTATATAATCCACACTGCTAGTCACGGTGTATGAAATTTGGCGAAATCTCTAGTAAGCTCACGAAAGGCTGGAAAGTATGACTTATATGCTCTACCTGAGGGGTAGCCTATGATAGTCTGGTATAGGTAAGGACATTTAGTGAAACTTGCTGCATAGACCGACAATTCATGGCCTAGTCCATTGTTTAGTTGTATCAAGCGTAGTTCTTTATCTAGGTGGAAGTTCAACTTAACCGTTTCCACTGAACTACAAGTATATTAAATAGCGAATGAAACTAATGTGTCATGTAATATAACTCTCATGTATGGGAGATTATTAAATTTATATGGGCTATGTTCCATGTGGACAACCCATGTAGCCTAATAAATCCTGAAATCCCAAGGCTCATCTACTATGTCAGCTTAGGAGCTGTGGGAGATAAAGTTTAGTTCCACATTGCTAGTTAGGAGAGATCTAGATCATATTATAAGGTCAATTGTTTCACTCCCACTAGTGAGAATAGGAGAAGTCCACAACCATTCCTCCTTCTTCGTCGGCCGACTCGCATCACCCTACCACCTGGCGTTTCCTCACCTCTCAGGCTATATGAGGGAGAGAGACAAGACAACTCTAGTGCTTGTATGTTCTTTCTATGTCTCCTTTGTTCAAGTTCCGTTTGCCACGCCGCTCTCTAGACTTCCTCATCCCGGCGACTGCCTATACGACCCACCGGGAGAGCAGGCCACCGAAGCCTTGTCCGTTGAGATCCTGCACCGGAAGACGCGTGATAAGGTTTTCGGAGAGCATCTCAATGCGACCGCTCGCCTCTATTCATGTTTCTCTCACCACACATATGACTACTTTCTCTACGGATCCGGTGACCAACGACCTCAACAACACCATGGTGACAACAACAATTACCATGGTGTTGATAAGGTGTAGGCCTTTGTGGTTAACTTGTATGTGCTATTTTTTGTTTGTTTGCACTAGTTCTTACTAGATTTACGTGTCTGCTAGATATATGGTTGTTTGATAGCATGTGATTAAATCAACTAGTGCTTACTTTATGTTGATTTTGGTAATTAATTTGATCTGAAAATTGCTTAATAACCCAATATTTCTCTCTTGTATAGAATCTCAAAAGGTATATGAAGGCTCACGGATTAGATAGAGGCCATGCATGAAGAACTTATTTGGTGTGACTTATAAGTGGGTTCAAGTTAATTCTCGGTCGATCAAGGTTGCGGCCTTTGTATCAAGAGTTGGAACCTGAAATTGTTAAACGAAAAAAGAAGTTGGAACCTGAAAAAGAAATGCTCCTGCTCCCAACGAATGGAGATGCAGATAGCATCAGTTTGCGTGTTTGCGTCTATCCTAAGTTCCTAACTAATGTGGTCAGGCCAAGGCTTAACTGACCCAAGTGGCCAAGCATTACGCGCCAACGTGGTTGTTAATCTTGTTGATTAGCCATGCACACGCCATGATCGATGCTCTGCTGAAGTCATGCACCAACATTGCTATGCCCAATTCCTAATATTCCACACACTACGGTCCTCTGAACAACTAAACTCAGTAGATCACCCAACGTCCCACCGCAAACACACCCACCGTGCCGATCACCAACCCCAAAAGGGCATGCATGCGCTCACCGCGCACGAACGTCACGGCCGTTTGGTGGCCAGATCGCGGAACGCACATAAGATAGAGCGCGCGACACCCTCACTGAGTCACTCGATCAGCATCGCTAGCTCTTCCGAGCCACGATCACCCGAGGTACCTCTCTTGGGTTTGCCCGTGGCGATGGCCGGCGTCTTGCCGAGGTTTGGCCCCTTCGGCTCGCTGCCGCCTTACGATGAGTTCGGCATCAAGGAGACAAGACCCCGCCTCCCCGGCGGGCGGACAGCAGGGTACGACCTGGTGGAGAGGATGGAGTACCTCTACGTGCGCGTCGTCAAGGCGCGGGAGCTCAGGTGGAGCAAAGAGTTCGACCCGTTCGCGGAGCTGAAGCTCGGGAGCTACTCCTGCAGCACGCGCCACATCGAGAAGACCGTGGGGCCCGAGTGGAACGACGTGTTCGCCTTCTCCAGGGAGAGGATCCAGGCGTCGTTCCTGGAGGTGCACGTCCGGGGCCGGGGCTTCGCCGCGGACGAGTACGTCGGGCGCGCGCGCTTCGACCTGGGCGACGTGCCGGTGCGCGTGCCACCCGACAGCGCGCTCGCGCCGCAGTGGCACCACGTCTTCGACAAGAACGGGGAGCGCGGCGGGGAGGTGATGGTGGCGCTGTGGGTCGGCACGCAGGCCGACGAGTGCTTCCCGCTGGCCGTGCACGCGGACGCCGCCTTCCCTGTGGACGCCGGCCTCGCCGCGCACATCCGGTGCAAGCAGTACGCGGTGCCCCGGCTGTGGTACGTGCGGGTCAACGTCATCGAGGCCCGCGACATCGAGTTCGCGGACAAGGCCCGCGTCGGCGAGCTGTTCGTGCGGTCGCGCGTCTCGACGCAGGTGCTCAGGACCAAGACGTGCGTCTCCCGGCTGCCGTCCTACGGCTGGAACGAGGACCACCTGTTCGTCGCCGCCGAGCCGTTCGAGGACCACCTCATCATCTCCGTCGAGGACCGTGTCAAGGTCGATAAGGAGGAGGTCATCGGCCACGTCCACATTCCGTTCACCGACTTCGAGCGCCGGTGGGACGCTCGCCCAATTCGTCCAAGATGGTAATTAAAGAGCGCATTTCACCGAGCAAAGAACTCGAAATACGTACTATCTTGCAGAACATGCCGCGATCAGATGTGTTTATAGTATAATTGTTTCAAAAATACTCCTTGACAGGTATAATTTGGTGCAACCAGAGGGAGCCAAGAAAATCGAGAAGTTTTCATCCAAGGTCTGCGTCCGGCTCTGCCTCGAAGGCGGATACAGGGTGCTGTCAGAGCCTATCCACTACCTGAGCGACGTCCGCCCGGCGGCGAGGGAGCTCTGGCACGGGCGGCCGCCCATTGGCCTCGTCGAGCTCGGCATCCACAACGCCTTCGGCCTGAGCGCCCTGCGCGCGCGCAACGGGCGTGGCTCCTGCGACGCCTACTGCGTGGCCAAGTACGGCAGCAAGTGGTTCCGCACGCAGACGGTCATCGACAGCCTCGCGCCGCGGTTCCACCAGCAGTGCTTCTGGGAGGTGCACGACCACTGCACCGTGCTCACCGTCGCCGTGTTCCACAACTGCCAGATCGGCGACAGCGGCGGCCTCGTGACCGGCGACCCCGTGAAGGACGTCCTCCTCGGCAAGGTGCGCATCCGGCTCTCGACGCTCGAGACCGGCCGCATCCACACGCACGCGTACCCGCTTATATCCCTCCACGGCGGCGGCATCAAGAAGATGGGGGAACTCCACCTCGCCGTGCGCTTCTCGACCACCTCGACCCTCGGCCTGCTCCAGACGTACGGGCGGCCGCACCTGCCGCCGATGCACTACCACTGTCCGCTGTCCGTGGTGCAGCAGGAGACGCTGCGGCGGGAGGCGGTGGCGGTCATCGCGCACCGGCTGGGCCGCGCGGACCTGCCGCTGCGGCGGGAGTGCGTCGAGCACCTCTGCGAGGCGCACGGGCACCGGTGGAGCATGCGGCGCAGCAAGGCCCACTTCTTCCGCATCATGTCCGCGCTGGCGCCGCTGTTCGCGGCGGTCAAGTGGTTCTACGACATCTGCCGCTGGAGGAACCCGGTGACCACGGTGGCCGTCCACATCATCTACGCCATGCTGGTGTGCTGCCCCAACCTCATCCTGCCCACCTTCTTCCTCTACAAGTTCTGCCTGGGCCTGTGGAACTACCGGCGCCGGCCGAGGCACCCGTGGCACGTGGACACCAAGGTGTCGCGCGCCGAGACGGCGCACCTGGACGAGCTCGACGAGGAGTTCGACGAGTTCCCGACGGCGCGCCCGCACGAGGTCGTGCGCATGCGCTACGACAGGCTGAGGAGCCTCGGGGCGCGGATACAGGAGATGGTCGGCGACGTCGCGGCGCACGTGGAGCGCGCGCGGTGCGTCATGACCTGGCGGGACCCCCGCGCCACCACCATGTACATGCTGCTCTGCTTGTGCTGCGCCGTGGTCACGTTCGTCGCGCCGTTCCAGGCGGTGGCGCTCTTGACGGGGTTCTACCTGATGCGGCACCCGAGCCTCCGGCAGAGGCTGCCCGACGTGCCTTCCAACTTCTTCCGGCGCCTGCCCTGCAAGGTGGATTGCCTGCTTTAATCGTGTCAGGGTTTTTAATTTGATGACGTAGTACTACTGTTACTGTTCTCGTCAAATTTTCGATACGCTCGGCGTTACGGTTACAACACGGTGCCGCGCGTCCGCAATTGTAATGGTCAACACGAGTCAAATACTGGAGTACTTCAACAGGTCGCAATCGATTTTTAAAAACTCAACTCCGAGACCCGAACATCCTCCTCCTCTGTTCCTGAATGAAACCCAGCCAGCTCGTCCGGCAATGCCTCGCCCTGCTCCACTCCAAGAACTCGATCCCGCTCGCTCCCTCCACCACCACCCAGATTCACGCTCTCCTCCTAACGTCCGGCCACCTCCACTACAGCAGCCTCTATCCTCTCTTCGCGTTGTACTGCACCTGCGGTCTCCCATTCAATGCCCACACCCTGCTCGGCCAAATGCCTCACCCACCTCCGGTCCCCTTCGCCAACTCTCTCCTCCGATCCTACACCAGCCTCGGCCACCATAGAGAAGCCGTCGCTCTTTACGCTCAGATGCGCTCCTTCGACCACCTCACATTCCCCTTCGCAGCCAAGGCCTGCGCCGGCCTCCGCCTCAGCCGCCATGGGCGCGCTGTGCACAGCCGCGCCCTCGCCGCTGGCTTCGGCGGCGACGGGTACGTGCAGAACGCATTGATTTCCATGTACATGAGCTGCGGTGATGTTGCCGAAGCGGAGGCGGTGTTTGAAGCGATGCAGAACCGTACAGTTGTGTCCTGGAATGCGGTGATTGCTGGGTGCGTCAAGAATGGGTGTGCAGAAAGGGCATTGGAGGTCTTTGGCGAGATGGTTGGTGACGGCGCTGCGGTTGACCGCGCCACGGTTGTCTCCGTACTGCCAGCTTGTGCACGAGTCAAGAATTTGAGCATTGGGAGAGCTGTTCACCGGTTGGTCGAGGAGAGAGGTCTGGGGGACTATGCCGCGGTGAAGAACGCGTTGATTGATATGTATGGGAAGTGTGCGAGATTGGAGGATGCACGAAGGGTCTTCGATGACCATAAATATGATAAGAATGTTGTTTCTTGGACGGTGATGATTGGTGCGTACGCGCTGAATGATCGTGCGGACGAGGCATTTGCTCTTGGTTGTGACATGCTGATGACCAGTGGTGCGCCACGGCCCAATGGAGTGACCATGGCGTATCTACTCTCGGCTTGTGCTAGCTTGCCATCGCAGAAGCATGCAAAGTGCACGCACGCATTGTGCGTCCGACTTGGGCTTGAATCAGACATCGTTGTGGAGACTGCACTTATTGACGCTTATGCAAAGTGCAATAACATTAAGATGATGGAGTTGACACTTGAAAATGGTTCGAGGAGGACAGCAGCATGGAATGCGGCTATCTCTGATTATACTCGCAGCAAACGGGAGAAGAAAGCTATAGATTTGTTCAAGCAGATGATTGCAGAATCGGTGCGCCCAGACTCTGCAACACTTGCAGGTATCCTCCCGGCCTATGCAGAATCTGCGGACCTTCGACAAGCGACGAATATTCACTGTTACTTGCTGACTCTCGGATTTGTTCGGAGCACACCAATCGCAACTGGTTTAATAGATGTGTATGCCAAGGCAGGTGGCTTGGACGTGGCTTCGACACTCTTCTACGGGCTACCTGAAAAGGATGTCGTTGCCTGGACCACGGTCATTGCTGGGTACGGTATGCACGGGCATGCCCAAACTGCCATCCTGCTATATGAAAGGATGGTGGAGTTAGGGGTGAAGCCGAATACCGTGACCTTCGCCTCCTTGCTGAACGCTTGTAGCCATGCCGGCATGGTAGAGGAAGGCCTTCGGCTGTTTGAGGACATGCGTAACATTCATGGCATCAGGCCGAATGTCGACCACTGCTCGTCCCTGGTCGACATGGTTGGGCGTGCTGGGAGGATCAAGGAGGCCTATGGCCTGATCAAAGACATGCCATTTGAGCCGAGCACCTCGGTGTGGGGTGCTCTGCTGGGTGCTTGTGTTGTACACAAGAATGTCGAGTTCGGGGAAATTGCGGCCAAGCATTTGTTTGAGCTTGAACCGGAGAACACTGGGAATCGCGTGCTGCTTGGTAACATATATGCCGCAGCCGACAGGTGGAAGGATGTTCAGGATGTACGGAGAGTGATGACTGAAAAGGGTCTCAGCAAAGAAGCGGGATCTAGTTTCGTTGAGGCGAGGTCTGAACAATTCCGAGCATCATTGTTATAAAATGTAAGTCTCGTACATGTATCCGATAGATCAAAGCGGCTCTTCTTTGATATATACGTATATGCTAGCAGTTAGGAAAGTCACCAAAGGCACATGTCCATACATGATGCGGTAAAAAAAAAAGAGTTTTTCGTAGAGTGAATACACACCATGTATCTATATCTATGTTTTGGTGCTGTAATGGTTTTGCTGAGCGAGGGTCTGCCTATTATAGGGACGGGTGGTGGACACAGCGTTTCTGGTTCTCACACACCAAGGAGGAGAGGAGGCGTGCTTGGTCAAATGTCCCTCCCCGAACGTGGTGGCTTCATGCAGGATTGCCCATCCCTGCCATCCCTATATTTAGCCTCCTCCGTCCTCTCTTTCAGGCCTTCAAATCTTGCCCCTCTCTCCGCTGCTGCACAATCCTTCCCTTCCTATTCCCCTCACCACCCCCTGTTCGTTTCTCGACCCAAGAAAGGGAGGAAGGAAACAAGAGAAAGCATCAGCCATGGTGAGTACAGGCCCATCTCTTTCTTCTTGAATGTTGTTCAGGCAATTGTTCCCTTATAACGGGATGGTGTATGTTAATATGTTATGGCGATTCCTTGTTGCAAGTCGAATTCTGCGTCAGGAATGGCCGTTTGCGACGAATGCAAACTCAAGTTCCAGGAACTTAAGGCGAAGAGGAGCTTCCGCTTCATCGTGTTCAAGATCAACGAGAAGGTGCAGCAGGTAGTGGTGGACAGGATGGGGCAGCCTAACGAGAGCTATGATGATTTCACAGCCTGCTTGCCTGCTGATGAGTGCCGCTACGCGGTGTTTGATTTTGACTGGGTCACTGATGAGAACTGCCAAAAGAGCAAGATCTTCTTCATCTCTTGGTAACAACTCCCAGACGACATTTATTTGGTTTATGATTATAGAATGTGACGATATAGGTTTTTTCTGGATCTTATGAATGGCAGTTGCTGGTATAAATTTCTCAATTAGGATGTGAATTCAATCTGAACAGATCGGTTATGCATTTTAGATCGGTGCAGTTGGCATTTCCTTGGGGCATTTGGCTTCTACGAGATATAATGCAAAACACCCTTTGCCACTGTTTCTTGAGAAAATTCACATATCTAGTCTGTTATTAAAGAACATGCACCAATTTATTTCATAGTATGATACTGATGAGCAGAGCCTGTAATTTTTTAGATCAGCTTGCAAAGTAATCGGGAAGAAACTTATTTACCACAGGGAAAATAGCATCACATTACGAAAACACACATCTTTGTACATTTAAAAGTTCAAACTTAGGATGTTGTCTTTGCCACTTGAATACCTGACTTATATTTGTTCATTTCTATGCGAATCTTTCAGTTTGTTCAGGTAAGCATCCATGGCCTATTAATAGCATCCCTACTATCCTTTACCAATGATGTAATAAGAATGGCATGGACATGATAACATATTTTAATGTGCAAAAAAGGAAAATTCTAAGTCAACTTAGAGCAAGAGTTTAGTAGACTAGAGGACAAGTTCAGTTAGAACTTAATAAAGAACAGGTGCCTTGCTGTCAAAATTGAAACCATATGGCCTCGGGGTAGATGAACAATGTTGATAGGATATGCTAGCATTGCTACGTAGCTTGTCATCGTTACAGAAGTTTTGGCCCATCGTTTCACCTTCCACCCAAACCGTGTAACACCTCAAGAAATTGATATTTGCATTTCAAGTTATTAATTCAACTTTGTGTTACAGATGCTAACAGCAAGGAAGAAGTGCCTTCATATTTTTCGTATATACTGTAGTGATCATTTCGTGGTCATATGTCGGCGTGGATTCATAACTAAGACTCCCGAGAGGACACAAGCTATTTGTTCTAACCAGCTACTTCCTGATTTCAGTAATCTCACATCTTGACATTAACGAGACGACTGCGATATCGTAAAAATCCTTAAGCATTATCGTGGATTTCAGTAACCTCACGTCTTGACATTAACAACTGACTGGGACATCGTAAAAATCCTTAAACATGATCGTGTAACCTTGCAACGCAATGGTACTGCTTCCTGCTATTTTCAGCTGAACACTGAAACAGTGCATCCTGCTATTTCTTCTGCAGGGCTCCTGACACATCAAAGGTTAGGAGCAAGATGTTGTATGCGAGCTCCAAGGACCGCTTCAAGAGGGAGCTCGACGGTATCCAGGTGGAGCTACAGGCGACCGACCCGAGCGAGATGAGCATGGATATTGTAAAGGCGCGAGCCCTCTGAATGAAAAACCCAAGCCCAGCTACAACGTACACCCACACCCACCCAAGAAGGAGAGGGCCTTCATCTGCATCAGCTCCTGTTGTTGCAGTTCCTTCCCATCCATTTTCCCTGTCATTCATTTCCTGGAAGCAATGTGTTGTGTTCTCTATGAGACTATGCCGTCTTCGTTCTTGTTTCCCTCGTGTTTGGTGTCATAGTCTCTTTTACCGCTGTAAACTAGAACATATGTCCATTTGATGCCAGGTGTGAAGCCTAATGTGTCCTAGGTAATCACCGCTTTTTCACACACAAAAAAGTTTGATTTTATCTCTTCTGTTGTGCTTGTGCGTGTGCTTTTCCCATACTATATGTTATGAGATGTTTCCCACTGTTTTCTCTTTCTTTTATGAGGAACCTTTGCCATTGCAACAAATCTTATCTTCGGCCCCGAACAGACAGCAGTTATGCATTACCAAAACATTAATCAAACTTACTTGGCAAATCCCAAACTGCAACAGATACACAATTGTTACTTCAAATGTAAAAAAACAACTTTTTTTAGAGGAAAAGGCTGCATTATACTATATTTTAAGCCTGAGTAAAAGTGAGTCACCTAAGGCTATCTGCCCGCGCGCGCGTTTCTGGCCGCCTGATTTTTACTCTATTGAACGAAGTCTTACAAGCCGCTCCCTCCCGTCCCCGCCCCCATCCCACCCCCGTCTCGATCCCGTTCCCCTCCAACCGAGCTCCCGAGTCCTGAGCTCCCACCCATCCCAGCTCCTCCCCCGTCTCCCCCGGCAACGTGTGCCGCACCCTCCGCTCCTGAACTCTCCCTCTCACCTTCGCTCCCTCCACCCCTCCACTCACGAGGCCACCTCCTCCTGTCCAGCTCCTGCATCCAGCGCCGGCCACCGCTACTTCCCCGCCTCAAACCTGCCCAATACCGATTCAACATCGCCCCTGAAGGCCTGATCCACCTTTCCACTATAAGAACCCTTCGAGGCAGGTACCGGCGCCTTTACACAACTAGTGGGGCACAACTCCACAACCAAATTGGAGGCTCCCGTAATGACAACAAGCTGCCACAATAACAAGTTATCAATAACAAAACACAAGATCTAGATATTAACGAGAATACTAGATCGGGGATTGCTCCAAGTGAATGGAGAGGAGTTGATGTGCTTGATTCGTGATGGCGATGTAGGTTGTCTCCTCCTTCAAATCCCCCAAAGATCGAAGCCTTCAGGTGGTTGAAGTGGGAGATCTAGAGAGAGAGCTCTTGCAATAGGTCTGGTCTTTTTCGAATGAATCAAGAAGCCTGAATGGAGGGGATGAGGGGGCTTTTATACCCCCTGCATCCACTGAGCCGTTGAAGCCATTTGGGGCCGGATTATCCGGCCTAGGAAAACTCCACCCCAGACTCAGATTATCCGACAAATAAACCCCCCCACACACAAAACAACGCACCGAGCCTGCCCTTGATCGTCTCCTGGGGGCCGGATTATCCGGCCCCTTGTGAGGACCGGATTATCCGGCCAAGGATGGAAAAACTGCCCCTGTTCAGATTTTCCGGGAGAAAATTCAAACCCAGACAGAGCGTCGCGCCTTGGCAGCCTTTGATCATCTTCTAGGGGCCGGATTATCTGGCCCAAGGTGAGGGCCGGATTATCCGGTCAGGGGAAGAAAATCCGCCCCTGTTCGGATTTTCCGGGAGAAAATCTGTCCCCAGACAGAGCGACGCGCCATGCCAGCCTTTGCCAAGAGAGCTAGGCCGGATTATCCAGCCCTTGATGGGGCGGATAATCCGGCCCCCAACCACAAAAACATCCCTGCACACTTAGCACACATGAGAATACTCCACAGTATTATTATCTAACACACAAAACATAGGGAACCATGAGATGTTCTTTCAATCTCCCCCTTTTTGGTGTTAGATGACAATACTAGGATTTGCAGGAAAGTTCTCAAGACAACAAAAATTAATGAAAGAATAAGACTCCCCCTCAATGTGTGCATATTAGAAAATTGCATTAGATCACAAATGCACACACGAGGGTATAAGTCTATTCCATTGAAACATATGTGAAAAGCTCATACCACTGGTAGGGAGACATACGCGTCCTCAACACATTATGAGAATATCCAATGATTGCTATAGTGAGTGCCTCCCTTGATAAAGATATCCAATATGATAGATGTCTCCATATGAATAGTCCACAAGATAAATCCAGAGCCACACAAACATAGTCTCATACGGCACAAGACACACATAAAAGTTTGACACTAAAAGGGCACAAGCGAGAGAAAAAACGAAACGCCAAGAACAAGAGCTTATGCCCGACCCATGAAAATCCTCAGAGACCTAATAGAACTACTTCTCCCCCTTTGGCATCGAGACACCAAAAAGGAATAAGAGCGATGCTAACGCCCCAAGGGATCACTCGAAGTCCTCATCTTCTTCCTCGTCCCTGTCCTCGTCCTCATCCTCAAGCTCCTCGGTGTCATCGTCCTCATCATTGGCAGTGTCCGCGAAAGGAAATAGGTGGCGCTCCAGCTCTCCATAGTTAAGCCCTGAAGAAGAGTTCCACCGAGCATATGGTGTGGGAGGAGTAGGAGCAGGTGGTCGCCTGAAGCACCGGACACATGGTGAAGGATGAGCTGCTGAGAGTGAGCCATCTCATGGCGCTACTTGTATGCCTCATACTAGCCCTTGCGGGTGTCCATGCCCATGCAAAGGATGTTCCGCTGGAACCAGTTCAGCTGCTTGATCTCACGAGCAATAGGATGCATTGGGGGCCTACGAGCACTAGCACGAGCATCCCTTATGAGGCCCTCAGGAGCAGAAGAGGGGTGAGAGGTCTTCCTAACCTTGGTGTAGATCTTCTTGGCCTTGTGCACTACATCAATGTTGAACTCTTCAATGAGGAGCAGGTGCTTGATCAGCATCATGATGTATGGAGCATATGGGATGGAAAGTCTGTTGAACATGGCATCGATCAACTCATGGTAAATAAAATCCATCACATCCAGCTGGTATGACACGGACTCATCCTCACAGGACGCCACCTCATGAGAGAAGGCAAGAAGCTAAACTAGGTGACCACGGATGCTATCATTGTTTCCACCACTAGGAGTGATAGAATCACGAAAGAGACCCACCAAACTAGCATATATGGGAGACAGACCAGCAAGAGTGCCCACAATACCATTATCATCGGTGCACAGAGAGAGGGCAACATCTTTATTGGGCTTGAGTTGAGTGATGATGTGGTTACCACTAGCACGGTCCCTGTGGCGGAAGGGATAACCAAGAACCTCAGCAAAAATACGGAAATCAGCTTGCATAGGCCTGTCATGGGTCATCCACTTCATGGTGTGGTGCTCATCCCCGCAAATGACCAAGGTGGAGAAGAACTGCTTCACAATCTCAGTCATAGGAGCATTGGAGGGCCATTAGATGGTGCAGCCCCATCCTTTCAGACACATACATGACATCAACAAGGTGAGGCTTCTCCAAGGCATCAACAAGAACCAGAGGATGCATAGGACAAATCTTCTGTTGAGCATACACATCTTCATAGATACCCTTTTGTTCAGCGCACCAAAAGCGAGAGTCACCCGGCTCAGTATCATACGGCACTTCATCAAACAGATCCCGATGACGAATGGAGGAGAAAGTAACAGGATCCATCTTCTTGTAGTTGATCTTGGGCCCTTTGCCCTTCCTCTTGGACACACCTTTCCTATCCCTCTTTGCCTGTTCAGCCATGCGCTTCTCCTCGTTCTTCCTTCTCCTCAGCTCAGCCTCGTCCACTAGGTTACCTTGACCATTATCCCGAAAGTATTTAGCACGAGGACGGCGCTTGTAGGTCTGGGGAGCACTAGAACCACATGTGAAGGGAGCCAGATGGATAGCATGGGGATACGCATACACACAAGTCCAAGATAGAGCGTAGAAAAAGTAGTCAAACAGTTCATAGTCCAATACTACTCAATGCACAGATCTTATGCAAAACTGAACCAGTTGTGACTCTATCAGGCCGGATTATTTGGCCTGGCCAGGGGCGGATAATCCAGCCCTGGTAGAAAATTTTAGAATTGTTTAGATCTAATGCATAAGAGTAGATCGGGCCTAGGAACTTCAAGACTACTAATTCTACGCGAAACAACACCCTTCTAGACAGCGTTTCACCCAACAAGTAACACATCTAGCCAAAGATGGGGAGAGAGGGAGTTACCCTCACTCATTGGAGGAAAAACGCGGTGGAGAAGATATCCGGAGGCACGGAGAAGAAGATCCGGGGAGGCCCGGAGAATCCGGTGGCTAGAGAGGCTCCAGGGAGGGTGGGGGACGGCAGGCGACGGCTGGGAGAGGGAGAGGGCCGAGGGAGAAGTGATGCTCGTTATGAGCCCTTCCCCCGACCCTAGCCCTTAAAGACAGCATCCGCCAGGGCCGGATTATCCGGCCTATACTTGGGCCAGATTATCCGGCCTAAAATCTGAATGTCTGTTGTACACAGACTCAGGCCTGCGCATCCCCAAACAAAACCCCCACAAGGTGTACAAGGGACTTGTGTGTAAGAAAGAATGGCTTAGGGGTAGGGAAAGGCTTAGGATTAAGAGTTCCAAACTGAGATGGTACAACACACGCAAAATTGCAAGAACCAAATCAACTAAAAGCCAAAATTGAGTGTGATTTCCATAAGAACATGAGGTGAGCAAAAAATAGCCAAAAAGATCCACAAAAATCTAACTCTCCTCATCGAAGAGGGCAGTGGCCGAAGCCACCTTGTTGGAGTGGATGGTATGACACCGCGAAGGTATATCTTGGGTTCATGACCAATACTCATCAATAAGCTCACATATCACAAAATGATATTAAGATAAATGATTTGACATGCTTTCGGCATTATTTGGGGAGGGTTAGCCCAATCAATTAGGACCACACTTCCCCTATGTCCATGCCCACACCTAGACCAAATAAGACTGAGATGTACGAGTGAGTGCATGGGTAATCAAGACAAGATCCTTGAATCAACGATATTTAGCTCATTCCTCAAGTAACAAAACCTTGCTTCGTCAAGTGGCTTCTTGAAAATATCAGCAAGTTGGTTCTTCATGCTCACAAAAGATAGATCAATATCGCCTCGAGCAACATGGTCTCGAATAAAATGATTCCGAATCTCAATATGCTTCGTCCTTGTGTGCTGTACCGGATTGTACGCAATTTTGATTGCAATTTCATTATCACATAAAAGAGGCACTTTGTCACAATTGACACCGTATTCCTTTAAAGTTTGCATCATCCATAATAACTGAGTGCAGGCACTAGCAGCTGCAACATATTTAGCTTCGGCAGTGGAGAGAGATGTACAATTCTGTTTTTTAAAAGACCAACAGACTAGAGATCTTCCCAAGAACTGACAAGCTCCAAAAGTTGATTTCCGATCATCCTTATCACCAGCCCAATCTGAATCAGTATAACCACATAGAGAGAAATTGGAGCCCTTGGGATACCATAGACCAAAGTTAGGGGGATGAACCAAATATCGGAAGATCCTCTTGACCGCCACTAAGTGGCTTTCTTTAGGAGCTGCTTGATACCTTGCACACACCCCCACACCCAACACAATACCAGGTCTAGATGCACAGAGGTAAAGAAGTGAGCCGATCATGCACCGGTATACCTTTTGGTCCACATCTTTACCATGAGGATTGAGTTCAAGGTGACATTTTGTTTGCATCGGAGTGGCAACGCCATTAAGATCTATCATCTTGAATCTCTTGAGCATGTCTTGGATGTATTTTGCTTGATTGATGAAGGTTCCTTCTCTAAGTTGCTTGATTTCGAATCCAAGAAAGAACCGTAACTCCCCCATCATAGACATCTCAAACCTGTCAGTCATAAGCTTTGAAAATTCATCATTAAAAGCTTTATTAGTAGAGCCAAAGATGATGTCGTCTACATATAGTTGGCATACGAAGAGCTCTCCCTTAACCTTCTTAGTAAAAAGAGTGGGATCGATTTGCCCAACTTCGAAGCCACGGTCTAACAAGAGCTCTTTAAGGTGCTCATACCACGCATGTGGGGCTTGTTTAAGGCCATAAAGTGCCTTATCAAGTTTGTAGACATGGTTCGGAAAGTTAGGATCCTAAAATCCCAGGGGTTGCTTTACATATACCAACTCATGTAGAGGACCATTAAGAAAAGCACTCTTAACGTCCATTTGCTGTAATTTAAAATTATTATGAGCAACATAAGCAAGAAGGATACGGATGGACTCAAGACGAGCCACAAGAGCATAAGTCTCACCGAAGCCAATGCCCTCAACTTGGGAATAGCCTTGTGCCACGAGTCTCGCCTTGTTCCTCACAACAATGCCATTCTCATCTTGCTTGTTTTTAAATATCCATTTAGTGTCGATAACATTGCGACAATCCTTGGGCTTCTCTACTAATTTCTAAACCTTGTTGCGTTCCAAGTTATTCAACTCTTCATGCATAGCAACAACCCAGTCCAGATCTTCAAGAGCTTCAAACACTTCCTTGGGTTCCACCATTGAGATGTGAGCTTGATGCTCACCGAAACTTGCCAACTCCCTTCTTGTGGAAACCCTTCGTCGAAGATCACCTACAACTTTGTCAAGAGTGTGACCCCTTAACTGAAGGTTCCTATCGACACGAGCTTTGTGACGAAGTTCAATTATCTTGTTGTCTCTTGGGGGAATAACTTCATCATTTGAGTCTTCATTGGAATCATTGGCTTGGCCTTGATCTGTAGCTTGATTAGCAGGAGTAGGCGATGATGAACCTTGCCCTTGATGTGGATCAACAACCAAAATAGGAGGCTGCTACACTTCAGGAGTTTCAGGGCCGGATAATCCGACCAAGGGTGAGGCCGGATAATCCGGCCTGGGAGAACCTGAAACATCTTCACCAGGTTGACTAGAGATTGCTTAAATTGGCGAGGGGCCGGATAATCCAGGGTTAGCCGGAAAATCCAGCCTGGGATTTGCAGTTGTTTCTTCGATATGATGAACAATATGGTCATCAGTGGAGTGATGGCCGGATAATCCGGTGTCGACCGGATAATCCGGCCTGGAGCATTCAGGAGCACGTTGACCTTCAGCATTTGGTGGAGTTGGTGTAGAAGTTTCTCCCGTGGTTGGAGCATGTTGAGTATGTGTAGATGAGGGCTCTACATGAGTAGAGCATTGTTCTTCCTGATCCGCCACAAGGGGTTCCTCAATGGGGCGGAAAAATCCCATGCCCATTCTTCTTATGACATCTTGGGGTATTTCAACATCTGCATCACAAACATCAACTTGCCCCGCATGGGAGCCATCATTTTCCTCGAACACCACACTACCAGATTCTACAAAAGTTCCGGAGAGCTTATTGTAGACTCTATAAGTGTGGGATTCGGCACCATAAGCAACAAAAAATGCCTTCTAAAGCCTTAGACTCAAATTTAGATAAATGAACTCCTTTGATGAGAAAGAAACACTTACAACCAAATACCCGGAAGTATGAAATGTTTGGCTTGTTACCGGTAAGTATTTCATACAGTCTTGTCCAAGATTTTATGGAGGTATAGCCGGTTGGATGAATGACAAGCGGTAGAGATTGCTTCAGCCCAGAAGTTATATGGAGACTTTAATTCAGCTAGCATAGACCTTGCCATATCCATTAGGGTCCGGTTCTTCCTCTCAACAACACCATTTTGTTGAGGGGTGTACGCAGCGGAGTATTGATGTCTTATCCCCTCTTCACTTAGGAATTCATTTAAGGTGTAGTTCTTGAACTTGGAGCCGTTATCACTTCTTATTGCCAAAATGGTGACATTGTGTTGACGTTGAACTTCGTTGGCGAAGTCGATGACAGTTTCTTGAGTCTCGCTCTTCAACTTGAAGAAATAGACCCAAGTGTATCTTGAGTAATCATCAATGATCACAAGGCAGTACTTCTTCCCACCGAGGCTTGCATGTGATGGAGTACCAAAGAGGTCCACATGAAGGAGCTCCAAGATCCATTTTGACGAAATAATAGTCTTCCTTCGATGAGGAGAGTCATGCATTTTCCCTTCAATACAAGCCCTGCAAACACGATCTTTGGCAAAGGAAACATTCACTTTTAGTCCAAGGATGTGGCCACCCTTGTGGAGACTTTGCAATGTTCTCATATTGATGTGGGATAGTCGGCGATGCCATACCAACCCGCGTCATCCTTTCCGAAAAGACACATCGGGCCTATAGTGGTTTTCCCCGAAAAGTACACCACGTACAGGTCATTTTCGACATATCCCACGAAAGCGACTTTTAGAGACTTGCTCCACAAGAGTACCACCAAATCAGCATCAATAAAAACTAGAAAGCCCATCTTACCAAGGGCGCGAACAGAAAGTAAGTTGTAACCGAGGGTCTCAACAAGCATGACGTCCACGAGAGAGATATCCTGAGCCACCACAACTTTGCCGAGACCCAATACCTCAGATTTTGACTTGTCACCATAGGAGACGGTTATATGATCATGATTTGGCCGCATCTCCGTGATGATATCCTTGCTTCCGGTCATGTGACTCGTGCACCCGCTATCGAATTTTTCTTGGTTAATTCTTGGTTTTAGGTACCCATTTTTTCAGTGGGTCCTCTCATGTTAGTGACAAGGGTCTTGGGGACCTAGATATACCAAGGAATGTAACAATCATAAGGACCTACATAACTAGCATAAACATCACCATAATAATCACAATATAACTCATAGTTAGGATTGTTAGCCCCTGCAAAACCATCATAATTAGACTTGTCATTGGTCGTGGTGTTAGTCTTTGGTTGAGCAGTCTTGCTCTTCTTCTTGTTGTTGTTGTTGTTCTTGTTCTTTGTCTTGGGAATATAACCAAGACCCTCTTTTCCATTGTTTGTCCTTTGCTTGCCAAGTATCTCCTATAGAACTTCTTTAACTTTGTGTTCGGATCCCTTTGCAAGATCTTGTTGTCCACAAGATGGTGTGGAGGTGATGGGCATATCATACTTCTCCAATTGAGTTTGGAGCTGGTCAGGAGACTCATTTAGAGTAGAGTGTTCACTCTCCAATGCCTTGTGAGCAATGTCAAGTTTCTCAAACTTCTCTGAGGGTCTAGCATGAGCAACCCCAAATTCAATCTTTTCCTTCTTTAGTTTATTTACCTTGGCAAGAGCGTTGTCACGTTCTTTGATGAGCTGAGCAACAACTTCTTCATGGGACTCCTCAATAGATTCGATTTTCTCTTCCAATGATACACGAGCTTCCTCTTCTTCTTCCAAGGCATTCTTCAAGGAGGCTATCTCTAAGGCATCTTCTCTTTTAATTCTGCCCTTTTCTTCGAGGAGATCTTTGGATTGGGCAAGTTGACTCATAAGAGCATCAAAATGAAGTTTGTGCTCACCTTGCAAGTTAGTGAAAAAGTTGTCCAAAGCAATAACTTCTTCTTTTACCTTGAGACTAGTATGATCATCCATATCCATATTTATGTGAGTCTTAGGAAATGAAGAAAAGGAAGATGATACCTCGGACCCTCTTGCCATAAGGCAGGTGACGTTGTTGTTGATGACATTTTCGTTTGGAGAGTCGAAGAGAGATGATGGAGTAGATGTAGTGGCTATAGCAGCCACCTCTCGAGTACTATCTTCATCCTCTTCATCTTCACTTGCAGAGGAATGATGACCCACAAGTATAGGGGGTGTATCGCAGCATTTTCGATAAGTAAGAGTGTCGAATCCAACGAGGAGCAGAAGGTGCTGGCTAGTGGTATGGATTAGGAATTCTTTGCAAATACTTAACAAACGAATTTTTAGGGTTTTTTGATAAAACAAGTAAACAAAGTACGAGTAAACAAAAGACAATAAGAATAAATGCAGCAAGTGGCCAAATCCTTTATGCAGCAAAGGACAAGCCGGTTGTATTACTTAAGATTACCAAACGTTCTCGAGGACACATGGGAAGACTGTCAAGTGTTTTCGCTTCGTATAGTTGATTAATCTTCTTTAGCTTGCTAAGTGTTGTGTGGGTGAACCTGTGCTAATGTACCAACCTTCCTAGGACTAATACATACTTGTGATTATACCCCTTGCAAACATCCGTAAGTACAAGAAAGTAATTAAAGTAGAAACCTAACCACAACTTTAAACTCTAAGACCCTTACGTCCCTTGTGCAATGGTTTCCTAACGGGGTTTCAGGTTTCTGTCACTCCGACAACCCCTACGATTAGTAGCCAAATACATAATGCATTCCCCTAGGCCCATATAGCTGAAGTGTCATGTAGTCGACGTTCACATGATACCACTAGAAGAAGTACACCACAACTTAAATATCAAACCATTGAATCTTTCTCAACACAACTCCACTACTAACAACATGACTTCTCCCATGTCCTCAAGAACAAAACGAACTACTCACAAGACATCATATGGATCATGATCAGACATGGAATAATGATGTATAACAATCTGAACATAAACAATAATTCAATGGTTCACTCAATAGCATCCACTACAAAGAGTAATCAACACCAGGTGAGGGTACGAATCAACTCCGAGTTGTACTCGACGCGGTGCATGATCATGTCGGGTTGAGAATCCTAGCTCTTGCGATTTTCCCCCACTCTACCTCCTTGAAGTCTTCTTTCCCTACATACCTAGAACGAGGCAAATCCCAATTGGAGGGTAATTTCTCCTTGGGCATATTCTGGTATTGATGCTCATGGATAAGAGTATGGAAGGGATTCTTGGTGCGTGGAGGAATTGACCAGGGATCTGGAGGCTTTCCTCCAATAGTGCTGGCAGGGTTTGCCACCACTCCAATGCTTGCAATGGTAGTGTCGGTGTGCTTTGCCTCCTCTTCAGCTTCACTCTTGATCTCCTTCTCCTGCCCGGGGTCTTGGAGATCTTCCTCCATAGGCTCCTTTCCTTTATCCTTGGCAGACACCATTGTGCTTCTAAGCTTTCAAAAATAGTTCCTGGCAGAAACAGATCAAAAACACGATGAGAACACGATATAAAAACCTCGGAGGATCCGGTGGATTATATATTATGAAGTTCCACAACAAAAAGAAGGTACCGGGAGAAAACGAGTCGGAGGCGGAGTCTGGAGTGGACACACCACCTGGTGGCGCGGCATGGGGAGGGCCCGCGCCACAGGGTGGTGTGAGCCACCCTGGCTCCGTTTCCGTCCCTCTTTCGCTTGGTAGCTTTACTTATTGTCTAAAAACTGCAAAATATAGTTGGATAGTATTTTCACGGAACTTTTCTTACCAGAACTGTTACCTATTTGAAAACGGACTCTCAGGTGTCTGAATTTGGTATTTAGTAGATTCTTCCGGAGTCACCACTTGAATAACATCAATATCTTCATCTTCATACAATTATTACTTGAGTCATGAAACCTTTCACTTTCTCATTACACCATTAACTCCACTACCTAGAAATTTCTTTCACACAAAACTTCACATAGTTCTCATAAGCAACATTAGTATAAGTGAAGTGATAAAACCTTTTGAGTCCAATGTTAACTGAAAACCATCAAAACATAAGCTACTATAGCAACTCCTTCCGAAAATCCAAAAATAATTCAAAAAGGAAATCGAATAAAGAAGCAAATGCAAAAGTGGCAAAATCTGTCAAAACAGACCAGCAGGTAAAGATCAATTTTTTCGAAAATCTTCTGTTGCTCAAATCAAAAAGTGCAAAACTAACGAAAGTTAAATAACAATCTGGGGCATAAGCACAACAAATGACAGCTCAATCCGACAGACAGAGATCTCTCACGAATCTTTACGGTGAAGCACACAAATCTGTTTCAGGACAACAACTTCCCCAAATATTACTTCTCTCTCATTAGAGGTTGATCTTGACACAAAAACCAAACAAAACGGATAAAGAGAGGTTATTACCGAAGTAATAACTTCCAAGACTCAAAGAAACAAAAACAAACTGAAAGCAAAAATAAACTGGGTTGTCTACCAAAAAGCTCTTTCTTTATAGCCGTTAAGATGGGCATGATAATTTTGATGATGCTCACATAGGAATATGAATTGAAGTGAAAGAGAGCATTAAGAAGCAAAAATACACGCATTTAAGTCTAACCCACTTCCTATGCAAGGGAATTTTGTAAACAAAGTTGAAACCATAGGCTACTAGCATAGGAAGGCAAAAGAAGTGCAACATAAAAACTTTCAGCATAAAACGAGGAAACTTGATATTAATGAGATGCATAAGAACACTTTTCCCTCTCTCATAGTAACTTTCAGTATCATGCATAAACTTAAAAATATAACTATCACAAGGACCATGTAACACTGATCACTTATTCTAACAGAAAACACAGGAATACGAGCTCTCATAACACTACTTTGTGAGACAATATTAGAGGTATACTTACAAAGGATAGTGTGTCCCTCTTCTTCATACTTAGTGACAAAGTCTTTCACATTTGCTATTATAGGTTCATCAACAATTTGTTTATCAGGTTCAACAGCTTTATTTGTACTTTCATTAACCATACGAGCTATCATAGAATGTTCCTTTATCTTAACTGGGAAAGGCATTTTCTCAATGTAAGGTTTAGGTAAGACATGATTAGCAGTATAAACTTCAGTATTTCTCGCAGGAACACTCTTAGCAATATCTTTATAAGGTTCATGATACTTATTCCACTTCTTTTTAGGCACTTCAATGTAGGAAGCAAAAGCCTTAAAGTAAGAAGCAATAGCTTGAGAGTCTAGACATAAGCATTTTTAATATTTTAAAAGTCATCAGTTCCCATAAAAGATTCAATGCATTCATAATCATAATTTATACATGACTTTCTACCTTTGTCATTCTCCCAAGCTTCAGCATTGTCTTGGATACGGTCCAAAAGATCCCATTTAGCTTCTTCTTCCATGCGAGTGAATGATCCAGCACAAGAAGCATCCAATAAATCCTTATCATGTAGAGAAAGCCTTGCATAAAAGTTACCGATAATAATATTGTCGGGGAGCTCATGAATGGGACATTTGAGCATTAGTAACTTCAATATCCCCCAAGCTTGAGTTGTAGTCTCTCCATCAAGAGGCCAAAAGTTGTATATTTGATTCCGATCTTTATGAATCTCACTAGGAGGATAAAATTTTGAATAAAAGAGAGGCACTATTTCCTCCCATTCCAGAGTTTGACCATTCTTCAGCAGCTTATACCATTCCTCAGCTATTCCTTTCAGCGATAATGAGAATAGCTTCTTCTTGACTTGATCTGTAGTAATACCTGCACACTTGAACAACCCGCATAATTCATATATAAAGAGTAAATGATCACGGGGATGGACAGTTCCATCCCCAACATAGTAGTTATCCATAACACGATCAATAATTCTTGTAGGTATTTTAAAAGCATCATTCTCAGCAGGTGGTGGTTCATCTACTACCTTAGCAGTCGTAGTAGCATTACCAAGTAAGAAACTCAGCGAATTATCCATAACGAAAATAAAGCAACTAACAGAAATAAACAATACTCACAGTAGAAGTTTCCTTTACCAGTTCCACTCTCCAATAGCGCTTCACTCCCCGGCAACGGCGCCAGAAAATAGTCTTGATGACCCACAAGTATAGAGGGTGTATCGTAGTATTTTTTATAAGTAAGAGTGTCGAACCCAACGAGGAGCAGAAGGTGCTGGCTAGTGGTATGGATCAGGAATTCTCTGCAAATACTTAGCAAATGGATTTTTAGGGGTTTTTGATAAAGCAAGTAAACAAAGTATGAGTAAACAAAAGACAATAAGAATAAATGCAGCAAGTGGCCCAATTCTTTATGCAGCAAAGGACAAGCCGGTTGTATTACTTAAGATTACCAAAAGTTCTCAAGGACACATGGGAAGACTGTCAAGTGCTTTCGCTTCGTATAGTTGATTAATCTTCTTTAGCTTGCTAAGTGTTGTGTGGGTGAACCTGTGCTAATGTACCGACCTTCCTAAGACTAATACATACTTGTGATTATACCCCTTGCAAACATCTGTAAGTACAAGAAAGTAATTAAGGTAGAAACCTAACCACAACTTTAAACTCTAAGACCCTTACGTCCCTTGTGTAATGGTTTCCTAATGGGGGTTCAGGTTTCTGTCACTCCGGTAACCCCTACGATTAGTAGCCAAATACACAATGCATTCCCCTAGGCCCATATAGGTCAAGTGTCATGTAGTCGATGTTCACATGACACCACTAGAAGAAGTACACCACAACTTAAATATCAAACCATTGAATCTTTCTCAACACAACTCCACTACTAACAACATGACTTCTCCCATGTCCTCAAGAACAAAACGAACTACTCACAAGACATCATATGGATCATGATCAGAGATGGAATAATGATGTATAACAATATGAACATAAACAACAATTCAATGGTTCATCAACTCAATTGTTACAGCAATATGGAGATGGTGATGATGGTGCTGATGGTGATGGTGGTGGTGATGATGATGATGATCCCGATGAAGTCCAGCTTGATGGTGGTGTTGATGGCGACGATCTCCCCTCTCTAGGAAGGAATTCCCTCGGTAGAAATCTTTCTGCGGGAGAGATCTTTCTCTCTCGATGTTTTCCGCCCCGCAGAGGCGGCGGATTAGGGTTTCGGGAGGATAATATACGCCAGAGGGGAGAGCCAGGGGTGGACCAGGGCGGCCACACCACCTGGTGGCGCGGCCTAGGCTAGCCCGCGCCAGGGGGTGGTGTGGGCCCCCTGTGGCCCATCTCTAGCCCCCCTTCTGGCTTTCTTCGTCTTCTGGAAAAATAGGATTTTCCATGTATTTTCCCGGATTTTCTGATCTCGCGAATTTCGCCTCCAAACAGCCCCTTTTCCATCAGAATCTTGACTGGAGCGGTCCATGCTCCAAAGGTCATCAACCATGCAAAAAACAGATGAAATAACATAAGTATCACCTCTTAATATGAAATATATCAATGAATAACAATGAATTATGACATAGAATAGTGATGCAAAATGGACGTATCAAGGAATATTCTTCTTGTGCCACCAAGACAATCTTGGGTTGTTTCTTGTACGGACCATTCTTTTTGATAAATGGATTCTTTCGAGGTGCCTTGGATTTTTCTTTAAGGATGAGACTGACACCATTGTCTTCTCTATTTTGATACGGATATTCAGCCACAAAGTGTAGCCTATCTCCACAATTATAGCATGTTCTCAATTTTGGGCCATTCTATCTTCTTCCACTTGACCCATTCTTGCGCTCAAGTTCTGACTTGGCCTTAGCTGGATCCTTCCAAAAGTTCCTTGCATAGAATGCCATGTACTCACCATGAGCACGCTTGACTTCCTCGGGGCATCCCATGGAGACACTCTTGAAACCTCTTTCATCCTCATCTTGCTCAACAACATTAGCCTTCAGAGTAACATTGGCCCCTTTTTGCATTCCAATGGCTCGAGCACGAGCATCTTCCGCATTCTTAGCAGCAACCTTGAATGATGCCATTTCTTGCATGACTTCATTAGAGGTCATTTGATGGTAGTTGTGTCTACCCTGCAAGCTCTTCAAGTCCGTTGGCTCAAAAGGCATTAGAGCACTCACATATTTCAGCATCATCAATGTGAGTAGCTCCATGCTTTTTGAATGTTCTTCAAATGCCCTTGAGTCTTCTATACATATCCTCATGGTTTTCACCATCCAACATGTAGAATCATTCAGCTTCATTACTAAGGACATCATACCTATTCCTCCTCATTCTTTCATTTCCAATGAAGAGATCGGTGAGGGCATCCCAAGCTTCTTTGGCGGTGTTGAAATGCTCAATGTGGGGCATGTCCTTGGGGCCCACTCCGAGCTATATCATGTGGAGAGCCATTGCATTCAATTGACTATCCACCACTTCTCTTCTTGTCAAATTGGTGTGATCTCCAATACGAAGACCCTCTTCGATGATCCTCCAAAGTTCAATTGAAGAGCTGCAAACATGAGACTTCATTAAGAATCTACATTGATTAAATGAAGATGCAGTAAGCTTGGATGGATCATCCCTATTATTTATATGAGGATGAGGGATAGGTGGATCGGGAGAATATAGGTGATGAACCTCACTAGAGTCCTCCTTACCACTTCCCTTCTTGGAGGCGGAACCATTATGTTTTTCACCTACCACTTCATCTTCCTTGGATCTGGTGTTAGCCTTTTCCTTAGATGATGGAGTGGAAGCCTCCGAGGAGGATGGAGATGAGGCTGCGGGTGATGAGAGGCGAGTAATCATTTGTTGCATCTCCTCCATCTTGGTCTCAAAGGATTTCAACAAGGTTGTTTCCAACATCTTGAGGTCATCCATTGTGACCTTGTCCACATACTCGTTCCCATTCTCCTTGGAACCCATACTTCTCTTAAGCGGTTAAGCCCGAATAAAGAGCTAGGGCTCTGATACCAATTGAAATGGATCGTATGGGCACCTAGAGGGGGGGTGAAAAGGTGATACTTCAAATTTTAATGCTTTTTCAAATTTAGGCTTGACACAAAAGGTAAATTCTCTAGATAAGTTATTATGAAGAATCTCCCTATATGCAAACCTATCTACTAGCAAGTAAAGGCGAGTGAGAAAGAGGAACAAGTAAACCATAGTGGAGCACGCGGAGACACATGATTTGTTTTACCGCAGTTCCTTCCTTGTTAAGGGAAGTACATCTGCGTTGGAGGGGTGGGCGGTACTAAGACCACCACACCACAATAGGCATCACCCTGTTCTCCGATGGATCCCGCCACCAAAGGCCTGATCCACCTTTCCACTATAGGAACCCTTCGAGGCGGGTACCAATGCCTTTACACAACTAGCGGGGCACAACTCCACAACCAAATTGGACGCTCCCGTAATGACAACAAGCTGCCACAATAACAAGTTATCAATAACAAAACACAAGATCTAGATATTAACGAGAATACTAGATCGGGGATTTCTCCAAGTGAATGGAGAGGAGTTGATGCGCTTGATTCGTGATGATGTTGTAGGTTGTGTCGTCCTTCAAATCCCCCAAAGATCGAAGCCTTCGGGTGGTTGAAGTGGGAGATCTAGAGAGAGCTCTTGCAACAGGTCTGGTCTTTTTCGAATGAATCAAGAAGCCTAAATGGAGGGGATGAGGGGGCTTTTATACCCCCTGCATCCACTAAGCCGTTGAAGCCATTTGGGGCCGGATTATCTGGCCCAAGTGGGGGCCGGATTATCCGGCCTAGGGAAAACTCCACCCCAGACTCAGATTATCCGACAAATAAACCCCTCCACACACAAAACAACGCACCGAGCCTGCCCTTGATCGTCTCCTGGGGGCCAGATTATCCGGCCCCTTGCGAGGACCGGGTTATCCGGCCATGGATGGAAAAACTGCCCCTGTTCAGATTTTCCGGGAGAAAATTCAAACCCAGACAGAGCATCGTGCCTTGGAAGCCTTTGATCATCTTCTGGGGGCCGGATTATCTGGCCCAAGGCGGGGCCGGATTATCCGGTCAGGGGAAGAAAATCCGCCCCCGTTCGGTGGTGAGGAAGATAAGGAGGAGGTCAGCGCTTGGGATGGTGGGGTGAGAGAGAGGGGCGTGGGCAGCGACGCTCCTATGCGGGACTACGCAAAGATGTCGCATCACCCTCACCGCTTTGACTGAAAAAATCCGGGACAAATGGTAGAAAAAAAGTAATTGAAAAGGAGAAGACTCGCGAGGCATGCCATGACGTGGCGCTGAGCGATTGGCCAAAACCTGGATTCTATAGTAAGTAAACGGAAGAATCATTGAACGGAAAGCGTGGAGCGCTAAAAAGGTGATAAATGGTCACGTTTCATGTCACTTCAACAATTAACATGTATGTATTCCTAAAACAAAGCAGAATAAGCTAATTTAGGCCCCTCTAAGGCTTTGCAACTAAATTTCAAAATATATTAGCATATCTCGAGAATACATGAGATGCTCATACAAATTGATACATGTTCTACGTTGTTCTGTAATTTCTACACGAGTTAACAAAAATTTCAGTGCCCTTTACTTGGAGCATGCTCTATGATTAATGAACAAGCGGGTTCCATCGACTAAGTGGGTTCAAAGAAATATCATAACTTCTATTTTTTATTTTTATGTACATAAATTACCAAACTTGATTACATATTAGTTCTTGCTTTTACGTAAAGATTCGTGGCAACTTCCAGCCATACATTCTCTTTTAAATTTTATTAAACCAATGAATAATTTGGAATATATCAAGTATAACTCCTGCATAGAATTAGTATATATGTAATCTAGTTTTCTATATTGACTAAACTAATCATTTAATAATCTATCTACTTATAAGTGTTGAATACAAAATTATGCCTTCCTTGGAGCTATGCAATCTAAATAGGTGCAAACATCAATTTTGAGGCAGTCGAACAAGGTTTCGATGTGATCTTCATAAGTTAGCTTATTTTAACATCATTAGTTTTTTACCTTGATCATGTAAGATGTCAGTTTCTTGTGGTACTGAACTTAGTCTATTGCTTGATGTGTTTTTGTTTGAAGTTTGCTCGATGTACCTTTTTGTTTACTTGAAGAAACACTGATATCCCTATGTTGCTTATGAGATTCAATATGTAATAAGGGTCTGCTTTTTGCGTATAAGGCCAGATCTCTCAGTTTTAGACATGTATAACATGTAAATAACATATTTGTCTACCGATTAAAACACTCAACCCGCACATGCTCATATATTTAATGTATGATAACAGAAACAAAACAAAATGTGTTACTAGTAGTGAGTACAACACTCCTACCACACTCTACCAAATAGACTGTAGACGGTGCAGCGAAGCGCGCACGTCCATCTAATTTTATTAACTCCCCATCAAATCTGATTCCAACAGGTTTACAACATCATAAGGGGGTACATTGGTACATCAAACCAAGTTCAGGCATCCTTTGCTAACTTATGAGCTACAACATTTGTCGAACGGCTCACCCAATGATCATCCAGAGATCGAAGTACACTTTTAATCTCTTCAACTAATGGTTCGTGAATCGATTTGTGTTAGAAACGGTTTAGAGTTAGGTAACCATATGACTTGTGTACGTGTACATACCATATATTGTATCCTGTTAAGTCTATATAAACTAATCACCGTGAAGGCTAGACCCCATGTAAACCCTAAACACCTATTTTTACTTGGTATCAGAGCCATCGTTCTAACCCTAGCCGGCCGCCACCCCGAAACCCTAGGAGCCGCCGCCGCCCTAGGAGTCGTCACCGCTGCCCGGATATCGCTGGCGGCCGCCGCTGCAGATCCTCGCAGTCGCACCGCCGAGATGTCTTCCTCGTCATCCCTCGGCCCTCCAGCTCTCCACGGTCCTTGAACCGACCGTCGATCACTGCCCCGCCCATACCCGCGCCTCAAGTCCACCTCGACCAGAGCAACTTCATGCTCTGGCGCTCCTTCACCTTGCCGAACTTTACCGGTGCAGGGCTCCACGGCCACCTCGACGGCACATCATCGCCGCTTGAGAAGACCATCACCTAGGGCACGGGTGATGCTGCCACCTCCGTCCCCAACCCCAAGTACGCCAGGTGGTGGACACGTGACCAACGTGTGCTCGGGCTGCTTCTTGGGGATGGAGTCTTCGTCAAGTTGATGTGAACAATGCTTTCATTCATGGCTTTCTGAAGGAGGAGGTCTATATGCAACATCCCCCAGGGTTCGAAGATTCTCAGTTTCCCACTCATGTTTGCAAATTGCAGCATACTGATACGTTTCTAACGTATCTATCTTTTTTGATGTTCCATGCTTGTCTTATATCTACTTTCTTATGTTTTGTCCACACTTTGGAGTACTTTTACACATTTTCTAGAACTAACCTGTTAACAAGATGCCACAGTGTCAGTTGCCTGTTTTCTTCTGTTTTTGGTTCCAAAAAAGCTAGAAAATGAATATTCTCGAAATTGGACCGGAAAAAATCCAAAGTCGATATTTTACCGGAAGACTCACGGAGCCAGAAGACGAGATGGAGAGGGGCCAGGGGCTGGCCACACCATGTGCTGGCGCGGGTCCCCCTGGCCGTGCCACCAGGTAGTGTGGGCCCCTGGTCCACCCTTTGACATTGCCCTTTCGCCTATAAGAAGCCTCCAATGTAGAAACCCTAAATAATCTAGCCTCTAGCCACGAAAAGTTCCGCAGCACCACCACCACCGAAGGGGAGATTTGGGGGACAGAAAGTCTTTGTTCCAGCACCCTGCCAGGACGGCGAAGTGCCCCCGGAGCCATCTCCATCGACTCCACCACCATCTCCATCGCCGTTGCTGATTCCCATGATGATGAGGGAGTAGTTCTTCCTCGAGGCTAAGGGCTTTACCGGTAGCTATGTGTTCATCTCTCTCTATGCATGATCATATTATGATCATGAGCTTTGTAATCAAGTAGATCTACCTTGCTACTCAAGTGCTTTAATAGATCTTTGCTCTCCCCATGTGTATGAAAGTGACAGCATGCACACCATGGTGGCACTTAGGCTAGAGATTACAAATACTTGTTATGAGTTATATTTGGAGTTGGATGTTTCTATGAAATTGTGGTGTTTGTTGGAACCATCTAGAGCCTAAGGTGACAGTGTGGGCTTATCTAGATGGGGAAATTGAACTTTGAGGAGTGTTGTTTTAGCCCTACCATGGATTAGAGGAGAATATCATTTTGCGGCCTGAAAGTTGGGGTGTCCAGGCAACGCGGTACCCAAGTTGCTTACAATCAGCTGCGTTGCCCAAAGTTGGCGTGCCAAATACTTAGAGGGTCTTTTTCGGCACGAATTCAACTTTATGTTTCAATACAAAATATCAGGCTAACGACAGTCAAGTTGGGCCCCCCTGTCAGTTCTCGCCGTTATGTCGCTCCCGTCGCTTAGGCGGGGTGGCTGTGACGTAGGCTTGCAGCGTTGGCACAGTGGATAGGACAACACCTCCTGCCCAGTGTATTGACGTGACAAAACAGGGCACATGTATCGGTGTTATAATTATTTTTTGTTTACTTAGAAGCTGGAATGGCCACTGCCACATGTCTCTCCTTGGACTTTCGTCCCCATCGTTAACCACTACCTTAAAAGCGCATTGACGGTTCCACCGTTCCCCTGCCTCACAGAAACCACTCTTCTTCTTCCTATCATCTGTCTTCTTCCCATCTCCTTCTCCTTGCCGCCATGGAAGGTCGTCGCACTCTAGAGACAAGCTTCACTACCCATGACAATAAGAAGATAGATGTTGTCTACACTAATGAGGAGGAGATAGTGGTGCGAGTCATGAGGATGTACGAGGGTTGGCTTGAGAAAGACGAGGACAAGTTTGTGGGATTGGACCTCGAGTACACCCCGGAGCACCCATATGAAGGGAGGGAAGTCACCATCGTTCAACTGGCCATGAGGAAACACGTCCTCGTCTACCACCTCTCCCGGTTTGTAGATCTGCTCTTTGTAGCTAACCACTTTTAGGGTTTTCTCCTCTTGTTCTTTATCCATTTGCTCATCTTGCAACTACTGGATTTTATTTAGGACCAAATAAATTACGACAAGACAATGTTGAGAGTCTTGATCTTGCATTTACTAAACTTTTCAAAATTATATCCAGATGATGATCTTGCATTGACAAAATATTTGTAGTTACAAATTTTGGTGATGACAAACTACATACTTTCAGGACTGACAGGAATTGTTTGGCGCTGCGCCAGTTCCTTGTAGAAAAGGGAATTGTTTTCTGCACTATCGATAATACAACTGATTTTTTGAAATTTTATCAAGAGGGAATTATAATTCCTGCGCACAACTGGATCGATATTCAGAGTCTTGTCAAGATCCTAGGGGGCTCGAGGAAGGATGGAATGGCATCACTCGCAACTAGAATCCTCGATGAGTCGTACGACAGAATGAAGGCAGATTTCCCCACAGATAGGCACGATTTCTGGGACGAGTGGCCGTTGTCTGATATAAACCTGAAGTATGCAGCCATAGATGCTTACGTGACCTACCAGCTGTACAAGAAGGTCCATTCTTTTCTATGTTACCTCGTGTTTTGCCCTATTTGCAAGAGGGAAGACGAGCTTAGGGGAGCCCTTTGTGGAAAATGCAGAATAGCTGAGTTTGAAGCTACATATGCAAAGGAAATGGTTGCATCTGAAGCAGCTGACAGAGAGGCTACAGAAGCAGCTGAAAGAGAGCTTGCAGCTGAAGCAGAAGCAGCGGACAGAGAGGTTGCATCTGAAGCAGCAAACAGAGAGGCAGCATCTTCTAGCGGCAACAATTAGGTCTGTGATGCAATGCTAATTGTGTCGTAGGATGCTGAAGATAGGGAATGCAAGTCAGATCCTAGGTGGGACGAAGCATTTCGTGAGTTGTGGAGTGCCAATAATGTAAGATCCACCTGGAATGATCGCAGTTGGTCGCCTAGGAACGATCGCAAGTGCCTCAAGTGGGCTGATGAGAAGTGAATTAAATTTTACTTCTCAGTGTTATGTTTCTATTTTGTGGAACTCATTTATCTTATCAAGATGTCTAGCGCATCAAGTGAGAGTAGTAAAATAAATTTAACCCTCTTTGTGTTATGTTTATGTATGTGTCTTGTAGCTTGTCAAGATGGTAGCTCGTTAACTGGCAGTTTGAAAGAGTACCCTTTTCCTCTCTCGCTAAACATATATGTTTCATTTTGCCCAAATTGGTAGCAAATCTAGAGAAGATTCTCTCTTCGATAATTCGTTCCCTTTTGGACCTCTTTTTGCCTCCGACCAGGTAGCAAATCTAGAGCAGCAAATCACACCAGGCAGAATACATTCATTCATAAAACAAAACAAATGTAAATATAGTTGTGCGCAGCTAAATAGGATATAGCGATAGAAAGTAGGTTGCTTAACAAGGTTTGATGCATTTAGCCAGAAATAGGATGCAAGCAAAATATAGAAAAATCAAAAGAAGCTGCTTAGCACTAGCAATTGCCGCAACAGCAGGCACATTCAACCCCTTCAACAGCCCGCTCCTCCGCCTCCTCCCTCCGGCGCTTCCTCCACTTCTTGTTGCCCAGTCCCTTGATCTTGGGGGCCTTGGGCCTGATTGGAGGCATGCGACCCTCTTTGATGGCCACCCGCTAGAGGTTTTGGAGGTGAATGCCGAGAGCCTGGTGTTCAGCGATGTAGGCATTGATGTTCATGGTCTCGCGCTCGCCGCCTTTGTGGATGCCGGATCCTAGGGCCTCTAGATGCTTTAGTAAGGAGTTGAAGTCGGTGCAGGCGAGACTCACCCAGCAGAAGGCAATCCCCTTGCAGAAGGGGCGGCTGTAGTCGCCGCCAGTGAAGAAGGCGTCGTACTGGCCGGCCCGCAGCCTCCTTAGCACCTGACGAGTCTTGGTGTGCATGGACTCGTCATCATTGCAGACGTCGCTACTGGAAACCTATTGGAAGAAAAGGAAAATGGGGGAGTAGATGATGTAAGAAGATCGAGCAATCGAAATGTGAACAAGCGAATCCAAATAAACCAAGATCTAGCATCCAACGATGGGAACGGTAGAAGAACCAGGGGAGGGGAGCAAACCCTAGTTACCTTCATCCATGGGTCATCGATGCCGGTGTCGTCGGAGTTCAGCAGAGCGATGTACTTATCTGGATCGTAGGTGCCCAAGAAGTGCTTGATCTACTTGTGACTGGCGGGGGCCTCCTCATCGGCGGGGGGCTCCTCTTCGGTGGCTCCGTCGGTAGCGGGGACGGGGGCCTGGACGGGAACGGCGGCTGCCATCGATGCCTCGACTGGGGCCTGGACAGGGACGTCGACTGCTTTCAACGCGTCGAGGGGGACTGACGAGGAGACGGGGGCCTCGTCGGCGGCTACATCGGTAGCGGGGACGGGGGCCTGGACGGGAACGGCGGCTGCCATCGATGGCTCGACTAGGGCATGGACAAGGACGGCGGCTGCTTTCAACGCATCGAGGGGGGCCAGCGAGGAGACGGGGGCCTCCTCGTCGGCGGCCTCGGAGGTGACGATGGCCACCGTATCCTCCTCCGCCATCGTCGGCGTGGTCGGGGTATTCTCAGGAGTTTGTAGATGCTGGTGGGACAGTGGAGAGGGTTGCATGGGGAGAGTGAGCGAGAGTGAGAGTGGGTGTGCGGAGAGGGGCTCTATAGTTAAGGTGGATGGAAGCAAGGAACATTTCGTTGCACCACCGTGCAACGCGCCGTGTAGTCTACTGCACCGTGCACCGCGACCCGCGCACGGTACGTCATATTTTTTCCTGGGCAATGCATGGTAGTTCTGTATTGAGCCGCATGCAAAGGGCACATACACAATTTCTATGTACAAAGTTTGACACGACCCTAAAATTGGCGATAGTTAAAAGTGGAAATGTAGAGGGGAAGGTAGGTGACTGTATGGCGAGATTTGTGGGGTTGTGCTAGATCGGGTAGAGGGATGTGTTGATGACCGCGAGTGACTCAATGAAGGTGGAGACATTAGGTCTCGTCGAGCTCAGATCTTAGGCCTCTGGCTAGCGCGTGCAAGTTTCTTACGGCGGGGGTCAGTGGGAAGTGAGACTGAGAGCCGCTGCGTAAAAAATGAGATATGTCTTATTAAAATCAAGTGGCAATAAATTGCAGCTGTCCATCGACGACCGTGCACTCGATGACGCATGTGTTGTGGCGTAGTAGTAGCAGTAGGAGGCTTTTCAGACTTGATTAAACATGACATGACCGCTCGCCACCTTTTTCAAGGACGGCATTGTGTTCCTTCTTGTAGAAGTCTCGCTGAGGGAGACGTCTGTGCTGTCTCACGCTGTACTGTGAAGGGCACGACGTGTGCAACGATCATCGTTGGATCGCACAGAATAGACGGTTGGTGCGCACGATCCGCGTGACAACTGTGACAACCAATCAAGGAGTAGCAGACATAGTGAGCACATGTTTGGGCTTCTACGAAAGATAGAGAGAGGGGGCAAAACTGAGTAGTATCAAAAAACCAAGGGCAAAACTGAGTAGTATAAAAATGGAAAGTGAGTGTCTTGTACAATGAAATACATCATGGCATACATCAAATTATGCCAAGATAGATCTACTAGAGTTCATTGGATGTGTGTTCTTCTCATAAACCACATGGACCAACTAGAGTTCATTGCATGTGTGTTATTGTCATAAACCACATGGATCCACCGGTGTCATTGCATGTGTGTTCTTTTCATAAACCACATGTTGATCCACCAATGTCATTGCATGTGTGTTCTTCTAAACAAACCACACATGGATCCAACAATATCATTGCATGTCTTTTCTTTTCATGAACCACACCCAGTTTCATCGCATGTCTGTTCTTCTCACAAACCACATAAGGATACACCAGTGTCATTGCATGTATGTTCTTACCATGAACCACATCTAGAGTCATTGCATTTCTGTTCTTCTCACAAACCACATAAGGATCCACCAGTGTCATTGGATGTGTGTTCTTTTCATAAACCACACACAGCGTCATTGGATGTGTGCTCTTCTCACAAACCACATAAGGATCCACCAGTGTAATTGGATGTGTGTTCTTTTCATGAACCACACATGGATCCACCAAGTGTCCTTGCATGTTTGTTCTTCTAAACAAACCACACATGGATCCACCAGTATCATTGCATGTCTATTCTTTTCATGAACCACAGCTAGAGTCATTGCATGTCTGTTATTTCCACAAACCACATATGGATACACCAGTGTCATTGCATGTCTGTTCTTATCATGAACCACATCTAGAGTCATTGCATGTGTGTACTTCTCACAAACCACATAAGGATACATCGGTGTAATTGCATGTCTATTCTTCTCATGAACCACATCTAGAGTCATTGCATGTGTGTTCTTCTAAACAAACCACACATGGAACCACCAGTATCATTGGATGTGTCTTCTTTTCATGAACCACATCCAGTGTCATTGCATGTCTGTTCTTCTCACAAACCACGCATGGATCCACCAGTGTCATTGGATGTGTGTTCTTTTCATGAACCACATCCAGTGCCATTGCATGTATGTTCTTCTCACAAACCACATATGGATCCACCAGTGTCACTACATGTGTGTTCTTTTCATGAACCACACCCAGTGTCAACGCATGTCTGTTCTTCTCACAAACCACATAAGGATCCACCAGTGTCATTGCATGTCTGTTCTTCTCATGAACCACGGCTAGAGTCATTGCATGTGTGTTCTTCTCACAAACCACATAAGGATCCACCAGTGTCATTGGATGTGTGTTCTTTTCATGAACCACACCCAGTGTCATTGGATGTGTGTTCGTGTCACAAACCACACATGGATCCACCAGTGTCATTGCATGTCTATTCTTTTCATGAACCACAGCTAGAGTCATTGCATGTCTGTTCTTCCCACAAACCACATAAGCATCCACCAGTGTCATTGGATGTGTGTTCTTTTCATGAACCACACCCAGTGTCATTGGATGTGCGTTCTTCTCGCAAACCACACATGGATCCACCAGTGTCATTGCATGTCTGTTCTTTTCATGATACACGGCTAGAGTCATTGCATGTGTGTTCTTCTAAACAAACCACACATGGATCCACCAGTGTCATTGCATGTCTGTTCTTTTCATGAACCACACCCAGTGTCATTGCATGTTTTGTTCTTCTCACAAAGAACATGAGGATACACCGGTGTCATTGCATGTCTGTTCTTCTCATGAACGACATCTAGAGTCATTGCATGTCAATTCTTCTCACAAACCACATAAGGATCCACCAGTGTCATTGCATGTCTGTTCTTTTTACGAACCACACCCAGTGTCAGTGCATGTATGTTCCTCTAAACAAACCACACATGGATCCACCAGTGTCATCGCATGCCTGTTCTTCTCACAAACCACATAAGGATACACCAGTTACATTGCATTTCTGTTCTTCTCATGAACCACAGCTAGAGTCATTGCATGTCTGTTCTGCTCACAAACCACATAAGGATCCACCAGTGTCATTGGATGTGTGTTCTTTTCATGTACCACACCCAGTGTCATTGGATGTGTGTTCTTCTCTTAAACCACACATGGATCCACCAGTGTCATTGCATGTGTGTTCTTTTCATGAACCACAGCTAGAGTCATTACATGTATGTTCTTCTCACAAACAACATATGGATCCACCAGTGTCATTGCATGTGTGTTCTTCTCATGAACCACAGCTAGAGTCATTGCATGTCTGTTATTCTCACAAACCACATAAGGATCCACTAGTGTCATTGGATGTGTGTTCTTTTCATGAACCACACTCAGTGTCATTGGATGTGTGTTCTTCTCACAAACCACACATGGAACCACCAGTGTCATTGCATGTCTGTTCTTTTCATGAACCACACATGGATCCACCCAGTGTGATTGCATGTCAGTTCTTCTCACAAACCACATAAGGATCCACCAGTGTCATTGCATGTTTGTTGTTTTCATGAACCACTCCCAGTGTCATTGCATATATGTTCCTCTAAACAAACCACACATGGATCCACCAGTGTCATTGCATGTGGTCATTGCATATGTGTTCTTCTAAACAAACCACACATGGATCCACTAGTATCATCGCATGTCTGTTCTTTTTATGAACCACACCCAGTGTCATTGCATGTCTGTTCTTCTCATAAACCACATAGGGATACACCAGTGTCATTGCATGTATGTTCTTCTCATGAACCACATCAAGAGTCATCGCATGTGTGTTCTTATCACAAACCACATAAGGATACACCAGTGTAATTACATGTATGTTCTTCTCATGAAGAAAATCTAGAGTCATTGCATGTCTATTCTTCTCACAAACCACATAAGGATCCACCAGTGTCATTGGATGTGTGTTATTTTAATGAACCACACACAGTGTCACTGGATTTCTGTTCTTTTCATAAACCACATAAGGATCCACCAGTGTCATTGTATGTGTGTTCTTTCATGAACAACACCCAGTGTCATTGCATGTGTGTTCTTCTCACAAACCACACATGGACCCACCAATGTCATTGGATGTGTGTTCTTTTCACAGACCACAGCTAGAGTCATTGCATGTGTGTTCTTCTCACAAACCACGTAAGGATACACCAGTGTCACTGCATATGTGTTATTTTCACAAACCACAGCTAGAGTCATTGCATGTGTGTTCTTCTCACAAACCACATAAGGATACACCAGTTTCATTGCATGTGTGTTCTTTTCACAAACCACAGCTAGAGTCATTGCATGTGTGTTCTTCTCACAAACCACATAAGGATACACCTGTGTCATTGGATGTGTGTTGTTTTCATGAACCATCATGACCCACAAGTATAGGGGGTGTATCACAGTATTTTCGATAAGTAAGAGTGTCGAACCCAACGAGAAGCAGAAGGTGCTGGCTAGTGCTATGGATCAGAAATTCTCTGCAAATATTTAGCAAACGGATTTTTAGGGGGTTTTGATAAAGCAAGTAAATAAAGTACTAGTAAATAAAAGACAATAAGAATAAATGCAGCAAGTGGCCCAATCCTTTATTCAACAAAGGACAAGCCGGTTGTATTACTTAAGATGACCAAACGTTCTCGAGGACACATGGGAGGACTGTCAAGTGCTTTCGCTTCATATAGTTGATTAATCTTCTTTAGCTTGCTAAGTGTTGTGTGGGTAAACCTATGCTAATGTACCTACCTTCCTAGGACTAATACATACTTGTGATTATATCCCTTGCAAACATCCGTAAGTACAAGAAAGTAATTAAGGTAGAAACCTAACCACAACTTTAAACTCTAAGACCCTTACGTCCCTTGTGCAATGGTTTCCTAAGAGGGGTTCAGGTTTCTGTCACTCCGGCAACCCCTACGATTAGTAGCCAAATACACAATGCATCCCCCTAGGCCCATATAGGTGAAGTGTCATGTAGTCGACATTCACATGACACCACTAGAAGAAGTAAACCACAACTTAAATATCAAACCATTGAATCTTTCTCAACACAACTTCACTACTAACAACATGACTTCTCCCATGTCCTCAAGAACAAATCAAACTACTCACAAGACATCATATAGATCATGATCAGAGATAGAATAATGATGTATAATGATCTGAACATAAACAATAATTCAACGGTTCACTCAATAGCATCAACTACAAGGACTAATCTACACCGGGAAAGTTTCCCCTAAGAACTATGCAAGATTCGACCCACTTGTTACAACAATATGGAGATGGTGATGATGGTGATGATGATGATGATCCCGATGAATTCCAGCTTGATGGTGGTGTTGATGGCGACAATCTTCCCTCTCCGGGAGGATAATATACACCATAGGGGAGAGCCAGGGGTGGACCAGGGCGGCTACACCACCTGGTGGCGCGGCTTAAGCTGGCCCGTGCCAGGGGGTGGTGTGGGCCCCCTGTGGCCCATCTCCAGCCTCCCTTTTGGCTTTATTCGTCTTCTGGAAAAATATGATTTTCCATGTATTTTCCTGGATTTTCTGATCTTCGTGAATTTCGCCTCCAAACAGCCCCTTTTCCATCAGAATCCTGACTGCAACGGTCCATGCTCCAAAAGTCATCAACTATGCAAAAACAGATGAATAACATAAGTATCACCTCTTAATATGAAATATATCAATGAATAACAGTGAATTGTGAAATAGAATAGTGATGCAAAATGGACGTATCAACTCCCCCAAGTATTATATAACTTAACTTTCAATAAGTAAAGGAAACACAATAAAGATACATAAAGTGAATCATAATTGGTAATGGAAAACTTAGCTCTTGGTTGAAGAATAGTTGATAATTTGCTAGAGTTCACAAATAACTGATTTTCAATGATAGATTTCAAAGTAGTAGACACCAATATAAGAACAATGTGCAAAACAAGGAACATAAGAAACATGATTGAATAAATCATCATATGAATGAATGAAACACAACAACTCAAAATACTTGCTGAGATAGAGAGGAATAGGTTTACTGACTCAACTAAAAAGTAAAAGAAAGGCCCTTCGCAGAGGGAAGCAGGGATTTCAAGTTTCATAAAGAGCTCCCAAAAATTATGATACTTATTAGTTTTCAGCTCTCATTGCCCCTATCATAGGCATCTTTAGGTGATTAAGGTTAAAGTGACACAACTAAGAGGATATGCCTGACAAGTTATAAATTGAAGTCCCATGCCCCTTACTTACGAAGACCGAACCTCATGCTACTCAACTTTAGTCACGAGTAAGCTCTTGTCATTGTAAATACATGTGTATCATTGAGAACCGCCAACGGGGTACCCCTTGCACATGACACAGGAGCTATCCCATAATCAAAATGACAAGGCAAGCAAACAGTGAGCATCTTAGCGATCTTTTTATTTGCTATTTGCATAGGTTTTATTGAGGATGCTTCATAGAATGCTCACTATAGTTATGCTGCAAATTTCCACCATGATTAGGCATGGCTTAGGCTAGCGGCCCAGGCGTTTCTCTAACACACATATAAACTCCGTGATCTTACAAGTTCCACTTTTATTTCACACCGCCGGGATCCATAAGCAAAAGAACATGATATCAACTAGGTACAAAGTACCAATGCAGTGTTGAAAGCGTTCCCCATGATACATGGTTCTGCTAACTTCAACTCATAAAGCGCAAGCATATACGCAACAAAGAAGGACGCAATGGTTCAGGTTATTAAATGCAAGAAAAGTAAAGTGTGCCATCAAGTTCGTGAGAGCTTTAATCACTAATTTTCACATAACAAGTTTAATTTGGAAGGTAGATAAAAAACAGGAATTTACTTGGAATAGCAATAATGCTAATAGGTAGGTATGGGCAGAGGTTTTGGTTTAAGGATTGGATGCACGAGAAGAATTCCCTCTCAGTATAGGTTTGTGGCTAGCAAGGCTAGGTAGCAAGTATAAGAGTTGAAGGAAACAAACAAACATACAAGTGATAAAAACAAACATGCAATCTTCCTTGGAAGCACAAAAGATCTTAACTAGAGAATACTAAACTTATGAGAAAATCAAGAAAGAAATATGATGAAATTACTTTTCTTTAGAGTACTTTTATCTTTTCGTTCAACTCTCAAAAATAGTGTTGCTACTGACCGAGCTAGGTTTGCCAAAACTAACTAAATTAACTTGATGATCCCAAAGTGACACCAATACTACCAACAAGATCAATCATATAACCACGAATTGAAAACTAATATAAGATATGCAAAAGAGTAAATGATAGAACTTCTCATTAATATTTCATAACGGCAACTCACACCAAGGGATACATATCTAACGAGAGAGGGGACACTTCCATAATGCAAACCATCCTACATGATAACTTCTCTATTCATGATATGACTCTACTAAAAAGGTAAAAAGATAGAAGATAGTGATGTGATACCGTGGCACTCCCCCAAGCTTGGAACAAACCAAGGGGATGCCAAACCTGATGACGAATTACTCCTTCGATGGTGGTGGTATTCTCTTGATGAACTCTTTGATCAGTTTCCCCAAGTCCTCAATCTCCAAGGTGATATTACGAATAAGCTATGAGTTTTGCTCAATGCGGCTCATGATCATGTCGGGTTGAGAATCCCAGCTCTTGCGATTCTTTCCCCACTCTACCTCCTTGAAGTCTTCTTTTCCTGCATGGCTAGAACGAGGCAAATCCCAATTGGAGGGTAATTTCTCCTTGGGCATATTCTAGTATTGATGCTCATGGATAAGGGTATGGAAAGGATTCTTGGCGCGCAGAGAAAGTGACCATGGATCTGAACAGTGATGAGGAGGCTTCCCTCCAATTGACATAGTCCTAGCAGGGTTTGCCACCACTCCAATGCTTGAAATGGTAGTTCCGGTGTGCTTTGCCTCCTCTTCATCTTCACTCTTGATCTCCTTCTCCTTCCCGGGGTCTTGGAGATCTTCCTCCATAGGCTCCTTTTCCTTATCCTTGGCGGACACCATTGTGCTTCTAAACTTTCAAGAATAGTTCCTGGCAGAAACAGATCGAAACAAAAACACGACGAAAACATGATATACGAACCTCGGGGATCAGGGGATTATATATTACAAAGTTTCACACCAAAAGGAAGGTACTGGGAGAGAACAGGTCGGAGACGGAGGCCGAGGTGGCCACACCACCTGGTGGCACGACCAGGGGTGGGCCCACGCCACAGGGTGTTGTGAGCCACCCTGGCTTCTTTTCCGTCCCTCTTTTGCTTCATAACTTTCCTTATTGGCTAAAAACTGCAAAAATATAACTGGACAGATCTTTCGCAGAACTTTTCTTACCAGAACTATTACCTATTAAAAACCGAGTCTGTAGGTCTATGAATTTGGTCCATGATAAATTTTTCTGGAGTTATAACTTGAAAGGCATCAACATCTTCATTGTAAGAATCTCCAGCAATATAGTGCTTAAGTCGCTGCCCATTCACTACTTATGTAGTGTTATCTTTTAAAGAAGAAATCTTTATTGCTCCTGAGCGGTACACTTCTTCAATAACGAAAGGTCCTTCCCATTTTGACAGTAGTTTTCCTGCAAAAAATCTGATACGAGACCTATACAATAGAACCTTCTCACCAACATGGAATTCTCTCTTAAGTATTCGCTTGTCATGCCATCTTTTAATTTTTTCCTTAAAGAGCCTAGCATTCTCATATGCTTCACTCCTCCATTCATCTAAAGAACTTAAGGCAAATAATCTTTTTTCACCAGCAAGCTTACAATCTCTATTGAGTTCTTTAACTGCCTAGTAAGCTTTGTGTTCTAATTCTAAAGGTAGGTGACAAGCTTTCCCATAAACCATTTATAAGGAGACATCCCCATAGGGTTTTTGTAGGCAGTCCTATAAGCCCATAAAGCATCATTCAACTTTTTAGCAAAGTTTTTTTTAGATCTATTAACAGTCTTTTGCAAGATGGATTTAATTTCTCTATTTGACAACTCTACTTGCCCACTAGTTTGGGGGTGATAAGTTGAAGCAATTCTATGATTAACATCATATTTAGCAGGGGTCTTTCTAAAACCACCATGAATGAAATGAGAACCTCCATCAGTCATGAGATACCTAGGCACTCCAAACCTAGGAAAGATAACATCCTTAAGCATTTTTAGAGAATTCTCCTCATTGGCACTCTTCGTAGGAATGGATTCTACCCACTTAGTAACATAATCAACGGCAACAAGAATATGAGTATAACCTTTCGAGGGAGGAAAAGGACCCATAAAGTCAAATCCCCAGCAATCAAAGGGTTCAATAACTAGAGAGTAGTTCATAGGCATTTCATTGCGTCTAGAAATATTACCAACACGCTGACATTCATCACAAGATAAAACAAATTTTCTTGCATCTTTAAAAAGGGTAGGCCAGTAGAAACCTGATTGTAGCACCTTTTGCATAGTTCTATCTCCTGCATGATGTCCTCCCTAAGCACTACCATGACATTTACGCAATATCTCCTTTTGTTCATATTCTGGAACACATCTTCGCATAATACCATCCACTCCTTGATATAAGTGTGGGTCATCCCAAAAATAATTCCTCAAATCATAAAAGAACTTTCTTCTTTGTTGAGCTGTAAAAGTTGGAGGTAAATACTTGGAGACAATAAAGTTAGCATAATCAGCGTACCAAGGGCTCCCTTGCGAGATTACCCCTACCGCAGCCAATTGGTCATTTGGGAAACTATGATTAACATGCATAGGGTCAAAAGAGATGTTTTCTAATTGAGATAAATTATCAGCTACAAGGTTTTCAACACCTTTCCTATCTACAATATGTAGATCAAACTCTTGTAAAAGCAGCACCCATCTAATAAGCGTAGGATTAGCGTCCTTCTTCTTCATAAGGTACTTAATAGCAGCATGATCAGTATGAATGGTGACTTTTGAGTCCACAATATAAGGTCTAAACTTATCACAAGCAAAAACGACAGCTAGGAATTATTTTTCAGTAGTTGCATAATTCCTTTGAGCAGCATCAAGAGTCTTACTAGCATAATGAATAATGTTCAACTTTTTATCAATACGTTGCCCAAGGACAGCACCTACAGCAAAATCACTAGCATCACACATTATTTCAAAGGGTAAGCTCCAATCAGGTGGTTGAACGATAGGAGCTGTAGTTAAAGCCTTCTTAATAGTTTCAAACGATTCCTTACAATCATCATCAAAAACAAAGGGTACATCTTTTTGAAGAAGATTAGTGAGGGGTTTTGATATCTTAGAGAAATCTTTAATAAACCTTCTATAGAAACCAGCATGATCAAGGATACTACGAATACCTTTTATGTCTCTTGGGCAGGGCATTTTCTCAATTGCCTTGACTTTAGCTCTATCCACTTCTTTGCCTCTTTCGGAAACCTTATGCCCAAGGACAATCCCTTCATTAACCATGAAGTGGCATTTCTCCCAATTAAGAACAAGATTAGTTTCTTCACGCCTCTGCAAAACTTTATCAAGGTTGTGCAGACAATTATCAAAAGAAGTTCCATAGACAGAGAAGTCATCCATGAACACTTCCACAATTTCCTCACAAAAACCATGAAAGATAACATACATGCATCTTTGAAAAGTAGCAGGAGCATTACATAAACCAAAAGGCATACGTCTATAAGCATAGGTTCCGTAAGGGCATGTAAAGGTAGTTTTTTCTTGATCTTGTTGTTTAACAACAATTTGACAAAATCCAGAGTATCCATCAAGAAAACAAAAATGAGTCTTTTTAGACAACCTTTCTAACATTTGATCAATAAAAGGAAGTGGGTAATGATCTTTCTTAGTAACTTTGTTAACCTTTTTGAAATTGATACACATCCTATAGCCTACTACTATTCTTTGGGGAATAAGCTCATCATTATCATTAGGCACAACAGTAATACCTCCCTTTTTAGGGACACAATGAACAGGACTAACCCATTCACTATCAGCAATAGGGTAAATAATACCAGCATCAAGGAGTTTCAATACCTCATTTCTTACCACTTCCTTCATCTTAGGATTTAAACGTCGTTGGTGCTCCACCACTGGCTTTGCATCTGGTTCTATATTGATAGCATGCTGACATATAGTAGGAGAAATCCCTTTTAAATCATCCAGGGTATAGCCCATAGCCCCTCGGTGTTTCTTCAGTACCTCCAATAATCTTTCTTCTTCCTTCCCTGAAAGTTTAGAGCTAATAATAACAAGATATATCTTCTTATCATCAATGTAAGCATATTTAAGATCATCGGGTAAGGGTTTTAGATCGAAGACTAGATCCTTTTTAGGTGGCAATGTGGTACCCAAGTCTTCTACAGGCAAGTTATGCTTAAGCATCTTAGGCTGATTACGGAGAATCTCGTCAATCTCATTCCTTTCTTCCATGAAGATTTCACTTTCATGATCTTCCATAAATTGCTGTAAAGCATTGTTAGGAGCAAGAGAAATAGAAGCAAGTTGTTCAACTCTAAAATCCTCATTATGGGTTTTCTCTTCACAAGGTTCTTTAGTAAATTTTGAAAAATTAAACTCATAAGATTCCCCATCAAACTTAGTCAAGATTTTCTCCCTTTTGCAATCTATAAAAGCTCCACAAGTAATCAAGAAAGGTCTACCAAAAATGATAGGATAAGTTTTACTAGTAGTTGAACCAAGTACTAGAAAATCAGCAGGATACTTAATCTTACCACAAAGAACTTCCACATCCCGTACAATACCAATTGGAGAGATGGTCTCTCTATTAGCAAGGTAAATAACCACATCAATCTCTTCCAATTCGCAGGGACTGATTTCATGCATAATTTCTCTGTAAAGCTCATAAGGAATAGCACTGGAACTTGCACCAATATCACATAAACCATAATAGCAATGATCACCAATTCTAACAGAAAGCACAGGGACACTAGCTTTTTTAGTTCTATTAGGATGCGAAACAATATTAGAAGCATCCTCACAAAAGACTATGTGTCCATCTTCTACGCTTTTAGTGTCAACGTCTTTCACAATTGCTACAACAGGTTCAATGTTTATTTGTTCATCAGGTTTTACAGTTCTCTTTGCACTTTTAGTGATTACACTAGTTATCATAGGATGGTCCTTTAACTTATCCGGGAAGGGTTTCTCGATATAAAGTTCAGGTAAGATGTGATCAATAGTGTAAAACTCAGTACTCCCAATAGGAACACAGTCAACAATATCTTTATAAGGCGCATGGTACTTGCTCCATCCCCTTTTTGGGATTTCAATATAAGAAGCAAAAGACTTAAAGCAATTTGTAATAACTTGTAAATCAAGACCATAAGTATTATTAATATTTCAAAAGTCATCAGTTCCCATAAAAGATTCAATGCATTCATAATCATAATTTATACCTGACTTTCTACCTTTTTCATTCTCCCATGCTTCAACATTGTCTTGAATACAGTCCAGGAGATCCCATTTAGCTTCTTCTTCCATGCGAGTGAATGATCCAGCACAAGAAGCATCCAATAAATCCTTGTCATGTAGAGGGAGCCTTGCATAAAATTTATTGATAATGATATTATTGGGGAGCTCATGAATGGGACATTTGAGCATTAATAACTTCAATCTCCCCCAAGCTTGAGCTGTACTCTCTCCATCAAGAGGCCAAAAGTTGTATATTTGATTCCGATCTTTATGAATCTCACTAGGAGGATAAAACTTTGAATAAAAGAGAGGCATTATTTCCTCCCATTCAAGAGCTTGACCATTCTTCAGCAGCTTATACCATTCCTCAGCTCTTCCTTTTAGTGATAATGACAATAACTTCTTAACTTGATCTGTGGTAATACCTGCACACTTGAACAACCCGCATAATTCATGTATAAAGAGCAAATGATCACCGGGATGGACAGTTCCATCTCCAACATAGTAGCTATCCATAACACGATCAATAATTCTTGTAGGTATTTTAAAAGTGTCATTCTCAGCAGGTGGTGGTTCATCTACTACCTTAGCAGTGGTAGTAGCATTACCAAATAAGAAACTCAGCGAATTATCCATAACGAAAATAAAGCAACTAACAGAAGTAAACAATACTCATAGTAGAAGTTTCCTTTACCAGTTCCACTCTCCAATAGCGCTTCACTTCCCGGCAACGGCGCCAGAAAATAGTCTTGATGACCCACAAGTATAGGGGGTGTATCGCAGTATTTTCGATAAGTAAGAGTGTCGGACCCAACGAGGAGCAGAAGGTGCTGGCTAGTGGTATGGATCAGGAATTCTCTACAAATACTTAGCAAACAGATTTTTAGGGGGTTTTGATAAAGCAAGTAAATAAAGTACTAGTAAATAAAAGACAATAAGAATAAATGCAGCAAGTGGCCCAATCCTTTATTCAGCAAAGGACAAGCCGGTTGTATTACTTAATATGACCAAACGTTCTCGTGGACACATGGGAGGACTGTCAAGTGCTTTCGCTTCATATAGTTTATCAATCTTCTTTAGCTTGCTAAATGTTGTGTGGGTGAACCTATCCTAATGTACCGACCTTCCTAGGACTAATACATACTTGTGATTATACCCCTTACAAACATCCGTAAGTACAAGAAAGTAATTAAGGCAGAAACCTAACCGCAGCTTTAAACTCTAAGACCCTTACGTCCCTTGTGCAATGGTTTCCTAACAGGGGTTCAGGTTTCTGTCACTCCGGCAACCCCTACGATTAGTATCCAAATACACAATGCATTCCCCTAGGCCCATATAGGTGAAGTTTCATGTAGTCGACATTCACATGACAACACTAGAAGAAGTACACCACAACTTAAATATCAAACCATTGAATCTTTCTCAACACAACTCCACTACTAACAACATGACTTCTCCCATGTCCTCAAGAACAAAACGAACTACTCACAAGACATCATATAGATCATGATCAGAGATGGAATAATGATGTATAACAATTTAAACGTAAACAATAATTCAACGGTTCACTCAATAGAATCAACTACAAGGAGTAATCAACACCAGGAAAGTTTCCCCTAAGAACTATGCAAGATTCAACCCAATTGTTACAGCAATATGGAGATGGTGATGATGGTCCTGATGGTGATGATGGTGGTGGTGATGATGATGATGATCCTGATGAAGTCCAGCTTGATGGTGGTGTTGATGGCGACGATCTTCCCTCTCTGGGAAGGAATTCCTCGGCAGAAATCTGTCTGCCGAAGAGATCTTTCTCTCTTGGTGTTTTCCGCCCCGCAGAGGCGGCGGAATCTTTCTGTGGTTGCTTCCCGAGTCTTAGGGTTTTGGGAGGATTATATACGCCATAGGGGAGAGCCAGAGGTGGGCCAGGGTGTCCACACCACCTGGTGGTGTGGCCAAGGCTTGCCCGCGCCAGGGGGTGGTGTGGGCCCCCTGTGGACCATCTCCACTTCTCCTTCTGGTAGTCTTCCTCCTCTGGAAAAATAGGATTTTCCATATATTTCCCGGATTTTCTGATCTTCGCGAATTTTTCCTCCAAACATCACTTTTTCCATCAGAATCCTGACTGCAGCGGTCCACGCTCCAAAAGTCATCAACCATGAAAAAACAGATGAAATAACATAAGTATCATATCTTAATATGAAATATATCAATGAATAGTAGTGAATTATGACATAAAATAGTGATGCAAAATGGACGTATCAAACCACACCCAGTGTCATTGCATGCCTGTTCTGCTCACAAACCACATATGGATCCACCAGTGTCACTGGATGTGTGTTCTTTTCATGAACCACACCCAATGTCATCGCATGTCTGTTCTTCTCACAAACCACATAAGGATACACCAGTGTCATTGCATGTCTGTTCTTCTCATGAACCACAACTAGAGTCATTACATGTCTGTTCTTCTTGCAAACCACATAAGGATCCACCAGTGTCATTGCATGTGTGTTCTTTTCATGAACCACACCCAGTGTCATTGGATCTGTGTTCTTCTCTCAAACCACATAAGGATACACTAGTGTCATTGCATGTCTATTCTTCTCATGAACCACAACTAGAGTCATTGCATGTCTATTCTTCTCACAAACCACATAAGGATCCACCAGTGTCATTGGATGTGTGTTCTTTTGATGAACCACACCCAATGTCATTGGATGTGCGTTCTTCTCACAAACCACACATGGATCCACCAATGTCATTGCATGTGTGTTCTTTTCATGAACCACAGCTAGAGTCATTGCATGTTTGTTCTTCTCACAAACCACATATGGATCCACCAGTGTCATTGCAAGTGTGTTCTTCTCATGAACCACAGCTAGAGTCATTGCATTTATGTTCTTCTCACAAACCACATAAGGATCCAACAGTGTCATTGGATGTGTGTTCTTTTCATGAACCACACACGGTGTCACTGGATGTGTGTTCTTCTCTCAAACCACACATGGATCCACCAGTGTCATTGCATGTGTGTTCTTTTCATGAACCACAGCTAGAGTCATTGCATGTCTGTTCTTCTCACAAACCACATAAGGATCCACCAGTGTCATTGGATGTGTGTTCTTCTCATGAACAAAATCTAGAGTCATTGGATGTGTGTTCTTCTCACAAACCACACATGGATCCACTAGTGTCATTGCATGTCTGTTCTTTTCATGAACCACACATGGATCCACCCAGTGTGATTGCATGTCAGTTCTTCTCACAAACCACATAAGGATCCACCAGTGTCATTGCATGTTTGTTCTTTTCATGAACCACACCCAGTATCATTGCATGTCTGTTCCTCTAAAAAACCAACACATGGACCCACCAGTGTCATTGCATGTGGTCATTGCATGTGTGTTCTTCAAAACAGACCACACATGGATCCACCAGTGTCACTGGATGTGTGTTCTTTTCATGAACCACACCCAGTGTCATTGCATGTCTGTTCTTCTTACAAATCACACATGGATCCACCAGTGTCACTGGATGTGTGTTCTTTTCATGAACCACACCCAGTGTCATCGCATGTATGTTCTTCTCACAAACCACATACGGATACACCAGTGTCGTTGCATGTCTATTCTTCTCATGAACCACAACTAGAGTCATTGCATGTCTGTTCTTCTCACAAACCACATAAGGATACACCAGTGTCATTAGATGTGTGTTATTTTCATGAACCACACCCAATGTCATTGGATGTGTGTTCTTCTCACAAACCACACATGGATCCACCAGTGTCATTGCATGTCTGTTCTTTTCATGAACCACACAAGGATCCACCCAATCTGATTACATGTCAGTTCTTCTCACGAAGCACATAAGGATCCACTAGTGTCATTGCATGTATGTTCTTTTCATGAACCATACCCAGTGTCATTGCATGTCTGTTCTTCTCACAAACCACACATGGATCCACTAGTGTCACTGGATGTGTGTTCTTTTCATGAACCACACCTAGTGTCATCGCATGTTTGTTCTTCTCACAAACCACATAGGATACACAAGTGTCATTGCATGTCTGTTCTTCTCATGAACCACAGCTAGAGTCATTGGATGTATGTTCTTCTCACAAACCACATAAGGATCCACCAGTGTCATTGGATGTGAGTTATTTTCATGAAACACACCCAGTGTCATTGGATGTGTGTTCTTCTCACAAACCACACATGGATCCACTAGTGTTATTGCATGTTTGTTCTTTTCATGAACCACACATGGATCCATCCAGTGTGATTGCATGTCAGTTCTTCTCGCAAACCACATAAGGATCCACCAGTGTCATTGCATGTCTGTTCTTTTCATGAACCACACCCAGTATAATTGCATTTCACTTCCTCTAAACAAACCACACATGGATCCACCAGTGTCATTGCATGTGGTCATTGCATGTGTGTTCTTCTAAACAAACCACACATGGATCCACCAGTGTCACTAGATGTGTGTTATTTTCATGAACCACACCCAATGTCATTGCATGTCTGTTCTTTTCATGAACCACACATGAATCCACCCAGTGTGATTGCATGTCAGTTCTTCTCACAAACCACATAAGGATCCACCAGTGTCATTGCATGTTTGTTCTTTTCATGAAACACACCTAGTATCATTGCATGTATGTTCCTCTAAAGAAACCACACATGGATCCACTAGTGTCATTGCATGTGGTCATTAAATGTGTGTGCTTCTAAACAAACCACACAGGGATCCACCAGTGTCATTGGATGTGTGTTCTTTTCATTAACCACACCCAGTGTCACTGCATGTCTGTTCTTATCACAAACCACATATGGATCCACCAGTGTCACTGGATGTGTGTTATTTTCATGAACCACACCCAGTGTCATCGCATGTCTATTCTTCTCACAAACCACATAAGGATACACCAGTGTCATTGCATGTATGTTCTTCTCATGAACAATAGCTAGATTCATTTCATGTCGGTTCTTCTCACAAACCACATAAGGATCCACATGTGTCATTGGATGTGTGTTCTTTTCATGAACCACACCCACTGTCATTGGATGTGTGTTCTTCACACATGGATCCACCAGTGTCATTGCATGTGTGTTCTTTTCATGAACCACAGCTAGAGTCATTGCATGTCTGTTCTTCTCACAAACCACATATGGATCCACCAGTGTCATTGCAAGTGTTTTCTTCTCCTGAACCACGGCTAGAGTCATTGCATGTATGTTCTTCTCACAAACCGCATAAGGATCCAACAGTGTCATTGGATGTGTGTTCTTTTCATGAACCACACCCGGTGTCATTGGATGTGTGTTCTTCTCTCAAACCACACATGGATCCACCAGTGTCATTGCATGTGTGTTCTTTTCATGAACCACGGCTAGATTCATTGCATGTCTGTTCTTCTCACAAAATACATATGGATCCACCAGTGTCATTGCATGTGTGTTCTTCTCATGAACCACAACTAGAGTCATTGCATGTATGTTCTTCTCACAAACCACATAAGGATCCACCAGTGTCATTGGATGTGTGTTCTTCTCATGAACAAAATCTAGAGTCATTGGATATGTGTTCTTCTCACAAACCACACATGGATCCACTAGTGTCATTGCATGTCTATTCTTTTCACGAACCACACACGGATCCACCTAGTGTGATTGCATGTTAGATCTTCTCATGAACCACACCCAGTATCATTGCATGTCTGTTCCTCTAAAAAAACAACACATGGATCCACCAGTGTCATTGCATGTGGTCATTGCATGTGTGTTCTTCTAAACAAACCACACATGGATCCACCAGTGTCACTAGATGTGTGTTCTTTTCATGAACCACACCCAGTGTCATTGCATGTATGTTCTTTTCATGAAACACACATGAATCCACCCAGTGTGATTGCATGTCAGTTCTTCTCACAAACCACATAAGGATCCACTAGTGTCATTGCATGTTTGTTCTTTTCATGAAACACACCTAGTATCATTGCATGTATGTTCCTCTAAAGAAACCACACATGGATCCACTAGTGTCATTGCATGTGGTCATTAAATGTGTGTGCTTCTAAACAAACCACACAGGGATCCACCAGTGTCATTGGATGTGTGTTCTTTTCATTAACCACACCCAGTGTCATTGCATGTCTGTTCTTATCACAAACCACATATGGATCCACCAGTGTCACTAGATGTGTGTTATTTTCATGAACCACACCCAGTGTCATCGCATGTCTATTCTTCTCACAAACCACATAAGGATACACTAGTGTCATTGCATGTCTGTTCTTCTCATGAACCATAGCTAGATTCATTTCATGTCGGTTCTTCTCACAAACCACATAAGGATCCACATGTGTCATTGGATGTGTGTTCTTTTCATGAACCACACCCACTGTCATTGGATGTGTGTTCTTCACACATGGATCCACTAGTGTCATTGCATGTGTGTTCTTTTCATGAACCACAGCTAGAGTCATTGCATGTCTGTTCTTCTCACAAACCACATATGGATCCACCAGTGTCATTGCAAGTGTGTTCTTCTCATGAACCACGGCTAGAGTCATTGCATGTATGTTCTTCTCACAAACCGCATAAGGATCCAACAGTGTCATTGGATGTGTGTTCTTTTCATGAACCACACCTAGTGTCATTGGATGTGTGTTCTTCTCTCAAACCACACATGGATCCACCAGTGTCATTGCATGTGTGTTCTTTTCATGAACCACAGGTAGAGTCATTGCATGTCTGTTCTTCTCACAAACTACATATGGATCCACCAGTGTCATTGCATGTGTGTTCTTCTCATGAACCACAGCTAGAGTCATTGCATGTATGTTCTTCTCACAAACCACATAAGGATCCACCAGTGTCATTGGATGTGTGTTCTTCTCATGAACAAAATCTAGAGTCATTGGATGTGTGTTCTTCTCACAAACCACACATGGATCCACTAGTGTCATTGCATGTCTGTTCTTTTCATGAACCACACATGGATCCACCCAGTGTGATTGCATGTTAGTTCTTCTCATGAACCACACCCAGTATCATTGCATGTCTGTTCCTCTAAAAAAACAACACATGGATCCACCAATGTAATTGCATGTGTGTTCTTCAAAACAAACCACACATGGATCCACCAGTGTCACTGGATGTGTGTTCTTTTCATGAACCACACCCAGTGTCATTGCATGTCTGTTCTTCTCACAAATCACACATGGATCCACCAGTGTCACTGGATGTGTTTTCTTTTCATGAACCACACCCGGTGTCATCGCATGTATGTTCTTCTCACAAACCACATAAGGATATACCAGTGTCGTTGCATGTCTGTTCTTCTCATGAACCACAACTAGAGTCATTGCATGTCTGTTCTTCTCACAAACCACATAAGGATACACCGGTGTCATTAGATGTGTGTTATTTTCATGAACCACACCCAATGTCATTGTATGTGTGTTCTTCTCACAAACCACACATGGATCCACCAGTGTCATTGCATGTCTGTTCTTTTCATGAACCACACAAGGATCCACCCAATGTGATTACATGTCAGTTCTGCTCACGAACCACATAACGATCCACTAGTGTCATTGCATGTATGTTCTTTTCATGAACCACACCCAGTGTCATTGCATGTCTGTTCTTCTCACAAACCACACATGGATCCACCAGTGTCATTGCAGGTCTGTTCTTCTCATGAACCACATCTAGAGTCAGCGCATGTCTGTTCTTCTCACAAACCACATAGGATACACCAGTGTCATTGCATGTCTGTTCTTCTCATGAACCACAGCTAGAGTCATTACATGTATGTTCTTCTCACAAACCACATAAGGATCCACCAGTGTCATTGGATGTGTGTTATTTTCATGAACCACACCCAGTGTCATTGGATGTGTGTTCTTCTCACAAACCACACATGGATCCACTAGTGCTATTGCATGTTTTTTCTTTTCATGAACTACACATGGATCCATCCAGTGTGATTGCATGTCAGTTCTTCTCACAAACCACATAAGGATCCACAAGTGTCATTGCATGTCTGTTCTTTTCATGAACCACACCCAGTATCATTGCATGTCTGTTCCTCTAAACAAACCACACATGGATCCACCAATGTCATTGCATGTGGTCATTGCATGTGTGTTCTTCTAAACAAACCATACATGGATCCACCACTGTCACTTGATGTGTGTTATTTTCATGAACCACACCCAATGTCATTGCATGTCTGTTCTTTTCATGAACCACACATGAATCCACCCAGTGTGATTGCATGTCAGTTCTTCTCGCAAACCACATAAGGATCCACCAGTGTCATTGCATGTTTGTTCTTTTCATGAAACACACCTAGTATCATTGCATGTATGTTCCTCTAAAGAAACCACACATGGATCCACTAGTGTCATTGCATGTGGTCATTAAATGTGTGTGCTTCTAAACAAACCACACAGGGATCCACCAGTGGCATTGGATGTGTGTTCTTTTCATTAACCACACCCAGTGTCATTGCATGTCTGTTCTTATCACAAACCACATATGGATCCACCAGTCTCACTGGATGTGTGTTATTTTCATGAACCACACCCAGTGTCATCGCATGTCTATTCTTCTCACAAACCACATAAGGATACACTAGTGTCATTGCATGTCTGTTCTTCTCATGAACCATAGCTAGATTCATTTCATGCCGGTTCTTCTCACAAACCACATAAGGATCCACATGTGTCATTGGATGTGTGTTCTTTTCATGAACCACACCCACTGTCATTGCATGTGTGTTCTTCAAACATGGATCCACCAGTGTCATTGCATGTGTGTTCTTTTCATGAACCACAGCTAGAGTCATTGCATGTCTGTTCTTCTCACAAACCACATATGGATCCAATGTCATTGCATGTGTGTTCTTCTCATGAACCACAGCTAAAAACATTGCATGTTTGTGGTTCTCACAAACCGCATAACGATCCACCAGTGTCATTGGATGTGTGTTCTTTTCATGAACCACACCGAGTGTCATTGGATGTGTGTTCTTCTCTCAAACCACACATGGATCCACCAGTGTCATTGCATGTGTGTTCTTTTCAAGAACCACAACTAGAGTCATTGCATGTCTGTTCTTCTCACAAAACACATATGGATCCACCAGTGTCATTGCATGTGTGTTCTTCTCATGAACCACAGCTACAGTCATTGCATGTTTGTTCTTCTCACAAACCACATAAGGATCCAACAATGTCATTGGATGTGTGTTCTTTTCACGAACCACACCCAGTGTCATTGGATGTGTGTTCTTCTCACAAACCATACATGGATCCACCAGTGTCATTGCATGTCTGTTCATTTCATGAACCACACATGGATCCACCTAGTGTGATTTCATGTCAGTTCCTCTAACAAACCACATAAGGATCCACCAGTGTCATTGCATGTCTGTTCTTTTCATGGACCACACCCAGTATCATTGCGTGTCTGTTCCTCTAAACAAACCACACATGGATCCACCAGTGTCATTGCATGTGGTCATTGCATGTGCGTTCTTCTAAACAAACCCCACATGGATCCACCCGTATCATCGCATGTCTGTTCTTTTCACTAACCACACCCAGTGTCATTGCATGTCTGTTCTTCTCACACACAACATAGGGATACACCAGTGTCATTGCAGGTCTGTTCTTCTCATGAACCACATCTAGAGTCAGCGCATGTGTGTTCTTCTCACAAACCACATAAGGATACACCTGTGTCATTGCATATATGTTCTTCTCATGAACCACAACTAGAGTCATTGCATGTCTGTTCTTCTCATGAACCATAGCTAGAGTCATTGCATGTCTGTTCTTCTCACAAACCACATAAGGATCCACCAGTGTCATTGCATGTCATTACAGTGTCATTGGATGTGTGTTCTTTTCATGAACCACACCCAGTGTCATTGGATGTGTGTTCTTCTCTCAAACCACACAGGGATCCACCAGTGTCATTGGATGTGTGTTCTTTTCATGAACCACACCCAGTGTCATTGCATGTCTGTTCTTCTCACAAATCACACACGGATCCACCAGTGTCACTGGATGTGTGTTCTTTTCATGAACCACACCCAGTGTCATCGCATGTATGTTCTTCTCACAAACCACATAAGGATACACCTGTGTCATTGCATATATGTTCTTCTCATGAACCACAACTAGGGTCATTGCATGTCTGTTCTTCTCATGAACCATAGATAGAGTCATTGCATGTCTGTTCTTCTCACAAACCACATAAGGATCAACCAGTGTCATTGGATGTGTGTTATTTTCATGAACCACACCCAGTGTCATTGGATGTGTGTTTTTCTCTCAAACCACACATGGATCCACCAGTGTCATTGCATGTGTGTTGTTTTCATGAACCACACATGGATCCACCCAATGTGATTGCATGTCAGTTATTCTAACAAACCACATAAGGATCCACCAATGTCATTGCATGTCTGTTCTTTTCATGAACCACACCCAGTATCATTGCATGTTTGTTCCTCTAAACAAACCACACATGGTTCCACCTGTGTCATTGCATGTTGTCATTGTATGTGTGTTCTTCTAAACAAACCACACATGGATCCACCAGTGTCATTGGATGTGTGTTCTTTTCATGAACCACACTCAGTGTCATTGCATGTCTATTCTCCTCACAAACCACATATGGATCCACCAGTGTCACTAGATGTGTGTTCTGTTCATGAACCACACCCAGTATCATCGCATGTCTATTCTTCTCACAAACCACATAAGGATACACCAGTTACATTGCATGTATGTTCTTCTCATGAACCACAGCTAGAGTCATTGCATGTCTGTTCTTCTCACAAACCACATAAGGATCCACCAGTGTCATTGGATGTGTGTTCTTTTTATGAACCACACCCAATGTCATTGGATGTGTGTTCTTCTCTCAAACCACACATGGATCCACCAGTGTCATTGCATGTGTGTTCTTTTCATGAACCACAGCTAGAGTCATTTCATGTCTGTTTTTCTCACAAACCACATATGGATCCACTAGTGTCATTGCATGTGTGTTCTTCTCATGAACCACAGCTAGAGTCATTGCATGTCTGTTCTTCTCACAAACCACATAAGGATCCACCAGTGTCATTGGATGTGTGTTCTTTTCACAAACCACAACTAGAGTCATTGCATGTATGTTCTTCTCACAAACCACATAAGGATACACCAGTGTCATTGCATGTTTGTTCTTCTCATGAACCACATCTAGAGTCATCGCATGTCTGTTCTTCTTACAAACCACATAAGGATCCACCAGTGTCACTGCATGTCTGTTCTAATCATGAACCATAGCTAGAGTCGTTGCACTGTTCCTCTCACAAACCACATAAGGATCCACCAGTGTCATTGGATGTGTTTTCTTTTCATGAACCTTACAGTGTCATTGGATGTTTGTTCTTCTCACAAACCACATAAGGATCCACCAGTGTCATTGGAAGTGTGTTCTTTTCATGAACCACACCAAGTGTCATTGGATGTGTGTTCTTCTCACAAACCACACATGGATCCACCAATGTCATTGCATGTGTGTTCTTTTCATGAACCACACATGGATCCACCCAGTGTGATTGCATGTCTGTTCTGTTCACAAACCACATATGGATTCACCAGTGTCATTGCATGTCTATTCTTTTCATGAACCACACATAGTGTCATTGCATGTCCGTTCCTCTCATAAACCACACATGGATCCACCGTTAGACCGATTGTTCTAGAAGGCACGCCCTAACATAGTTGTTTTGCTTTATGATTGTTACATATCGTTCGATCGGCACGCTTCGACGATTGGGATGATCTTCATGAGAGCGATCCGCGAGTAGGCTGTTCTACGGCATGATTGGCCACGCCTTCTATAGACAAACTGGCAATACCGGGCACTCCCCTGTTGCGAGTGTCATGACTCACGAGTTCAGTGGGCCATATCCTAGTGTCACGTCCCCATTACTTCTCTTCCTCCCCGTACTTCTATTCCTTCCCCTCGAAGCCACTTCGCCACTTCACTCCCATCCTGCCGTTGCCGCAAGCCGATGGCGCCTCCATCCCAATCCCCTCTCCGGCAGCCACCCCCTCCCCTCTCGCCATGGGTTCAAGGGGAGACGGCGAGGAAACGCATCGTGACGACAGGGACGGTGATTTTGATGTGAGTCGTCTCATCTCTATCTCTATCATCGGTGGCCAGTTATCTATTTTTTGAGCTTGATCTACTCTGTTTACTCATGCGTGTATGATGTGTTAGGCCAACCAGACGATGTATGACTCCGACTATCACGGTTTAGTGGATGAAGACAGTCCTCTGCTATGTAAACATGGATATGTGCCCGCTAAATTTGTAGCGTTCGAAGGACAAAACACATGCATGAGGTTTCTATGGTGTCAAGGACATCGTGCAATGATGCAAGGCGGAAGTTGCAGTGTTGTCAAATGGGTAGATCTAGAGTGGCCCAAATCGATGCAGAAAATGCTGGACAAACTATGGGATATGACTGTTGAGTTGAAAGAATCCGTAGTCATATCACTTCTTGACAGTGTTGAGATCAAGCTATGGGACCCAGTTGACACGACCAAGCTTAACCAAGATCTCAAGAGGGTGCAAGACAAGGTTAGCAAAGTCGAGAAGGAGAGGGACGTGGCGTTAGCCCTGAAGGATAAAGCTGAGCAAGAACTGACTCAAGCAAGGAATGATCTTCACCAGGCCAAAGTCCTGCAGTTCACAACTACGAGTATTGACAAGTGCATGAGGAAAAATACAGAGAAACAATTGAAGCTGTGTAAGGAAGATGCTAAAAGGAAGGAGCAAACAAATCGATCCTTGCTCTCGCAGGAAGATGCGCATCGGGCTAAGATTAGGAAGCTCAAGGAGATGTGTGATAACTAGTTATATTTAGCTTGAGCTCCATGCCTTTTTAAGTTGTAATAGTAGTACTTGTTGACCTAGCGGTCTGAACTAGTGGTCCTGGAGTCCTAGGAGGAAAAAAATTGGTCTCCCGTTAGTCTGTCTTAACCCTGCATCACTTCCTTTTGTCTAATCATGGTGGTATTCTGACATTGGTGGTTTGTTTAAACGTAATCTATGTGAATTGTGCTACATGCAAATGGCACAGCCACAATTTATAAAGTGGAAGCACATACACCCGGTTAATGGAGATCCGGGAGCTTCGCCAGACGCAGGGGATGTAGGAGCAGGGAGGCGGTGAGATAGAAGGGATCAAGCATCTGGGCATTATCGGTTGCCATTGTTGTTTATGTTGCCACGTCGTTGTGCATCATCTGAAATAAGTTGCTGCTTCATGCAGTGTGGCAGCGTAAATAATTTATTTCTGTGCCACTTACATTTTATCGAATTTGGAGACCTCCTGCCCCTCAACAATCGTGGAATCCTTGCTGCGTGTTTTCAGATAGCAGTGGCACAATCACAATTTCGGATTCAAATACTGACTTGGGCGTTTCCAAACCCTAAGTCACGGTACATTTTACTCAGAGAACGCGGGTAGATTATTTTGCCCAGCAAAGTACCACACACAGAGCTCCATAATTTAACTGAATTACATATATAGGTTCAAGTTCAACACATTACTATGCATCTTCATTTCCAGCAGCCTTCTTCCGCAGCCTGGGTGCCAAGCCTTCACGTCCACTGGCTTCTTCATTTCCTGCCTTCTTCCTTTTCCTCGGTGCTAATTTTCTTAGCTTCACGTACTCTGTATCGCCGGGACAATGGGCACCAGAATCGTGTCCAACATCATCTTTCCACTCGTTTTTACCTTCTTCGGGCAGCAAAATGACTGACCCGGCAGTCATGTTTCTAACCTTGTGGTGCTTCCTATCAAAGAAATAGAACTATTGCATAACTGCCCAATATCTATAGAGTAAATGAAACAAAAATTACAATTCAGCACAAACATGTGAACCCCAAGAGACTTTTGCTTACCATGAGCTAATTGGGTTCGAGCGACCACCCTGTTCAAGAATAGAAGGGCGAATCCTAGTTGCAGCAACTTCCACATCCAGTACATCACAATTCAGCTCAAACATGCAATCCGAAGCATACCTTTTCATCAACCTAATTAGCTGACTGTCACACGTTAGAGGAACCATGATGCCACGTTCATCCATGAAGCTGAACTTTGCAGTCTGCTTCGGCCATAATTCATCATGATTACACAGAGCAGCAACCAAACCAGATATAGTGCAGATCTGCGTAGGCGCTTCTTCCATCGTGATACAATGGTGTCCATACCACTTGCCCTTAGAGTCATACCTGAAGAGGACTACTGTAACCAGGTAAGGGTGGTCCGTGGAGATCCCACTTGATAGAAAACTATGGACAAAATATGTTTGTCAGCGTTGGGCTAACAAACAATTTTAGGTTCAGTAGCCAGCTAGCAGTTATAATTAGTGTGAATAGCAAAGAGAAGGGTAGCTCACCCGCTTGTAGCCAGAACTTCTTCTTCCTTGGTAGTAGGATTTGCCATCCTCCGAGCTGCTCGGCTCGTCGGCGGCGGAGGCGGGCTAGAGCCTCGCAACGGTGGCTACGACATGTGCCATTGGAGCTCGGGATCAGCGACTGAGCGCAGTAACTGGGCACAACAACTTGGCGCCAGAAGTGAAATGTCCGAAGGGATTGTCCTGCCTGGAGGGTGGATTCTGACGCCACCGGTGCTAGGGGAAAGGTGGGAATGGATTTGTGAAATTGGTCAATGCATCCAATCCACTTAGTTCCTCGATTTGCCTAAGAGGTTGCCGCGTTGGCGCTCGCATCACAGACAGATGACCGACATGAGGATTCCGACCGTCTACTTCACGGGGCAGTTTCACAGAATGTTTGAATTTGGCAGGGTTGAGATGAGTTTTCATTCGAAATGGCCCCTCTCGGTAGTTGGCAGCCCAACATTTCGAAACGCGGCAATTTCAGGCAACTTAGGTACCGCGGTGCACTGGCCTCGGAACTTTGGTACCGCAGACGAACATGCCCGGATTAGAGTGTCCAACCGGAGAGTAGTTTAGAGTAGTATCATGAAGAGAAGTTTATATGAGAGTGTTCACTAGCGAAAGTATGATCCCTAGGCCTTGTTTCTAAACATTGAAACACCATTTGCAACTAGATCTGTTACATGTTTGCTTGCTTCTATCTTTATTTCAAATTGCCTTTAGTCTCTTCCTACCCATCAACCACGCGCCATCAAAGCTATTTTCTGGCACCGTTACCACTTATAATTATCCATACCACTTGTATTTCACTATCTCTTCGCCGAACTAGTGCACCTATACACCTGGCAAGTGTATTGGGTGTGTTGGGGACACAAGAGACTTCCGCCCCCCCTCAAAACTTCCTGCACACTTAGCACACATGAAAAGTCTCCATAGTATTGTTATCTAACACGCAAAACATAGGAAAACATGAAATGTTCTTTCAATCTCCCCCTTTTTGGTGTTAGATGACAATACCAGGATTTGCAGGAGAAAGACACAAGACAGATAGAGATAACTTATGAAAGAGACTCCCCCTCAATGTGTGCATAATAGAGTTGTGCATTGGAATACAAATGCACACAAATAGGAGAATCTATTCGATAGACATGTGAGCAAAAACACATACCACCGAAGTAGAGAATAGGCATCCTTGACATAAATCACAATTATTACCGGATAACCAATATGAGCGCGCCTTCCGTGATATACCTCCAGCAATAGGATATGAATAGATAGATCCATAAGCACAATCCATGATATGAAGTCCATAGGCATAGTATAATCCAGACAACCACAAAGAGTCTCAAACAACCAAATCACGAATTTAAAGTTCAATGCTAAATGGGCATAAGCAGGAAATAACGAATAGAAAAAAATGCAAGTGCTTATGCCTGACCCATGCAAATCCACAGACAACCTAATAGAACTACTTCTCCCCCTTTGGCATCGAGACACCAAAAAGGGAGAAGAGTGATGCTAGCGCCCCATGGGATCACTCATCGTAGTCCTCGTCCTTGTCCTCTTCTTCATGCTCTTCCTCATCAAGAATAGATGGCTTAGGGGTAGGGAAGGCTTAGGATTAAGAGAGCCAAACTGAGATGGTACTAGACACTCAAAATTGCAAATCCAAATCAAATAAAAGCCAAGATTGAGTGTGATTCCCATAAGAACATGAGAGAGCAAATAACAACCAAAAAGATCCAATTCTCCTCAAGGGAGAGGGCGGTGGCCGAAGCCACCTTGTTGGAGTGTATGGTGTGACACCGCGAAGATATATCTTGGGTTCACGACCAATACTCATCAATAAGCTCACATATCACAGAATGATATTAAGAGAAATGATTTATCTTGCTTTTGGAATTATGGGGGGAGGGTTAGCCCAATGAGTTAGGACCACACTCCCCCTATATCCATGCCCACACCTAGACCAAACAAGGATTGAGGTGTACGAGTGAGTGCATGGGTAATCAAGACAAGCTCCCGGAATCAATGATATTTAGCTCATTCCTCAAGTAGCAGAATCTTGCTTCATCAAGTGGCTTTGTAAAAATATCCGCTAGTTGGTTCTTCATGCTCACAAAGGATATATCAATATCGCCGTGAGCAACATGGTCTCGAATAAAATGATTCCGAATCTCAATATGTTTCGTCCTTGTGTGCTGAACTGGATTGTACGCAATTTTGATAGCACTTTCATTATCACATAAAAGAGGCACTTTGTCACAATTGACACTGTATTCCTTTAAAGTTTGCCTCATCCACAATAATTGAGTACAAGTGCTAGCAGCAGCAACATATTCAGCTTCGGCGGTGGATAGAGATATACAATTCTGCTTTTTGGAGGACCAACATAAAAGAGATCTTCCCAAGAATTGACAAGCTCCAGAAGTGGATTTCCGATCATCCTTATCACCAGCCCAATATGAGTCAGTATAACCACATAAAGAGAAATTGGAGCCCTTGGGATACCAGAGACCAAAGTTGGGGGAACGAACCAAATATCGAAAGATCCTCTTGACCGCCACTAAGTGGCTTTCTTTAGGAGCTGCTTGATACCTTGCACACACTCCCACACTCAACACAATATCGGGTCTAGATGCGCATAGGTAAAGAAGAGAGTCGATCATGGATCGGTATACCTTTTGGTCCACATCTTTACCATGAGGGTTAAGTTCAAGATGACACTTTGTTTACATCGGAGTGGCGACACCATTCAGATCCGTCATCTTGAATCTCTTGAGCATGTCTTGGATGTACTTTGCTTGATTAATAAAGGTTCCTTCTCTAAGTTGTTTGATCTCGAATCCAAGAAAGAACCGTAATTCCCCCATCATAGACATCTCAAACCTGTCAGTCATAAGCTTTGAAAATTCATCGTTAAAAGCTTTGTTAGTAGAACCAAAGATGATATCGTCTACATATAGTTGGCATACGAAGAGCTCCCCCTTAACCTTCTTAGTAAAAAGAGTGGGGTCGATTTGCCCAACTTCGAAGCCACGATCTAACAAAAGCTCTTTAAGGTGCTCATACCACGCATGTGGGGCTTGTTTAAGGCCATAGAGTGCCTTATCGAGTTTGTAGACATGGTTCGGAAAGTTAGGATCCTCAAACCTAGAGGGTTGCTTTACGTACACCAACTCATGTAGAGGACCGTTAAGGAAGGCACTCTTGACGTCCATTTGCTGCAACTTAAAATTGTTATGAGCAGCATAAGCAAGTAGGATACGGATGGACTCAAGGCGAGCCACTGGAGCATATGTCTCGCCGAAGTTGATGCCCTCAACTTGGGAGTACCCTTGTGCCACAAGTCTTGCCTTGTTCCTCACAACAATGCCATTCTCATCTTGCTTGTTCTTGAAAATCCACTTGGTGCCGATAACATTGCGACACTCTTTGGGTTTCTCCACTAGTTTCCAGACTTTGTTGCACTCGAAATTATTCAATCCTTCATGCATAGCAACAACCCAATCTGGGTCTTCAAGAGCTTCAAAGACCTTCTTAGGTTCCACCATGGAGATATGAGCTTGATGCTCACCAAAACTGGCCAATTCTCTTCTTGTAGAAACCCTTCGTCGAAGATCACCAACAACCTTGTCAAGAGTGTGACCCCTCAACTCAAGGTTACGATCAGCCGAGCCTTGCGACGAAGTTCAATAAGTTTGTTGTCTCTTGGAGGAGGAGATTCATCACTTGAGTCTTCATTGGAAGCATATTCTCCCCCTTGATCAGTAACTAGAACATCAGTACCAGGTGGTGGGGACGCATGCCCTTGAGGTGAATCCGTAGCCATAATAGGAGGCTGCAGAACTGTAGAGTCAGAGCCGTATAATCCGGCCGATGGAGAGGCCGGAAAATCCTGCCTGGGAGTACTTTCCGCAGCTTCTTCAGGAGGCCTGGGACTTGCTTGAACCGGTGAGGGGCCGGATAATCCGGGGTCAGCCAGAACATCCAGCCTGGAGCTTGCGTTGATATCTTCACCACCAGGAGCAGCATGGACAGCTGGAGCGGGGTGGCCGGATAATCCGGTGTCAACCAGAAAATCCGGCCTGGAGCTTTCTGGAGCATCTTGACCTTCAGCAGTTGATGGAGATGGTGTAGAAGTTGCCCCCGTGGTTGGAGCATGTTGCGTATGTGTAGATGAGGGCTCTATATGAGTAGAGCATTGTCCTTCCCGGTCCGCCACAAGGGGTTCCTCAATGGGGTGGAAGAATCCCACGCCCATTCTTCTTATGGAATCTTGGGGTATTTCAACATCTGCATCACAAACACCAACTTGCTCCGCACAGGAACCGTCATTTTCCTCGAACACCACACTACAAGATTCTACAACAGTTCCGGAGAGCTTATTGTAGACTCTATAAGTGTGGGATTCGGCACCATAACCAACAAAAAAACCTTCTAAAGCCTTAGATTCAAACTTAGATAAACGAACTCCTTTAATAAGAAAGAAACACTTACACCCGAATACTCGAAAGTATGAGATGTTTGGCTTGTAACCGGTAAGTATTTCATACGGAGTCTTGTCCAAGATCTTGCGGAGGTATAAACGGTTGGATGAATGACAAGCCGTAGAGATTGCTTCAGCCCAGAAGTTATATGGAGATTTAAATTCGGCTAACATTGATCTTGCCATGTCCATTAGAGTTCAATTCTTCCTCTCGACTACACCATTTTGTTGAGGGGTGTACGTAGTGGAATATTGATGTCTTATCCCCTTTTCACTTAGGAACTCATTTAAGGTGTAGTTCTTGAACTGCGAGCCGTTATCACTCCTTATAGCCAGAATGGGGACGTTGTGTTCACGTTGAACCTCGTTGGCGAAGTCGATGACAGTTTGTTGAGTTTCACTCTTCAACTTGAAGAAATAAACCAAAGTGTATCTTGAGTAATCATCAACAATCACTAGACAATACTTCTTCCCACCGAGGCTTGCATGAGATGGAGGTCCGAAGAGGTCCACATGAAGGAGCTCCAAAATCCTTTTTGAAGAGATAATGGTTTTCCTTCGATGAGGTGAATCATGCATTTTCCCTTCAACACATGCCCTGCAAACACGATCTTTGGCAAAAGAGACATTTTCTTTTAGTCCAAGAATGTGGCCACCCTTGTGGAGACTTTGCAAAGTTCTCATATTGACGTGGGCTAGTCGGCGATGCCATAGCCAACCCGCGTCAGCCTTTCCGAAAAGACACATCGGGCATGTAGTGGTTTTCCCCGAAAAGTCCACCACGTACAGGTCGTTTTCGACATATCCCACGAAAGCGACTTTTAGAGACTTGCTCCACAAGAGTACCACTAAATCAGCACCAATGTAAACCGCAAAGCCCATCTTACCAAGGGGACGAACTGAAAGTAAGTTATACCCGAGGGTCTCAACAAGCATGACGTCCACGAGAGAGATATCGTGAGCCACCACAACTTTGCCAAGACCCAATACCTCAGATTTTGACTTGTCACCATAGGAGACGGTAATGTGATCAAGGTTTGGCCGCATCTCCGTGATGATCTCCTTGCTTCCGGTCACATGACTCGTACAACCGCTATCGAGTACCCATTTAGAACCACCGGAAGCATAGCCCTCGGATCCTCTTGCCATTAGACAAGTGGCGTTGTTGTTGATGGCGTTCTCGTTCGGCGAGTCGAAGAGAGAGGAGGGAGTCGATGTGGTGGCTATAGCAGCCACTTCGCGGGAACTGTCATCATCCTCTTCATCTTCACTTGCGGAGGAGTATTCCTCTTGAGCTACAAGGACAATCTTGGGTTGCTTCTTGAAATGGCCATTCTTCTTAATAAACGGCTTCTTCTTAGGAGCTTTAGATTTCTCTTTAAGAATGAGCCTGCCACCATTGTCTTCTCTATTTTGATAAGGACACTCGGCAACAAAGTGCATTCTATCTCCACAGTTGAAGCAAGTTCTCAATCTTGGGCCACTTTCTCTTCTTCCATTTGACCCGTTCTTGCGCTCAAGGTCAGACTTGGCTTTGGCAGGGTCCTTCCAAAAATTCCTTGCATAGAATGCCATGTACTCACTGTAGCATCCCAATTGTCTAACAATGGTAATGCTACTTGGTCTAGTAATATAATGGCTACTTCCTATATATAATTGTTGCATCATAATTATACCATGCTCATGTCACCATGCCACCTTGCATTTGAGCATCATATAAAACCCTTTTCTTTTGGTTCTTCTCTCATATGCATTATTAACTGTATTTGCCTCTTGATATTGTATTTGGTTATTGATATATTGTTTAAATGCCCAAGTTGAGTTGGGGGCATATCTTTTATTCAACTCCATCACCTTTCTTTTCACCACCTTATAATTCCACCATTCCATTTATCCATGAGCTTGTATTCCTTTTTCTTTTGATATTTATTCTAGCTCATGTGGGTGGGGTGGATCTAATTCTATAAATTCTTTTGCTTGGCCTTTATTCCACTCCTTGGGAATGCATAAGAACAATGCCATATTATTATTTTGTTTTCACCAAATAAATCAGGGCATTTATTATTTTGCATGGGCCATGCAAGAGTACCACCACCTCTATCCCATTTGAGTCCTCTTGGTTTTATTGGGTCTTTTCTTTGTGGATCATCTCCATCCCTCTCCACCATCCCCTTATTCTCATCAACACCTTTTCTTTTAGTTTTCTCCATGCATGATTCAAATGAGGGCTTCTTCCCATACATCTTTTTCTTTCTCTTTTTCTTGGTTACTCCTCCACCTCATCTCATGATAATTCAAAGCCCTCACTATTTCCTCTTAGGTTGATCTTATAAACAAGTTTTAAAACCTAAACACCTAATTAAAACCCTAGCCCTAGTTTGCCTCTATTTCTATCTAAACCTAGTTCTAATCTAAACCTCACCTTACCTCTCTCCTCTCCCCATGTCAAGGTCCCCTCTCCATGCCATGCATGATCCACCTCAACTAACCCCTCCCCTCTCTCTAACCCTAACCGAGCCTCCACCTAGCTAACCCGAGCCCCTCCCTAAGCTAACCCTAGCTAGCCGAGCCTCCCCTCTCCTCTCTCTTTTCTCTCCCTGCCATGAGGCCCCACCATCCGAGCCGGCCTCCTTCCCCTCACCTGGTCCACCGGCAGCCCCTCTCCCTGCTCCTGGTCGTGCACGACGAGCACGTGAGGGAGGAGAGCTAAAGGTGGCCGAGACCACCTTTTTGCCCAACCCTGATCCCCACGGCTGCCTCTCCTCTCTTCCTCTCACTTTACCCTCCGCCCCACGTCTCCTGGCTTGCCAGATCCATCTCAGGGTCCCTGACTCCCCCTCCTTCCTCTCCACCGACGACGTCTCCCTCTCGCCAGAATCGCCAGCACCGCCGCCTACTCCTCATCCCTGCCGGCGTGCGTGACATGGAAGTGGTCGAGGAGACCAAGGAGAGCCCCCTGCGTCGCACTGTGCTCTGCTACAAGGAGGAGAAGCACCAGCACCGCCGGAACCAGCACCGCTCCGCTGAAACCCTAGATCTCCGGCCGCCAGCTCCATCGACGATCCGCCGCACCTCTCTCCGTTCCACCACCACCGACCTCTCCTCGGTGACCCCTCTTCCTAGCTGACATCCTCACGCTTGCTGTCGCCATCTAGATCCGCTGTTCGATTCGTCGAACACGCTGCGCGCGCCGCCGGCCATCGCGTTGGCTCGCTCCCGCGTCGCGCAGAACCTTACTTAGCCCCCGTCCACCCTGCTATCACCATCCGTACACCAGTCGCACTGGCTACCAACCTCAGCGCGGGCGCCCGCGACCCGGGATCGAGTCTCCGCCTCAACGCGCTGCGCACCGCGCGCTGCTTTTCCGTCAGACACCCGTGCGTCAGAGACGATCCACAGTGTCGCTGCACAATTTGCTAAACCACCCCCAACCTTTTTATTTCCTAAACCCGCGATCCAACCAAGCCCACCAGTCAGCCTCTCGTGCATCTTACAAAACCGGCCCCGCAATTTTTAACACCCAACCTGCGCTCCATCGCGACCCCACCTGGCAGCCTCTGCGCGTTCAGCCGCTGGCACATGGGCCCTAGCCGCTGGCCCCGCCTGTCAACCGCAGCAGCTAGCTAAGGCCGAGGTGAGAAAAGATTTTTCCGCGCGCGCGGCCCCAGTTAGCAGCGGCCCACCCGTCTATGGCTTGGGCTGGAATATCCCGGGTGTAAAAAATCCTGGCCATTTTTGTTAAAATAAAAATGTTTTCAGTAATTGTTTAAAATCAAATTCAAATCAGATTTTAATAACTTTTAAAATACAAATCCAAATAATACAAATAATATATGTTTTGAAATTAGAAAAATGTGAGGAATTCAAATATGCCATTCAAAATATTATTTGAGCACTTTAAAATTTCGAGTTGATTAAAATTACAAATAAATGCCCTTTTCTTAATAAATTAATAACTTTAATTCTATAACTTCAAATTTGGCAAATAATATGTCTAAATCGATCAGCGCGACGAGCCCGTTCGATCTATGCAGTCCTTGTTCTGAATTGAAGCATGCATCATGTCACTATTAAAAATCTGAACTGTTTATGGCAATACAATTTGACTAAATAAATCATAAAATGCTTTATTCTTGTACCTCACACCTCACCATGCCATGCTACTTTAATGCCATGTAAATTGTGCATCATTCATCATGGCATGCTTGTTTGCTTGTCGCATTTTAATTCATATGCTTGTGCACTTTATTTATGTTGGCCCTTGTTTGTTTGGTTCTTCGTCGAATAGACGCCCAGCAGGAGAATTACCAAGAATCACAGGAGTACTACCCAGATCCATCTCTCGCTTCAACGGAGCTGCCAGGCAAGCACTACCACATGCTTGCATACATATAGTACCTATTGCCTCTATCTTATTCTTGCATCATTGAGTCGCGATTGCATTAAATTGAATCCCAAGTACTGCATAGCCTTTACTTTTAAACCCCACCGAAGCTTGTTCCTCCATCCCATGAGCCATTACTACAGGAGTTGTTTGAGCCATGCGAGTCGTAGAAAAGCATGTGTAGGGTATGTGAGTGTCTGATGAATAACGAGGTACCTAAACAACTTCACCTGAGTAGTAATGGGATAACTAATGAAAGAGGCACCGGTGAGCAATATCTGCTATTTGGTTTTTCATGCTCACTTGTGTCCCGTAGGACCCCGAGTACTTGATTCCTGTTCCTTGTTTATTCGCACTATCCACATCCGGGAGGCCTTATGGACCCCCCCGAGCCAGAGCTTGATTCATTCTTATTTCTTGGGGCCACAAAGTAGTTTGGGGCTTTATTACTATCCTGTACTTATGCCATGTTACTGCTTTATTAAGATTGTGCGTGGAGCACCTGTACTGTTTTGGATCGTGGAATGTTTTCGCGGTATCGACAAGCCCAGTCACACTTTCGGGTTTCCAGTCGTTTACAGCCATTGACACAAACCTTGGGTCCGTCTCAGAGCCGGCCAACTTCGTTGCGGGTAGCTTAATGGGGTGGCCCCCTGAAATATTTCTGAATCCTGTGATCGCTTTGTCGTGAATGCCTCGTTGGGTTTTGAATTGGTTTTTCCGAGGTTGATCGAGTGTGTGTTGCTATTCGTGCACCCCTGCAGGGTAAATCTTTCTGAAAGCCGTGTCCGCGGTTATGGACGACTTGGAGCACAGTTTCTCGATCATAGACAATTATAACTAAAGTACCGCTTTTAATTTCACTAAGTACTTGACTAGTAAATAGTGCAATACTCATGGAATGGTTAATAAAACTGCCAACGGATGATGGGGGTCGTTCGTCCGCTTCCTCGTTGGTAAGCGAGGAGGAGGATGGATCTGTTAATTATACTGTTATAACCGTTGTTCTTAATTCACGGACATCCGTCTATCATTGGTTAGGCGGATGGTTAGCGAGTATCTATAGAATTGTTAGATATTATCTTTTGCTGCAATTGCGTCACCCCAGGTTGTGTCCCCTTTAGTGGCATAAAGACTTGCTGAGTACCCCTAGGGTCTCACACGATAAATTGTTTGATTCAGATGAACAGGTGTACCCGCAAGATGGATACTGGGTGGAGGAGACAGATGATGTTGGCAACAACCACTCAGTGTAGAGATTCCGGGAACGGGGATCCGTGAGATCTGTGGGCGGGATGTGATTATTTATGTGGCATCTTATGCCGATTTGCTTCTTATCCGTACTCGGATCTTGTTTTCCGCTTCCGCCTGATACTCTGATGTTTGTTGTATGAGGAGCTATCCTAAATTATTATCTCTATCTAGGATATTTGAATCTTGCCGTATGGCGTTGCAATATTTCTATTTCTTTTAGATGGAATGGCTCTGAGGACTGTTGTATGTGGCTTGCATACATACTCATTTGTGTATGTAGTTGATCCCTTCGCCTGCCGATTATGCCGCTCGTTCTTGTCCCGATGTTCTGAAAGTGGTTAGGACGGCCGAAAGGTCTACCGTGAGTGGCCCTGGGCCCCACCGTACTATTTTAACCACTTTCGTTCATCCAGGCATGTAACTAAGAGCATAATTCACCGAGGTAGTTACACTCACCATGAGCACGTTTGACCTCATCGGGGCAGTCCATGGATACCCCGTCAAAAGCTTCTTCATCTTCCTCTTGCTCAACAACATTGGCTTTGAGAGCCACATTGACACCCTTTTGCATTCCAATGGCCCGAACACGGGCATCTTCAGCATTCTTTGCCGCCACTTTGAATGACGCCATTTCTTGCATGACTTCATTGGATGTCATTTGATGATAGTTGTGTCTACCTTGTAGGCTCTTCAAATCCGTTGGCTCGAAAGGCATTAAGGCACTCACATACTTTCTTTTTATCCATGCATCATCAATGTGAGTGGCCCCATGCTTCCAAAATGTTGTTGCGATGCCCTTGAGTCTTCTATACATGTCCTCATGGTTTTCACCATCCAACATGTAGAATCTCTCAGCTTCATTACTAAGAGCATCATACCTGTTTCTTCTCATGCTTTCATTTCCAGCGAAAAGGTCTGTAAGAGCATCCCACGCCTCTTTAGCTGTGTTGAGATGTTCAATGTGTGGCATGTCCTTGGGACCCACACCCAGCTGTATCATGTGGAGAGCGGTGGCATTCAACTGGCAATCCACAACTTCCCTTCTCGTTAGATTGGTTTGATCTCCAATATGAAGACCTTCTTCAATAATCCTCCACAATTTAATAGAGGAGCTGCACACATGAGATTTCATTAGGAATTGCCATTGATTAAAATAGGATGCAGTGAGCTTGGGTGGATCACCCCTATTGTTTATATGAGGATGAGGGATAGGTGGGTCGGGGGAATATACGTGGCGAACCTCATTATATTCCTCCTTACCACTTCCCTTTTTGGAGGTGGAGCCATTTAGTTTTTCACCTTCCACATCATCATCCTTGGATCCGGTGTTACCCTTTTCCTTAGATGATGGCGTGGGAGCCTCAGAGGAGGATGGAGATGGGGCTATGGATGATGTGAGGCGAGCAATCATTTGATTCATCTCCTCCATCTTGGCCTCAAAGGATTTCAACAAGGTTGTTTCCAACGACTTGATATCATCCATTGTGACCTTATCCACAGCCTCATTTCCATCATCCTTGGTACCTATACTACTCTTAGGCGGTTAAGCCCGAATTAAGAGCCGGGGCTCTGATACCAATTGAAATGGATCGTATGGACACCTAGAGGGGGGGGGGTGAATAGGTGCTACACCAATTTTTAATTCTTTTTCAATTTTAGGCTTAGCACAAAGGGTAAATTCACTAGATAAACTATTGAGTGGAATTTCCTATATGCAAACCTATCTACTAGCGAGTAAAGAGCGAGTGGAAGAGGAACAAGTAAACCGAAGTGAAGCACGCGGAGACACAGGATTTGTTTGACCCCAGTTCCTTCCTTGTTAAGGGAAGTACGTCTGCGTTGGAGGGGTGGACGGTACTAAGACCACCACGCCACAAAAGGCCTCACCCTGTTCTCTGATGGATCTCGCCACAACAGGCCCGATCCACCTTCCACTATAGGTACCCTTCGAGGCGGGCACCGTCGCCTTTACACAACTAGCGGGGCAACAACTCCACAACAACTTGGAGGCTCCCGAAATGACAACAAGCTGCCAGAAAAACAAACTTATCAAATACAATAAACAAGATCTAGGTATTGACAAGAATACTAGATCAGGGATTTCTCCAAGTGAATGGAGAGGAGTTGAAGCGCTTGATTCTTGATGATGATAAACTTCTCCTCCTTCAATTCCACCAAAGATCAAGACCTTCCGGTGGTTGAAGTGGGAGATCGAGATTTAGAGCTCTTGCACAAGGTCTGGTCAAATTCGAATGAATCAAGTGTTCTGAATGTTGGGGAAGAAGGGGTATTTATACCCCCCTTCAGAAACCAGCCGTTGCAGCCTTTGGGGCCCGGATTATCCGGCCCAAGTGAGGGCCGGATTATCCGGTCTGGGAAAACACCGCCCCAGACTCGGAATATCCGCTAGATAATCCGCCCCCTCTCCGAGCGTCGCGCCGAGCTTACCCTTGATCAACTTCTGGGGGCCAAATTATCCGGCCCAGTGCGAAGGCCGGATTATCCGGCCTGGGGAAGAAAAACCGCCCCAGTTCGGATTTTTCGGGAGAAAATCCGACTGGACCCCGAACGACGCGCCTTGGCTTCCTTGAGAGATGAGGTAGGCCGGATTATCCGGCTCTTGGTGGGGCGGATTATCCGGCCCCCCTCAAAACTTCCTGCACACTTAGCACACATGAAAAGTCTCCATAGTATTGTTATCTAACACGCAAAACATAGGAAAACATGAAATGTTCTTTCAGACAGTCCGTATAAACTAGTGCATGCTATATCCCTGCACGGACGTGAAATATTAGTAACAAACAATCGATGAGACGGACAGGGGTAGCCCTACATATACGGGTACAAATTTTGGTACTTTTGGAGATTGAACATTACGCCATTCCTCAGTGAGATTAACAATCCTTTTGGTCAGTCCAACCGATTCTTCAATTTTCTTCGCCTCCCTCGCATCATTTCTGGCCAGCCACAAATGGTATAGTGTGATCATAGTAATGTCCAAGTCGCTGTCATGCACCCTTCCAAGCCATTCCAAAAGCCACTGCAATAAGTCCCTTGGAGATCGCACACCCTCTGGAAGTTCAGCAACAGGACCCATGCCCATATTGCTTAACAGCTCCCAAACATGTTTAGAATGAGGGCAATGCCGAAATCTGCGTATGGCTGTCTCCTCCCTGCCACAAGCAATACAGATAACACCCTTCTTAATATTTTGGCCCCGAAGTTCTGAACCCAAAGCGAGTCCATTCTTCGTTAGTCTCCATATATATGAATCTTGACTTTGCCTGGTACCGCAGCACGCTAGAGTGCTAGGCATCCCTTGTGAGCATCTCCGGACGTAGAGGATTCTGCCGTGGTAATCTTTCGCCTCTTCATACATACTCCATTCTTAGTGAAATTCCAGGCATAGTAGAGTATCCGAGGAAATCCATTTTTGAATCCGGGTGCGGTAAAAAATACTCCCTCTGTTTTAAAATATAAGATGTTTTACCTTTGTGAAAGTAGTGTATCTAGACCCCTTTTATGCTATGTCCGGTTAATACTCTTCTCAAGAGGATTGGAGTGGAATAAGTTGGATTAGGAGGGATTTTGACTTGTTTGGGATTTAATCCACCCTAATCAATCTTCTTGCAAACCTGCTGAACCGAACAAACCCTTAGTAGGTTAGAAGGGGTCCACACTTTAGACAAAGCGAAAACATTTTATTTTATATTTTGAAACGGAGGGAGTAACATATTTTGGCAACATCATCCATATTTTGCTTTCTCCATCGGCTGTTCAGCCCCCTAGAAAATATGCTCGGACGGTACTGCGCGAGCGGAGGATGTTTACTGCACTTGTGGGACGGTCGGTCGGCGGATTCCGGCCCGCCGACGACTCAGATCGTTGCCCAACCGGTCCGGTCGCAAGAGAGCAGCCTCGACCCGTGTACCCGCCACGACACCCCCATTTCTTCGCCTTCCCCGCTTGGCCGCTTCCCCTCTTCCTTCCGCCTCTCGAGCCATGCCATGCACCGCGCCAGCCACCACCGCTAATCCGTCGCGAGCATTTTCCCCAAACGTAACTCCTCCAGTTTCTCGCTGGCCTCATATCCCGAATGCAAAGTTTTTCCCCAAATGTCCCCCTCAATTTTCCCACACATTGCGCTTGATCCTTTCCAAATTGCTCCTGTCGCTAGCCGATTCGTCGATTTTTCCATGGAGTGAGCCGATGTAATGGAGGGGGAGGACGCGCGCGATATGTCCGATACCTCGGAGACCTCGCCGTGGGAGGACAGCGTCGTCGAGCACTTCGATGTCGCGTCGCCCGGCGACGAGGAGATGTCGGACGCCGAGTTGAGCGCGGATTCGCCAGCGGACCCTTCTGAAGCCTCCACTCAGCCTTCTCCGCCGCTGCGGACACGCCTAGCGCCGTCCGATCCGTCGGACGTCCCGGAAGCGGTGGTGCGGGCGGTGGACGCGGTGATCATGGGCGGCGGGGTCGAGCGCCTCCGCGAGATGGTCTCCGAGGAGAACGGCGAGGTCACGCATTTCATCGTGGACGTGCTGATGATCACGATGGGCGGCGTGGACGGCCTCGACGAGGGCATCACCAGCAGGGCACCCAGCATCATGTCCAGCTCGCGCGCGGCCGCCATCGCGGCCGAACTGGTACCCTACCTCCCATGTGGCATCGAGCCGTCGCCGCGCACTCGTATGGTACGTGGCCTCCTCGCAACCCTCAGCGCCTGCACCCGCAACCGCACCATGTGCTCCTCTTCGGGCCTTCTTGCTATCCTCCTCGACGTCGCAGAGAAGCTGTTCGTAGGAATGGGCCAGAGCAGGGATTGGGACGGGACGCCTATAGTGGAGTGCATTCAGGTGCTGGGTGGGCACTCGGTTAGTGTGAAGGACTTGCATTCCTGGCTCCTTTTGGTCAAGAAGGCGCTTGGGACATGTTGGGCAAAGCCGCTGACACTTGCATTGGAGAAGGCTGTTGGCTGCGACGAGGCCAAGGGTCCTGCAATGACGTTTGAGTTTGATGGTGAGAGCTCTGGCTTGCTCGCACCTGGGGACGGCCGGTGGCCATTCTCGAACGGTTTTGGATTTGCCACATGGATATATGTAGAGTCATTCCCACACACACGCAACACATCTATGGCCACAGTGGCCACAGCGGCCATTGCAGCATCAGTGTCTGGGAAATCGTCGGCATGGGCCAGAGCTGTGGCTGCGGCCAGACTTGCTGGAGAAGGGATGAAGCACATGCCCCAGCTTTTCAGTTTCCTCACTGCTGATAACGATGGCATGGAGGCATATTTCAATGGCCAGTTTCTAGTCGTGGAGAGTGGGACTGGAAAGGGTAATAAGGCTTCTCTACGTTTCACCTATGAATTCAACCCAAAGTGCTGGTACTTCGTTGGTCTGGAGTACACAAGCAAGCAGGGTTTGCTCGGCAAGGTCGAGAGTGAACTGCGGTTGTATGTGGATGGTAAGCTTCATGAGATCTGTCCGTTTGAGTTCCCTCGTATCTTGAAACCGCTAGCTTTCTGCGGCATCGGGAAGAACCCGCCATCAACTATTGCTGGAGTGCAGCAGCACCGGCGGCAATGTCCATTGTTTGCCGAAATGGGGCCTGTCTATATTTTCATGGAGCCGATTGGGCCAGAGAGAATGGCTCGGCTAGCTTCCAGGGGAGGAGATGCACTTCCCAGCTTCAGCAGTGGCGCTGGTTTGCCTTGGAAAGCTAGCTGTGACCACATCAGGGAAATCTCAGAAGAGAGTTATGCACTTGACATTGAGACTGGAGGAAGCTTACATCTTCTTTATCACCCTAGTCTACTTAATGGCCGCTCTTGCCCTGATGCTTCTCCTTCTGGTTCAACAGGTTTGTTCTATAGTTGAACTGTCAGTCTTACTTGCCTTTCTTTATTTTAATTTACGAACAGCCAGCCTATTAGTTCATAGAAGAACCCCAACAGAAAATGCAAAAGGACAACAAAGAAAAAAACACAAAAAACATGCAAGCAGGATGACCTTGCCTAATTCTACCATCTTTTTACTTGGGGAGTTGAATCACGGTCTAGTTACAATCCCCGTGAAGGGCACACAAATCTTTCTGTATTCCTACCGGTTAAAATTGCATATTGTAGTCTTCATAAATTTTGTTTCCCAGTTCTGCATCAGTTTTTCCTGTATTGATCAAATGAAATTGTTCTCTTTAGTGGTTGCCAATTTCCCCCATTTCGAAAAAAGTTGTTGCCACTTGCCACTAATTTGGCTATTTTTAGGTGTTCCCACTTACCAAAACTTATGTCATACATTATCATCAGTATATATAACTAAAACGGTGGCTTGGGTTTGTTTCCCAGTTTCCCATCAATCATTCTCGTATTGATTGAATGAATTTTCCATCCTCACATGCTGCTAACCATTACCAGGGACAGGGTTCTAATTTCTGCTGAAACTTATATTATACTCCCTCCGGTCCATATTAATGGCCTCAACTTTATCTAGATTCGTATGTATCTAGTTAAGTATTTAGACTAGGTGCATTTGTATCTAGACAAAGTTGAGGCCATTAATATGGACTGGAGGGAGTACAATAAATGATGCATCCATAAAAAATGTGGCTTATGCTGGTTCAGAAGGATAAGTATTGATATTATCCTATTCAAACTTAGGTACTCACCGAAGGCATGCAGAAGTTGTTGGGATGGTTCATGTATCTTATCGCGTGCGACCTGCAGAGTCTCTATGGGCATTAGCTCGTGGAGGTCCAATGGCTTTACTACCATTGACTGTGAGCAATGTTGAGATGGATAACCTGGAACCTATACTTGGTAATTTGTCACTGTCTCTTGCCACATCTTCTCTTTCTGTTCCTATTTTCAGGATAATTACCCTGGCAATTCAACATCCTGGAAATAAGGAAGAGCTCTGCCGTACCCATGGACCAGAGCTTCTATCACAAGTTTTACATCATTTATTGGAAACACTGTCAAGACTGGAAAGTGGGAAGAATGAGATACTGAGTGACGAGGAGCTTGTTGCTGCAATTGTATCTTTGTGTCGGTCTCAAAGAAATGATTCTCGTCTAAAAGTACAGCTCTTTAGCATTTTGCTGTTAGACCTGAAGATGTGGAGCCAATGTAACTATGTTCTACAGAAAAAGCTTCTCTCTTCACTTGCAGACATGGTTTTTGCAGAATCATCTTGCATGTATGATGCAAATGCTTTGCAAATGCTTCTTGATGGATGCAGAAGGTGTTATTGGGTTACTCGTGAAGGAGACTCAGTAGATACCTTCACATTTACTGGAACCGGGAGACCTTTAGGGAAAGTGAATGCACTTGTTGATGAGCTTTTGGTTGTTATTGAACTGCTGATAGGAGCAGCTTCTTCCACAATGGTTTCTGATGATATACGTCGTTTGGTAGGATTTGTTGTTGACTGCCCACAACCAAACCAGGTAACTGGACTCACTGACGGTCAAGCACAACATTACATGGCTCTTGCAAAGAAATAATGTCTCTTATCCAAGTTTCACTAGTGCTTTTGTTCATCAGGATGATGTTTATTCATGGAAATAATTTGTTCTGAGTTTGGATCTGCATAGTTTGGTATTAATGTTATGGTAACAAATGTGTGTACTTCATATTCGGATGTCTTTGATTCATAACAACAAAATTATGAAGAGAAACAGATTTGTGTTAAACTGTTATATTTTTTGAGTTATATGTTCTTTGCAAATAATTGGTGTTAATGCTTAATCATGACTGTCTATACTATGGGATATGCACCAAACTCAGTCTTACTACTATTGTATAGCTTCTCTAAGTGTCAACTGGTTAAGAGAATTGTTATGGTGATTTTAATAATGTGCTTTGTTGGCAGGTTGCTAGGGTCTTGCTCCTCATCTACAGACTGATTGTGCACCCGAATAGTGCTAGAGCGCACATGTTTTCTCAGTCATTTACTTCTCGTGGAGGTGTAGAGGCATTACTTGTTCTTTTGCAGAGGGAGGCTAAAGCTGGAGGATCTCACTCAAAATCTAGTAATAGTGATTCAGTCTTGAAACCAGCTACTAGTGAAGCAAACTACAATCGCGAGATCCAGTCGGTTGACTGTGGTGAACCACCCTCTCATGAAGCCAACAAGGAACTTGAATCCACTAGCAAATGGTGCTTACTAAAGAAGAAGTTCATAAAGAATTTGGGTGGCATAGACTTCCCAAATATTGCTGACAATGTTCACAATAATGTATACAATATCGATAATGGTGATGGAGTACTTGTTGGGATACTTCGTGTATTGGGCGCTTTATTTGCCTCAGGTCACTTGAAGCTTGCCTCACCTATTGGAAAACCAAAGTTTCCAAGTGGTTTTCTGACCACCGCTGATGCTGAAGGAAATTCCATGTTTGAAGATAGAGTATCTTTATTGCTCTTCGCATTGCAGAAAGCTTTCCAAGCAGCTCCAAGAAGGCTTATGACCAGAAATGTATATAGGTCTTTAATATCTTCAGCGGTATGGTGTTCTTTAACTGACTTGTAGAGAATGGATATGTGATATGTTTTCAGTACTACGCTATTTGGTTCATGTAATTACCTTTTTACCTTGTACTACCTCCGTTCCATATTAACTGTCGCAGATTTGTCTAGATTCTCATGCATCTACACACTAAAGCACGTCTAGATAAATGCGTATCTAGACAAATCTGCGATAGTTAATATGGAATGGAGGGAGTACTATATTATGTTCTCACTTTTTAAGTACCTGAATAAGCAAAATATTTGGTACCTTATCAAAGCAGGACTTTGAAATAAAAAAGCTTTGAAGTTTATCTGACTGATGCACGAGTTCAAGTTTTTCTCATTTAACCATGTCATAGGTCGAACTTATTTACTCTGGAAACCCTGAATCTTGTCTTGTTTTCCTGAATACAGATCAACATTTCTTCAGAAAATGATAATGTAAACTTTCATGATTCTGGTTATTGCTTTCAACATACTCCGCTCTTGTTAGTTCTACTCCGTTCTCTGCCATATGCACCACGAGCATTCCAAGCTCATGTTATTCAGGTACATTCACTGGATTGTTAAGATTAAATATTACCTGATTTTTTTTCACATTAGTAACGATCTTATTACTGATAATATGCTTACTGAAACCTGGTCAGTTCTTTGTATTCTCTTGATTTACATTCCTTACACCATTGTCATTATTCTTGTCTTTTGAAGCCATGATCTTGCTTGGAGCGTTCAAGTTGCATCAATATGCTTCTGTTTTTCCCATTGTCAATCTTATTCTGTTAGATTCTGTCTTCCATGAAATTTCTTGTTGTTTGAATTTGTCCAATTGTGCCAAAAATGGAAGTGTTTTGAATTTTTTTAGAGAGTGTTTTGGTCATGATGGAAGTGCATACATTCTTGTGCCAAAAATGGAATTATATGCTGGATTCTCTAGGATAGGATGATTAAAATTGAAAGAACTACTTGTATTATCTTAGCATTTTCATGATTAAACAATGTGCTGCCAGGGTATGTAGGTAGTTTTGGTTTATTAGAGGGCCTGAGTCATAACAACTACTCTACTAGTATTTGCACTGCAATCTCTCACTGTGTTGACGAACAGTTCCAAAGTTAAAATGTGCAGATGTGGCTGGTCGGCCTGAGTCATAACAACTACTCTACTAGTATTTGCACTGCAATCTCTCACTGTGTTGACGAACAATTCCAAAGTTAAAATGTGTAGATGTGGCTGGTCGGCCTGAGTCATAACAACTACTCTACTAGTATTTGCACTGCAATCTCTCACTGTGTTGACGAACAATTCCAAAGTTAAAATGTGCAGATGTGGCTGGTTGGCCATGATGTCTAAGAACAACTTGAGAGACCAAAATTAGTACAAGTCGGGACGACATGTTAACTTCCTACATGGGTAGATGTTTAGTTTATATTCTGACACTTATGTTAAATTTATGACCAACCAAAAGTGTTTGGCTGGGACATCTGTCCCTTTTGGATCTTTCCAGATGTTTCCCACATATGTACGGGCGGTTGTGTATTTTGAATACTGATGAATGAAATATGCGGTTACCTGTGCAAAAGAAAAAAAGATGTCTGCGCCCTAGATACCATGCTCAATGATTCAGCTACAGGCTTGGTTTTGTTTCATGTACCATGTGCATGAGTTATTTGCATGACCATCCTCAAAAATATTGCCTTCAACTCTTCATTAGCTGCATTATTTGATTATTGTTGTGAACCCAATCAGTCAAATATGTGAATGCCCAATGCTGGTTTTGCCAAAGCTGAGAAACATAATCTCTTTTTACTTTAATTGTTGTTCATGGAATCTTGTAGTTCTCCTAATTTTGATCACTTATTGTGCCTTCAATATTATTTCAGGATCTCCTACGTTTGGTTTGCAGTCACCCTGAGAATAAAAGTACTATGACTTCCATTGCGGAATGGCCTGAATGGATTTTGGAGGTTATGATTTCTAATCATGAGGTAATGTTTCTTTGATGACAAACCCAACATGTTGCAGTGTAAAATACATCAAGATGTCAGTTGTATTCCATATATTTCCTTTTTGTATGTTCACTGCTGTGGATTCTAATATGTGAAGTTGATATTTAGATGGGTGATAACAAAGATTCAGATGGTGTAAGTATATATGAACTTGAAGATGTCATACACAAGTTTCTAATTGTTATGCTGGAGCATTCAATGCAGCAAAAAGATGGGTGGAAGGCAAGTGACTATGATCTATTGTGTTTCTATTTGGATATTAACTTACTTTATACCTCTGTTCAGAAATATAAGGCTCACATGCTTTTCAAGGTTTATCTTTGATCAAAACTTTGTTCAATAATACGTGTATTATGTGATACAAAATTGATATTGTTGGGTGCGTATTTAAAAGCACCATTAGATGATATCTATTTTGTACAAGATAATCCACATATAGTTTGACTATCATTGGTCAATGTTAGATCTTGGAAAATGTGTGCTCCTTATATTTCTTTTCAGTGGTAGTAGGATTGTAAGCTTCTTTTTTGAGAATGGACTGTAAGCTTGTTTTATGGCAACGTTGTGCTTAGACTTGATGCCTTTTCTTTGACGAGGATACTTACTGTATCTTGATGGTTTTATGCTCTAATACTTCAGGATGTAGAAGCAACAATACACTGCGCAGAATGGCTTTCAATGGTTGGGGCATCCAGCACGTGGGACCAAAGAACTAGGTAAATAAAAGGTCAATAAGTTAGTTCTGTATATTGTATTGTATCCATGATTTCCCTATCTACCACCACAAAACACATTTTTTTTTGATCTACTAGGCACTAGAAAGTGTTTAGGTGATTTAATACCATAATTTATAAAATTGTTGAAGCATGTCATTATGCAGGTATGCATACCATCTAAAACTTGAAATTCCTTCTAAATATCCTCAATGTACCTTTCAAAAGTAGATTTGTTTTGTTTACTGCCTGGTCACATTAGTTTTTAAGAACATGCAGGTCTCTATCACGGTCTGCCTGGTTATTTTGTTGATACATACATATTCTGATACTTGTATATAAGAACATATTATTGTCTTATCTTTGTAATATCAGTGTGCTATTTTTACTTTTTTCAAGGCGTGAAGAATTATTACCAATTTTCAAAAGGAGATTACTGGGTAATCTGCTTGATTTTTCTGCTCAGGAGCTTCGAGTTCAGGTAGGCATTACTTCTTTTACAAATATTATTCTTCTGAACTTGGACTTCTATTGTTTTGAAAATTCAGCACTCCAGCTAGCAAAGCATGGTTTCTTTCATATTTTTTATCGTTGTTTTCGACCTTTTTTTACCACATGTATCTGTGCAGACTCTTTTAATTCCTGTTTATATTAAAAAAAGGCAAAATTCGGGAATAAGTCGGCACAAACCTTTGACTTTTGGGGGCCTATAGTAGTCTTTTTTTTCTTCGGGAAAACGCAATAAAATTGCCTTTCTTTTCATTGCAAAGAAGAGTTATGGGGTACAATCCACCGAGCCGGTGGGATTACAAAGCTTGAGCAGCTCTCTTATTACAAAAGGGGTAGAAAAGATCAGTGGACATCCCAATCTGTGGGAATGATGACTCAAAGGCCGAGGGCTCCGGCTCTTGCCCACAATGCGGCTTCATCTCGGATTTTTGCATTGAGCTGGGGGGCTGAAGGGTGTTCCTTGTCGAAGAGGCAACCGTTTCGCTGCCTCCAGATCATCCAGGCCACAAGGAGCGTAGCCGAGGCTAAGCCCTTGCGCATAGGTTTGGGGGTGGCGTGCTTGGCCGAAATCCACCAGTCATACAGCGTTGGCTCGCTCTCAGGTGGTCTGTAGGGGATTCGCAGCCATGCAAGCAGTGTCGTACCAAACCTGCCTAGAGAAGGGGCAGGCGGTGAGCAGATGCTGCATCGACTTGAGTTCCAGGTCGCAGAGTAAGCACCGTGGGTGGTAGTTAAGCCAGTGTCGCTGCCGCCGTTCTGCTGTCCAGCATCTGTCCTTGTTGGCTAGCCAGATGAAGAATTTGACGCGAGGTGGCGCTTAGGTTTTCCAAATAAGTCTCCGGGCATTGCATGCCGTTGATTCATGGAAGGATGCAAGGTAGCATGATTTAGCTGTGTAAATGCCGCTTGCATTCCATCTCTAGATCAGTTGGTCAGGCTGATCATTGAGCGTCATATGTTGAACCTGTCGCCAGATGCTCAGGTATTGCCCTATTTCATCGATGCCAACGACGCCGTGGATGTCTCGCACCCAGGTTGAGAAGCCCATCCGCGACGGTCCTCTGTTTCCGTCGTCACTTGGGGGCACAGGCATAGAGCTGAGGGGCTAATTCACCGATGGATTTGCCGTTAAGCCATCGGTCTTCCCAGAACATGCCAGTGTGCCCGTCACCAATGACCCAGTGAGTAGAGGCGAAGAACATGTTTCCCTCGTCCCTAGAGGTTTGCAGATCAAGCCCACTCCAAGCTCGTCCAGGGTCAGTCTTGCTGTACCAGAGCCAACGTAGCCGGAGTGCTAATCCAGCCCTCTCCATATCCTGGATGCCGAGTCCACCATGATATAGTGGTCTGCAAACGGCACCCCAACTAACGTGGCAGTGTCCTCCGCTTGCTTCGGCGCGTCCCTCCCAAAGGAACCCTCTTTCCACCTTCTCAAACATCTTGATAGTCTTTTTGGTAGGGCGAATTGCCATGATCTGATGGATTGACATGGCGTTGAGCACAGATTTTACGAGAGCAAGTCACCCGGCCTAAGTCGCCCGGCCTTGTTAACGAGCGGTTGCATCTGGGCACTGGTTGGCTGTCGTATCGTGAGCGGTATCCCAAGGTAGGTTAGCGGCAGCTCCACGAGTAGACAGACAAGTGTGCCAGAGACCATCACCGCGTCCTCCGGTGCGCAGTTGAGCATTGTGGCTGAGCTCTTGTTGCAATTCACCTTCAGGCCCGATGCCCTACCAAATAGATCCAAGATCGCTTTGACTGCGTCAATGTCAGGAGGGGTTGGGTGGCAGAACAAGGCCACGTCATCGGCGTAGAGAGAGATCGCCGGTATGGGTCGCCATGGGTGTAGTGGCTTGAGGATACCCAACTCAACGGCGCGCATAATGAGGCGCCCAAGCATGTCCACCGCTAGGACAAACAGCTGCGGGGAAAGGGGGTCACCCTGCCTCAATCCCCTCCTATGCCATATCGGTCGACCAGGCTCACCATTCAGCAGCACCCTCGTGTTAGCAGAGGAGAGCAAGATGGCGAGCAGGTCCAGGAATTTGTTGCCAAGCCCGTACCGACGAAGGACCTCGAACAAGAATGACCAGGAGATGGTGTCAAATGCCTTTACCAGATCCAATTTCAGCAGTACCCTTGGCATGCGCAGCTGGTGGAGTAGACGCATCGATTGCCGGACTAGCACAAAGTTGTCGTGCAAGCATCTTCCGGCGATGAACGCATTCTGGTTCTTACTCACCAAGCTGTCGAGTCTAGGCGCGAGTCCTAGCGACAGGATCTTGGCAGCCACCTTCCCAACCAGGTGCACCAGACTGATGGGACGGTAATCTCCTAGTGCTTGCGCATCCGGTTGCTTGGGGAGAAGTGTGAGTAGCGCTTGGTTTAGCCTGTGGAAATCCCTGCCTCGTAGGCATCAAGCTGGCGGAAGACCGCAAGGAAGTCTTGCTACACAATTGGCCAGCGAGCCTGGAGAAATTCAGCCATGAATCCGTCGGGGCCAGGCGCTTTGCGATCCAGCAGGAGCCGAATTGCACTCCATATTTCCTCTTTAGTGAATTCAGCATCGAGGCCGAGCAGGTCGTCAGGTGGCTCAATCAGGCCATCAAGATTAAGTGTGCACTCCCAGTCAATGCCACTGCCCAACAGATTGCCGAAATGTGCAAAGGCGGCATCGACCATGTCGGTTTGCTCCACCAGCACACGATCACCGACCGCAAGGCTGTGCACACGGTTCTTCTGCCTGCGGGAGGAGCACTGCAACTGGAAGAACGTTGTGTTCGCGTCTCCGTCTTTGAGCGCGGCGATACGTGCGCGCTGGCGGGTGATGGTGCGCTCCAGGGACGCATACCCAAGATAGCAGCGCTTGAGTGTCTTGTGCAACCAGCTTTCGTGTGGCGTCAGGCGTTAGGCGCCGGTCCTCTTGGGCTTTGTCAAACTTGAGGATGATTTCTCTAGAGATTGCCATCTTATGACGAACGTTGCCCACAATCCTTGCACTCCAGCTAGAAAGATGTTAGGAATAAGAAACTTTTATTCCATGGGGGCCAAGGGCCACAATATATAGTACATGTACATGTGTCAAATATGCAGGGAACCCCCTAACTATTAGGGAAACTACAATATACAAATATGTCTCTAACAACCCCGTCAAAGTCATGGTGGATCCACAACACTGAGTTTGGAGAGGAAGAAACTATGTTGTGCTCTAGTCTGGGCCTTCGTAAAGAAGTCTGCCAACTGTAACTCTGAAGGCACATACTGGAGAGCAATAATCTGATCCTGCACACTAGCACGAACAAAAGAAGCATCAACACCAATATGCTTGGTAAGCTCATGCTTCACTGGGTCACGTGCAATACTGATAGCACCTGTATTGTCGGACAATAGAGTAGTGGGTGTCGTAACGGAGACACCAAAATCTGCAAGTAACCACCGTAACCAAGTCACCTCAGCAGTCAAAAGAGCCATGGCTCGCAACTCAGCCTCTGCACTCGAACAGGAAACTGCGGTCTGCTTCTTCGTCTTCCAGGCAATGAGAGAACTACCAAAAAAACACAGTAAGCAGAAAGTGAACGGCGATCCAAAGGATCACTAGCCCACATAGCATCGGAGTAGGACTAGGGTTGTAACGATATGGAACGAGGAAAGAAGAGACAAAGAGAGATGGTTCCATGAAGATAGCGTAGAATACGAAGATGACTATACTGGAACGAGGTGGGAGAGCAGAAGCAAACTGACTCAGAATATGGACATAATAAGAAATATCTGGACGAGTAATAGCTAGGTAGACGAGACTCCCGACAAGATCTCGGATCAGAGAGAGGATCGCCATCAGAAGCACAAAGAGAAATATTGAGCTCCATGGAGTCTCAACAGTACGCTCATCAGTAAGAGCGGCACGAGTAAGAAGATCCTGAATATACCGTTCTTGGGAGATAAAGAAACCGTAGACGAAACCTCAATCCTAAGAAAATAACGAAGCGGACCAAGATCCGACATAAGAACCTGCTCACTCAGGCGTGCCTTAACAAAGGCAATATACTCACGGTCATCACCAGTGATGATCATGTCATCAACATAGAGAAGAAGAAGAGTGCGACCACGAGGAGAACAAACAACGCATGAGCACTGGGAGAGAAACCAACAACTGTGACCATAGAAGAAAAGTGCTCAAACCATGCTCAAACCATGCACGAGGGGCCTGCTTAAGGCCATAGAGAGAGTGACAAAGATGACAGACCATGCCATCTATAACAGAATACCCAGGTGGTGGTTGCATATAAAACTCCTCATGTAACTCACCATTAAGAAAGACATTCTTAACATCAAGCTAAGACACAGACCAATGGCGAACAGAGGCCATGGCGAGAAGAGTACGAACAGTGGTCATGTGAGCCACAAGAGCAAAAGTCTCATCATAATCACGGCCATGCTCCTGCTGAAAACCACGAGCGACCAAACGAGCTTTGTAACGCTCAAGGGACCCATCGGAGCGGGTCTTAACCTTATGGACCCACTTACAAGTGATATGACGAACATAAGGAGGAAGAGGGACGATCTCCCATGTACTAGTGCGCTCAAGCGCAACAATCTCCTCAGCCATGGCAAGCTGCCATTCAGGATGAACAACAACATCTCGATAAGTAGTCGGCTCTAAAACAGTAGATACACTGTAGCTAGCAAGATTATAGAAATCAGGGGAACGACGAGGCTGAGTACGGAGAGAGTAAGGCGGTTGAGGCGGTTCACTAGAAGTAGAGGGTGCATCGGATGACTCAGTCACAACACGGAGACGACGAGTGTAGTAGAAAGGAAAAGTAGGATGAGAAGGAACCACAGGAGAAGGCTGAGACAGGGAAGACACCGATGAGGACGGCGAAGAAAGAGGCGACAAAGGAGAAGAAAGTGCCGGAGTAGTTGACACCGGATCAACAATAGGAGAGGGAGGAGAAGGAATATGAGGGACCAATGGAGGAGAATCAGGGAAAATAAGAAAAGAGAGATCCTCCAAAATTGAGGTCAAGGAGGTCGAACACGGATAGAAAGAACGAGACTCGTCAAAAGTCACATCCCGGGAAATACGCATCCGGCGAGGCACAGGATCCCAACAACGATATCCCTTATGCTCATCACTATATCCGAGAAAAACACACTCAACGGACTGAGCGGATAGTTTGGTGCGTTCACAAGGAGCAAGGAGAACATAGCAAATGGAACCAAACAGACAAAGCATAGAATAGTTAGGAGAGTGATTATAGAGTCGCTCGATAGGAATGCCACCCTGAAGGGTGGCAGAAGGCTGGATGTTAATGAGATATGTTGAGGTAGAGATAGCCTTAGCCTAGAAATGAGGGGGAAGAGAAGCGATCATCATCGCACGAGCAGTCTCAAGAAGATGACGATGCTTACGCTCAGCAACACCATTCTGAGCATGCGCACCGGGACAAGAGAATTGAGCGAGAGTGCCCTGCTCAGCAAGAACACGCAAATGCTTATCAAGCCTACAACCCATAGAATCACCAGCAGAATCAACACGGAACACATGAATAGGTGTAGAGAACTGAGTGTGAACCATATCAACAAAGCGCATATAAATAGAGAGAACCTCACTCCAAGAAGACATAAAGTAAATCCAAGTAGCGATGGAAATCATCTATAGAAATAATATAGTATCGATGACCCCCTTTTGAGGCGAAGGGAGCCGGACCCCAAACATCTGAATGAACGAGATCAAAAGGACGTGCAGACACAGAGTCACTATGAGGATATGGTAGCTGAATCTGCTTATCAAGCCTACAACCCATACAATCCAAAGAGGCATTTCCGGAGACAGACCCAGAACACCATGATGAACTAGAGACGAGAGACGAGAACCACATAAATGGCCAAGACGATGATGCCACTACTGAAAATAGCTGGTGGATGTGGCAACAGGGGCCGAGAGACTGGCGGGGGCGGCAGCGGAAGGAAGACGAAGCCAGTCAAGCTCCTAGAGGCCATCATGGCGTCGGGGGCCAGCACCAAGCAGAGCGACCGTGCAATGATCCTGAATAGAACAGGAATCAAAGTCGAGAGTGACCTACAACAAGAGTTGACAATTTGACTACCAGAGAAGAGTTGCCTGGTGAGTCGAGGAATATGAGCACGAGAAGGAACATGAAACGCGGAACTGCTAAGAGTGCCTCGATTAGCAACTGGGATGGCAGAACCATCAGTAGCAAGAACAGAGATAGGAGATTCGATCGGTCGAACGGAGCTCAAGACGGAAGAATCATAAGTCATATGAAAAGATGCTCCAGTATCAAGAATCCAAGAGGATGTACTTGAATGAGAAGGTGGTCTCTCAGTGCCAGAAAAGTTAGTCGCAGAACCAGCAGAACCTGTCGGTGAAGAGTCCCAAGTAGCAAGCAGGCATCGAAGTTGCGCAACGCGCGGTCAAAGACGCAATTGAAGAGGTTGAGGTAGAAGCATAGACGAAGGAGGACCATTCACTGACACTCGTGGTAGCCGCGTGGAGAGTCAACGTAGAGTGGTCACACGTGTGTGCACAAGCCGCGCGAGGAGTCGACGAAAGGCAGCCAGAACCGTGTGCAGAAGCCGTGAGAGTCTACGTAGATTGGCGTCTCGACATAGACGAAGTCGATGTAGAGTGTCCACAATCGTGGGAAGAAGCCGTGAGAGTCAATGTAGAGCGGCGAGTCGACGTAGAGCGGCCACAATCGCGGGCAGAAGGCGAGAGTCGATGTAGAGCGGCGAGTGAAGTCGACATAAAGTGGCACGACCACAGGCAGAAGCCGCGGGAGTCGACGTAGAGCAGTGAGTTGACATAGACGAAGTCGACGTAAATCGGCCAGAACCGCGTGAAGAGGCCTCGAGAGTCGACGTAGAGCGGCGAGGCGACATAGACAAAGTCGACATAAAGCGGCGAGTCGATGGAGATAAAGTAGAGCAGCCACAACCACGCACAGAGGTCGCGAGATTCAACGTAGAGCGACATGTGGATGCCATCAGGGGAGGTGATGAAATGGGCAACAAGAACCGCGGAGGTGCGGAGGAGTACCGAGAAGAGACGAAAGGGGCATGGACGATGGAGGATGACCACCGTCGCAAGACTCAGGACAACCAGGAACAGGATCAGACAATGACATTTTTGTTTTTGGCTGTTGTTTGCCTTCTTTTGGAAGGGGAGAAGGGACAATTGGAGTCAAACCGCCCCAATCGGAAATAGAGGGCAAGGACCCGAGGCGGCAGTAGAAGACTCGATGGACACCAACGATTGACAGGAATAAAACAAGTCTGATTTCCACGTCCGATCTAATCCATGAACGATTGGGACTCCAACTTGAAGCAGCAACTCGCTGATCCTAAAACAGATTGAGGTCGACCAAGGGACAGATGCGGACAGCCTCGGCAGTAGACGCATCGATCCAAATCAGATCGAGGCCGGCCAAGGGACGGCGGCGGCCGGTAGAGGGCGGGAGGCACAGAGGACGGATGGCCGGTGGACAACCGAGGCGGCCCGGAGAAAGCACCGGCGCAGCCTGGGAAGCTCTAACTCGAGCTGTACGTGGGCGGCAAGGATGAAAAAAAAATATACGAGTTGCGCGTGCGGGAAACCCTAACCTTGCTATGATACCATGTTAGGAATAAGCAACTTGTATTCCATGGGGGCCAAAGGACACAATATATAGCACATGTACAAGTGTCAAACATACAGGGAACCCCCTAACTATTAGGGAAACTACAATATACAAATATATCTCTAACAAAAGCATCCTGGCTGTGGCCTGCTTCCCGCGGGCAAGGCGAAGGAAGTCATCTGCGCTGTCCACTGACTGCCAGGCCTCTGCAACTGTATCGTGGAACCCGTCTAGGCGGATCCAGTAGTCCTCGAAATGGAAACGTCTGTGTGTTGGCGGTGTGGGGGAACAATCCAGTAGCAGCGGGAAGTGATCTGAGATGACCGACGCCAAGTAGCATAGGTGGCATGTACCGATGAGTTCCACCTAGTCCACCGTGCAAAGGACGCGATCAAGCCGGACCAATGTTGGTGGTGATTGGCCATTATTCCAGGTGTAGCGTCGACCGTTTAGGTAGATTTCCTTCAGGGCTAGGTTGTTGATGCATTGTCGGAAGCGGCCCATCATGCGTCTATCGAAGTTGGAGTTGTTCTTGTCCTCTTCCTAGTAAATAAGGTTGAAATCGCCACGGAGCATCCACGGACTAGGGCAGTCGTGGCGGATGTCGCGGATTTCTCCAAATAATTCAATTAGCACCACAAGCGACATAGTGATTCTTCTTGCTTGTAAACCCTTGTAATCTTGTAGAACTCCCAAGCCATTTTCCCTGGATTAAGGTTCTGTTTTGGAAGGACCTTACGCTTATCGAATATTCCTGAATATAATTAGTTATCTGACACTACCTTAAGATTAGTACAAGACTACAAACTAAGATTGCCCAGTCAATTGGACCCATAGATTTAACATGGTTAAACTTGCATGGCCACTACTACTTTCTTTGTATGATTGTACATAAGTGCAGTAGCAATATATTGTCGGAGCATATTTTTCATCAATGATATCCCATGAAACAGAAAAAATATGCATAATTTTGCTTTTGTTCCCGGAATTTCACTTTTGTTATGAAATATGATACTCTTAATACATTCATGTGCATTCTTTAAAACATTGCACATCTGAGTTCAACCATGTGAACATAAGACATAATGTAGTGTTTATTAACTTACAAGTTATGCAATTATGGTTTTATCATTTAACAATTGATGTTATTTTCTTGTTTGTCCCTACAATAGTCTGAAGGAATTATTGCTCCAGAATCTGGTGTTGCGGCGGAGGTACCTAAAGAAGCAAAAATGCAAACAGAAAAGGCTGCCCATCTGTCAGTAGTCTTGGCTGAGAATGCAATAGTTCTGATGATGCTTGTAGAAGATCATCTGAGGTCACGCAGTCAACATTTTTTTTCATCCTGCTTAATTGACAGTACCGCACCTGCATCGATGGCTTCCAGTAGGTCATTGAGCAGAACTGGTAGCGAGCCTTTAGAAGCTGGGGGCTCAAGGCAGTCTCTGTCCAGTGATGCCGGTGGACTGCCGGTTGATGTATGTATACCTAGAATGGGCATATCACAATCTTGTTTGCATAATTTCAGTTTATGTTCAGTTTTATAACGTAGCTCCAACTTTTCATGTTCTTCCAGTGTTTTTGCATATTGGTCAACTTTTTTTTTCTTCTGAGAGAATTTTGTGCATTTGTGAGATACTATATCATGTCGTTGCTGAAGATGTTAAATTCATTAGTGGCATTGTATTTGTTAGGGAATATACGGATGCTTGGAAGTCTGATTTCTAGACAATACTTCTCATGAGTATAATGAGGAGTGAATGATGTTATTTTTAATCCAAGAGTCACTAAGGACACCACCCATTATAGGAATTACACCATTTCTTGAAACTCGACAAGCATGTATACACTATTTCATGTCAATAAGGCCACTACCCATTGTAGGAGTTACACCATTTCTTAGAACTCAACAAGCATGTGTGTACTATTTCTTGGTTAGAAGTATGAGTATAATCCAGAAGGATACTGTGTGTAGATTTGCTTAGTTCAGAATTTTCCTTATTGACATGAAATAGTGTTATACTCTTATGTTCACTTTCGTCTACTTACATCTCACTTTATCATTGGTGTGCAAAAACATCCAGGTTCTTGCTTCTATGTGCGATACAAATGGGCAAATCTCTGCTGAGGTGATGGAACGTGTAACGGCAGCAGCAGCAGCTGAACCTTATGGATCTGTTAGGCATGCATTTGTATCCTATGGGAGCTGTATTTCAGATCTTTCTGAAGGTTGGAAGTATAGAAGCCGATTGTGGTATGGTGTATGTATTCCACCCAAATCTAATATCTTTGGAGGAGGAGGAAGTGGTTGGGAAGCTTGGAAATCTGTTGTAGAGAAGGACACCAGTGGGAACTGGATCGAACTTCAATTAGTGAAGAAATCAGTTGCAATGCTTGAGACATTTCTACTAGATTCTGGATTTGGGGCTGGCTTGGACTCTGGAGGGGAATCTGGCGCTGGCATGGGTGTTATGAGTGCACTTAATCAGTTATTAGATAGTGATCAGCCATTTTTTTGCATGCTCCGGATGACGCTTATTTCACTCAGAGAAGATGATAAGGGGGAAGATGATATTTTAATGAGGAACAATAGCATGAAGGATGTTCCATCAGAAGGATTGGGCTGTCAATCTGGAAGTGTGATTGCACTTGATGGTAACTCTTGTTCATCTACCAGAAAACCTGAGTCTGCACTTCTATGGAGGTACACCATGTCAGCTATTAAGTATCATCTATGAAATAGTAGTGCAAGAAAAAGATATGATCCAGAATTATCACATCATGGTCGATAGTAGCCAGTGGCCTTTCCATTAGTTCTTCATTGATTATTTGTGAAAACATTCACTGATATTTAGAAAACTCTTTGTTTTTTCAGAGTGCTTGGCCCCATTCTTAATATGCCAGTTTCTGAATCTAAGAGACAGAGGGTTCTGGTTGCATCTTCTGTTCTTTATTCTGAGGTAACACTATTTTCACTGATGGAATATGATCTGCATCTAGAAACATACCAGTGTTCCATGTTACCCTTTCAGATTGAACCATTCATCAAAATCACCACACCTGACACGATTTTGATCTACGAACTATTGAGAAGCTCAAAATACCTTTGTATTTCTTGGTAAAGTTTTGGTATTTAAGTCAAATTTGAACTAAATAGTAAATACCAAAATGTTACTTAAAAATACTCCTCTTCCCCAATATTTATAAGACCTAACATAGCTAAATCGTATAACGTAGAAATACTGTCTGTTTATGTTTGTGTTTAGTAAATAAATCCAACAAAGTTTGTATACTACATGTTATTCATGAACTCATGAAGTTTGTAATATCTTAACAGGTATGGCAAGCTGTAAGTAGTGACAGAAAACCATTAAGGAAGAAGTATCTTGAATTGATCATGCCACCATTTGCAGCTGTCCTGAAAAGATATCGCACTACTTTGGCTGGTATTCACGAGCTTACATCTTCAGATGGACAAAATCCACTAGTTGATGATTGTCCTTCGAGTGCAGATGCTTTACCTGTTGAGGTAACAATTGACTCTGAATAGATCATACAAGATAGCTAACAGCTAAGTTGCTGGTTATTGTGCTGAGCTGTATACTTATCTAGTGATGCTTGTTAGAATATTATAGCTTTCTAAAAGAAACACTACTTTTGGAAAGAGAACTCTAAACTTGGCTCACTAGCTGAAGACCAGGTGTTTTTTAACAATTACTTACTTTATACTTTCATTTAGATGTTAGAGATTTTTTTTAAATGGCTATTTGAACCATTAGCATAGCTATTTATATCTAGACATTACTTTTGGGGAAGGCTTTGATATTTCATATGAAAAAAATTGTTGCTCCTCTTGGACAAAGATCTCATCAATGTTTGTGTGCATAGTTCTAGGTGTTCACAGTAGCCTTTTTGTTTTGCATTTAATTCAGGCTGCTGTTTCAATGGTATCTCCTGGCTGGGCTGCTGCTTTTGCTTCTCCCCCAGTTGCAATGGCATTGGCCATGATTGCCGCTGGTGCCTCTGGGGCAGAAACATTCGCACCGCCAACAAATAAGTTGCGCAGGCGTGACACCTCATTGCTTGAGCGTAGATCAGCTAAGTTACACACATTCTCAAGTTTCCAGAGGCCTTCTGATACAACACCAATCCTGCGTGCATCTGCACCGAAGGACAAAGCATCTGCTAAAGCTGCAGCCCTGGCTGCTGCTCGTGACCTTGAGCGCAATTCTAAGATTGGCTCAAGAAGAGGTCTTAGTGCTGTAGCAATGGCAACTTCAGGACAAAGGAGGGCTGCAGGTGATATTGAGCGAGCTCAGAGGTGGAATACATCTGATGCTATGGGTGCTGCTTGGATGGAGTGTCTGCAATCTGCTGATTCAAAGTCGGTGTCAGGAAGAGATTTTTCTGCCCTTTCGTACAAATATGTTGCACTTCTCGTTTCAAGTTTTGCCTTAGCACGGAACTTGCAACGAGTTGAGGTATATTAACATCACACAGAAAGCTTTTACCAACATCGAACAGAATGGTTCCGCTTCTGATATTTAGTATTTTCAGATGGAGAGGCGAACACAGGTTGATATCTTGTGCCGTCGTTGTGCGTCTGTTGGAATTCGAGCATGGCGACGTCTTCTTCATTGCTTAATAGAGACAAATAGACTCTATGGACCATTTGGAGAACTTCTGTGTACTCCTGATAGCGTACAGACCCAATCCTGTTTTTCTTCTACACTTCCTTGCATTCTATCAAGAAAAGTATCATGATATATTTTATCACTGTAGAGATCTTATTTTACCTTTCTACATTTTTTTCATACAGATTTTTTGGAAGTTAGATTTTACTGAGTGTTCATCGAGGATGAGAAGATTTATTAAAAGAAACTACAATGGATCAGATCATTTGGGTGCAGTCGTTAATTTTGAGGAGCAGGAGGTTCTTTCTGATGGTGTTGAATCCAATCCATGCCACAGAGAGGAAGAGGGCACTCGATTTACAAATGCTCTCCCAACTAGTTCATTGATTATAGTGGCTGAGGCAATGTCAGTGGATGGAGGACATGAAGATGCTGATCAGACAGAAACTGATACTATTTGCAGCAGTGTAGATGATCAACTAAGAAATTCCTTGCCACCTGATCCTTCCAAAGGATCAACGGATTCAAGAAGTTCAGACTTTTCTGGTGTTCGCAACTTGGTTCGATCCACAGTAGTTGCACCTGGTTACATGTCTGGGGAAGAAGATAAAAGAATTATAATTGAGCTTCCATCGTTGATGGTGCGGCCACTGAAGACTGTACGAGGAACCTTCCAAGTAAGTGTATGCTAATGTACGTACTTCCACCTGTATAGTTGTACCTAGTGCATAAGCTTTTCTTAGGGAACCCAAAGAGCTGTTATTAGTAGCGCCAACCTTCTCATTCATGATCGTGGCATATATTACTTGAAAGCTGAACTGAAATGAATCATGGCTATAAATTCATGCTTCCCTTCTTTTTCGATAGAGCTCAAAACTTTGACGTAGTTAACTTTGCCTTTGTCAGATTCTAATAAATATCAGTTCCCTCATGAGCATAACTAGTGAATCTCATCATATGAGTCTATGAAGAGTTTGATTCACAGTGTACTCTCTTGGTAAAGTCTGGTAGTAGTCTAAGCACTCTAAATAAAGGGTGGGAGTATTCTGGTTAATACACAATTATCCCCACTAATTTCATGTGCAGTGCTTTTGGTAGTATTACAAGTTTTTATTTAAAACATAAAGGGAGTGAAATATGTTAGTAAAAAAAGGTTCAACAGGAACCAAGCCACATCATCATCAAGTTGAAAACTGAAAAACAAACCCGAGCCTGAAACCCACAATCAAAACCAACAAGCTAAAATCGAATTTGTTACAGGAAAAAAGAACAGATGAAAGCAATGCCTTATTTCTCCCTCAGTAAATTAACCCAGCTTGTCAAAGCATCAGCCAAATATTGGGAGAACTCTAGCCTTCAAACATTACGAATCAACTAATAACAGTCTGTTCCATCTTTTTTTGTTAGGGATGCACCTGTTCTTTTGTGTCCAAATATTCCAACATCCAAACACTATCAACACACTGACAATTTTTTTATCACCACCTTCTTAAGTTGTGATATAACTAGTTTAAGAATATCAAGGACTTGAATAATTATGTCCAAACTTATCTGAATCAAGTTTCAGAAGCTCTGATCATACTAACCAATTCTATTTTGTTCTTATTTGCATCCTTGCACGACAATATTCTGCTCTATCTCCTAATCCATCATGGTATTATATATCTTAAACCCATGAATATCTTTTTATCAGGTCACATCAAAGAGGATTAACTTCATAGCTCATGAGCATATAAGTGACAGTGACAGTTGCATGGATGATGTTGCATCTACTAGTGGCCAATATGATCAGCAAGATAAAGATCGGAGCTGGTTCATATCTTCAGTGCGTCAGATTTACAATAGAAGGTAAATGTTATCTGCTATTATCTGGTATTTATTAAAAATGTTTCCTGTTAATTGAAATATTTTCAGTTTTTTAACCATCTACGTCCCTTCTCGTATATCTGGGGACTACAGAGTTAACACTGCCTGTTTAGGGCTTATGCATGTATGTGTCATACTGATTCAAATTAACTGCTGCAGATATTTGTTACGTCAAAGTGCTTTGGAATTATTTATGGTAGATAGATCGAACTTCTTTTTTGATTTTGAGGTACATCATTGATGAGATCACTTTATGTTGTTTGAACCGTATTTATTAATAACCATCTTTTAAGTTGTATCTGAACTATATTTAGGATACAGAAGCATGTAGACATGCTTATCGGGCTATTATTCACATGAAACCTCCTTATTTGAGCGACATCTTTCTAACTACCCAGGTTGGTGTTCAACACAGTTGAGTAACTTGAATGTTTTGAATCTACTCTTCTGGAGATACTAATCTATTATATTTTGTTTTAGAAGCCTGAGCAAATCCTTATGCAGACACAATTAATGGAGCGCTGGGCTAAATGGGAGGTATATGAGTACAACTCATTTCCACAGTCATGTATGTTAAGTAGAGTCAAGATATAAGTATAAGTTTCTTGTGCAGATTAGCAATTTTGACTACTTAATGGAACTGAACACTCTTGCTGGGCGCAGTTACAATGACATCATGCAGGCATTCTTGCTTCAGAATTCTCATTTATGAATCTGATAGATTTTTGCTTCTGTTTTCTTTTAATTATTCCTACCTGTTTTTGCAGTATCCTATCTTTCCATGGGTAGTATCAGATTACCAGTCCAAAACATTGAACTTGGAAGATCCTTCCTCGTACCGAGATCTTTCAAAGGTAAATTTTGTACTTCTGTTGTCGCTGATCATAATAGTAAATCTACTAATCAGGACCAATTTTACGTATTGCCCTGTTTTTCCATTTATTTACATGGTTGATGGTACTTGTTTCTTTTCAACGAAGCCAATTGGTGCTCTAAATTCTGCACGGCTGAAGAAATTCCAAGAGCATTACTCTAGCTTCAGTGATCCAATCATCCCAAAATTCCACTACGGTTCACATTATTCTAGTCCTGGCACGGTGTGTATTTTTAGCATACTTCTATTTGTATTTCGCTTGTGCTATGTTTTTTTGTTTGGGCTAAGGTGTACTTATGAAGTTATTCCATAATCTCAACTCTACATTTCAATGACAGTCCCTCCTGTAGTTGATTAGTGTGACTGTCTTAAAAAAAAGTTTGACCGTATTTAAAAAATTAAGTGTTCATTGATTTCAGTTATGGTGTATTGATATTAATGTCTACTGCAGGTATTGTATTATCTTGTCAGGATAGAACCTTTCACTACCCTCCATATTCAGCTGCAAGGTGGCAAGTTTGGTGATGATGATCACATGTTCTCTGATATCATCCGAACCTGGAATAGTGTCCTTGAAGACATGAATGACGTAAAAGAGCTAGTAAGTTTTGTTCAAAAATGTGCTCTAGACACATTTCACATAAATATTGCACAGCACAGTACTTAGTGCAGAAGTCTAATTAGAATCTCTGTTGGAATCTAATCATGTGATTATTTCTCTAGGTTCCAGAGATGTTTTACCTTCCTGAGGTATTTACTAATGTGAATTCTGTTGACTTCGGGACAAATCAACTTATTAAAAAGCTAGGTAAGTTCACCTCAATCTTACACACATAAGAGAACCAAGTGTAACTCAGTAGGGAAAGACGGGGCGCTGGCATTTGAGTCGGCTCAGTGTTGGTGCTCACCTACTTATTAACTGAATACCATATACCCTCGCCATTTATTGTTAAAAGACTCTTTACGCGGACAGGGAAGCTGATCCCCATAAATTTGAGTTTCGCTGCAGGCTCTGTAGAATTACCTCCTTGGGCTGAGAGCCCTGTTGATTTTATACATAAGCATCGGAAGGCTCTTGAGAGTGATTATGTCTCTTCTCATTTGCATGAATGGATTGATCTGATATTTGGGTACGTTAGTCTTGGTGCTGTTTTGTTTCTGCTGCCACTTCATAACATCCCTGTTCATTTTACTCAATCATATCCACTGATCCCTTGCACATTTGCCAATGCCATGCATAACATGTCCATTCTTCATCAACTTGTTCAATGCTCTTGTACCTGTTTGATTTTTTTACCAAAACTGACCTCGATCACAAGTTGTTTATGTTGGGAATACTAATATTTTTGCAAGGCTATTAGCTATCCCAATGACACTAAAGTGAGCATGATGTGAAGGAATGCACCTATGAAGTATTGCCTCATTCAAGCAGATAAATGACTTTGACCTTTTGGGATACCTTTCAAGTGTACCAAACATCATTTGTTAGTAAGGAATCAAATGCTACAGATTTCATCAACGGATACTAGAATCAAAAGAAAATCGATACCTTAGGCCCTGCTATTTCTCTCAATGGATCTTTCGCAAAGGCTCAATGATACTTTTCTTTGAACGAGGGGGGCGGTCCGGGCGCCTGTGGCAGGGTGACCGGATAGGCCATGGCGCAATGGCCGAGATGCTGTTTGATGGCCTTTGCGGGCTTGGTCACTGTGTACTATATGGATTTAGTATATGATGAGTAGGAGCGCCCGTAGTTGTTGCCCCAGGGATGTAGGTGTTGTTCGCTGAACCTCATTGACAAATATCATCTCTCCGTCTCCTTCTTTGCAATGTTTTAATCGTGATAATCCCAGTCCCAGCAGATCGATAAGGAATGTATAGAATCTTCCTCGAAACAGGCTTTTGCCCCACTATATTAATATAGCAACCACCCGATACAACAGTGCAACCATTGCTGGGGCAAACAACACAAGTCAAGCCCAAAAACAAATAAGAAGAAAGAAGAGAAAACAAAGCTGACATCGGCGGTTCGAAGAAAACAGAGATAACTCGCAACCCCTGCGCCCTCCGGAGAAGTACCACCACACACCTAGCAGTCCGAATCGCCGTGTACCAAGCAGCACCTCCAAGAAGGGAAGCGGCGACAACGCTGCTGCTGCCCGGACTGGTCCCAGGGTTTCCCCCGGTACGCTATGGGAAGTGGGGAAGAGATACACTCGACACCCTTAAAGAAGGACGGTGACACCCGCTCCCGGACACTTCATATTGCTCCACCAAGCTCGCCGCCCACCAGCACACGCCACCACAGTCTTGCAGTTGCCACGGTCATCTCACCGTGACCCACGATGCGAGGCCAGTAGGACCGAAAAGAGGAAACTTCGGCGAGGGTCGGCAGTACAACAGCACACGGGAGGGAACTGCCTCCACCACCGGAGGGTGGTAGCCGACCAGATGCAGCCGCACGGACAAACCAGGCCCTCCTGCCCCGGCCGAGCCCGAATGGGCCCATGAAGCCCCGTCGCCGCATCGCAGTAAGGGTGCCACCATCCACGCCATCCCCAGCACTACTCCCTACTCCTCCGTCCACCAGGGGATTCACCATCACCGCCGATCCCTGCCGCCAAGCAATAGCTCCGTCACCATCGTGCTCACCCGGGCTTGCCGGACCGCCACCGGTCTGAGGAACACCACCTGGGCCCGCAAGGTCGAGGTGGGACGAACATGGCAAATACGACATCTCCATGCCGCCCACGGGTCACCCCGAGCAGGTGCGCCGGGTGACCACCCGATCTAGGCCGAAGCCAGATCAACATGTAGGTAGTAGAGGTGCAACAAGCACGGTGGACAAGGCACCTCCGTGCCACCCGCAGGTCACAACCTTGGATAACCCAAGCTGGGTTTGCAGGTCAGCCACCAGAACTAGGCCCGCCCGGCCCAAATCCGGCGCCCTAGCCACAACGCAGCGGGGAAGTGCGCAGGGAACCGCGGCAAACCGGCCAGGAAAAGCTCCTGCTAGGGCCAGCTGACCCAGATCGGGCCCAACCTGGCCAAGATCTAGGCCCGCGCCACCCGACTCCCCCTATCCGACAACACCAGCCGCCCCCACCTCCTGCCACCCCGCACCGCTGGAAAACCCCGTCCACGACCCCAGAGCCGCCGCCGCCTGGTCATGCCACCACCCTAGCCGAGCTCGCGTCGCCCCAAGGTGCACCGCCACTTGACGAGGCCGCCCCGCAAGGCCCCCCCATGTGGGGGAAGAAGACAACCAGCCGCCGCCGGCACCACCTGGCCTTTGCCGCGGAGGCGGGGGGGAGAGAGGAGGAGGCGTGGTTAGGGTGCGCCCATGCCGTCGTCCGCGGGGATGACGCAAGAGCCCCTTTTTTTTTACTCTTCCTAAATGTATGAAATCATACATGTTACTTATATAAACTTGGAAATACAGTTATTATCATGCAGTAAATAAAGGATCAAATCATTGGTTTAGGGAAAGACAAATCTGTTGAACCCAATCCAAAAAATGGACATGTTGCTGCCATCACGTGTCTAGTTATTTTTGCCGTAAAACAATCGTTGGACTGTTACTGCTATATTTAGTACGGAGTAGATGGTAGAAGTGAAATTTCTTATGTTAAAAAATATGGAGTAAACTTGTGATTTTGATGTCCACCACAGAGAAGAAATACATCCATGGAAATTTTAAAGAAAATAAAATCCATAGATTATTATTTTGCATCTTTAGTTTGTTGATCTTTCGAGACCTGTATTAATGACATTTAATTATTCATCTCTGTTTTATGCCCTTTACTTTTCCTTGTTCAGATATAGACAAAGAGGTAAAGAAGCAGTGATGGCTAACAATGTTTTTCCCTACACTACATATGAGGGGATGGTAGATATTGATAAAATCGCTGATCCAGTAAGTTCTTCGTATCCAACTTTTTTTATTATCGCAGAAACCATCTAGCCATTCACATTTTTATTGAATACTGAAGGTGCAACGACGGATTGCACAAGATGAAATAGTGAATTTTGGACAAACACCATCTCGGTTGCTGATAGTTCCACACTTACGGCGAAGACCATTGGCAGATATTTTACGGCTGCAGGTGATTTTTACAAGTATTTTTCCTGTGTTTTACAAAACAAAATGGTAATTTATTGATGCACATGCTGGTCAGTAACTGTTTTTTCCCGAAAACGCAAAAGCCTTGCGTTTCGATGCATTGATAGAAAAAGAAGATTATGTACAAACCCGCAGAAGCGGGCGAACACCCATGCCGTACAACTCAACCCAAGACAACTAGACTAGGGGAGCAGCTGGCGCAGCCCCTGAGCTCCAGCCTCCGCCCACGCCTTAGCTTCCGCTTTGATCGTGTCCACGAGGGGAGCCACCGAAGGGCGCTCGTTGTTGAAGGTAACCGCGTTCCTGTGCTTTCAAATGCACCAACCCATTAGCATGACCAACGACGAGGTTCCTTTGCGCATGGGACGTGGAATGGAGCGCACCACTAGCGACCACCACTCCGCGAAGTCACCCTCAGCAACCGGCGGTCCTGCCACCGAACGGATCCAAGATAGGACCTCATGCCACACCATCCTAGAGAATGGGCATCCTGTAAGGATGTGCGACATTGTCTCCTCCGACTGGTCACATAACACGCAGAGCGGCTGGTCAGTAACTGTAACTGTCCCAAGTAAATACAGAAGGCCATACATAGTAATTACCATTATCGAGTACGAGTTTCACGAGTAAAATCACGCACTTGCTGATTAATGATGTGATAAGTTATTCAAGGGACATAATAACAGACCATTCAAGAGTTTATATAGACATAATAGGGATGCATCCATATTCATGTTTGCCTCTAGAAAAAAACACTATCAATTTATCAAAGCATACTACAAGTTCTACTCCTGTTCGAGTAAAAAATAGTACTCCAATTAAAACATGACAAACTCACTTTACAATTGCATGCTCATCGTCCTCGGTACATGCAACTGTGTCAACGATGGATGAATTACGATTCAAACATATCATTTTATACTTGGCAAAATGCCAAAGTGGACCTTTTCCTTTTAAGCTTGTTATTGCTCTAAGGCCAACTCTTGCTGCCGCAGCATTTTGTATTGGGTATTTGCTGATTCCTGTCCTTCAAAACATCCCACGGAGCGTAACTTTGAATGCTGGTGAACTTATGCGACCTATATCATGGCTCCAGGCTGATGCTCTCATTATAGCACTAGCCATTTAGCTCAAGAATGTGCCAAGAGCACACCGTGTTTCAAATCTGCACAAAGGAAGTTCATTCTTTTCAGAGATGGTTTATAGCTCCGGCTGGCTAAGCAAGCTGATACTGCGCTTTGTGTGGCCATCCCCTTTTGGCTGATTGTGGTGATGAAGGAAGATGGATACACCTGCATAACAACATATCGTCGTCCAGACATGTCCGTAACTCCAGGTCTAGAAGCCCGAAAGTGCACTCGTGATCACTGCCTGTGGCCTTCTCTTTCAAATTATTCAAATTCCTCTCACTTGAATTGGAAACACCACAGACGACTCTCTTCGTCCAATCTGCGCATACCAGTCTTCACGTACCACTGTTATAAGTAGTGAGCCTAACCATGACCATGACGATCTATATCTACGCACTAATTCCTTCTCCGGTTTGGAACCCTTGGTTTGCCTTCTTCCGACCTCAGAGTAACAAATAAGTGATGTTGATAGTACCTACCTCCACTACAGCGAAGCAAAGGGAAGTAATTGAACCCGTTCCTTGAAAACTAGATCCGTCTAAATCTCAGTATAGGTTCGAAGCTCCAAACTCCACCATTGAATCTCAACATGGACATCTCGAGATAGCAACTCTACTCTTCATAGCAGTGGTGGACCCAGAAACTTCTAGAAGCCTTGGAAAACAAGTTTAAGTTGCCAAATTCTGGACAAAATCACTATAAAAAATCACAAATTGTAAGCTTTGCGCAATCGGCAAGCCTGGGGCGGCTGCCCGGGCTGTAGGGATGCTAGGTCAGCCTTTTTTTTTTAACGGTCACCGGGGGAGCGAAGTCCCCACCTGAATCCATTTCCATATATCAGCCGGCCTCGTTCGAGCGAGGTCGTAAAGTTTTACACAGGGGGTATGGGGGGGGGGGGGGGGGGAGGGAGTACAGCAGCAGCAAACAAGAGGGAAAACCAGGGCTATCCCCCGAGGCACAACAGCCAGGAGGCTGGATCGCCAGCTCGCACAGCCGGCAATCTAACCTGCCAGAGGCGCGCATCCTCGCGGCAGTTCCTAAGCAGGAGTGGCAGGCACGGGCGCTGTTCCCTGAACGCAAACGCGTTGCGATGCTTCCAGAGGTTCCAACAGCAGAGCAGAACAAACGTAGGCGCCGTCGCCGGTGGCACGGGGGCAGGGGCGGGGTAAGAGTGGAGCAGCCGGACATCGGCACCCGAGGGAAAACGTGATCCCACGGTAGATCAGAAACGAAGTCAAAAAAGGGCACGCACAAGGGCACCACCAGAGGTCTTGAGCTTGTACACCGCCCCAGCATCCAGGCCACCACCCCTCTTAGCGCACTGTGTCAGCACCCTTCTATCCGGATTCGCTGATAAGGACACATCAGCGAGCAGGCCAAGGCAGTTCCGGCAGTTGACGATCCCCCGCACTGTTGAGCCGCGGCACCAGCGAGCTCCGAACCCCACGATCGAGGACAGCATGCACCGTGGCGTCTGGTTTCAGAGCATGAGAGTACAGACTCGGGAATTTTTCGCACAGCGGGATGGTATCTATCCAGGCGTCCAACCAGAATAGGTTAAACAAGTGTTCAGTCCCCTGGGTATATAGCCCACTTCTCATCTCCCAATTCAAGTGCAAGGCAACCCATGCAAAAGTAAATGTCCATTTTATTTTCCTCTGGGAAATTGTCTTTTTTGTTCCTCAATTTGGACATCAGATTTATATTCAACATTGCATAACATGATGATTGGTTTCACGTGTCGTAACAGATCAGAATTTTGCATGACTTGTACAGTTTTCCAAGCACCGGGCTTCCAAGTGGTTGGGCACTGCCTACTTTCTCCTATCTCGTGACTTACTACCAACTAATTACTTTTTTTGTTTTCTGTGCAGACAATATTCCGGAACCCAAGTGGAGTAAGATCTTATCTACTTCCTAATGCAGACCAATGCAATGTTCCTGCTAGTGCAATGCTTGTATCAAATGACTGTATTGTAGTCGTAGATGCAAATTTGCCTGCAGCACATGTGGCACTGCACCATTGGCAGCCGAGCACTCCAGATGACCTAGGGAAACCTTTCCTCTTTCATCAAGGAAGAAATGCCATAAATTCAAGTGGCGGCACAATAAGGCGCATCTTTAAAGGACCTGCTTCTGCAGAAGGCTATCTTTTCCCGAGGGCTATAGCTTTCGCTGCTTCTGCAATCCAAACTTCATCGACTGTTGTTGTCACGTGTGACAAAGAGGTTATAACAGGTAATTATTGTATTCTCACCCCATTTTTTCTCCTTTCAAAGCTTTCATTATTTCCCACTCGTTGTTACTTGTTGGAAAACTGCTCTTCTTTATTTCCCTTTTTTTGTTCTCCTTTATTTTCATGTCTTCTTTATACTGCGCCCTCCTAGTTCTTTTCTAGATGAAACCTGGTGTCCAGAGTGGCTCACTACAAGCTGGTGTCAAACAACTAGTTTCCTTATTGTTCGTGAATAAAATGATGTACTCCCTCCGATAATAAGTGTCAATGATCTTATTATGGATGGGAGGGAGTACTATATTTAAGCATGATTTTACCGCATAAGTTGCCTTTATACTATCATTTTATGTCAAAAGTTGTCGTTATGCTATGAAATATTGTCAGACTGCTCCTTTCCTGATTTGTTTCTGATGTCCATTTTTCTTTGACTATAGGTGGACATGCAGACAATTCCGTGAAGCTGATCTCCCCAGATGGAGCAAGGACCATTGAAACTGCATCTGGGCATATTGCTCCAGTGACCTGTCTAGCACTATCTCCAGATAACAATTATTTTGTCACAGGGTCTCGTGACACAACAGTTATACTATGGAGGATACATCAGATGAGCTCTTCACATTGGAAAAGTACTCCAGAACCTCCACCTTGTACACCAAGAACACCAAGTAGTCCTGTAGCCAATAGTAGTAGTAGAGGTAGCAGTACAATCAGGATTTTGGAAACCTCCAGGAAGCGGCGAATTGAAGGTCCTATGCATATTCTAAGAGGACATCTCGGAGAAGTAACTTGCTGTTCTGTTAGTTCTGACTTGGGGCTTGTTGTCTCCTCTTCACATGTGTCTGGTGTCCTTCTACATTCCTTGAGGACAGGTCGGCTCTTAAGGAAGCTGGATGTGGGAGAAGCACATTTGATATGCTTATCTTCTCAAGGAATTGTACTGATTTGGAATGAACCAGAGAAAAGACTATCCACCTTCACTGTTAATGGAATCTCTATGGCTACCTCGGTTCTGTCACCTTTCTCGGGGCGTGTTAGTTGCATTGAGGTTTCTAAGGATGGCCAGTTTGCTTTAATTGGGACAAGTTTATCTAGTAATTGTACCTGTGATGACTGTACTGCTATTGATGAAGATTATGTAATTGAGAAGCCCGGTAATGATGAGGATGTACCAGAGTCAAAAGAAACCAGGCTATCTGTTCATGTGCCCTCAATCTGCTTCATTGATCTACACAAACTTGAGGTGAACACTCAAAAATAACTTTTGAACTTATGTATTTATCCACCTTATTTCCTATGAGCAAAAACTCTCACCAATAAGAGATACCATGCCAGGTAATTCATATGCTGAAGCTGAGAGAAGGGCAGGATATCACAGCTGTTGCTCTAAACGCAGATAACACTACCCTTGTTGCTTCGACATCTGATAAGCAGTTAATAGTCTTCACAAATCCTTCTGTAAGTATTCCAAGTTTACTATATTTACCATCACTAGCTGTCTTCAAGGCCTGATTGACAGATGTTGTATAGGTTACCCCACATATCTACTGTCAGGGCTTAATTGGCAAGATAGCCACTGGCAAAAAGAATGACCATCTCTGCAACTAATTTTCACATTAGCTTACCTCAATCTTGCAGTTGAATTCGAAAATAGCTGATCAGATGTTGCACGAAGGTGATGGGCTTCTGTAGTTGTGAGAAAATCATCCGTGACTGGCACTGTTTTACACACCGAAGTTCCAGTGAACTTTGCAGAGGAAGATACACAGGATGCTTGGGGGAAATGGCACGAAATCTTCACAGAGGACAGAGGGGTTGCAACATAGCCGGCGATTGCATCTTGGTGAAACTTGTACAAATGACTTCGCTTCGGTTTTATGGACCCTTGCCGTTTTCCCCGGGTCCGCCTTTGTGTTACCGACAAGGGATTCAGAAGCACATACCTGAATGTTGCTACTACTCTGATCCGACTACTTGTGTGATAGTGTGTCTACATGGACGCTGGGCCAACTGCCATCTCTGTACAAAATCTCGCCCCAAGTAATTGATCATCCTTCATTCGTTTCTGCACAGCGTGCACATGCCATCCACTGTTCACAAGTATTGCCACGTGACATCGACCTACTAATTGTCATGTTGTTATGCGATTTCATAAAGGGTATAGACGCTGAGTAAACTGATGGATGCGCCTGAGCACTAGTGAGCCCTTTTTTTTGAAAAATAAAAATAAAACCGCATTTTTGGGTCCTCAAAAAATAAACAAATAAACAAATATGCAGCTATATATAGTGTACGGTATACTCATCCATTATGTACGCCAAAAATTTCACTTAAAAAAAAGAGGGCAAAAGCTTTTCACCGATCGATTAAATTAAGATACAAGTTTGACAAGAAAGTAAAGCAAAATTACAAAGGGGACTACTCTCCGGCCATAATCTTACTCAGGCTATGTTCGGTTAATCCACCCCACAAGTGGATTAGACTGGATTGGGGTGGATTTGGGTGGATTTTGACTTGTATGGGATTAAAACCACCTCTAACCCTTCCAAACCATCTCAATCTAGACCAAACCGAACATAGCCTCAATGTGTTTGCTCCTGCAAGAACTCAAAGGTTTGCCTGAATTTTTTTACAAGAAAGTAAAGCAAAATTACAAAGGGGACTACTCTCCGGCTATAATCTACTCAATGTATTTGCTCCTGCAAGAACTCAAAGGTTTGCCTGAAATTTGATCTTAGCTACTCCCTTCGTTTCGGTTTACAAGTCATGCGCGTAGTTCTATGTCACCAAATTGAGCAACTTAGCATGAGGTATATATTATAAAAAATATATCACCGGAAACTTTAAACTATATTTTCAAATGATATAATTTTTATATTATATAATTCAAATTGATAACCTAGATATACGCATAGGACTTGTAAACCGAAACAGAGGGAGTCAAAGTGAAGACAGTAGTGAGGCTCTCGGTAGGGCGAGGTATAGCGCCCGTCCTACCTTGGCTCCCGACCGGAAAAAAAAATTATACCTACGCATTGCAGCAGATGCGCGAACACGAGTTAACTTCATTTTCTTTCGAAGTTAACTTTCAGTCCGTAGAAGCAATAATAAATGTTAACTTTCTTCTGTGCAAGTTAACTTTCACGAACTTCTTAACTCCCCTCATATGTACAAGTTAACTCCCACTTTCTATACTAGTTAACTTCCTGACGGAGCACCTGTTTTCTTTCACGTGAACACACAGAAACCCTTTGTTAACTTTCACGCAAACACGAGTTAACTTCTTTTTTATTTTCAAGTTAACTTCCAGTCTACAGCAGTAATAATAAATGTTAACTTTCACATGTGCAAGTTAACTTCCGCGAACTTCTTAACTATCCCGTGTGTACAAGTTAATTCTCTCTTTCTATGCTAGTTAACTTTCTGACGGAGCACCGATTTTTTTTGTTTTTTCGCGAACTGAATGTTAACTTCTGCGTGTGCAAGTAAACTTCCGCGACCCTTCTTAACTTCCCCGTCTGTATAAGTTAACTCCCTCTATTCTATGCTAGTTAACTTTCTGTCGGAGCACTGATTTTTTTTTGTATTTTTCTCAAACTGTGCAACTTAACTTTCGCGGTCTTCATTAACTTCCCTGTCTGTGCAAGTTATCTTCCACCTGATGCACTTCTTAACTTCTGCGGCCCTTATTAACTTCTCTGTGTATGCAAGTTAACTTCCAGAGAGGAGGCACCGGTGGTGCGGATCACCCGGAGTTAGCTTCAGGTAGTGGTGTGGATCTATGGCGAGGCGGCGGGGGCGGAGGAGCCCGGCAGCGCGCGGGGAGGAGGGCGCGGCGGCGCGCAAGGGATATGGTCGGCGGCGCGGGGGCGGGGGCGGAGGAGGCCGGCAGTGCGCGGGGAGGAGGGCCCGACAGCGCGTAGGGGAAATGGTCGGCGGCACAGGGGCGGGGGCGGAGGAGGCCGGTAGCACGCAGGGGAAGGAGAGTGGGGGTTCATATATATATATATATATATATATATATATATATATATATATATATATATATAGGACAAGACTATTCAAGAACCCCCTTAAGAGGTTCCTAAATAAGCTTATTCAGCAATCCCCAACCTAACTACCTTCTTCTTCATGATCCTCTCCCCGCACGTATCCGACCCCTCTCCCGGCCCCCACGCGCCCCAGCCCGCGCTGCCGGCCATCTGCCCCGCGCCAGCCGGCCACCCTCCGCCCCCCGTGCGCTACCGGCCTCCTCCGCCCCCGCCCCCGTGCCCTCCTCCCCGTGCACTGCCGGCCTCCTCCACCCCCGCCCCCGCGCCACCGGCCATCTCCCCTACGCGCCGCCGCGCCCTCCTCCCCGCGCGCTGCCGGCCTCCTCCGCCCCCACCCTCGCGCCGCCTCACCATAGATCCACACCACCACCACTGCCTGAAGCTACCTCCGGGCGATCCGCACCACCGACGCCTCCTCTCTGGAAGTTAACTTGCATACACATAGAAGTTAATAAGGGTCGTAGAAGTTAAGAAGTGCATCGGGCGGAAGATAACTTGCACACACAGGGAAGTTAATGAAGGCCGCGGAAGTTAAGTTGCATACTTTGCGAAAAATACAAAAAAAAATCAGTGCTCCGACAGAAAGTTAACTAGCATAGAATAGAGAGAGTTAACTTGTACAGAAGGGAAAGTTAAGAAGGGTCACAGAAGTTAACTTGCACACGCGGAAGTTAACATTCATTCCGTGAAAAAACAAAATAATCGGTGCTCCGTCAGGAAGTTAACTAGCATAGAAAGAGGGAGCTAACTTGTACACACGGGACAATTAAGAAGTTCGTGGAAGTTAATTTGCACGTGTGGAAGTTAAGAATCATTATTAGTGGACTAGAAGTTAACTTGAAAAAAAAGTTAACTCGTGTTTGCGTGAAAGTTAACAAGGGGTTCCTGTGTGTTCACGTGAAAGAAAACAGCTACTCCGTCAGAAAGTTAACTAGTATAGATAGTGGGAGTTAACTTGTACACACGGGGGAGTTAAGAAGTTCGCAAAACTTAACTTACACAAAAGGAAGTTAACATTCATTATTACTGCTACAGGCTGGAAGTTAACTTCGAAAGAAAATGAAGTTAACTCGTGTTCGCGTGGAAGTTAACAAGACGTTCCTGCTGTTCACATGAAAGGAACCAGGGTTTCCTGAATAACTATTCACACTAGTAGAAAATAGGCCTTTGGTTCGGGCCATTAGTCCCGGCCGTGGCTGGGGCCAGGACTAATGGTCTGAACCAGATGGCCCGAGGAGGCCGAGGTACTTTGTACCGGTCCGTAAGGAACCATTAGTCCCGGTTTGAGATACAAACCGGGACTAAAGGTTCTGCCAGGAGCACGCGCGCCGGCCTAGACCTATTTGTCCCGGACAAATAGGTCTAGGCCGGCGCGCGTGCTCCTGGCAGAACCTTTAGTCCCGGTTTGTATCTCAAACCGGGACTAATGGCCCGACCCTATATATATGCACCCAACCCTCCACTCTCTCCTGTTTTTTTCCTATGTGAGAGGTGGGTATAACTTTGTGCTAACTTTTTTTCTTCATATGCACTAGAGGTGTTCGGTGAAATGACTGTTAGAGCGATGCCACTTGAGTTCACATAAGACAAAATATGATATGAGGTGCCAGAGCGACACTTAAGGTTTCTCCTCTTTGTTTTGAAGTGTCCTAAAAGGTTAGCAACTATTTTCTCGTTTTGACCGCGCGGTACTAATTTAAGCATCATGATTGTGTTTGATATATATGCATGGTTGTATGATGCAGATGAGCCACCCATGGATGTACGGTGCCGATGCTCTAACGCTTATAGAGAAGGCGTGCGTTCTTTTCGCCTTGTGGCCGAGGCGAACAAGCGGCGGGGTGGTTTTATGTGTTGTCCATGTGTTGAATGTCGGAATGAGCAGGCTCACACTTCCTCAAGAGTCATTCAGAGCCACCTGCTTCGGTCCGGTTTCATGTCCAGCTATAATGTTTGGACCAAGCACGGAGAAAGAGGGGTTATGATGGAAGACGGCGATGAAGAAGAGAACGATGATGACAACTGCTGATCTATGTTCCCTGAATACGATGATACCGCAGTTGAAGATAATGAAGAAGAAGGGGGTGAAGAACGGGAACCAGATGAGCCCGTTAATGATTTTGGTCGGGTCATTAGTGATGCAAGGCGAGACTGCGACACATAAAAGGAGAGGTTGCAGTTCGAGCAGATGTTACAGGACCACAACACATTGCTGTATCCAACTTGTGAAGATGGCCAGAAGAAGTTGGGTAGCACACTAGAATTTGTTAAGTGGAAGGCAGAGACCGGTATGACTGACTCGGGATTTGAAAAGTTGCTGGTAATAATGAAGAAGCTGCTTCCAAGAAATAGCCAATTGCCCTCCAGTACGTACGAAGCAAAGAAACTTGTCTGCCCTCTAGGATTAGACGTGCAGAAGATACATGCATGCCCTAATGACTGCATCCTCTACCGCGGTGAGAAGTACGAGAATATGGATAAATACCCGGTATGCACTGCATTGCGGTATAAGATCAGAAAAGATGACCCTGGTGATGTTGAGGGCGAGCCACCCAGAAAGAGGGTTCCTACCAAGGTGATGTGCTATGCTCCTATAATACCACGGTTGAAACGTTTGTTCAGAAATAAAGAGCATGCCAAGTTATTGCGATGGCACATGGAAGACCGTGAGAAAGACGGGATATTGAGGCACCCTGCTGATGGTCGGTAGTGGAGAAAAATCGAGAGAGACTTCCCGGACTTTGCTGGTGACGCAAGGAACTTATGGTTTGGTCTAAGTACCGATGGCATGAATCCTTTTGGGGAGCAGAACTGTAGTCACAGCACCTGGCCCGTGACTCTATGTATCTACAACCTTCCTCCTTGGTTGTGCATGAAGCGTAAGTTCATTATGATGCCAGTGCTCATCCAAGGCCCGAAGCAACCCGGCAACAACATTGATGTGTACCTAAGGCCATTAGTTGAAGAACTTCTACAGTTGTGGGCCAAACCAGGTGTATGTGTGTGGGATGAGCACAAACAGCAGGAATTTGACCTACAAGCGTTGATGTTCGTAACCATCAATGATTGGCCTGCTCTTAGTAACATTTCAGGACAGACGAACAAAGGATACAATGCATGCACGCACTGTTTAGATGAGACTGAAAGTATATATCTGTATAAATGTAGAAAGAATGTGTACCCGTACAATCGTCGTTTTCTTCCGCCCAGTCATCCCTTAAAGAAGAAAGGCAAGCATTTCAATGGCAAGGCAGAAACCCGGACAAAGCCTATCCCCCGTAGTGGTGCTGATGTATTTGGTATGGTCAAGGATTTGGATGTAATCTTTGGAAAGGGTCCTGGAGAACAACCTGTTCCGAAAGACCCCATTACTGGACACGCACCCATGTGGAAGAAGAAATCTATATTTTGGGAGCTACCCTATTGGAAAGTGCATGAGGTCCGCTCTGCAATCGACGTGATGCACCTGACGAAGAATCTTTGCGTGAATATTCTAGGCTTCCTGGGCTTGTATGGGAAGTCAAAAGATACCCCGGCAGCACGGGAGGACCAGCAACATCATAAAGGACGAGACAGCAAGCATCCATGGCAGTTTCAAGGGCTTGCCAGCTACGCTCTTACCAAAGAAGAGAAGGAAATATTTTTTGAAGTCCTTTTCAGTATCAAGGTCCCGTCTGGCTTCTCGTCGAATATAAAGGGAATAGTAAATATGAAAGAGAAAAAAAATTCAAAACCTAAAGTCTCATGACTGCCATGTGCTTATGACGCAATTGCTTCCGGTTGCATTGAGGGGAATTCTACCAGAAAATGTTCGACTAGCCATTGTGAAGGTATGTGCATTCCTCAATGCAATTTCTCAGAGGGTAATCAATCGAGAAAGACTATCAGGGTTACAGATTGATGTGGTCCAATGTCTGGTCAGCTTCGAGTTGTTGTTCCTGCCATCCTTCTTCAATATTATGACGCACCTCCTAGTTCACCTAGTCGAAGAGATTAGAATTCTCGGTCCTGTGTTTCTACACAATATGTTCCCCTTCGAGAGGTTCATGGGAGTCTTAAAGAAATATGTTCATAACCGTGCTAGGCTAGAAGGAAGCATCTCCAAGGGCTATGGAACAGAGAAGGTCATTGAGTTTTGTGTTGACTTTCTTCCTGACCTTAAGCCGATTGGTGTTCCTGAATCTCGGTATGAGGGGAGGATGACTGGAAAAGGCACACTAGGAAGGAAATCAATGGTATGTAGGGACATGCATTCTTTCACTCAAGCACACTACACAGTTCTACACAATTCCACCGTGGTGGCTCCGTATATCGAGAAACATAAGAATATTCTACGCTCCGAAAACCCGGGGAAGCCTGAAACCTTGATTAATGGGGAACACGAGAAGAATTTTGGCAATTGGTTGCAGACACATCTCATGAATAACACCACTGTTGGAGATGAGTTGTACTCGTTGGCCAGGTTACCATCTTCGACTATATGTACTTTCCAAGGGTACGAGATAAATGGGAATACAGTTTACACGATCGCCCAAGATAAAAAGAGCACCAACCAAAACAGTGGTGTCCGCTTTGATGCAATAGATGACAATAGGCAGAAGGACACATATTATGGTTACATAGAGGAGATATGGGAACTTGACTATGGACCTACTTTTAAGGTCCCTTTGTTTCGGTGCAAATGGGTCAAGCTGACAGGAGGCGGGGTACATGTAGACCAAAAGTACGGCATGACAATAGTGGATCTCAACAATCTTGCATACATGGATGAACCATTCTGATGGGTTCGTAGCATGGAAAACAAAAAATTTCTACCGCAAGAACGAACAAAACCCAGATCTAATCTAGATAAAAAGCCAAGATCTAATCTATTAGACATGTGCAACGAGATAGATAGGAACTAACCCTCGTAGATCCGAAAGCGTTAACGAGATTAGATCTCGTGGTTGATGTAGTCGATCACTTGCCGATCTCAAGATCGTGTGGACGATCCTTCCGGCGTCGCGTTTCGGCAGCGCTTCCGCAGTCGGTCAAGTGGACGATCCTTCCGGCGCCGCGTTTCGGCAGCGCTTCCGCAGTCGGTCACACGTGCGGAGTCGAAGCAGGCCTTCCTCTCCTCGTTCCAGCGAGCAGCGGAGGTAGTAGATCTTCTCCACGGAATCACAGCAGCACGACGGCGTGGTGGTGGTGGTGGAGTAGAGAATTCTGCAGGGCTTCGCCTATGCCTGTGCAGAAGAAAGGAGGAGGAGAGAGACGGCGGACATTGGGAGTTATGGAGGAGGGGGCAAGGGGTGGCGCCTCCCCCTTCTATTTAAAGGAGGGAGGGCGCCTGGGGAGGGGGAGTCCTTGTAGGACTCCCCACCTTCTTGGGCCGGCGGATTGGGGAGGGGGGAGGAGTCCTCCTCCCCCACGACTCCTTGTCTTGACCCACCAGGACTCCTTGATCCCTATCTTGATTTTCAAGCAAACTCCAAGAAATCTTCTAGAACCTTCCGGAACATTCCGAAACCTTCTAGAATCCTCATACAAACACTCCGGAATATTTTCTAACTCAGAAAATGATCCCCAATATATGAATCTTATTCTCCGGACAATTTCGGATCTCCTCGTGATGTCCCGGATCCAATCCGAGACTCCGAACAACATTCGGTCTCCAACGCACATTCCATATCTACTTAAAACAACTTCGAACCTTAAGTGTGTCACCCTACGGTTCGTGAATATGTAGACATGACAGAGACACATCTCCTATCAATAACCATCAGCGGGACCTGGAGATCCATAATGGCTCCCACATACTCAACGATGACTTCATGATCGATTGAACCATTTACATACGAAACCAATTCCCTTTGTCACGCGATACTATACTTATCCGAGGTTTGATCGTCGGCATCTCCATACCTAGTTCTACCTCGTTACTGATAAGTACTCTTTACTCGTTCCGTGATATGTCATCCCTTGTGACCCAGTCACATGCTTGCAAGCTAACTAGATGACATTCCACCGAGAGGGCCCAGAGCATATCTATCCGTCATATGGATGGACAAATCCCAATCTTGGTCCATGCGCTTCAACACATACTTTCAGAATACCCAATGACACCTTTATGACCACCCAGTTACGAAGCGGTGTTTGATGTCATCAAAGTACCCATCCGGTGATGGTGATTAACACAACCTCATGGTCGAAGGATTAGGTTACTATGTATTTAAAAGCTTACAGCAATACGAACTTAATGACTTGATCTTATGCTACGCTTACTATGGGTGTATGTCCATCACATCATTCTCCTAATGATATAACCTTGTTATTAATCACATCCTTATGTCCATGATCAGGAAACCATGATCATCAATCAATCAACAAGCTAGTTCAACAAGAGGCTTACTAGGGACTCTTACATGTTTACAAAATACACACATGTATTAGTGTTTCCTAATAATACAATTATAGCATGGGATGTAAACATTCATCATAAACACAAAGATATAATAATAATCACTTTTATTATTGCCTCTTGGGCATATCTCCAACACATTCGTCCTAACCAACGATGTGGCTCAGGTTTTCTATGTGAAGGACATGTCTACCAAACCGAGAAAAAGGAAAGATAAGCAAAAGAGTACATAATACGATGAGCCAAAGCGCCACATAGTTCTTTCAGGGAAAAGAAACATCGTGGGAGTGGATGACAAGACAGACATGTCAGAAAATTACAATAAGTTTCATGAAATTCCACCCTTCAAAGTGAAAACTGACCCAAGCATCCTGTTAAATGATGAAGATTCTCCATGGCTACGGTGCAGAAGAAAACCACAACACTAGATGTTGGTGATGTGTAATAATGTATTAAACCTTTTATTTGAGACATAAATCTATATAATGTATTAAACCTTTCATTTGAGACATAAAGGTCCCCTTTCATGTAATATATCTTGCTCAATCAAACTAGACGTCGACGACCGGGTTCTAAGCCGCGGGAGGTGAACATCCAAAGAGAAGGAACCATCACAAGAGAAGGAACCCACAAACACTAAGGATACATAGCACAACTGAAAATTAAGATACATAGCACAACTAAAAATTAAGAAACATGCCTAATGTTGGAGTGATTCAGTCATGCTCCTGCCTAGCCCTGTAATACGCACCACTGTAGTCGTCGTAGTCGCTGGCACCGTCGTCGCTGTCGTCGTCGGGGTCGCCATAGTCGAACCTTGAAGGTTGGGCACGCGTGGGCTGGATTTGAGGGTACCGCAGGCGGGGGTTATTGTCGGTCGTGTTGTAGGCCATGACACTCTGGAGAGTCCGGCTGCTCCACCACAGCCGACGGCCGGTCTCGTTGAAGTTCAAAGGAGGTGGGCCGTCCTCCTCGTGCCTGGCGAGCGCCCTCTCATGCCGATTGATGAAGAAGGCTTCCCAAGTCGGGAAATAGTCGGGATGCCAGTTGGGATTCCTCCGCTGCTCTGGCGTGAGCTCGAGGTAGTAGTGGTTTGTGATGGCCATCCGGCGCTCCACACCTAGAGGGACAGGAGGGACCGGCACGCCTCCGGCACTCAGCATCCAGCCGGTGGGGACGCGGTAGCCCGATGGGCAGGGGTAGTTCGAGGCACAAAGCGTCTCCGCCTCCCGGGTGGTTAGAGATACGCTGGAAGCCATGGGAAGAGAATGATGAGTCTAGATGTGATATGTAAATGGAGGCCAAGCATACATATATATACTGAAAAAATGGCGGGAAGACAGAGGTGGGAACCGGTGGAAAGCGCGGGAACGCAGTGGCGCGGGAAACTTTCATCTCGGGTGGGGGCTCAAACTGGGACAAAAGATGGGGGGGCCTTATCTGGGGGAGGCTTATCTGGGAGGGCCTTATCTGGGGGGTGGCTAACCTTTAGTACCGGCTGGTGGGTGCAACCGGGACTAAAGGTGGTTTTTGTGTCATCTAATAAAACTGTCGGTGGGATAAGGACGCGTGGGTAACCTTTAGTACCGGCTGGTGGGTGCAACCGGGACTAAAGCTGTCGGCAGGATAAGGACGCGTGGGTGGACGCACTGCTCGATGAGATAAAGCATGTAGCGCACGACACCCTGTCGGAGGAAGAAGACAAAGTAGAAGCGGCGCCGTGCCTATAAAAGGAGCATCGATACGCCATGGCAAGCAACTCAACAAGCCAACATGGATGGAGAGTTTCATCCCCATGGATGGAGGAAAGGGTTGGGAAATCTCCCGTGGCGGAACTTCTTGAAGATGCCCTTGGTGCACACGCCTTATGGCATCTTCGGAAGTTCCACCTCGGAAAATATTTTCCTGCTAGCCCGTGAAAGACTGCATCTCCGCCTTCCTAGGGTTAGAGGTATGGTGGAAGCCATGGGATAGAGTGGAGAGAGGCGGCAGATATGAGTCTAGATGTGCTATGGCAACGACCAAGCCTACATATATATAGTGAGAAATGGCGGGAAGTCAGAGGAGGGAAGCCTAAACCCTAAAGGGGCTACCCTCGTACGGAGAAATAAGGGTAGACGATCCGGGGCCCCCGGTCTAGGGTTTCGCCGGAGGAAGACCACCGGAACGTCGGAATCACATGAAAATGGAAAAATGGTTAATAGTTTGACTAGTTAGAATAATTATTTTATAAAACAGAAAATGGATTTGAATCTCTTATTCAAATTCAAGCACTTTTAATGTTAAAAATTTAGTGAGATTTAAAAATATGCAAAATATAATAGTTAATGCATTTTTAAATTGGAAATGGCAAAATGGTTATTAGTTTCACTAGTTAGAATAATTATTTTATAAAACAGAAAATAGATTTGGATTGCTTATTCAAATTCAAAAACTTTTCATGTTAAAAATTTAGTGAGATTCAAAAATATGCAAAATATAATAGTTAATGCATTTTTAAATTGGAAATGGCAAAATGGTTATTAGTTTCACTAGTTAGAATAATTATTTTATAAAACAGAAAATAGATTTGGATTACTTATTCAAATTCAAAAACTTTTCATGTTGAAAATTTTCTCAAATTCATAAGTATGCAAAAACTGTATAATTCAAATGTTTAAAAAATCTAATAGTTACAAATTATAATATTTGAAAAAACAGGCGACAACTTAAGCCCAGCGCGCGCAAATTTGGGCCTTTAGTCCCGGCCCAGAACACCATCCGGGACTAAAGGCTCTGCAAGCGAAAAGGCATCCAAAGCCTTTAGTCCCGGTGCGTGGCTGGAACCGGGACTAGGGTGGGGATATTTAATGCGCCGCCTTCTTCCCCGGTTGAATCCATCGACCGGAGCGAGGAGTAGCACTACGCTGCCAGGCTGCTGAAATACCTCGCCGCCTCTTCGCCCGTCCGCGTACCCCGCCGTGTTGCCGCGTCGCGCCGCCGCCTCTCGAGACGCGCGCTCGTCCGCCCCGCTGTTGGGAGGTAATCCCTCCCCCCACCGCGTGCCATGCCTCCTCTCTCCGTCCCCGGCCCCAGTGAGCCCGGGCGGCGCCCCGCGACCGCGTGCTGCCTCCATCCCCCCAGCGAGCCCGGGCGGCACCCACACCGCCGGCCACTTCTTGTATTTTTTTATTAATTAAGAATTATTACTAGTAATAGATAGAATTATTACTAGTATTTCTAGTGTATGTTTTTTGTATTACTAGTATCTTTTTTATAATAGATAGATAGAATTATTACTTGTATTACAAGTATGTTTTTTGTAATAGATAGATAGAATTATTACTAGTATTTTTGTATCTTTTTTATATTTCTAGTGTATGTTTTTTTATTAATTTCTAGTATAGTATATATTTCTAGTATAGTATATATTAATTTCTAGTGTATGTTTTTTTATTTCTTGTATCTTTTTTATATTGTAATATCTATTACTAGTATATAAATATAGTATATATATTTATTACTAGTAATAATATGTATAATAGTATATTATATAGTATGTAGTATTATAGTGTCGATTGAGACAGACAAGCATTAGTGCTAAATAAAGATAAGCTAAAGAAATAACTACCCTAAGTCCGGTAGTGCTCGCGGGCCCCCGGACTTAGGGTTAGGGTGGTGGTGCTCGCGGGCCCCCGGACTTAGGGTTAGGGTGGTAGTGCTCGCGGTCCCTCGGACTTAGGGTTAGGGTGGTAGTGCTCGCGGGCACCCGGATTTAGGGTTAGGGTGGTAGTGCTCGCGGGCCCCTGGACTTAGGGTTAGGGTGGTAGTGCTCGTGGGCACCTGGACTTAGGGTTAATGTGGTAGTGCTCGCGGACCCCCGGACTTAGGGTTAGGGTGGTGGTGCTCACGGGCCCCCGGACTTAGGTTTAATGTGGTAGTGCTCGCGGGCCCTCGAAGATAGGGTTAGGGTGGTGGTGCTCGCGGGCCCCCGGACTTAGGGTTAGGGTGGTGTGCTCGCGGGCCACCGGACTTAGGGTTAGGGTGGTAGTGCTCGCGGGCCCCCGGACTTAGGTTTAATGTGGTAGTGCTCGCGGGCCCCCGGACTTAGGGTTAGGGTGGTGGTGCTCGCGGGCCATCGGACTTAGGGTTAGGGTGGTGGTGCTCGCGGGCCCTCGGACTTAAGGTTTATTGTGGTAGTGCTCGCGGGCCCCCAGACTTAGGGTTAGGGTGGTGGTGCTCGCGGGCCACCAGACTTAGGGTTAGGGTGGTAGTGCTCGCGGGCCACCGGACTTAGGGTTAGAGTGGTGGTGCTCGCGGGCCCCCAAATATAGGGTTAGGGTGGTGGTGCTCGCGGGCCCCCGGACTTAGGGTTAGGGCATCACTAGAATTTTGCTATTGTTTAGTATTATTGTAGCAAATTGTGTGTTCATATTATTGTTTAGTATTATTTTATGCAGCAATATTGAATGAAAAATGTTATTGTGTGCATTTTGTAGAAAACTATGGATCCAATCCAGAGAGACCTAGCATAGGAAGAAATTCTCGAGGATATGATCAACGGCACCCCCCATGTTGATCCACCCGAAACTCCGTCGATTTATCTGAACCCCTCCGGTGAGGGAGAGGAGGTCGACCGAAATGATCAAGGAGAAGTCCACGGCTCTGGTGGTGGAGAAGCCGACGGCTCCGGTGGTGGAGAAGCCGACGGCGAGGTATATATATGAAGTCTGGTGATCAGTAGATGCATTATTTGAGTTGTATATATATATATATATATAAATTGACGAATGTTTCTTCTCTTAGGCCTCCACATCGAGCAAAAAATATTCCAAACGAGGCCCGGCCAAAAAGTTGGACGCATCTACGCGTTATACAATTACGCGGGTATCACCACGGGGTGAACCGTTGGAACCCCAAAAGGCTAAAACTGTATTTAAACAACAATGCGGAGTTATGGTTAGGGATCGCATCCCGATCACCGTTCGAGAGTGGAATAAGACCAAAGGAGCGAAAGAGGGTGAGTATGTCGCCGATAGGTGCAAAGAGGGTCTTTGGAATGACCTCATGACACATTTCACCCTGCCAGAATGTGAGGATGATGCTGACACAGCTGCATTGAGGAAGAAAGTCAAGCAGTGGACTCTTACGAAGATGGCCGAACTATTCAAGAACTGGAAGAAAGCATTATGGCAAAAGTATCAGAAGACGAAGACTCCTCCTAAATTTGAATGTTATCTAACGAAGTAGCAGGCTAACTGGGATGCATTTGTGAAGTATAAGGAGTCACAACCTGCTATGGAAATGTCGGAAAAAACAAGAAAAATGCCGCGATGAAGAAATATCACCATCACCTCGGGCCAGGGGGCTACGTGGCTGCCATGCCAAAGTGGGATGCTAAAGAGAATGAGCTGCTTGCTAAAGGGATCACTCCAGAACCAATACGCGAAGAATGGGATCTGAGGGCAAGGAATTGGTTCCTTGGGCATGGGAGTGAGTATGACGAAAGTACAGGAGACCTTATTTGCAGTGACGGGATAAGGATACCCCGGGATACATGGCAGAAAGTGGTGAAGGAGATTAAAGCGGGGACAACAAAGTTCTGTCCCGATAGAGAGAAAGACTTGCTGACAAAGGTCCTCGAGAATGACGAACGCGGAGGACGTGTACGAGGCCTTGGCCCTAGTTATACGTGGGAGCTGGGGTTTCCCAAAGACAGAGATACTTATAGGAGCCGAGAGAGAGCAAAGAGGCGACGGCAGGAGGAGGAGGGAGACAGGTTCACCGAGTTGCTAGGAACACTTCGAATGCATCAGCAACAGATTGACGAACTTCGAGGAGCAGCGCGCCTGCAAGATCCTGTACTCGATATTACCACCGTCCCATCTCAGCGGAGAAGCAGCGTGGCTAAATCAGAGGTCCCTTCTGACGATGCACGTATGGTAGATGGCGGTCCCGGCTACCCCGTGGATGGAATCAAGGAGCAGGCATCTTGTGAGCTCCATCAGAAGGTGAAGAACCTATCCATCAAGGTGGCAGTCGGATGTGCTTTACCTTGTCCACCTGGCGCACGCTGGCATGGCCGTGAGATTCCAGCTGGCTATGCTAAAGTTGTTGTGGATGAAATCGCAATGGGGTGGGACTCAGTGGAGCTTGACATCCCTAGACCTGAAGGGGCGAGGACACTCGGAGAAGTACTGGGTGGTATCATTCTATGGGAAAAGAACAACATCAAGCTTCCAGGCTGGACACCAAAGCCAACACCGCCTCCGAGTGGTCGCATGTCACCTTCACCTCCATCACCTCCAAGAAGCCCACCCCATGACTACGACCACCACAGCCCGAGTCCATCTCGATCTCCACCGCAGCCTCCGATTAGTACTAAATGACGCAGCAGCCCAAAACGACAAATGTCGCCCCTCCCAAGAGTACCTCATAAGAATCTTCCCATCAGACCTTACGATCGTACTGACGAGGAAACCGACATGATCGTAAATGCCAAATGTGTTGCGCAACTTTAAAAGAAGAAACCCGAGCCCGTCCCGGTATACACCGAGAAGCAAAAAGCGTATGCACTTTCTTTTCTGAACACAAAATCGCAATATGAATTGCACCATAAGCCAGATGACTATCGATGCACACTTCCGAAGGTAGTGAAGAAGAGCAAATCAAGTAGAAGTGCAAGCGGGAGAAAATCATCAGGTCAAAGTGCAACCGAGAAAAGAATGGACGTCCCCCAGCTCGGGAAACAAGCCAAAACATCGATCCCACCCTTCCAGGTGTTATCCTATGACACTTCCCAGCAGGATATGGAAGAAGCTAAGAAGCTTGCGGCCGCTATGAATGTGACTGTTGAGGAATTGCTAGGTGCCCAGGACGACAAGTTACCCAAGGCTCAGGTAGTCCCTACATATGTCCCAGGAAAGCGTCTGGTCAGCTTTGAGCAGTTCCAACAACTGCCAACACAAATGCGGAGTTTACATAAATGGTACTTGAAAGCCGTAAATCAGGAGAGAATAATGATCGTGGCGAAAGTCCCACATGACTACTACTTCCGAGAAGAAGAGGTCCATGTTGAGTTTCCAGAACTCTTCCAGTTATACACTTTCGACGCCCTCGACAAAAGTCTCATGAGTTGCTATTGTCTATAAGTTGTTGAATTCATTGTCTATATATAAGTTGTTCATTTTTTTCAGTTGTTCAGTTCATTGCATGTAATTATCCTAATTATATCCTTTTGTACTCTATTATTATGCAGAATAAAGATCATGGAATGTAAAAGAAGGTCAATCTTTAGTGTTGGGTTCATTGACCCAGATAAAATACATGTAAAGACGCTAACGGATAAACCCGAGGAGACGCAGGAAAACCTTCTAAGGTTTCTAACGGAGCAAAATTTCTATGACCACATATTGTTTCCTTATAATTTCGCGTGAGGGTCTTACTCTATTATACACATTCTCCTTTGCTTACTCGATGTTAAGTGTAATTGATGAGTTACTGATGTATATATAAACATGTATAGTTTCCACTAGATTCTCATGGACATTCAACTTGATAAGGGAAGAGTTAAAGTCATGGACCCATTAAAGAGACCCCTGGAAATGTTTAGGGACATGCATGACATGCTCTAGAGGTAATTTTCGCGCTACATCGGTCTCTTTCGTTGATTTTATGAGATATCACGTAATAAATAACTCATTCATTTTCTTTACGGGTAGGGTTTGGAACCAGTTCAAGAGTGCGGTTACGGGTGACTTTAGTGAGAAGCTGACGTTTAAGCCGGTCTCGGTAAGTAGTACGTGCATCTCTTGACTTCTAGTTTCAATACAATTATGATGCTGGATTATTATTTTGATTGAATTCTATTCTCGTAAAGTGCGCGAGGCAGCCACCGAAGACGAATCTATGTGGATTCTACGTTTGCGAGTTCATTCGCACATTTGCCAGTGAGCTGAATGATTATAGAGTCGATGTAAGCAATACATTCATAACATTATTTTTATTACCGTCACTTTTTGTTATCATGATTGATATTCATATTGATCTCCTTTTCTTATATAGTTCGAGAAAATGCGGGATCAGCTTCTACCAGAGCAACGCGTAGTAGCAATTGCTGAAGAACTGGCAGGATTCTTGATGAACGAGATGATAGATGACGCCGGAGAATTTAGTGTGAATAGGCGCCGATGATCCCCGGCTGTGTAATTGAATAGACGGGCTCTAGTCCCGATAATTATGATCTCCATGTGTAACTATCATGTATATATTTGTATGCTCGATCTTAAGAGAAGTTATCTTATGTATGCACGCACATGTACGGTATGTGGTAGCGTAGAAAACTATTTTGAAATGAAAAAAAGATACAAATTGAATTCTCTGCCGCGGCAGAGAAAGTGCCTAAAATTCTGCCACGACAGAGAACCATTTGTCCCGGTTCGTATAATGGGGGGGGGCACCCAGCGCCCGTAGAGACGGCCACGTGGATGCCCATTGGTCCCGGCTGGTAAGAGGGTCGGGACTAGTGGGTGGGCCTTTAGTCCCGCCCCTCTAGTCCCGGTTACCAGGACCGGGACTAAAGCCCCTTACGGGCCAGGACTGGAGGCCCGTTTTCCACTAGTGTCAGGAACCGGCTCTTGAATAGCAGAGCTATATATATATATAGTTACAATATATATATTAGCTTCACTGAGTGTTACAATATCATTTATAACATTTTTACACAATATTTCTTCTTCTTTTTGATCACCAAACAAAACTAAGTCACTGAAATAGAAAAATATTGACCAACTGCCAAAGAGTAATTTTACTTGCAGAACTACTGGAGCTAAACAAATGAGTGGACTCAGCTCTAATATGTGAACATTTAAACTACTACTTTGAGGAAAGTTTTGTCAATAAAATTGAATGTACATATATACAGTCCACGGCAAGACAGGATGGAAAACTAACTAATAGGAAAACAGGCATTAATCGACTACTTGTTACAGTACCCCTTGTCAAAATAATTAATATACTCACAGATGCATACATAGGAGGAGCAGGGAGATATGTGATAAATAAAATACTAAACCATCTTAGCTCTTAGGCATAGCAATTCCAAATGTACCTACAAGCACATGGTTACTTACAGATCTGCATTTCAAAATATGGGAAGTAAGTTCATACTTATGTTGTCATGGCAGCTCAAGTTCTATTACAACCACAAGAAGAGTCAGGCAGAAAAGTAGTACGAAGCATTATAAAATCAGATTTCCAGGAATATAATTGAATCCATGGCCTCTAGTAAACATGTACAGTACCACCGCGGACATCTTTGATGTCAGCTGAGGAGCTTTCTTTAACATGCAAATTGGTAATATAGATGCAATGTCATCAACGGACATTAATTTCTCTGCTTCCATGCCGCCTAGCTAGAAAGGAAAGGGAGGTCACCATATCTAAATTATCCAGACTCCGTTGGACGATCCAGAGCAGGACTAAGGACACCCACCGCACACGGGATGCAGATGTCGCCCTCAAGCACCACCCACCGCGCTTTCGGACGACGATGCCGATTTGGCCCGCAGCCACCACCCACCGTAAAGCCTGAGCAGGATGCTGATGCCGCCCACAGCGCCGACCGCAGCCACCACACGCCGCTCAGCACGCCGCCATCGCCTTCGATTCAGCCGGCTGTCCAAGGCCCCGCCGTTTCCGCCGGTCGACCATGACGGAGCCACCGGCAGCGGATACTATGAGCACAGCCGCCGCTCACGCCGGCTGCCGGCAGCTCGCCAGCCGCTTGCCCGCTGGTCGTAGGCAACTCATTCGCTCACCCCTCGTTGCTGCCACTCCCAATTCCAACCGCTCGCCGCCATCTGCATTAACTAGAAATCTCGATGGAAATTATGAGGCAACGGGGTTAGGACGTGTACAATGGTCTTATCTTACCCATGACACATAGGATGATTGTTGAGTTGAAGGAGAGAGAAATGAAAAAAAAGACGTCTGCCTTCTCTTGGCTAAGTGATCATCTCTTAGCAACAATATTTCTCACCATATTGTATAATATATTTTGTTGTTATATCAAATAATGTGGCATATATAAGATAAGACTGTCTTATCAACTATTGTACATGCCTTTAGTGAGCAACTCCCAAACAGAACTGCACGACCGGATTGGAAAAAATCGAAAAAAAATCGAGACGAATAAAAGGGTACGAGCTTCGGTGGTATGCACCGAGATGGTTGGGTGGAGCTATTGGGTGTACGTCTCGGTCGACCGATCCGGGTGCAGAATGTTTTCTCTCTCTCTATATATAAACCCTATTCAACATCCAGGGTGTAAAATAGTTATTTTGCACCCCATATATTTTTATATTCTTACATTTAGAAATTTATATTTTGTATACTAATAATTATGTTCATATTCATCAGAAACGTAAAAAAATCGACATAAAAATACAATTTATGAGTCATTTTAGTGTAAAAACATAGAAATACGCATTTTATGTTGTCTTTTACAGCATGTAAACAATTTCTTTACGACATGTCTAAATTTTCTTATGTTCTTCTTAACTTCCTAGGTAAGAAAAAATTTACGTGACGTAAAAATTATATACAGTTTGAAAGATTTTGAAAGATAGAGGGTGGGTATAGAATATATATATATATATATATATATATATATATATATATATATATATATAAACTCTATTAGACCCCTGGGTGCAGAATAAGTTATCTTATTCTACACCCGGGTTGGTCGACCGAGCCGACTGCGTCAACCCTGCCAGATGTTGGTCGCACCAAACCAGACGGTTCTTGCTGGTGCTATCCCACTACCGAGCCAGAAATTTCCTCACCTGGTTTCTAATCGAGCATGGAGGGGCGGCGAGCGGTTTGGAATGGCGGCGCCGGTGGGCGGCCTGGGCCGGTGACCCAGGACAGCTAACGTTTTCGACGGATCGTGTCGTGATGAGCAGCGTGCGGCCTCGGAGACTAGTCGAGCACGACGGGCTCCGCGGCACTCTCGACAGCGTTGTGGCGGCGGGTTGAATCACCATCAATTACGTCGTCGTCAGCGGCGTTTTGCCTCGTTGTCGAGTGGTAGGTGGAGCACAACTGCGGACATGAGGTATGAGACTTGTTTGTTCTCCCCTGTCATCTCCCTCTCCTCTCAACACCATGGTGAACCACCGCTGCCCCAGCTCCACCTCCATGGATCCTACCTCCCCTAGACTCCGGCAGCCGGATCTGGTGAGTCTTACCGGGTCCTCTGCCATCCACGCCGCTCGTCGAATTCGGCCCTTCTGGCCATCGCGCGTCACGGCCAACCTTCACCTAGATCCGCCGCCCTTCATTCGGCCGGAGTCGGAGTTTCTCGGTGCCACCCTCTCCCTCCATGACATCGGGCTCCCGCCATCCTGCCTCGCAGCAGTAGGCCTCCACCATCCTCCGGTTATCAGCTCCCCTACCCGACCTAAATCAGCAACATCGATCCCTTCTGTTCTTCTGGATTACATGAAATTTGTTGGTAACTTTTTGTCCACGGTTTCCTAATACTTGGTTCACTTTCATGATCTATATCCACGCTGCCTATGTCCAGTTCTTATGCTCTTGAACTTCTCATGTTCTTGATCCACATCCACACGTTTGGATTATTTTTTCTTTATGTTTGGATCTGAACGTAGGATCTGGTTCGTTTGTTATCAGTGTACACCGTGAAATAATCTCATCAATCCTCAGTTTATGTCCTGTTCTTGTGGAGACAAAACATATTAGTGGTACTCCACGGTAATTTATTTCCCTTTTGCAGATGACATACTAGCAGTAATTTATTTTCCGTTCTTGTTATCAATGTAGGAGTTTATTCCCAGTTCTGCTGATGACATAGGAGTGCAGAACCACGATAAAGATAGTTTTTATTGAATGAAAATGTAATTTTGAAAATATTGGATGATCCTGTCTTGACAAGGTTTACACAAGTTACATGCAATTGAGCGTTTGCACAACCAGTTTTCAAAATATTGGATGATCCTGGCTCAACATAATTACTGTTACTATAAAAAAAGCTGAATCTTCAGATAAGTAATTCTGCATCTTTTTAAATTTGTAGGCTTCAAATATATCTTGGTGTCTCGGTGATAAGTAATTCTGCATCTTTAGATAAGTAATTCTGAATCTTTAGATAAGTATACTTTGTGGCCTGGGGATTTTCAGGGGCGATTGACGTGCTTGCTGAGCTCGGTGCCTCGGTGTCAGGCACCATGGTGGGTGGCCTCGGCAGTGTTCGGCGGGTTAGCGTAAGTGGATTCGCGCGGCAGAGCGACTCTTCTTTTCTGCCTGTTTGCTTCTACTGCTATGATGATCCGCGACCCGGCCTAGTGTACAAACTGGAGAAAATGGTTGGGCGCCGATGCACATCCAGAGCCGTCGACAAGTTTCCGCTCTTGACGCCGTGTCGGAGACCTCCTTACACGTACTGACCTCGCCATGGTATGACGAATCCTCTCACAAAATCATGCATGTTTTCACGATTTGTTTCTCAATTTTATCAGGCGATCTTCTGGAGCAGGATTTCAGCGGCAAGAGCATGAACATGGAAACTAGGAAGGTCCTTGACTCCTCGTTGTTAGTTCCTGTCCAAGATGCTTGACCTCCAGATGTCCCCAAGGTTAGGTATAGTGATTATTTCGTCTGTAGGAGCTCCTCAAGAACTACCTTCCATCTTTTATTGTGAGATGTGCCAATCCAACTTCTACTATGTTTCCATGCATTGGATTATTTTAAGCTGTACAACGTTTTTTTTAAGTTTACGAAAATTCATCAACACTCACAAATATTGTCACCAATATTTGGACCTGAGGTGCATCAGGCATCCAGGGAACATGATGTGGGCACATTAGCGGTTCATCCTCTTAGTTCACCCAGCTGCTTCCTCCCGTCGAGTGAGCACACTGGTGCCTCACGACAGTAGTATTATAGGAATGGCTCAATGATGTGGTACTAATTTGCTCTTATCTGTTCACATTTTTCTGCTAAAAAATTGTGTTCAACCGTATTCCAGTAATGCCCATGTGATCAAATATTAGTTTGTAGAAGCACACTTTTAAGTTTTAACTGATGTATGGTTTGTCAAACGAGTAATCTCCAATGCAAAAAGAAAGTAATCTCCAATTGTGATCTAATGTTGATTATAATTTAGTTCTTTCAATAAGGTAAAATATGCCGGGGATTCTCCAACGAGGCATACCTCACGTACTACGAGTTGGTGCCACGGAAAGTGATGAAGGCGACGGTGAGGGACCTTGCCAAGCTCCGGGCCATGGGCCTCGTCGCTGGTGACGCGGGCAAGGAGGTCATTTCGGTGAGCCCTCTCCCTCCTCCTCACCTATCGACTTTGTGGTTCTGATCCCTGTTTATGCTTCGGATTAATCGCGAGCATGGTCTGCAGCTGGCCGTTTGCAATGGTGATGGCTTGAGGCGAGAGACGAGTGACTTCAGCCTGGAATTGCATTGCAACTGTTATCTTTCTATTTTACCGTGCACATGAGGAACGTGTCCACAACTACATCTATCTACGACAAGTTCTTTGGCTTCACGGCAAGGCTGTAAGTGCATATGTTCGCTACTAGTGCTAGCAGCCACACTAAATAAAACTTTGCCTGCTCTAGCTTTCCATTACATTGTTTACCTAGTAGTCCTGGAAATTGCTTTGGTTCTGCTAGTGTACTACGCCATTTTAATTCCGTTTGGCAGCAGGCTAGCAGCACTAGCTCCCTCGCAATTTATCTGTTATGTTGTTCTTTTGTCACTAGCATTAGACATAACTAGTATACTATGCGATATGTGATGCTTTGTTTGCATGCTATTTATAAATGGGATAACCTGGTGTGTTAACGCGTGAGAGGTAGCTGATATATTGCAGTCCTATTTGTTTTTGGCCTCGTGTCGCCTGAGCTGACCTCAAGTCTGAATCCAACAGTTCATATTGTGTGGCTACTTTTTATTTGGGGTTTCATGGGTCCACTCTTGATTCACGTTACACCAAACCTAGTGATTGTTTCAGATATCCAAGTTCTCAATTAGATTTAGCTGTCAAGGTAAATTATGCTAGCCGATGCATATAATGGGCTTACTATCTGTGAAAATGTCTTAGAGTTGCTACCTTATCTCTAATGCAACTTGGCTCCATTCTTTCTTATTTCTTCATGAGTAATTTAGCTTGTTTGAGAGGTGCACATTTTTCGGATTCACTTATAAACATATAGACATTTATCTGATCGCTTAAGCTTCATATTTTATTATGGCTTGGTTTTATTATTTCATTGATGCAACAAGGATATGACTAGGCATGCAACTTTTCATTTAAAGAAGAAAATCTTGGCTCAGCTTCTTCATTTCACCATGGGATAACTTCTCGTCCTCCATGAAATGAACTGTTGATTGTCATTTAGAAGTGGGTATATATATAGAAATAAAAGACTTCAACTGTCTGAATACCATTTCACATTAGTCTTTTTTTCTAAATTTTCTGCCTCTTGGCAATAATATCTTTCAGTTGAAGCTCTGTACATGGTGTGATTATATATAGGGTTGTCGTGCCTGTAGATAGCTAGCTAGCTAGGAATACCTTTTCTTTTGTCTAGCATAATCTTCTCAATCGATTTTATGTACTCCGTTTGGTTATACTTTTTTTCTAATATGCTTCTGTTTTTATACCCCTTTCAAAAAATATCACCATGGAAAACGTTAAGTTATGTACAATGAATTGCAGCACTAAAAGATGGTTAACATGAAGACCGTGCTGATTTTTGGCAGTCTCTGCAATTTCTCGTACAGCTGGACAAGCAAGATTTGTCATGCTTTGTCAAGATCATGTTGGTGCTGAGGCATTCAGATTTCAAGACTGATTATGATCAAGTGGTTGAAGTATTGTCAAAGCAGTGTTTACATGAAGAAAGGAGTTCTCTTCACATCAGAATGTGCCAGGCCCCAAGGACGCTCACGAGATGATCTTCACACCATGTTATCCTAATTGGACGAAATAAAATTATCGATGCATGGAAATCGTACCCCGTCGTTTAATTTATACTGTGTCTATATTTCCTTAGTTCTTTGAGTTTACAGACACATTACACCGCGGTACTTTTGGTACCTGGCTACTTATGTATCTGGAATGTGGAATTTCTGGTTTTGGTTAGCTACCAATTAAACACAGATGGATTGGGTATTATTTTCATGTTCACGTTACATCCAGTTTTCTTGCGTTCGCACATAAATTTCTTATATCACTCGTTGGACTGAATTTGTTCTTATTTTAAGTCAAATCCTTATTTTCAGTAAATTACCTACGTCGGTAGCTGGCAATAGGCTTGATTATGTCGTATGCAATTTGTCTAACGTCGCCAGGTTGCAAAAACGAGTGGCAGCTCTTTTACGTCCCCATGCAACATGCAACTTCGTCACGACAACATCGTATGGTTGTGGGGGCTCACGCTTCCATCTACACCAGCTTTTTTTATATCGCATGCGCCATACTTTTATGTCAGCACACGAGCCATACTTTTACGTCAGCACACGAGCGGGCTGGTGGAGTGCGTCGCGAGCCGGCCTGGGTGGTCTTCCGGGTACACTCACGGAGCCAAATAGCGCGACTCTCTCTCTATATATATATCGAAAATAGTGGGATACTCAGGCGGCTAGCTATGCATGCACACACAGCCATTGGATCAGCCAGTACGTTTAGTAGATATAAACCCAGAACCAAAACCAGCACTCACGGCATTACAACCGGCTCATAATTTGCATGCCACAACCAACATGAGATATGGTCAGCAAAAAGCAAATGTCATATCCATTCTCACCAGGTAAGCACATGAGATTTCTCCACAGAAGTTGCCACGGATTTTTTTAGCCACAAATTTTTTTCATGGAGAGATACTTTATGACAATGGTGGCACTCTTACAATCATGGCAACGGCTGTGGAGCTTTTGCTCGTGGTTCATAATTCCCTTACCACAACAAATATCAGGTATGGCCACCAAAAAGCAAAACTCTACGGTAGTTGCCACGAACTTTTTTAGCCACAAAAAAGTTTCATGAAGAGAAACTTCTTGCTAATGGTGGCACATTTACAAGCACTTGTGAGCCTAGTTTCCATGCGCGATGGAGAAACTTCTTGCTAATGGCCATATCGCATGTAACAAGAAAAACAATTAGCCACAATGGAAACACCACGGCTGGGTTGACATATCTATTGCTAACAAAATAAGAAGATCACCATCCCAGGACACATGCCACAAGGCTGACAGCTGTGGCTTTCGCACGTGGCAACTACTTTATGGTGTGGTTCAGAGCAAGCCACAAAAACAAAATTAACCACAATGAATACACCATGGGCTGGCTTGGTGTGGTTCATAGCAAGCCACAAAACACAAATTTACCACAATAAAAACACCGTGGGCTGGGTGCCATACTTGTTGCCCACCGTGGGCAACGACGCAAAAAAGAAAATGAGCAACGGGTACACCGGCGGATAGAGTACTTGCATGGATTATACAATGCATATTTCATGCATGCGGGGGACGGCGCGTCTAACAATGTCAAACAGCCGCCATGGCCAGGCGCCCAACCGTACTGCTGAAATGAGGGAAGGTATGAGCTTCTCAGGAGATGCGATAAATGCATGGAAACTTATATCTCAATAGGGCTCACCTTTTAATACGCGCCAAACGGTTTGTGGGAGGAGGAGCGAGCAGGAAAAATTCCGTGGTGAGAACAAATAGGCCGATGGAGAAGAGGCGTTCTCCCGCCAAATAATTGCAGCTAAGTGTATCCCAGCTTGGTGGAGTACGATGGTCAAGCTCTTTTTACCGTATCAGTATTGCATGGAGACAAACTACCCACAAACTAGTTTGCCACAATGAAAAAGAGAATATCCATAGTGCATGCAACGAAGGAAAACGAGTGACCACACTAGCAGGTTTGCCATGCTACTCGCCAACAAAAAGTAGAATGCTATTTTAAAAATGCATGACACAAAAAAGCAAATTGAGTGGCAGGAGCACTAGCTGGTTGAGCATGCAAGCTAAAAGTAAAATGCACACCATGGATCATAGTCTGTGGCTTCACGGGTGGCAGGAGCAGTATGCACGATGTGGACGGTGCAAGACAGAGAAACCAGTCGCCGTCAGTCGTTCGTGCTCTCTGCTCGCTGCATCGAGATTGGCAGACAGTTTTTGCTCGCTATATCCAACGATTCCTAGGACGTGTGTAGGTAGCCGCGCGCTTATAAAATCCGCGCCATATATTCGATGTGTACTGTAGCACGTGTATATATATATATATATATATATATATATATATATATATATATATATATATATATATATATATAGTGACGCTATTTGACCCCAGGGTGTAGAATAACTATTCTACACCCACCCTCTGTCTTCTAAACCGTATATTATTTTTATGTCACATAAATTTTAGCTTACGTCGAAAATCGAGAAGAACATAAGATATGTTGTAAAAAAAAAGTTTACATGCCATATAAAAATACGACGTAAAATGCGTATTGTTTATATTTTTACACTATAATAACTCATAAATCATATTTTTATGTCAATTTTTTACTTTTCTCATGAACATGAACATAATTATTAGTATACAAAACATAAATTTCTATATGTGAGAACATAAAAATTTATGGGGTGCAAAATAACTATTCTGCACCCTGGGTATATATATATAGAGTGAGAGAGAAAAATCCTTCTTACTCCTAGGTGTATTTACACCCACGTCTAATATACTCCATACGAAAATATATATGATATTTTATAAGTTAGAGTATGTTTATATACTATATCTAAGATACTTCCAATCAAGTTACCTGAAAAAATTATAATTTAACTTATAGTTTGCACTATATATTTAAAATACCTTCATAGTTGTACGAAAAAAGAAGTATGTGAAAAAAATCATACATACTATAAAAAATAGTACTTATACTACCTAATTAGTATTATATATGTCATACTACGCGTATGTATCCTCCGGTATGGTAGATACTGTCCAGATAGTGTGAAACACGCGTGGGTGTAACTACACCCGGGTGTAGTATAAATATGTCCTATATATACAGTAGCCATCGATCGGGGGCGCACGCCGCGCCTATATCTGAGTCCGTCATTAAGAACCCGTGGACTGAATCGTACAATGTTTATTTGTTTTAAGTTCATAGTTAGAAGATTGGGAAATTGATCCCATGTGACAAAAAAATAATGAAGAAAAGGAAACGTGTTATCTCCTCTATGGCTTGCTTCAGTTGTAGCAGGTGCGCATGCTCGATTGATGCATTGTTTATCCATGGATTATTACCGATGATTATTAGTTTGAGTTACCCTCGTCGGTTTATGTACCCTGTTTTGCAGGATATGTCTTACCATGTCAGTGTAACATGCCGGCTAGACAATGCTTTTCAGCCTTATCCTCTCCCCTCCTTCCTCCTCTGCTTGTCTACCCCCAGCCATAGATCGAGTCGTTCTCGAGCCCCTCCTGCTAGAGTAGCCGGCCGGATGTGGTGGAGGAGCGACGCCTGAGTAGATGTAGGGTCTAGTAGTAGTAGGGTAGCTAGGTTTTGGATCTATGCAGGGAGATGGCTGGTGGTTCTCTTGCTCAAGATCTGGAGCCGATGGTGGCCTCTCTTCCTCGACGCGGAGCTCCGGCTATTGGAGCCAAGGGCGCTGAGGCGAAGTGTTGCTTCCTCCTCAAATAAAGGGGCTCCTTCCATCTCCTGCTAGCCGACCGTGGAGGCGAGGGGAAGGGGAGGAGAAGTGGGTGTGTTGGTGGAGCTTCAAGGCGGTGGTGGTGGTCTCCTCCCTCTCTAGCATGTAGACGCAACGCTGGGGATTCAGCGGTGGTGGTATCCTCCCTCTCTAGCATGTGGACGCAACGCTGGGGATTCAACGGCAGTGGTCTCCTCCCTCTCCGGCATGTGGATGCAATGCTGGGGATTCAGCGGCGGTGGTCTCCTCCCTCTCCGACATGTGGGCGCAATGCTGGGGATTCAGCGGTGGAGCTCCATGGCATGTTTCCGAGGTAGAAGATGCTACGGTTTGCTTCTTTGCCGATCCACTTTTTCAATAAATGTCTCCATTTCCATGGATGCGGTCTCCTGTCTTTGTTTCTCCACTCAGCCGGCCAAGGTGGCGAGGGGCATGAGAAAGGAGCTACTTCGACGACTTCTGTTGCAAGATGGGCCTAGGTGTCCTCATGGTGAAACTGCGAATCTTGGGAAACTGCGACTTCGACAGCGAATATCGAGCAACGACGATAGGCCACCACTATCCTTGGCCACACACTTGGCCAAGGTGCACTCGAGCACGAGTTAGACTCGAGTTTGTTCATCCTCAAGGTGAGGATCCTCAGGTTCCCCAAGTATTTTCGTCCCCGGTGGCGCTAGGAGAGGCTGGATCTTGCGGCATGGCGGTAGAGCTCAAGGACCCGATCGCGTTTCGAGAGCCAAGGAGATTATTTTATGGGCTGCGATTTCTAATATTCAAGGTCCTCTATGTAAATACTCGGGTACCACTGAGGTCTTTTCTGTAACTTTGTACCCTCAACCTAGTTAATGCAGTTTCCTGGCCTTTCAGGGCCTTTTACCATGCAAAAATGACAATGTAACATGTTATTTCAAGGGAGGGGAGATAGCTGCACGTGTACACATATACATTTGTTTATCGGCACTCTCTTTTCGTGTCCACGCCTAGAGTCACCTATTTTGTGGTTCTTTTGATGATGTCATGCCATCGACACAGGGTGCATGATTCCATCTATTCGGTAATGTGGCACAAATGTGATCTCCTGGGGGTACTGTTCCCTTGGCCGCGGCGGCTGACTTGGCACTGCAAGCTCGTTTTGATGGTCCATGTTGAAAGAGAAAATACTGAATTAGACTATAATTTTTTATATCTATGCACAACACTGAAACCTTGTGCACACTTGTAATACCAAAGTGGCATGTGGCCATATTGAGAACTTCATTACGATGCAAACATTTAGGTCAACAAAAATAGCAATTCTTTCATCAGTGACAAGAAAAATAATATAATCGAAGTAGCGGGTGAATCATTTGCAATAGCCATATTAGGGGAGTGCAATAGCCATATTAGCGGGTGAATCATTTGCAATAGCCATAATGTTGAAACAAACATCATTTTCAAAAAAAAGATACATAAGTGGAAAGAGGTGCCATCATGAGAAAACAACTTAATGACCCCAAATTGTATTCTTTCCCATAAGAAAGCATCACCAAGATAATATTTTGTATAAAAAAAACACTCGGTAGCAGTCATATTTCAGCAAGGAAAAATAATTAGAAGTCACCAGAATATAAACACATTTGAATCAATAACTTAGAAACGGAGTCCCCATGTTAACATAATAGGATTTTCTACTGTTTTGCAATCACACGAACTATACACCATTTTGCAATCGCACCAACTATACACCATTGTGCTTGGCCCCAACTATAGACCTCATATAATAACAAATTTAATCTTTTCATTGAGCATCACAGGGGTAGTGTGGCAGACAGTAAAGTAGAAAAAATGCGCCACACACAAGTGCAGAAAATAGCGAAATATATTACAATAGATACAAACACATGGTTCAGAAATAAGAATAGTTAAACATGTATAGGAGTACCATTCTGGTTCACAACATAAGCTTTTCATTTACTTATTACATGTCTTCTAATGAAATGCCAAAGCACAGTTGACTCCATGCTCATATAGATCACTACTCAAAATGGAACAACAGATGTAATTGTCTCGGTTTGAACATACGAGGATTAAGATTAGTGGTGACATCCGGAATGTCAAGGAAGATGGCACTATACATGTCATGCATGGTGTTGCATTCTAGAGTTAGGTTCTCTGTTATAATCTTGTGAATATGACGGGTGTAATCATATACAACATCCATCGATCAATCACAGGTTTTGGTAACCTCTTTGAGCTGCCTGGTCTTCTCTCCAATTTTTTCATCCTTCTCTTTAATCTGTCAGAGAACGGTAATCTTCTATTTTTCCAGCTCAGCTAGCTGAAGTCTTCTGGTTCAGCCTACATCAAGCTGCGAATATGGAGGACCAGACATGTCATTTATCGCGAAAAAGGGATTACATATTAAGTTGAGAGGTTCATGATCTTGATTCAGGTGATAGTTTCTATTCTAAGACCATGACGGCAGTTTCCGTACATGTGTGAAAGTAGATGAAGATCTGTCATAGGACCAACGAAGCACTGAAGCAATAGGCCTATGTAATTTCATGTTAAGCTTCTGAGCTAAGTGAGAAGTCAGGGACTTTTACTTACCATACCAAATACCAAATTAGTGTTAGATAATACCTTTAGGCTGCGCCATATCCTACCACCACCTAGTTGTAACAAATACACAAAAAATATCCATTTGTCTAGGCACGAATGTTTCACCAACAATAATTTGATCTAAATTTACTTGATTTTCTTTAGGTAGTAGGGTTATGACTATATAGAGCTGGTTTAAAACAAGAATCTGGTTAATAAACCAGATCTACTGTTGTTGATCCAACGCTCAAGTACCAACAGAGGGCTCCTCGGCTTGGTAATCTCCTAATTTTGTCAAATATCTTGGGGCCCAAAATATTCATATCTAGACTTGCATAGACTGGACTATTTGAGTTGGAAGATACAAACTAAAATTGAATCGTTCATAGTATACTGAAGGATGCTCAACCATTCACATTCATCTACTGAAACATGTATCAAGTCCTTAGCTTCCATACTACCTCCTAGACATGCATTGGCCATTCCAAGCTATAATAAAGAAAAAGCTTTGACTACCTGATGAAGACAAAATTAAAACCTGCAACACTGGGCATTCTACATTAGCACTCCCTTGTAATTATAGTTGCTAAAATACATCCACGAATGGAACAATAACCTTTTGTGTGAAGTGACCCTTGCAACCTAGCTAGTACTCAAATCTTGTTTGCTAAAATAATCGAATGCTCAAACTGGGATCACTATAAGAAAAGTATCATAGAGAAAGAAAGACATACTGTAAAAATAATTTAAGAAACATAAAGATTGCACAAAGCCAACTAAACAATAAAGGAAAAAGCATTCATCTCAATTCTTTTTATAACTTAGAGGAATCAAAGAACTAACAATTGTGTATATTGCTCCACGTGTTGGGAATTAATCGTTCTATTTGTATAGAGCTAATAAAGAATAAATATTATATACTATCTTCATAGAATCTCCAGGAGAGAAATAAAAGAACCTGCTCACTGAAACTGGATTATCAATATACAGTAACTTAAGTGTGGCCATGTTCAATGCTTCCATTATAGTTATTTTGATGCCATCTTATGAAAAAAGCGGCATGGATTCCAAAACGCAAGAAAGGAGAGTTTTCAAAGATTGCAGAGTGATACGTTGCTAACGTATCTATAACTTTTGATGTTCCATGCTTGATTTTTATCTTCTTTCTTATGTTTTGTTCCAACTTTGAGTACTTTTCATAGACTTTCTTAGACTTACCTATTAACAAGACGCCACAGTGCCAGTGGCCTGTTTTCTGCTGTTTTTGGTTCCAGAAAGTCAGAAAATGAATATTCTTGGAATTGGATCGGACAAAAGCCAAAGTCGTTATTTTCCCGGAAGATTCACGGAGCCAGAAGGAGAGACAAAGGGGGGCCACATGGTGGCCAAACCACCCCTAGGCGCGGGTCCCCCCAGGCCGCGCCAGGACATGGTGTGGGCCCCCTGGCTGGCCACCGACCTTGCCCCTTCGCCTATATATTCCTCCCGATACAGAAACCCTAAGGAGTCAAGCCTCCAGCCACAAAAAGTTTCGCAACACCGCCACCACCGAAGGGGAGATTCGGGGGACAGAAAGTCTCTGTTCCGGCACCCTGCCGGGACGGGGAAGTTCCCCCGAAGCCATCTCCATCGATCTCCACCACCATCTCCATCACCGTTGCTGATTCCCATGATGAGGAGGGAGTAGTTCTTCCTCGAGGCTAAGGATTCTACCGGTAGCTATGTGTTCGTCTCTCTATCTATGCATGATCATATTGTGATCATGAGCTTTGTAATCAAGTAGATCTACTTTGCTACTCAAGTGCTTTAATAGATCTTTGCTCTCCCCATGTGTGTGAAGTTGATAGTGTGCACACCATGGTGGCACTTAGGCTAGAGATTGCAAATACTTGTTATGAGTTATATTTGGAGTTGGATGTCTTTATGAAATTGTGGTGTTTGTTTGAACCATCTAGTACTCAAGGTGACAGTGTGGGGTTATCTAGATGTGAAAGCGGACTTTGAGGTGTGCTGTTATAGCCCTACCATCGATTAGAGTGTCCAACCAAAGAGTAGTTAAGAGTAGTATCATAAAGAGAAGATATTTATATGAGAGTGTTCACTAGTGAAAGTATGATCCCTAGGACTTGTTTCTAAACATTGAAACACCGTTTGCAACTAGATATATTACTTGTTTGCTTGCTTCCATCTTTATTTCAGATTGCATTTAGTCTTTTCCACACGCCATCAAGCTATTTTATAGCACCTTTACTACTTATAATTATCCATACCACTTGTATTTCACTATCTCTTTGCCGAACTAGTGCACCTATACACCTGGCAAGTGTATTGGGTGTGTTGGGGACACAAGAGGCTTCTTGTATCTTGATTCCAGGGTTGCTTGAGAGGGGATACCTTTGACCAATTCCTCCCTAATTTCGATAAACCTTGGGTAATCCACTTAAGGGAAAACTTGCTGCTGTTCTACAAACCTCTGCACTTGGAGGCCCAACAACTGTCTACAAGAATAGAAGTGCATAGACATCAAGCTATTTTCTAGCGTCGTTGCCGGGGAGGTAAGGTAAAAGGTACTCACATCCTCCGGTGTGAGTGCTCGAAGTTATTTCCTTCAGATTCTGCAATTTTGTCTTTTTGTTTCTTGTTTTCACGAGTTAGGCTTAATGGGAAACCAAAAAAAAATAGAGGGCTTTATAGTATTTATCTTGAGTTAGGACATGAAGTGTTTGAAGAGAAAATTAAAAAACCTATGGAACTTTATTTGCATGCTAATAGCAATGTTGTTAGTATGAATTCTTTGGACACCATTATTGCTAATGCTATGGAAAAGTTTAAGCTTGGGGAAGCTAGTTTTCATGAAAATGATCTTTTTGGTTCCCCAAGCACGGAGGAGAAAATTTACTTTGATGATACTATGCCTCCAATATATGATGATTACAATGATGAGTGTGATGTTTTTAGTCCACCTACTATTGAGGAGAGAATTAATTATGATTACAATATACCTCCTATATTTGATGATTATGGTGATGAGAATAATAATGATAGCTATTTTGTTGAATTTGCTCACACCATGATTAATAAGAATGACTATTCTTATAGGGAGAGTAATAATTGTTTTATGCATGTGGCTAATGATAAGAATGTTTCATTTGATTGTTATATTGTTAATTTTATTCATGATGCTACTAAAAGTTATTATGAGAGAGGGAAACATGGTTTTATGTATCTCAACAACATTAAGTTTCCCCTCTTTATGTTGAAAATTTTGAAGTTGCACTTGTTTTATTTTCCTATACTTGTTGCTTTGTGCTTTCATGACTTGTTTCTTTAAAATATTCCTATGCATAGGAAGTGGGTTAGACTTAAATGTGCTTTGAATTTGCTTCTTGATGCTCTCTTTTACTTAAATTCATATTTCTTATGTGAGCATCTTCTCAAACTATCATGCCTAACTTAAAGGCGTTAAAGAAAAGTACTTATTGGGAGATAACCCAAAAGTTTTAGCTGAGTCTTGGAAGTTATTACTTCTGTAATAACCGCTCCTTATCCTTTTTATTTGCTTTTTGTGCCAAGACTAACCTCTAATAAGAGAGAAGTAATGACTGGGAAAGTTATTGTCCCGAAACAGATTTCTGTACTTCACCATAAAAATTCATGTAATATCTCTGTACGTCCTTTTGAGGCGTGCATTTTTTTGCTTCTGACCCAGGTTGTTATCTAACTTTCGTTAGTTCAACACTTTTTAATTTGAGCAACAGAAGGTCTTTGAAAAAATTCGTCTTTATCTGCAGGTCTGTTTTGATAGATTTTTGCCATTATTTGCATTTGCTTCTTGTTGGTTCCTTTTTGAGTTCTTTTGGGGAATTGAGCTTTTTGAGGGAAGTGCTACAATAGCTTGTGTTTTATTGGAAGTTTTATTGGTGTTGAAACTGAATCCAAAGACTTATTATCTTGAGTGCACTAATGTTGCTAATAAAGATTGTGTGAAGTTTTGTATGAAGGAAAAATTTCAGGTGTATGGAAGAAATGAGTAATGAGATGAAGAATGGACTAAAGCTCAAGCTTGGGGATGCCACGCGTGTCACCCCAAGAAATATCCAATAAGTACAAGCCTCAAAGCTTGGGGATGCCCAAGGCATCCCCTTCTTCATCAATAAAAACCTCAGGTTTCTTCCAAACACTTCATTTTTATTATTTCATAGACACTTGTGTTGTTCTTGGAGCGTCTTATTTTTCGTTTTCGTTTTGGTTTTTCGTTTGCTTAGTTTTCTTAGTTTGCTTGAATAAATTGGTTGGAACCCCTCATTCATACATTGCATTTCAAATAGTTTGGTTTGGATTGGAAAGAGTAGGAAAGTTCATGCTTAAGTGGTAAAGAGAGCTTGTTTTTGACTGTGGCCTATGCTTTGTCATGCCATGCTTGATATTGTTTTGGCTTTATGCTTAGTATGCTTTGCTGTAGCATGACATGTTATAAACAATTGAGATTTCTTAATGTGCCTTTGAAGAATCATGCGTTGTTTTAGCATATTAAAGCATAGTATTGTGGTATTCTCCTTTGATGCTTTATTTGGGTTGACTTGACGCATGCTCACACCATGTTATGACTATCCAAAGTCACCATAGCATTTATGATCCTTTAGTTTTCAAATTGTAGTATCACTTTATGCTTTGATTAATGATGGTTTATCGCTCTGCATGGTTATGGCCATTATTGCTCTCTTAGTTGGTCGCTCCCAGTCTTTTGCTAGCTTCCATAGCCAAGTATGAGTTCCACTCATGCATCCAACTCCTAAAACCAAGTTATTCCAAATAGTACACCATACCTACCTATTAGCATATGCTATTCCAAGTACATTCATGCTTTTGTTTACCTTCCGAATTAAACTTTTTATGAGAAAACTAGTGATTAAAGCTCTCACGAACTTGATGGCACACTTTACTTTTCTTGCCCTTAATAAACTTGAACCATTGTGTCATCTATGTTGTATATGCTTGCATTTATATGTTGGGGATTAGCAGAACCATGCTGTCATGGGGAACGCTTTCAACATTGCACTTGTACTTTGTACCTAGTTGATATCATGCTCTTTTGTCTATGGATGTCGTCGGTGTGAAATGAAAGGGGAGCTTGTAAGTCCATCGAGTTATGTATGTGTGTTAGAGAAATACCTAGGTCGCTGGTCTAATCCATGCTGTCATGGTGGAAACCTGCAGTGTAACCATAATGAGCTGTCTATGAAGCATTCTTCTTATAAAAAAAGTCAGATATTGAGAAAAAAGAGAAAAAGAAAAAAAAGATATGAGAAAAGAGGAAAGAGAGAAAAAAGCACTATTTTCCCTTGGTAAATAAGAAGATTGCTGAGATGCTCGTTGTCTGTTTGCCTTGTCATTTTGATATGGGGATTCTTCCGTATCATCTGGCAAGGGGTACCCCCTTGGCGGTTCTCTATGATACACATGTACTTACTATGAAAAGAACTTACCGGTAACTAAACTTTAGTAGCATGAGGAGCGGCCCTCATATTCAAGGGACGTGAGATTTCCAACTTATAGTTTGTCAAGCATATACTCCATAGTTTGTTCACTTTAACCTTAATCACTTCAAGATGCTTATGATAGGGGCAATGAGAGCTGAAAGCTAATAAGTACCATGATTTTTGGAAGCTCTTTATGAAACTTGAATCTCTGCTTCCTTCTATGAAGGCCTTTCTTTCGCTTTTATGTTGAGTCTCCACCTTCTATCTTTATGCACCTACTCTGAGAGCATAGTGGCCATTCTTAGTTCTATGTGTGTTTTCCCAAGACTTGTTGATTGATGCATAGCTTTGATATTGCTTGTTTTAAACTATTTGTATCTAGTCACTCTTATGAACTTGGAAGGTGTCCTATGCATTTATGTTTGCTACTCTATGAGGGACAAGCCGAATGCCACTATGCTATGTTTTCTTTATGTCACACAAATAAACTTCTTGCAAAGCATTGTTATTCATGAATCTTTTGTTTGTGCCTTTTCATGTTGCAACATAGTTGCTATGTCCTATTGTTAGAACTTTATCTTTCATGCTATGTTGAAGTACTATGATCCCATCTTTCAATGTTTTACAAATACTTTGATCAAGTTTATGATGGTGCATGTCACCTCGAAAATTATTCTTTCTTTTTATCACTTACCTACTCGAGGACGAGCATGAGTTAAGCTTGGGGAGGTTGATACGTTGCTAACATATCTATAATTTTTGATGTTACATGCTTGGTTTTTATCTACTTTCTTATGTTTTGTTCCAACTTTGGAGTACTTTTCATAGACTTTCTTGGACTTACCTATTAACAAGATGCCACAGTGCCAGTGGCCTGTTTTCTGCTGTTTTTGGTTCCAGAATGTTAGAAAATGAATATTCTTGGAATTGGACCAGACAAAAGCCAAAGTTATTATTTTCCCGGAAGATTCACGGATCCAGAAGGAGAGACGAAGGGGGGCCACAGGGTGGCCAAACCACCCCTAGGCGCGGGCCCCCTAGGCCGCGCCAGGGCATGGTGTGGGCCCCCTAGCTGGCCACCGACCTCGCCCCTTCGCCTATATATTCCTCCCGATACAAAAACCCTAAGGAGTCAAGCCTCCAGCCACGAAAAGTTCCGTAGCACCGCCGCCACCGAAGGGGAGATTTGGGGGACAGAAAGTCTCTGTTCTAGCACCCTGCTAGGATGGGGAATTGCCCCCGGAGCCATCTCCATCGATCTCCACCACCATCTCCATCACCGTTGCTGATTCCCATGATGAGGAGGGAGTAGTTCTTCCTCGAGGCTAAGGGTTCTACTGGTAGCTATGTGTTCATCTCTCTATCTATGCATGATCATATTGTGATCATGAGCTTTGTAATCAAGTATATCTACTTTGCTACTCAAGTGCTTTAATATATCTCTGCTCTCCCCATGTGTGTGAAGTTGATAGTGTGCACACCATGGTGGCACTTAGGCTAGAGATTAAAAATACTTGTTATGAGTTATATTTGGAGTTCGATGTCTTTATGAAATTGTGGTGTTTGTTTGAACCATCTAGTACTCAAGGTGACAGTGTGGGGTTATCTAGATGTGAAAGCGGACTTTGAGGTGTGCTGTTATAGCCCTACCATAGATTAGAGTGTCCAACCAGAGAGTAGTTAAGAGTAGTATCATAAAAAGAAGATATTTATATGAGAGTGTTCAGTAGTAAAAGTATGATCCCTAGGCCTTGTTTCTAAACATTGAAACACCGTTTGCAACTAGATCTGTTACTTGTTTGCTTGCTTCCATCTTTTATTTCAGATTGCATTTAGTCTTTTCCACACGCCATCAAGCTATTTTCTAGCACCGTTACCACTTATAATTATCCATACCACTTGTATTTCACTATCTCTTCGCCAAACTAGTGCACCTATACACCTGACAAGTGTATTGGGTGTGGTGGGGACACAAGAGACTTCTTGTATCTTGATTGCAGGGTTGCTTGAGAGGGGATACCTTTGACCACTTCCTCCCTGAGTTCGATAAACCTTGAGTAATCCACTTAAGGGAAAACTTGCTGCTGTTCTACAAACCTCTGCACTTGGAGGCCCAACAACTGTCTACAAGAATAGAAGTGCGTAGACATCAAGCTATTTTCGGGCGTTGTTGCCGGGGAGGTAAGGTAAAAGGTACTCACATCCTCCGGTGTGAGTGCTCGAAGTTATTTCCTTCAGATTCTGCAATTTTGTCTTTTTGTTTCTTGTTTTCACGAGTTAGTCTTAATGGAAAACCAAAAAAATTTAGAGAGCTTTATAGTATTTATCTTGAGTTAGGACATGAAGTGTTTGAAGATAAAATTAAAAAACCTATGGAACTTTATTTGCATGCTAATAGCAATGTTGTTAGTATGAATTCTTTGGACACCATTATTGCTAATGCTATGGAAAAGTCTAAGCTTGGGGAAGCTAGTTTTCATGAAAATGATCTTTTTAGTCCCCCAAGCACGGAGGAGAAAATTTACTTTGATGATACTATGCCTCCGATATATGATGATTACAATGATGAGTGTGATATTTTTAGTCCACCTACTATTGAGGAGAAAATTAATTATGATTACAATATACCTCCTATATTTGATGATTAATGTGATGAGAATAATAATGATATCTATTTTGTTGAATTTGCTCACACCATGATTAATAAGAATGACTATTCTTATAGGGAGAGTAATAATTGTTTTATGCATGTGGCTAATGATAAGAATGTTTCATGTGATTGTTATATTGTTAATTTTATTCATGGTGCTACTAAAAGTTATTATGAGAGAGGGAAACATGGTTTTATGTATCTCAACAACATTAAGTTTCCCCTCTTTATGTTGAAAATTTTGAAGTTGCGCTTGTTTTGTTTTTGTATGATTGTTGCTTTATGCTTTCATGACTTGTTTCTTTACAAGATTCCTATGCATAGAAAGTGGGTTAGACTTAAATGTGCTTTGAATTTGCTTCTTAATGCTCTCTTTTACTTAAATTCATATTTCTTATGTGAGCATCTTCTCAAACTATCATGCGTAACTTAAAGGCGTTAAAAAAAGTACTTATTGGGAGATAATCCAAAAGTTTTAGATGAGTCTTGGAAGTTATTACTTCTGTAAGAACCGCTCCTTATCCTATTTATTTTATTTTTGTGCCAAGAGTAACCTCTAATGAGAGAGAAGTAATGATTTGGAAAGCTGTTGTCTCGAAATAGATTTCTGTGCTTCACCATAACAATTCGTGTAAAATATCTGTACGTCCTTTTGAGGCATGAATATTTGTGCTTTTGACCCAGGTTGTTATCTAACTTTCGTTAGTTCAAGCCTTTTTGATTTGAGCAACAGAATGTCTTATAAAAAAATCATCTTTACCTGCAGGTCTGTTTTAACAGATTTCTGCCATTATTTGCATTTGCTTATTGTTGGTTCCTTTTTGAGTTATTTTGAGGAATTGATATTTTTGAGGGAAGTGCTAAAGTAGCTTGTGTTTTAATGGAAGTTTTATTGGTGTTGAAACTTAATCCAAAGACTTATTATCTTGAGTGCACTAATGTTCCTAATAAAGATAGTGTGAAGTTTTGCATGAAGGAAATTTTTTAGGTGTATGGAAGGAATGAGTAATGAGATGAAGAATGGAATAAAGCTCAAGCTTGGGGATGCCACACGTGTCACCCCAAGAAAGATCCAAGAAGTACAAGCGTCAAAGCTTGGGGATGCCCAAGGTACCCCCTTCTTCATCAATAAAAACCTCAGGTTTCTTCCAAACACTTCATTTTTATTGTTTCATG